>OY757012.1:102813516-103413516 GCA_963580285.1 Lucinisca nassula | reverse complement strand
AATTGCTTATGGTTTTCCCTTATCTAAAATAATGACCATTGATTTTATGGCCATTAAATAATGAATGCATTATTTAATGGCCAATAAACATTTAAATGGCCATTATACTTTGTTAAATTTCTGGAGTAATGGCTGATAAAAATAATGGCCATAAAAATCCATTAACAATGGTCCTATTAATGGCTGTCTTTTCATGCCAATGAAAAACCCTCATATCAATGGGCATTAAATGGGCATTGAAATAATTTTGGCTTGGATGTTTTAATGGGTATTATTTTTTCAAAAGATACTAAAGGAGCTTTCATTTTATTTTGAAATAGTTTTAATGTGTAAATAATTGCCATTTATATTAAATTAATGGGTTTGATTTAATGGTTCTTTGCTGACAATTTTAACATTTTTTTTTTTTTTTTTTTTTGGGAGGGGGGGGGGGTCTGTTGCTGCTAAAATTGGCCATTAATAGAACCATCATTAATGGATTTTAATGGTTTGTTAATTAACAGGATTTAAATGGTAGTTTGTGCATTAGTGTCATTTTTAATAAAAGATTTTCACTTACCTTTATTTGATAGAAGACAGGCAAGCAGCATATGAAAAGAGATAGAAAAAGAAACTTTACAAACATATGTCCATCAGGTTGACAAGTCTGTGTAATAAGCACCACTATAAACCCTACCTGATATATAGAAAACTTGGGTTTACAGAGGTATACATTATTCTTCACATTTCTGCTCTAAACCATAGATTGTAGGTACTTGTTACAACTATCTCAATGAAGCAGCACAAGGTATGTTTAAGAGCAGAAATAAGAAAAGTATTACCTTTTTTCTCAGAAAATATCAAATTAAGAGATATGAAAGCATAGACATGTTATCCTTATGATTGACATCACAACAAGAAAAATGCCTAATGGCATTATGGACGGGTTTTATTTTTCAGTACAGTTTTTGCATTTTGTTTATCCAAATGTTATGATATTACCTTTTTCGATGGACTTGGATCTGGTGAGCTGATAGTGGCCGAAATAATGCCTTCTTGAGTCATGATGAACTTGTTGATGCTCAGCTGATGTAAGGATGAATTCATATCTGCATCTAACCTGTCAGTATTTATAGTTGGTGCTTGAAGTATGTATGGAATGTCTACTGTTTGTTAGTAGTAATATGTGTCCCACTGATGTCAGCAGGGACAGAAATATATAGTAGTAGTAATATGTGTCCCACTGATGTCAGCAGGGACAGATTGTTTATGGTTGTAGTATGTTTCCCACTGATGTCAGCAGGGACAGAAATATATATATATAGTAGTGGTAATATGTGTCCCACTGATGTCAGCAGGGACAGAAATATATATAGTAGTAGTAATATGTGTCCCACTGATGTCAGCAGGGACAGAAATATATTTAGTAGTAGTATATATATAGTAGTAGTAATATGTGTCCAGATGATGTCAGCAGGGACAGAAATATATATAGTAGTAGTAACATGTGTCCCACTGATGTCAGCAGGGACAGAAATATATATAGTGGAATTTGTGGTGGGGTGGGGTGTGATGGGGTGTGGTGGGGTTGTGGGGTGGGGTGGGCTTGGGTGGGTGGGATGGGGTGAGGTCGGGTAAGGTGGGGAGTGGTGGGATTGGGTGGGGTTGGGGGTGGATTGGGGTTGTTTTGGAATGGGGGTGGGGTGGGGTTGTGGGGTAGGGTATGCTAGGGTAGGGTGGGGACGGGTAGGGTATGTATGTAAAACTAAGTATGCATGTATGTACAGAACAAATGCAATATCCTAACCCAGTAACAACTTTTTGTGCAGGGGGGCGGGGGTATGATTTGTTCATGTGTTTTAAGAAGAAAAAAAAATAAAGTTTTTTTTCTTTCTATTTTTAGCTCTGGTGGACACTGATTTTAGCGATTTTGAAAAAGGGTCACCTAATGAACATTTCTGTATGTATGTAAAACTATGTATGCATGTATGTACAGAACAAATGCAATATCCTAACCCAGTAACAACTTTTTGTGGAGGTGTGTGTGGGGAGGGGGGGGGGGGGGGGTTTGATTTGTTTATGTGTTTTACGAAGAAAAAAAAATAAAGTTTTTTTCTATTTTTAGCTCTATTTTTAGCTCTAGTGGCCACTGATTTTAGCAATTTTGAAAAAGGGTCACCTAATGAACATTTCTGTAAAATAATTTTGAAATCGGGCCATTATCCCAGGAGGAGATGTCGTTTAAAGAAATTGTTGACAGACGACGGACATCAACTCACCTTGAGCACTTCGTGCTGGTGTCACTGTTTGCGTCTTATCATAAGGAACAAGAATATATATGGTTTAGGGGTGGGCTCTGAACAGTTTCTCAGATATATGGTCTTTTGTGAAGTCTAAGGGTGGAGTATGGCCCGGGCGCACCTTGGGTGACCCCTAGGTTGGTGTAACTGAATGCGTCTTATCATAAGGAACAAGAATATATATGGTTTTGGGGTGGGGATCTGTAAGGTTTCTGGAATATTTAGCCTTTTATGAAGTGGATGGGGTTGGGCATGGCCCCCGCACATCCCGGGGGACCCCCAGGTTGGTGTCACTGAGTCCATCTTATCATAAGGAACAAGAATTTATATGGTTTAGGGGTGGGGATCTCAATGGTTTCTGAGATAAATGGCATTTTATGAAGTGGAGGGGGTGGGGCATTTCCCCGGCACATCCCAGGGGACCCCCAGGTTGGTGTCACTTAATGCATCTTAGCTTGAGGAACAAAAATATATATAGTTTAGGGGTGGGGATCTGAATGGTTTCTGAGATAAATGGCATTTTATGAAATAGAGGGGGCAGGGCATGTCCCCGGCACATCCGGGGGGACCCCCAGGTTGGTGTCACTTAATGCATCTTATCATAAGGAACAAGAATATATATGGTTTAGGGATTGGGATCTGTAAGGTTTCTGAGATATAAGGCATTTTATGAAGTGGAGGGGGGCGGGGCATTGCCCCGGCACAACCTAGGGAACCCCCAGGTTGACATAAAAGCATATGGCTGAGAGAAGTTTTCTCAAGGAACATGTCTATGTAAGTTTTGTCAAAATATCTGCAATGACTTGGCAGTAAATGCAATTTTTCAGTTTTCCCCATTATAAGTTAATGGAAACTCTAAGTTGCCATAGCAACAAAACTAAAAGGCCAAATTTCATAAAAAACACAAAACCTCCAAAGGCAAATATGGTGAATATTTTCATAAAGTCTCAGCCTCCTAGAGCATATGGTTTCTGAGGAGATGATTTTTTAAGTATTTTTTTTTTTTATATTTTTTGCATTTTGGTTTCCATGGCAACCAATAAAAATGAGCAGGCCTAAAAACATACGGCAGATAGTAGATTGCCTGTGGAACATTTCTATGAAAGTTTTGTCAAAATATCTACAGAGGCTTGGCAGTAAATGCCATTTTTCAATTTTCCCCATTATAAGTCTATGGAAACTACAAGTTGCCATAGCAACCAAACTAATGAGCCTATTTTCATAAAAAACACAAACTTTCAATCCCCCAGCCCAAGGATGCTACAGATAAAATTTGGGCCCAATCGGCCCAGTGGTTTCAGAGGAGATGTTGTTTGAAAGTGTTGACGCCAGACGACGACGCAGACGACGACGACGGACAACTGCCTATCCTATAAGCTCCCCCGGAGCCTTCGGCTCTGGTGAGCTAAAAAAAAAGAACAAAAAAAAAAAAAAAAAAAAAAATGTCTCCACCGGGGTTTGAACTCACGCCCCTCAGATTCATAGTCAACAATAGGATTCGTAGTCCAGCACTCTATCCACTACACTGGCATTTGAAAAAAGGTTAACCAAAAGGTAAACCTGAAAAACACAAGTTTGAAAAATGACAATTTCCGCCAAAATTTTAGTCTTTTGCGACATTTATGGATAATGCATGAAAGCGGTACCTCCAATTATGCATCAGTCCTGATATTAAAACAATCTGCTACAGAATAGATGAAAAATATCACTTTGAAAAAAAGGTTAACCAAAAGGTAAACCTGGGACGACGCCCGAACCCACCCGCCCACCCACCCGCCTGCAGGACGCCCGCCCAGACGATTTTAGCAACTTTGAAAAAGGGTCACCTAATGAACATTTCTGTAAAATAATTTTGAAATCGGGCCATTATCCCAGGAGATATCGTTCAAAGAAATTGTTGACGGACGACGGACATCAACTCACCTTGAGCAAAAGAACGAAAAAAAAAAAGAAGAAAATTCCATGCCTGTGCATGCATGTATGTATTATTACTAGCAACTATCAGGGGAGGAAGATAATAATTGTTCATATGTGTTTATGGAGAAGAAAAGAAAAATAAAGAAAAAAAAAGAATGAAAAAAAGAAAAAAAAGAACAAAAAAAAAAATGTCTCCACCGGGGTTTGGTCTCACGCCCCTCAGATTCATAGTCAACAATAGGATTCGTAGTCCAGCACTCTATCCACTACACTGGCATTTGAAAAAAGGTTAACCAAAAGGTAAAGTAGAAGTAAAACAAAGATCAGGAATTGATACAATTAACTTACTCCACCCATAAAAGACACAAAAGGGAAAGAAATACAAACATTAAGCGACCAGACCATAATGGAAACCTAAACAAAGGAAGGCCATAAGGACAGTTACTTTCCCACAAAATGGCCATATGGCCATCCAAAATTAAAAGACACAAGTGATACACACAGTAAGTAACAAACAACAACATAAATAAATCGCCACAGAAGAGCCGCCTTGGAACGGTCAGTGGAAGATTTCCACTGGGGGGCTTAAATCGATTTTACGTGGCCACAATCCTCGCCCTTACTTCCGTTGCGATTTAGACAAATAATTTGTTCAGTCCGCATGAAGGCCTCCTAACTCATCAGTGCAACATCTCCGTGAACACAAAAATCAAAGAACCACAGAGGTGAGACAACGGTGAGGACTCGACAGCAAGAAACCACTGAAATGCTGGAGCAAAAGAAAACCAACAGTTAGACTCCAATGAGCCCGACCAGAGACAGAGCATCAGGCACCAACCAACATTATCTCTCTAATTCTCAATAAGCCTTTACATTGGAGCCGTCATAGAATCTGAGGCCTGACCCACCGGCGTGCAATTAAAGAGGGAAGCAAAGTTGCCAACCGTGATTGGGTTAACTACCATGCATGCAGTCTGTCGTATAATATCCATGTTGTACCCAATCTTTTTATATCGAAGAATGATTTTACGAAATTGGGTGCTGAAGTCATTGCGGTTATATATTTTTCTGAATATATATACTAAGTCACCATAAAATTCGGGTTCCGATAGACCTTGTTGCAGAAGAGATTTAAGTCCAATATTGAATTTTGAAATTAAATCAGAATGGCGTCTATAAAATTTTGAAAAGGCTTTGCGTAGTTTATAGTACCGATAACCCTGATTAAGGAGTTTAGCCGTTAATAATTTATTACGAGTGTTGAAGTCAGTTACATGACAACACACTCTAGCAAATTGAATTAATTGCGAAATATAAACGCCATAGGATGGCGCACAAGGAACATCACCATCCAAAAAAGGAAAATTTACAATCTCAAAATCAAAGTCATCGCGTTTATCATAAATTTTGCACGAAACAAATCCATCTACAATAGATAGATGTAAATCCAAAAACGGGGCCTCGGTATCAGAAGAATTTGCTTTATTTAACTGAAGTTCTGGTGGGTAAATCTGACTGATCAAAGCATCGAAATAGGTATTATCAATATTTAATAAATCATCTAAATATCTAGAAGTAGAGCTAAAAGCTTCAATAATTTCAGATTGGTTATCAATGGAAAGCGACAAAATGAAGTCTCTTTCATAACAATACAAGAACAGATCAGCCACAAGAGGTGCGCAATTAGTACCCATCGGAATACCCACAATTTGTCTAAATAACTTAGTACCGAATCTAATATAAATATTGTCAAGTAGAAAGGTGAGGGCATCACACACTTTCTGACATGACCAAAGTGTACTAGAGCTGTCAGTGAAACTGACTAACGCCCCGGCAGCGCTATCAGAGGAATAGGAAAAAATTTGTGGACGGACAGACGGACAGACAGACAGACAGACGGACGGACAGAGTGATTACTATAGGGCACCCACACTTTCAGTGCGGGGCCCTAATAAGAAAGTTATGGAGGATAAAAAAATTTGTGGACGGACAGACGGATGGACAGACAGACAGACAGAGTGATTACTATAGGGCACCCACACTTTCAGTGCTGGGCCCTTCGTCACATTATGGTTAACATTTCTGCCAAGTAATATTTAAATCCATCCAGGAATAATAACAAAGTTATTAATTGGACACAGGAAAGACCCTTTTTTGACCTTTAACCTCTAAGTATGACCTTGACCTTTGAAGTACGGACCTGAGTCTTGCGCGCAACACTCCATCACATTATGGTTAACATTTCTGCCAAGTAATATTTAAATCCATCCAGGAATAAGAAAGTTATGGAGGAAAAAAAAATTTGACCCTTTTTTGACCTTTAACCTCTAAGTATGACCTTGACCTTTGAGGTACGGACCTGAGTCTTGCGCGCAACACTCCATCACATTATGGTTAACATTTCTGCCAAGTAATATTTAAATCCATCCAGGAATAAGAAAGTTATGGAGGATAAAAAAATTTGTGGACAGACAGACAGACAGAGTGATTACTTTCAGTGCGGGGCCCTAATAATTCTTATGCTCTTTAGAAGTGAAAAATGCATTTCTGACATTACATGCAAGATAGAGAGAATCTTCTCTGTGAAAAGCCCATTCAATTAAATCATTAAGCTTTTCTTTTCTTTAATAAGATTATGAGGAAGTGTAGTGTAAAGAGTTGAAAAATCGTAGGTAGACAGACTAGAAGCACGAAAATGTCTAGATTTCAATTTATTTAAAACCTCATTCGAATTTTTTATAGACCAAAACAGATTTCTTCCTGATCTTTCAAAGACTTTATCACAATATTTAATTACATGCGTTTTAACAGCAGTAAGACAGGAAGTTAATAATTTAGAAAGTTCAGTGGTAGTGCAAGAGCTAGAATTTGCAATAAACTGTGCTTTGTAAGGTTTTTTATGAAGTTTTGGTAACCAGTATAGCGTAGGAAGCCTGTCTTGGCCTTCGTTAACACACACAGCAAACTTGGTGGCTGAAAGACAAACATGTTTATCTACTAAAGCTCTCTCTTCAGCTATAGGCTGAAGTTCATAGGCCTTAGTACCACCAAGCTCCTGCTTAAGCGTGTTAACATAGTGGAGCCGTCACACAACGACGACGTTGTTAGCGGCCTTGTCTGCAGGGGCCAAAACAAACTTCTTATGAAATTCTTGAATACCTAGTTTAAGATGACGTAAAGACGTCTTGGGCTTAGGAGGTAATAAGTTAGTATTTTGAGAATAGAAAGAAATGCGTTTATTCACTAGTTTTAAAATGCTAAGTTTCCAGTCCTTAAGGGCTTTATGCTCAACATACTCTTGCTTACACCATCGAAAACCTGAAAAACACAAGTTTGAAAAATGACAATTTCCGCCAAAATTTTAGTCTTTTGCGCCATTTATGGATAATACATGAAAGCGGTACCTCCACTTATGCATCAGTCCTGATATTAAATTAATCTGCTACAGAATAGATGAAAAATATCACTTTGAAAAAAAGGTTAACCAAAAGGTTAACCTGGGACGCCCGCCCGCAGGACGCCCGCCCACCCACCCACCCACCCACCCGCCCGCCCGCAGGATGCCCGCCCGCCCAGACGATTTTAGTAACTTTGAAAAAGGGTCACCTAATGAACATTTCTGTAAAATAATTTTGAAATCGGGCCATTATCCCAGGAGATGTCGTTCAAAGAAATTGTGACGGACGACGGACATCAACTCACCTTGAGCACTTCGTGCTCAGGTGAGCTAAAAAAAGAATGAAAAAAAAAAAAAAAAGAAAAAGAAAATTCCATGCCTGTGCATGCATGTATGTATTATTACTAGCAACTATCAGGGGAGGAAGATAATAATTGTTCATATGTGTTTATGGAGTAGAAAAGAAAAATACAGAAAAAAAGAATGAAAAAAGAAAGGAAAAAAAAAGAACAAAAAAAAAAAAAAAAATGTCTCCACCGGGGTTTGAACTCATGCCTCTCAGATTCATAGTCAACAATAGGATTCGTAGTCCAGCACTCTATCCACTACACTGGCATTTCAAAAAAGGTTAACCAAAAGGTAAACCTGAAAAACACAAGTTTGAAAAACAAGGCAACGCAAGCGTAGCATCCCCTCGCAACTGCATACCATTCATTAACATGAAAATCCAATCTGAATATGTTAGACAAATTAGACATAATAATAAGTTTTCAAGGTCAAGTCCATTGTGACCTTGACCTTTGACCCCTGACCTTGAAATTCAATAGGGTTCATCCTCTGTACATGGTGAACATTTGTGGAAGGTTTGATGCTTCTACGAAGAATACTGTGTCTTCTATCCTGCTCACAAGGTTTTCAAGGTCAAGTCCATTGTGACCTTGACCTTTGACCCCTGACCTTGAAATTCAATAGGGTTCATCCTCTGTACATGGTGAACATTTGTGGAGGTTTGATGCTTCTACGAAGAATACTGTGTTTTCTATCCTGCTCACAAGGTTTTCAAGGTCAAGTCCATTGTGACCTTGACCTTTGACCCCTGACCTTGAAATTCAATAGGGTTCATCCTCTGTACATGGTGAACATTTGTGGAAGGTTTGATGCTTCTACGATGAATACTGTGTCTTCTATCCTGCTCACAAGGTTTTCAAGGTCAAGTCCATTGTGACCTTGACCTTTGACCCCTGACCTTGAAATTCAATAGGGTTCATCCTCTGTACATGGTGAACATTTGTTGAAGGTGTGATGCTTCTACGATGAATACTGTGTCTTCTATCCTGCTCACAAGGTTTTCAAGGTCAAGTCCATTGTGACCTTGACCTTTGACCCCTGATCTTGAAATTCAATAGGGTTCATCCTCTGTACATGGTGAACATTTGTGCAAGGTTTGATGCTTCTACGATGAATACTGTGTCTTCTATCCTGCTCACAAGGTTTTCAAGGTCAAGTCCATTGTGACCTTGACCTTTGACCCCTGACCTTGAAATTCAATAGGGTTCATCCTCTGTACATGGTGAACATTTGTGGAAGGTTTGATGCTTCTACGATGAATACTGTGTCTTCTATCCTGCTCACAAGGTTCCGGACAGACACACACACAGAAACACAGACACACACACTTACACACGGCACCGATGCTATATCCCCATTCGCAACGTTGTTGCGAGGGGATAATGACAATTTCCGCCAAAATTTTAGTCTTTTGCGCCATTTATGGATAACACATGAAAGCGGTACCTCCACTTATGCATCAGTCCTGATATTAAAACAATCTGCTACAGAATAGATGAAAAATATCACTTTGAAAAAAAGGTTAACCAAAAAGTAAACCTGGGACGACGCCCGCCCGCCCGCAGGACGCCCGCCCGCCTGGACATCGCTATTTTAAAGGACGGATTTTTTTTAAAAACCCGTCCAATGACCCCCTTGAACCGCACTTTTATATAGTAAAACTGGGGTTTACAGGGGTAAACCTTATTTTTCTTATTTCTGCTCTAAAATATAGATTGTTGGTACTCATTAAAACCGCCTCATCAAGGCAGTTCTAACGAGTACCCACAATCTATATTTTGAGCAGTAATAAGAAAAATATCAAAATTTTCATCTTAAGTTTTCCATTTTTATGGCAGTAAAATTTACACTGTATTTATATAGGTGTGTTTTTCGGAATGAGAAAGCACATACACGTTCTCCTTATGACTGAATCTACTCAAAAAAAGTTTTCAATAAACAAACTGACTGCCCTACTTGTGCCCTGCATATAAACAAAAAAAAGAAAAAAAGCAGTCTGTGACCTTGACAGGGATGGGGTAGTGGTAGGTAAATAATACTTTGGAATAATATTACGCCAAAGATGAAAATATTCCAGCTTGCCCTGACAAAATACAGTTCATAACATGATGAACTTTTCAAATCCTCCATGAACAGTTCTCTTATGTTCATGAACTTTTGGATGCACAGTTTTTGGATTGTGTTCATGAAATGTTCATGACATGTTCAAGCAGTGATGAATTCCTTGAAATGATCATGAACATAATAACTGACCATATAAGGGTATTTCATGAACTTCAATAGTTTAAATAGTTCTTGAAATGATCATGAACATAATCACTGATCATTTGTTAGTGTTTCATGAACTGCATCTTAAATAATTAAAAAATATAATTATTGGTATGAATTATGTGCCTGTCAATAGGAATTGTGATGACGTAAGTGCCTCTCACGGGACAATATACCGGTGAGGTATACAAGGGACAATACTTTGAGTTAACTTCCGGTTCCTTGGGCCATGTTTTGCAATGCAAAGAAAATGTTTATCTCTGTTTAAGTCTGAATAAATCTCTGACATCTGAAGAATGCCAGGCAAGGGGAAGTCAAGATCAGATGCTAGGAGGATTAAAAGTGTTAAATGGCTGGCTGAATTTATCTAAAGAAGCAGAGGTTGGCTGACCATGTTATGGGCTATGAAAAACTATCTCTTCTAGTGGAAATGCAGCTGAGGAACAGGACCATTAACAACATCCCTGAGTGCACTTCCTCTCCAATGGTAGGTATAGTTGATATGAAAAAGCATTTAGGCATTATCTATTTTGATGATATATTTAAAACCTGCATTTTGAAATGCAGAGTTCTTTAGGGCTGACATACAGTATATGTACTAAAATATGGCTGGATTTGAGTCAGACTGCAATTGACATTTAAAGATATACACCTGTGGACACAAAAGCGTTCAAACTTCGATGAAGTACCTTTCAATGAATCTCTTTACATCAAGTTTGTTTGACAAGCAAATGTCATTCATCAAAGTAGTCTAAAACTGGACCAAGCAATATACATTGATTGGTCTTATTGTGGCAAGCACTTTTTTCCATTTTTAGATCTAATTGGCATTCGAGATGTATTCTGATTGGACAGTGCAAGGACCACAATGAAATGTACAACACTTCATGTTTAGAATTTATTCCTGTCTTGCAGATGACTGACAGGATGTAAGGAAATATTGAATGAAACATCAGATCAAAATGAAATGAAGCTCATCAAAGTTTGAAGGATTTGTGTCCACAGGTGTATGTAACCAAATATGGACCAATACAAGGTTGACTCAGATATGGTCAAATGCTTATGATTTTTCACCGGGCTTTACATAAATCAAACAGATAATGAACTGTTCATGAATTTAGAAATATGAACAGTTCATATCGACAGCATGAAGTGTAAATGAGACAACATACCTGTATGGTTAAAAAAAAAAAAGTTCATAAATTTAATGTTCATGAATGGGAAATGAACCGCTCATAAAATGACTGTCTTTCAACAGTCTATATCATGAATGGGTAACAAACCACTCATAATATGAATATCTTTCAACAGTCTAAATGAGACAACATACTTGTATAGTTAAAAATTCATGTCTGTTCATGAACCTTATATACACATGAACCTTATGTGGACCGCTAAACAAAGAAGGCTTGTTTCCTGAGAAAACAGATGCCCCCCCTCCCCCCCCACACACACACCATCACCACATACCCCTTTCAAAACAAGCTTAACTCATTATCCCCTAGAAGCGAATCTCCACTAATTCCCTGGCAAATACTGCTATAGCTAATACCTGTGAGGCTTATCAGTATTTCAGTGCCTATCTCCCTAGACTTTTTCTAGCTATGACTAGAAAAGATTTTTGTAACTGAGGGTTGCAATGCTATTTTATGTATAATTCATTTATTACAAGTTTCTGGACGTTGAAATTTTTCACAATGGTAGATGAAAAAAATATCTACAAGATCATACCAAACGCATGCGAAATTCTGTCAGAATTACATGCAGGGCGGGTGATAAAGAAACTTACTTACTCCACGACTTGAAGGAATAAATCCAAATTTAATCCACATAAAAATAATAAAAAAGAGACAAATTCCACAATGAAATGATTAAGTCATGATCCTTATGACTATTCATTTTCGCATATTATAATAACACATATTCCTCTTCTTTCATAATTTCCATAATTTCAATAAGAATCCCCAGGAATATACTCCAAAAAAAGAGAACAAAACATGTCCGACGAGTCCTCCTCAAAATCGAACAAGTCTGCTGTATGCACACGTGAAACTGACAAATTTCCTTCAATTTCAATGTCACTTCCAGCCCTATCTGCGCCGAAACGTGAGAATTCGCCATCACTAACATCAGACTCCATTATATCACTACCGATTGCAAGCTGTGGTCGCGTATTTTCGCTGTTTTTCATGATTTTTTACCTCAGAATTCTCGCTTTTCCTTCCCGGTAAACACGTGGAATTTTCTATTTTTGGCAAGAAAAATATTCGAACAGTGTTTGTAAACTGCGTTTTTATTGGCTGAAAATCGAACTTGCCGATATTTTTGAGTTTTGTAGTCCAATGGTAAGCGTCACTTATACGCGACGCTCGGGAAATGGAGTACTTGTTTGCGGCCCACTTATAAGCGACGCACGGTGTACCGATAAGAATTTACCTGTCGCTTTTATGCGGCGCTCGGGACTACATCGATATTTTATCGGCCGCATATAAGCGACGCTAGGGGATAATGAGTTAATGTAACAGCACTGCTGTGACCTTGAAAAGGAGGTCGAGATCACCAAAACCTAGTTAGTTCTTCATCCTGTCCCAATACAATATCCATGCAAATTTGTTGAAAATTCACCCCCTAGTTCATGAGATTTACTGCCCACAACCTAAATTTTATCTATTTTGCACGGCTGTGATCTTGAATATAAGGTCATGGTCACCAGAACCTAATCAGCTCTTCATCCTGTCTCAATGTTATATCCATGTAAACTTGATTAAAATCCACACAGTAGTTCAGGAGATATCTAGGACACAAGGTGTCATGACGACACATATGCAGATGCATATGGTGATGGGATCTGCACCAAAAACAATATATCCCCCTCCCCTTTGGTGGGGGGACTTAATGATTGTCTTTGAACAGTTCATGACTTCATCAGTGAGAAATGAAAAACAGCTGTCAGTGAATTGTCCATGAATAATTCTTGCTGACATATCCTGGAAAGTTTATCAACCATATGCAATTCATGAACTAAAATTTAATGGAAATTTCATGAATTTGTCTAATTTAGACTTCAAGCATTTTCATGAACTTATCTAGAAATCTGGATATGAACTTGATATGAATCTGGATATTTGTGAGTTATTCTAGAACTGTCATTGTCCATTTCAAAGCATTGTTATTGCTGATATATGAGAGATATGTGATATATGATATATGAGCTTAACCATGAAGTCAATTTCAAGAATATGCAAACAACTAAAAAGCAAATCCCAACAACAGCTCCCTGGTGTAAGTCTGATGAAATTTCAAGAGAACCAACCCAGCAGTAAAATGGGTACCCACTGCTCATGGAGTGCCATTAAAGTATTTCATATAAACATAAACCTCTTAACTCTTATCTTGCTGTTCACAATTAGCAATCCCTATCTTTGCAAACAGTGTAGATCCAGATCAGATGGCTGAAGAAGCCATCTGATCGGGATCTACACTATTTGGCATTCAGTTTGTAAATTTGTAGCAATAAATTACATCAAGTAATTTGATTGGTTGATAGACAGAAATGGGTGTGGCTTAAATGAATATTCAGCAAGATAAGGGTTAATACATACACTGCAATTATTGCATTGTTATTAACCCTTATCTTGCTGAATATTCATTTAAGCCACACCCATTTCTGTCTATCAGCCAATCAAATTACTTGATGTAATTTATTGCTACAAATTCATAAATTGAATGCCGAACAGTGTAGATCCTGATCAGATGGCTTCTTCAGAAGCCATCTGATCTGGATCTACACTGTTTGCAAAGATGGGGGTTGTCGTGAACAGCAAGATAAGGGTTAAAGATTCAATCACAATGTATCCTATTCCTATACATCTTACATGGTAGAGATATGCACTTCAAACAATTTACCTGAAATCAAAATGAGAATCTTCCAATTGTAAGATAACCATGTTTCGCAGGGTAATAACCCATTAATAAACACTACTTATTAACCCTTTTAGTACCACATGGAATCGTCCTCCTTATATATAGCAGGAGTTCATTTCAAAATTTAGGGGTGTCAGCTTGTGTTTTCTTCAAAATTAATTAGGAAAATGGCTGAACTTTTAGCAAACAGTGGAGGCCCTGATCTGGGCCTGCACTGTTTGCCAGGGTACCCGTTTTGGGGTTTCTGGTACCAAATGGGTTAAACCCATTTTATATGGGAAAGCCCAAAATGGGCTTTTAACAAAGAGTGCAGGCCCAGATAAGACACAATAAAATGTGACATCTAATGAGGGGGGCCTAATCACTGTTGGCAAAAGGGTACAACTAGTTTCCTAATGCTGGTAAATTTCTACAAATAACTCAACTGACACACCTAAATTTCAAAATGGACTCCTACTGAAGTATAGTGAGGAAGATTCCATTAAGATTAAAATGGGTTAAAATACAATGCCCAAGCTGTTTCTGATCATTAATTTATCTGATTCCATGGTAATATTGAGCCACACAAAAAGGCTTCTCTGATGACGAAACCTAGAAACTTACGCCTCATAAAGTTCCAGGGTCTCAATTCACAGACTGATCTCAGCCTTTGTCAACTCCATATTTTATCCCTTTTTTTTACCAAATGGAATCTTTCTACTTATATATACCATGAGTCCATTTCAAAAGGCTGTGTTTTCAAAATTTATTTTATGGAAAAAAAAAAGCTGAACTTTTTGCAGACAGTGTAGGCCAGGGTAAGATGCTGCGTCCTGCGGCATCTGATCTGGGCTTTGTTTGCCAATTACCCATTTGGGGGTTTCTGGTACAAAATGGGTTAAACCAACTGGATATCATATTATATGCATCACACTAACAAGTCCGTGAAATAAACACCCCCTTACACCCCACTTTATATAGAGAAAATTGGGGTTTACGGGGATATACATTTTTTTTTTTATTTCTGCTCCTAGACATAGATTCTGGTTACTTGTTAGAACTGCCTCAATGAGGCGGTTCTAATGAGTACCCACTACCTATGTTTTGAGTATAAATAAGAATAACATCACAAATTTTCTTCAGAAAATTGATGGTTTTGGAGATGTGAAAAATGCACTATGACGCATGGGTGTGTTATCCTAATGGAATTCTTTATTAATCTTTTAAGCCACATAGGAAATTCAACAGCAGACGACATCTGTTTTTCTGTTGTTGTTTTTTTTTTGTTTGTTTTTTCCAAAGAGAGAGAAACAAGGCTTGACATTGCATGTGAATCATCTGCCAAAATAAGGCTTGACAATGCATGAGAACCATCTTCCCAGCAAACTTTATTTTCTCTGAAAAATGAGATAAAAATGCTTTGAAAATGAGGTCTTTTAGTTATGATCAGCGCTTTAAGCGTTAATGATGATGAAAAAAGTTTTAACTGATAGTGGGAACAGTGTTGAATAATACATGACATTTCACACATTCATCTGTTTTGAATGTTAACATTTCCTTTCAATTAATTTTCTACAGCAACCATGAGCCAAAAAGCAGATTCATTTGATATGACTCTACGCACACCAATCATGACTAGCAGACGACATGTGCATTGTATTTGTTTTCTTATTTTTCAGAGATAATGGCAGATGATTCACATGAAATGTCAAGCCTTATTTTCTCTAAAATCATTTAGAAAATTTCATCACCATCTGCTTTTTCCTCAGTGTTCTAAGTGTTAACTCTTAAGATGCCGAGAAAAACTACATCTGAAAATGTTGTCTGCTTATGTCGTCTGTTGAATGTTTTTTGCAAACATTTCAAAAAATATTTTTGCATACAGGCAAACAGTGTGGACCCAGATCAGACTGCTCCTAGGAGCAGTCTGATCTGGGTCCACACTGTTTGCAACAATGGCTTTTAAATTTATTGGCAGACAACAAAGCAGACGACAATCGTCGTGATTGGCATCTTATGAGTTAATATTTGCTTGGATATAAAGAAAGCAATCAGATGTCTATATTGAAACCTTCTGTTTCATTAATCTTCATGTAAAAATCACTTCATCATTTAACCCTTTTTGTACCAAATGGAATCTTCCTCCTTATGTATACCAGGAGTCCATTTCAAAATTTAGGGGTGTCAGGTTGTGTTTTCTTCAAAATTTATTTGGAAAATGGCTAAACTTTTTGCAAATAGTGTAGGCCCTGATCAGACGCCGCATTCTGCGGCATCTGATCTGGGCCTGCACTGTTTGCCAAGTACCCTTTTGGGGTTTCCAGTACCAAATGGGTTAAATTATCACAGCAACTAATTTTGAAAATAATAAAAGCATCACACCTCTGCCATTATAGGATGCCAATTTTAGTTCATTTATCAGATATGTCAAGGGCAGAGCTCAGTCGGATGCCATTCTGCATTTGACTGGTTATCAGGAGGACGAGGGTCCGATACCAGTCCTTTTGTGGAGATTGATCAAAAAATCTTTCCTACAGTAATTCTCTCCCTTCCACTGATTCAAGAAGGGCAGTTGTCAGTTTCTTGTGAAAGAATATGAACTGTACTTGTTGATGGCTTAAGTGTAAGCCTGCCCAGGAAAAGTGTGGGTAGGTAAATTGACCTGCTCATTATGACATAAATAGTGTTGACTAGGTCATAAAACTACAGAACAAACAAATGACAAGGGCAGATATGTAACCGAAAGTAAGGAATTTTGTCGGTGACATCATAGGTAATCAACAGAAAGATATAAAAAAGAAAAATTAACAATTACTGGAATTTGAAGGCTTTTTAAGGTATTCTGAGAAAATTCATGCAACAGCCATATACACAGTAAACATGCTCCACCCCACAGCACCATGCATGGGGAAGGACCCTCCGGACAAACAAATTAAGTTTGACTATAAACTACACCAGCAAATCTTGGAGCAGGTTCAATCCGCCAAATATCTTGGTATCACCATCACTGATGATCTTGATTGGGGTCAACACGTTTCAGAAATAACATCAAAAGCAACTAGGACTTTAGGATTTCTTAGACGAAACTTGGCTTTTGCACCTAGGCAGACAAAGGATGTTGCATATAAAACATTGGTTCGCCCTCAACTTGAATATGCATCACCCATTTGACATCCCTATGTTAAAAATCAGATTCAGCAGGTGGAGAAGGTGCAGAGGAGAACTGCTCGATGGACCTGCCGACGATGGCGCAATAGAAGCAGCGTCGGTGACATGCTTAAAGAGCTAGAATGGCCGTTCCTAGAGGCCTGTCGTGAGCAGTCCTCTTTAACCTTCTTCTATAAGATACATTCAGGTACAGTGGGCGTTAATAAAGATAAATACTTGACCCCTGTGACAGTTTCAACCCAAACAAGGGCATCAAAAGTAAACAACTCACAGTATCACAGGTACCAGTCCTACAGTGATGCCCTGAAAAATTCCTTCTTCCCTAGGACTATTCCCCAGTGGAATAGTCTTCCCTCTTCTGTGGTGAATGCTAAGACTGCAGAGGAGTTCAAAGCCCATACAGTGTAAGATTGAGACTCAGAGGTATGCGTTTTAGTATACCTCTGTTATTCAGATTGTAAATAGTTTTAAGGACTGATCATCCAGTGACTTCTTTTTCTTTTTTTTTAAGCTAAATTCTAAATTTAGCTACGCACCCAACTGAGGTTATGGCCAAATATGACCGACTCAGTATAAGAAGATAGATAGATAGATAGGCATACATAATCATTAGTAGTCAAGAAATGACCAGGATTTTTTCTTATTTTTGCATTGTTTCTGCAGTGCTGGTTTGATGTTTGGAGTTTCAACAGCCCAGTCAACACTATTTTGGTCATATCAAGCCAGTCAGTTTACCAAACCACACTTTTCCTGGGAGTCTTTTATGAAAGTGGTTGACCAGTACAGTGACTATCCCTTCCCAACAGCCCTTCTGGAATCAGTGGAAGGAAGAGAATGACGAAAAAACATTTCATGATCAATCTTCAGGAAAGAATATTGTGGATCTGGCAGGTATCCAACCTCGGATGTCCTGGGCCCAGTTGTTCAAAGCATCATTAGCTTAACGAGCTCGTTAGTGGTCCACTTCTTAACTATCCTAGCAAGTACAATATCTAATATAGTGTTATTTTTGCTGAAAAAATGAGAGGAGCTTTTGCATTTGCAAAAGCTGCTCACATTTTTCAGCAAAAATCATATTAAATGACAACTGGGGCCAGTTGTTCAGAGCATCGTTAGCTTAGCGAGCTCGTTAGTGGTCATATTGTTAACTGTTCTAGCAAGTTTAATATTTAAAAGTTTGGTATTTCTGCTGGAAAAATGTGAGCAGCTTTTGCATTTGCAAAAGCTGCTCACATTTTTTTTCAGCAAAAATATTAGCATATTTGCCATAGTTAATGATCAAAGTTTTAACGATATGTTAACTAATGACATCGTTAGTTTTGAACAACTGGCCCCAGATTTCAAGCTTCCAAGGCTGGCACAGTGCTGACCAGTAGAATGTAGTGGTTTTCATGCTTTAAACCAGTTAGTGAAGGTCTGCAGTGTGGACTTTTCCAAACTGCTTGTCCCTCTAGCCCTGTACCAGTGTACCTAAAGACCAAATGTTGCCACTATATGGTACAGGGCAGTGGTTATGTCTGGTGGTCAGTCTGTTCATCAGAGGTGGCTATCAACTGGAGCAACCTGACTTTCCATGAAAGGTCACTTGCCTTTCTCATTACTGTGGAGCATATACTGGAGCTCTCTGTGTTTTATTAGTCGATAACACGTGAATCTGTTATTAACAGCTTTTTTTCCCAATGAATCAATCTTTTTTGGAATTATTTTTTGCCACTGAATATAGTTATGCTACATCTTTGACCGCAGTATCCTCAAAACGATCTGTGAAATGGCTAATATTACTATTAGATTCCGGCCAAAGGTCGTTATCTGCTGATTGAAAAAATACATACAGAAGTTTCTCCCAATCAATCAGAACTATGTACTTTTAAAAAGAAGAGGGGAAATCACCATCAATCATAAAGGATATGACCCATCACAAGTAAAAATGTATTCTGGAGATGAGCGCACAGGGGAGACCTGACAACTCAGTCAAGGATACAGCCTTCCACATAAGCATGAAGGACTTTCGGGTCAACATGCTTCCATATTGTGCACAGCTTAGACTCAGATCACACTGCACATATGTGCAGGCTGATTTGAGTCTAAGCTGTGAACATGTCCAAATACAACATTTAGCTCGTCATGACCTGAGAGTTAATCAAGAATACAAGAATATGCTAGTATCCTCTATATGGAGTATGAGGAGGAAGAAATGCCCATTTTTTAACATTGATTGATAGTTATTTTAACCCATTGTATGCTAGTGGACTCTTCCATTGCTATATGTTGGACAAGTCCATTTCTAATATAAGGGGTATCAGGCCTATTTTTTTTGTTTTTATTCTATTTTTGACAGAAAATTCTGTTAGCAAATAGTACAGGCCCTGATCAGACACAGCGTTCTGCGGCGTCTGATCTGGGCCTGCACCATTTGCCAAGGTACCCCTTTAGGGTCCCCCCCCCCTCTTATACAATGGGTTAAACAAGCCACATTTAGTGAAAAGATACCTTAGCTAGAGACGGACAAGCAGAGCAGAGTCAAATCGGCCAATCAAATGTGCAAGGAAACTAAAGCTTCCATAAACAGTCATTGGAGCAAAGAATATTCAACCTGTTCAGATGGTCAAGCTGTTCTGAGTCTTTTCTGCATGGAAACTTTTGTCAAAAGACAGTTGTTGTCATTAATTAAAGTATGAAGCAGCTCAGTAGTATAATTAAGTGACTGTCTTTCTTACCCATTTTAACAGTGCAGGCTCACCAGAAACCCCAAATTGGCATACAGTGCAGGCCCAAATCAGACAGTGCAGGCCCAGATCAGATGCCACAGAATGTGGCATCTGATCAGGGCCTACACTATTTGTAAAATGTTCAGCCATTTTCCAAATAAATTTTCAAGAAAAACAACCTGACACCCCACCAAAATTTTGAACTGGACCTGTGCTATATATCAGGTGGAATATTTCATACAGTACAAAATGGGTCAAGCTGAATAGAATCTTCCATCAAGAAAACACACCTATATAATTTTGACCCCCTTGAACCCCACTTTTATATAGTAAAACTGGAGTTTACAGGGGTAAATGCTATTTTTCTTCTGTCTGCTCTAAAACATTGATTGTGGGTACTCGATGAGGCAGTTCTAACGAGTGCCCACAATCTGTGTTTTCAGCAGAAATAAGAAAAATATTGCAATTTTTCATCTTAAAATTTTTGTTTTTATCCACAGTAAAATTTACACTGTAATTCCATAGGCGCGTTTTCGTAATGCTTCCCACTATTGCACAGTCCATTTCGAAATGTTATCATTCTTGGGTAGCTGAGAAAATAAAAAAGCCTCACTCACAAAAAAGACAACTCTAATAAGACCCTCTGCTCTGAAAGCCCAACATATTCTGCTCTGAAAGCCCTATATCAATATATGAAGCTTCTTGGTTAAATACCAGAGAACTCTCAGCTTTTGCACAAGAAAAACTCAGCCCCAAATAAACTGAAATTCAGACTGTTTGATTGCTCAAAGAGCCACGCTTATTTGCCAAACTGTACAAGCATTGGGTAAGCTTCTCATAAACCAGGGGTCGCAGGTTTGATTCTGTGCTTCTCAAGACTTTCAGATGATCAGTCTCTAAACTAAAGTCGTATCTCCATATGACAAAACATACTTACACAGCTACTGGATATGTGAAAGTAAGTAGGAGTAATGTGCAGATTAACCCAGTGACAATATGAAGGCAATTTGTAGGCTTCAGCCCATTTTTACACGAATACATTCATTCTCACTATGTAAGGCAGAATCAATTTTGAAATTTAGGGATGCCAAATTAGAAGTTTCAAGAGAAATTGGCTAAACAGATCAGGTGCCAGCATTTTGTGGCATCTAATCTAAGACTGCACTGTTTGCCAACGTCCCATTTTGTGGTTTCTGGTCCAAAATGGGTAAAATATCTAAAAATCATGATATATGTGTGTCATGGGTTCTTAGATCTTCAGAGTAAAGCTTTTTTGACATGCGAGTATGTCATCAAAACAAGAATACTATCAAGCCAGAAGGACCCTTGAGAGAAACTTCAATGTATCTTTGACTAAGGGTACTTAAGGGATAAAATGTCAACCAAACTTGTTCCATTTTAAATGCTTTGTGTTACTGACTCTTGGACTTGGTGTGTACCCGGTACATGTTTTTCTTCATTTTGTATTATACATGTATTTTTATCCTGCCTTTTTGCTTATTTCTCCTACCTATGAAATTCAAAAGAAGAATAAATTTGTCATATACTTTAATAGGCTTTATAACTAGGTTAATTAACCCATTTCTGATGGGAAACTCCAGAAAACACTGAGAAGTGGCAAACCACGCGTCTCATTCAAGCTATCACTAAAAATGGATACCCTGTTTATCTTACATACCGTATTCGACCTATTTACAGCAAATGCTCCTATAAGCGCACACCTAAGCTTTTCCTGGAAAAAATACACAAGCGCTCACTTTACAGTAACCTCCCAACTAATTCATATTGAGTTTTGCTGCATCTTTGACCCGGGGAAATCATATGTATATGTGGTGAACCCCTATGCTGAAATTCAACTCTATAAAATAATCATATCTGAAGCTTTTATTTCGTATTTTTTTTTCGTATTGAGTGTGCACTTATTAGGTAGATTTTTCACCACAATATTTTCATACAATTTTGAAAACAAGAGGCCCATGGGCTACACTGCTCACCAGAGCTCAGGGGGCCACTGCCCAATGGCAGCAATGTATTTTAATTAACCATGGAAGCCCTGCTCCCAAGGCTGCTACAGATAAAATTTCGACCCAATCAGACTAGTGGCTTCAGAGGTCTGATGTCGCTTGAAGACAACAGATGACAGTTGACAATTTCCCACCTGTGGCAATAGGCCAAAAAGAACATTATTAAAGGAACATTTCTATGAAAGTTTGACAAAATATCTTGAGAGGCATTAATGTCATTTTTCAATTTTCCCCATTATAAGTCAATGGAAACTCTTAACTTGCCATAGCAAACAAACCAAAGAGCCAAATGTCATAAACCAGAGCTCAGCTGGGCACTGCCCAATGGAGCCCTGATTGGTGTCACTAAATGGGTCTTATAAAAAGGAACAGAGACATATATAATTTAGCGGTGGGGATATGTATGGTTACTGAGACGTAAGGCCTTTTAAGCAATGGAGGGATTCGGGCATGGCAGATCCCAGAAAAGCCAAATATTGTTGTCACTGAATATGTCTTATCATAAAGATCAAGAATATATATGGTTAAATGGTGGGGATCTGAACGGTTTCTGAGATATGAGGCCCTTTTATGAAGTGGAAGGGAGAGAAATGGCCCCTGCAGACCCCCCAAGACAGGGTTGATTGAATGTGTCTAATAACAATGAACAAGAGTGAGTGAGTGTTTGAGTTTTACGTCCCACCAACAGCTAAGGTCATACGGAGACGGGACCTCGGTTTAAAGACTCATCCGAAAGTCTGGAGAAGCCTGGGATCGATCCTGCGACCCCTGGTTTACAAGGCGAGTAGCGTATCCACTACACCACGGAGGCTTCTAACAATGAACAAGAATATATGTGATTATAGCATGGGATTTGAATGGTTTCTGAGATATATGGCCTATTATTAAGTGGAGTCTTATCATCAGGAACAAGAATATATATGGTTTAGGGGTGGGGATCTGAACGGTTTCTGAGATATATGGATTTTAATGAAAGGGTGGGGCATGGCCCGTCGAACCCCGGGGGGACCCCCATGCTGGTGTCACTGTTTGCGTCTTATCATAAGGAACAAGAATATATATGGTTAAGGGGTGGGCTCTGAATGGTTTCTCAGATATATGGTCTTTTGTGAAGTCGAGGGGTGGAGTGTGGCCCGGGCACAACCTGGGTGACCCCTAGGTTGGTGTCACTGGATGCGACTTATCATAAGGAACGAGAATATACATGGTTTAGGGACTGGGATCTGTAAGGTTACTGGGATATTGGGCCTTTTATGAAGTGGAGGGGGTGGGGCATGGCCCCGGCACATCCCGGGGGACCCCCAGGTTGGTGTCACTGAGACATCTTATCATAAGAAACAAAAGTATCTACGGTGTCACTGAGTCATCTTATCATAAGAAACAAAAGTATCTACGGTTTTGGGGTGGGGATCTCAATGGTTTCTGAGATAAATGGCATTTTATGAAGTGGAGGGAGTGGGGCATGTTACCGGCACATCCCGGGGGACCGCCAGGTTGGTGTCACTTAATGCATCTTAACATAAGGAACAAGAATATATATAGTTTAGGGGTGGGGATCTGAATGGTTTCTGAGATAAATGGCATTTTATGAAATAGAGGGGGCAGGGCATGTCCCAGGCACATCCCGGGGGACCCCCAGGTTGGTGTCACTTAATGCATCTTATCATAAGGAACAAGAATATATATGGTTTAGGGGTTGGGATCTGTAAGGTATCTGAGATATAAGGCATTTTATGAAGTGGAGAGGGCGGGGCATGGCCCCGGCACAACCTAGGGGACCCCCAGGTTGACATAAACGCATTATGGCTGAGAGAATCTGTAAGGTTACTGGGATATTGGGCCTTTTATGAAGTGGAGGGGGTGGGGCATGGCCCCGGCACATCCCGGGGGCCCCCAGGTTGGTGTCACTGAGTCCATCTTATCATAAGGAACAAAAGTATCTATGGTTTAGGGGTGGGGATCTCAATGGTTTCTGAGATAAATGGCATTTTATGAAGTGGAGGGGGTGGGGCATGTCCCCGGCACACCCAGGGGACCCCCAGGTTGGTGTCACTTAATGCATCTTAGCATAAGGAACAAGAATATATATAGTTTAGGGGTGGGGATCTGAATGGTTTCTGAGATAAATGGCATTTTATGAAATAGAGGGGGCAGGGCATGTCCCCGGCACATCCCTGGGGACCCCCAGGTTGGTGTCACATAATGCATCTTATCATAAGGAACAAGAATATATATGGTTTAGGGGTTGGGATCTGTAAGGTTTCTGAGATATAAGGCATTTTATGAAGTGGAGGGGGCGGGGCATGGCCCGGTCACAACCTAGGGGACCCCAAGGTTGACATAAAAGCATTATGGCTGAGAGAAGTTTTACTCAAGGAACATGTCCATGTAAGTTTTGTCAAAATATCTGCAATGACTTGGCAGTAAATGCCACTTTTCAGTTTTCCCCATTATAAGTCAATGGAAACTCTAAGTTGCCATAGCAACAAAACTAAAAGGCCAAATTTCATAAAAAACACAAAACCTGTAAAGGCAAATATGGTGAACATTTTCATAA
This sequence comes from Lucinisca nassula, assembly GCA_963580285.1. NCBI lineage: Eukaryota > Metazoa > Mollusca > Bivalvia > Lucinida > Lucinidae > Lucinisca > Lucinisca nassula. The sequence goes on along the minus strand of OY757012.1, from coordinate 103,388,947 downwards.
AGTCTCAGCCTCCTAGAGCATATGGTTTCTGAGGAGATGATTTTTTAAGTATTTTTTTTTCTATTTTTTTTGCATTTTGGTTTCCATGGCAACCAATAAAAATGAACAGAAGGCCTAAAATCATACGGCAGATAGTAGATTGCCTATGGAACATTTCTATGCAAGTTTTGTCAAAATATCTGAAGAGGCTTGGCAGTAAATGCCATTTTTCAATTTTCCCCATTATAAGTCTATGGAAACTACAAGTTGCCATAGGAACCAAACTAATGGGCCGATTTTCATAAAAAACACAAACTTTCAATCCCCCAGCCCAAGGATGCTACAGATAAAATTTGGGCCCAATCGTCCCAGTGGCTTCAGAGGAGATGTCGTTTGAAAGTGTTGACGCCAGACGACGACATACGACAGACACCGACGGACGACGACGGACAACTGCCTATCCTATAAGCTCCCCCGGAGCCTTCGGCTCTGGTGAGCTAAAAACTACCGGTGCGGTAAATAGGTCGAATACGGTATTCAAACAGACAGGCTGATTTTGTTTTTTGTTTGTTTTGAGGTTTAATGTCCCCATCAACACTGTAAAGGTCATTTTGGAGACATTGCTTCCAATTTTGTGGGACTTTTACCCGACATTGAGATGAAATGACATCTCATGCTCTTCCGTCCAATGAAACCAATATGGTTTATAAACATGTACGGTCCGACTCGTACCGCTTTCCCTGGGCAGGCCTAGATCCTCTAAGCAGTTTACCAGTACTCCTGTGCGGGTCGGTTTCAGCTCTGCGTGGAAGCATCATGCAGCCCATCTATTTCTTCATGCCCCGGTGGGTGGGGGCCGACAGACAGGGCTGAACAGTGTAGACCCAGATGAGATGCCACAGAACACAGCAATCTCATCAGCGTCTATATTGTTTGCCACTCATCCAGCTATTTTAGGATCAACATCAAGTATAAAATTGTACTTGTTCAAATTTTAGAGCAAGTATGGTAAGGAGTTTAGGTGTCTGAATAGGGGAATACTTCAGAGTAAAATATGGTACCTACTATTTAAGTTCAAAGAGTGTTGAATTAGTGAAGTTCCCTTTTATATACAGCAGGAGACTGCCCTGGTCTGATGACAGTCTTCCCTGTGTGCCATATTTATATGTAATTGACTTTATATTGAGAAATATTCGGCATGAGATCATATGACGAAGGATGCACAGGCTTGCAAGTACATCTCTGCCATACAAACAAGTGCTTAAAATTTCACAATATACAGTCAATAACCTTTTTATTATGTACCCAAAAATTGAACTCTATCCTGAAAATGAGCCTTGTCTGGCTTAGAAATCTGAATGCAAAATCAGTCTATATAATCTTCAAGCGATAAGAAAGAAGAGCGTCTTCCTACACGTTGAAAAACCATGCCAAATAGGGCACCAAAGTGAAAATGATGCTCACATTGGTGGATGTGAAGTTATTAAAATCCCTGACATTTACCAATGCAGGATGCCATTTTTTCTGGATTTCCCATTATATTTCTTTCAAACTGCTCCTGATTTTCTAAAAGAAATTAATCAAAACCTACATGGTTTGCACTGGTAGGTGACATTTGACAGCATAAAATGGGCTTTATTAACTCTGCACAACCTATACTTGTTTGTTTGAAGTTCTTTCAGTCTTAATGCACAACAAGATGGCTGCCGATTTTTGGTCTCAAAACGGACAAATTTGGAAGCAGTTATATTGTGAAAGATTCACTTGACTACGGGCAAAATGGAAAAATATTGATCAGTAACTTCTGTACAAAGTAAACGGGACATTTTCTGGGTATCTAATAATAGTAATTTGACTCATAATTACATGTATGCTACTTTGTGCAGTCAGTGACAAAAGACTGGTTTTGCTTATTGTTGCCCATTTATAACCTAGGTTAATTCAGATGGGGTTTAACAGTTTATAGGCCTTGCCAAAGTTTCTGATAGTCAGAAACCTGAACCCAGTTGTTAGCTTAACAAGCTCGTTAGTGCTGAAATTGCTGACTATTCTAGAAAGGACAATATCTAAATACTCTTGTATTTTTGCTGGAAAAATGTGAGTAGCTTTGCAAAAGTTACTCAAATTTTTCCAGCAAAAATCATTATATAAATGCCATATCTAATGGTCAAAGTTTTTAAGATATGTTGATAAAAACATTAGTTGGAAACAAATGGATCTAGGTCTTGAGTGGGGTTGATCTAAGATTATATCAACATTTCACAGTCAGTAAGAAATAAAATTAGGACTAATCAAATATGTAAAATGCAATTTTCCCAATTGCCATAACCCAAAACTGAGCCTAAGACACCCTTCATTCTACTGCTAGAAATACAAAAGTCACATGGAAGCCATCGAAAGTAATCTTGTAAATTGTTTGTTTGTTTGTTTGTTTGATTTGAGGTTTAACGTCCCCGTCAACACTGTAAAGGTCATTTTGGAGACGTTGCTTCCAATTTTGTGGGACTTTTACCCGACATTGAGATGGAATGACATCTCAAGCCCTGTCGCCCAATGAAACCAATAGGGTTTATTAGCATGGACGGTCGACCTCGCACCGCGGTTCCTGGACAGGCTTAGATCCTCTAAGCGGTTTACCAGTACTAGTGTGTGGGTATCTTGTAAATAGACTTGCACCACAAAATGGTAATAAACAATGTATTAAAAGCCTATTCTACTATAAGAAATTAATATATAAATTTGTTCCCTGATTAGGACCAATTTGTCTGAACTTGCTGACCCTCAAAGACTTGAAGATGTTATTGGCAGTTTATCAGAGAGAAACAGATGGACAATACCACAATACTAATAAGCCTGCTTGAATAGGTCTGTCACACTGACATGGCATCACTTCTCTTAGCTGTCATGTATTTACCCTAGAAATTCCAATATGAACCAATTATATGTTGCCAAGAACACCATCTCTTTTGGAAGTCTACATAAGGTGCAAGTATCAAGTATAGTCTAGTAGTTCCTGATTTCATAATCAATAGTTTTTACTGTGATCATTGGAATTGTACTCCAAACATTAGGAAGTCATTGGACACTTTGCAAATGTCAATGCACTGGTCCATGAATCCCTGGAAAGATTTGTCCTGTGAATAAACATGAATAAGGATTGTCTTTGAGAAGTCTTAAAACAGCTCTTCTGCATGGGGTAATCTCATACGTTCAGTAATTCATAGGACAAAGACTGTAACCCATTTTGCACAGGAAACATAGAAACAGGACATTGGCAATTTAACAGGGAAGGCACAGTGTTGAAATATCTGTGAAGGGATGAATTGTTTGATTTGAGGTTTAAAGTCCCCTTCAACACTGTAAAGGTCATTTTGGAGACGTTGATTCCAATTTTGTGCGACTTTTACCCGACATTGAGATGAAATGACATCTCAAGCCCTGTCGCCCAATGAAACCAATAGGGGTTATTAGCATGGACGGTCCGCCTCGCACCGTGGTTCCTGGACAGGCTTAGATCCTCTAAGCGGTTTACCAGTACTAGTGTGCGGGCCGGATTTAGCTCTGCGTGGAAGCATCATGCAGCCCATATATTTCTTCAAGCCCCGATGGGCAGGGGCGAGATGAAATGAGATTGCAAACAGTATAAATAAAATACTTCATCTCCTACATTCAACACAGGATTTCTCCGTTCTTCCAGGTGCCAATATGTGGCATGGTAGTAGTCCCTGGCCAAGGTAGGTGGTTTTCCCCTGGTAATTGTGTTTCCTCCACTTTACACCAACATACTGTGCCTTCGAGAACACTTTAACCCTTGTCCTGCTGAATATTCATATATGCCACACCTACTACCGATTATCAACCAATCAGATTACCTGTAGCAAATTATTACAACAAATTCACAATCTGAATGACAAACAATGTAGATCCTGATCTTCAGAAGCCATCTGATCTGGATCTACATTGTTTCAAAGAAAAGGCATATCCGGGCTCAGCAGAACAAGGGTTAATTAGTTCTGTGAGCTATGGGTGTTATCAAATAATATCTGAATAGTTAGATCCTTTGGAAGCAAAGAATTAAAACACCAATTAAACAAAATAGCAGACTCAGTTTTATTGAGTCTGTTCATGACCAGTACTGAAATGTGCAACACTGGCCACGCCCACTAACACACGCTTAGGCAGAACTCTATTTTCAAAATGATTCTAAATGCACTCAGTGACCCCAAAGGACCAGAAATATAACGGATGTAGAGGAGATATTTTACGGCCGCCATACAGCACAACACCAGCTGCAATGAAGATAAATAAGTTCTGAATTGTTAGATCCTTTGGAAGCAAAGAATACACCAAATAAACAACAAGATGTGTTTGTGAAACACCGATGCCCCCGGACAGCGCCTGTGCAATATGAAAGCCCCATCACTAAAGTATGTCATGGTTGAGGCCACAAGGTCACGAGGTAAAAAATTATGGTACCACTGGAAAGGTCTTGTGAGAAAGAATACACATGTGAAATATGAAAGCTCTATCACTTACCAATCAAAAGTTATGGACTATATTAAAGTTTTTAAAAAGTAGGTCAAACATCAAGGTCAAAGTCACAAGGTCAAAAATTATGGTACCACTAGAAAGGTCTTGTGACAAGGAATGCACATGTGAAATATGAAAGCCCTACCATTTACCAATCAAAAGTTATGGCCAATGTTAAAGTTTTTAAAAAGTAGGTCAAACATCAAGGTCAAAGTCACAAGGTCAAAAATTATGGTACCACTAGAAAGGTCTTGTGACAAGGAATGCACATGTGAAATATGAAAGCCCTACCATTTACCAATCAAAAGTTATGGCCAATGTTAAAGTTTTTAAAAAGTAGGTCAAACATCAAGGTCAAGGTCATGAGGTCAAAAATTATGGTACCATTAGAAAGGTCTTGTGACAAGGAATGCACGTGAAATATGAAAGCTCTACCATTTACCAATCAAACGTTACGGCCAATGTTAAAGTTTTTAAAAAGTAGGTCAAATGCCAAGGTCAAGGTCATGAGGTCAAAAATTATAGTACCAATAGAAAGGTCTTGTGACAAGGAATGCACATGTGAAATATGAAAGCTCTATCACTTACCAATCAAAAGTTATGGCCAATGTTAAAGTTTTTAAAAAAGTAGGTCATATGCCAAGGTCAAGGTCATGAGGTCAAAAATTATAGTACCAATAGAAAGGTCTTGTGACAAGGAATGCACATGTGAAATATGAAAGCTCTATCACTTACCAATCAAAAGTTATGGCCAATGTTAAAGTTTTTAAAAATGAGGCCAAAAGTAGGTCAAATGTCAAGGTCCAAGGTCACGAGGTCAAAATTTATGGTACCTCTTGAAAGGTCTTGTGACAAGGAATGCACATGTGAAATATGAAAGCTCTATCACTTACCATTCAAAAGTTATGCCCAATGTTAAAGTTTTTGCAGACGGAGAAACGGACAAACGGACAAACAGACAAACAGACAAACGGACAAACAGACAAACAGACGGACAGACCAAAAACTATATGCCCCCCAGAATCTTAGATTCCGGGGGCATAAAAATAGCATTTATTTGAGTCTGTACATTAAAGTACATTAAATAAAGTTTAATTCAACATTAAGATAACATGCCCATGTACACCACAACCATTTTATAACACTGTTCATTGTAACTAAATTCTGGCTATAACACAGTTAAAGATGGATCCCAAAACTTTATTGATTATATAGAAAAATTTCATACCTGCCAATAAAATGGTCATTTTTTCTATATAATCTTTACATTTTTGTCTGGATACAGCTTAGTACTTGAACTACTGTAATGCTCCTAAGTATTGGGCCCAGATCAGACTGCTCCTGAAGGAGCAGTCTGATCAGGGTCTCTGCTGTTTGCCACTCTGTCTGCACCTTTTGGAGTTCATGAAGGATCCCGAAACAATTTTGTAAAAAATTTTAGAAAATAACAGCAAGTTTTCAAGCTGTCAGAAATTTTAGGATTTTTACCATTACATAGTTTCTGCTTAGGACCCCAAAAGTTACTGGGGTTTCTGCTTAAAGCAGCTTTGGACCCGAAATGTTACTGGGTTATAAAGAGGATGTATTCCATTATGAGCAAATTTAATTCATGAGAAATATTGTTTAGCCAATGTAACAAAATTTGCAGCCCTTCTATTTGTTTTGTTTGTTTGATTTGAGGTTTAACGTCCCCGTCAACACTGTAAAGGTCATTTTGGAGACGGTGCTTCCAATTTTGTGGGACTTTTACCCGACATTGAGATGAAATGACATCTCTAGCCCTGTCGCCCAAAGAAACCTATAGGGTTTATTAGCATGGACGGTCCGCCTCGCACCGCGGTTCCTGGACAGGCTTAGATCCTCTAAGCGGTTTACCAGTACTAGTGTGCGGGCCGGATTCAGCTCTGCGTGGAAGCATCATGCAGCCCATATATTTCTTCAAGCCCCTATGGGCGGGGGCCGCCCTTCTATTTGTTCAAGCCCCCATGGGTGTAGGTGGGACAATAATAAATACATTGAAAATGTTGAGACAGACAAACAGACAGACAGACAGACTACAGACAATGACAATAGAACCTACACATAATGAGCCTTTGGCTCAGACAAGTGATGCCAGTCACTGAACTTCCTGGTCAACAACAAACCAACAGAAATTCTATTTATAACTGGTTGTTAAGAAGCCTTGCTTATTTCCTGGAGCTTAATTCAGTATTGTTCTAAGGAACCTAAGGTCAGATCTAGACAATGAGACAAGATGCAACAGGACACTGAACCTGTTGACAGATAAGAAAACAATATGGAAAATCAGCAATCAATGAATAGGACTGAAACTACACTGTCAATGGGTACAATTGGTATTGAGGAATCTAGAGAAGATTGGATAGTAGATGAAGGACTTCTTCATACTGGCCTGTCATAGGGTAACAAATCCATGTCAGCTCTCATTCATGGCTCTCTGAAAGTCATTTTCCAGGCAAAACTTTGTGATATTTTTTTTTCTTATATTGCCTCCAAATATATAATGACCGGCAAAAGTAATCTTAAAACCATTTTGATGAAGAAGCCATCTGATCAGGATCTACACTGTTTGTCATATAGCTTGTGAAATGAACCATTACATTATATTAAGTAATTTGATTGGTTGATAGTCAGCAATGGATGTGGCTAAATAGATGTATTCAGCAGGATAAGAGTTAACCCATTTTGTACCAGAAACCCCAAAATGGGTATCCTGGCAAACAGTGCAGGGCCAGATCAGACACCGCAGAATGCAGCATCTGATCAGGGCCTACACTGTTTGCAAAAAGTTAAGCCATTTTCAAAACAAATTGTGAAGAAACACAACCTGACACCCCTAAATTTCGAAATGGACTCCTGCCATACATAAGGAGGAAGATTCCATTTGGTAAAAAAAAAGTTAAAAACATATTGGGGTTTGCCTATTACAGCATGTGCACTTAGAATTAGTCAACTTACTTTTGTTTTGTTTGATTTGAGGTTTAATGTCCTCATCAACACTGTATAGGTCATTTCTAATTTTGTGGAACTTTTATCTGACATTGAGAAGAAAAGACATCTCAAGCCTGGTTAGCCAATGAAACCAATAGGGTTCCGAAGCATGGACGGTCCGACTCTCACAGCTTTTCCTTGGCAGGCTTAGATCCTCAAAGCCGTTTACCAGTCCAGTACTCATGTGCGATCAGTTTCAGCTCTTTGTGGAAGCATCATGCAGCCCAGCTATTTCTTCAAGCCCCGATGGGCGAGGGCCGCACAGTGAAATTACAGTGAATACAATATTTACAGTATTTGTCATATGGCTACATAATTCTTTCTCCTTATTTTCTGTCACAATTTCTAATATATAATGACTGTCTGCACCCTCGCTGACACTAATAACCTGATAATATGGTGACAAGAAATTATCCCAATGGAATAAACTTATCATGTCCAAGAAGCTTCAAGGAACAAATATTTCAGAGGGCAACACTCGGGAATCACCTTTCAAGGGCCTCCTTCGATTACATAAAATAATACAGTTAAATCCCAATATTTGGGACTGTCTAAAAATTTTTTTTTTTTTTTTTTTTTTTTTTTAACAGTACCAAATCCATAATCTCAGGCAGAATACCCTCCTTGCTCTCAATTAGACTGAAACTATGCATCTAAATGAATAGCATAACAAAACAACAATTTAACATCACAATGAAAACAGTAAGCACATTGGAAAGCACACCCACAAGTATTTTTGCTCAAAAACAAAGATCGTACCCACATTCTATGGTTTTTAAACAGATATATGAAAAATGTTGCAAACTTTTATCTGAAAATTGTCAGTATACTTGAATAGGCAGGTTTTTAGTAGAAAATAATTCTAATTATTTCTGCTCAAAAACATATTAGAAAGTAACAAGAGCTGTCACTATAAGTGAGCAATGCCCCAATGGGAGCAAATCTGAGAAAAAAAAAGTGCAGACTAACCCACAAACCCACACAAAAATGCACAAACAAACAGACAGTGCAAAAACTATATGCCCTCCTTCAGGGGCATAAAAATTTAACAAAATTGTCGAAGAAATGTGGAAGTAGTTCGCATCACAAGGTTTAAGAACGTGTTTTTGAGAAACTAAAGGGCTGTAACTTATTCGCAGATGATAGGATCAACGTGAAAATTGTGTTAGGCACCCCTTTACCTCACAAGGAATGCATGTGCAAAGTTTCAGCTCAATCGGTGAAGAAATGTGGAAGTAGTTCCAACACAAGGTTTTCGAACACGTTTTTCAGAAAATCAAGGGCCGTAACTTCGTCGCAGGTGATAGGATCAACTTGAAAATTTAGTTAGGCACCCATTCACCTCACAAGGAATGCATGCGCAAAGTTTCAGCTCCATCGGTGAAGAAATGTGAAGGTAATTTGCGTCACAAGATTTTTTAGCCTATTTTTGAGAAAATCAAGGGCCATAACTCCAAAACGCTTCATCCGAGCAGAATGAATTTTGTGTTAGGCACATCTGCATATCATTGCAAATGCATATGCAAAAATTTAACGAAATTGTCGAAGAAATGCGGAAGTAGTTCGCGTCACAAGGTTTAAGAATGTGTTTTTCAGAAAATAAAGGGCCGTAACTCCTTCGCAGATGATAGGATCATTGTGAAAATTGTGTTAGGCACCCCTACACCTCAGAAGGAAAGCATGTGAAAGTTTCAGCTGAATTAGTGAAGAAATGTTGAAGAAGTTCGCATCACAAGATTTTGGCACATTTTTTAGAAAATAAAGACCGTAACTCCTTCAAAAATAGCCATCGGAAGAGATGGCAAATCCCCCGACCAAAAGCCAATATGGCCTTCAGAATATTGTTCACCAATAGAAAGTGCATCCGAATTAAACCAGCAATATATCACAAAAGTATTGCAGTTATGGCCATCACAAGATTAAACTGTCAGGGGAGATAACTAAAAAACCAGGGCACTCAGAAATGTGGTTCTTGTGCATGACATGCCTGCTTAAGCTCATGTACTTCTGTACAAAGTACCATCAATATGTCTCAAAAGGTATTGGAGATATGGTGATCACAAGCTGGTCATACTGTTATATTGGAAGGGTAGATAACTCAAATACCACAGCACCAACAGTTGTGGTTCTTGCACATGACATCCCTTCTGTACCTTGTATACAATTGTGCCAAGTTCCTTCAATATATCTCAAAGGGTGTTGGAGTTATGGCCATCACAAGGTTATATTGCCTGAGGAGATAACTAAAAACCAGAGCACTCAGAGTTGTAATTCTTGAGCATGACACACCTGCTTAACCTCGTGTACATCTGCATCAAGTACCACCAATATGTCTCAAAGGGTATTGGAGGTACGATGATCACAAGGTTGTCATACTGTTATATTGGAAGGGGAGATAACTCAAATATCATAGCACACAGAGTTGTGGGTCTTAGGCATGAAGCGCCGTCTCAACGTTGTACACAATTGTGCCAAGTACCATCAATATATCTCAAAGGGTATTGGAGTTCTTGTCATCACAAGGTTATACTGTCAGGGGAGATAATTAAAAAAACCAGGGCACCCAGAGTTGTGGTTCTTGCACGTGACACACCTGCTTAACCTCATGTACAACTGCACCAAGTATCATCAATATATCTCAAAGAGTGTTGGAGATGTGTCCATTTCAAGGTAGTGATTCTATATTATTGGAAGGGGAGATAACTAAAAAACCATAGCACCCAGAGTTGTGGTTCTTGTGCATGACAAACAGTCTGGGCCTTGTGAACAACTGTGCCAGGTATCATCATATATCTTACAGGGTATTAGAATTATGGCCATCACAAGGTTGTCACTATTTTATTGGAAGGGGAGATAACTCCGAAACCATGGCAACCAGAGTTGTGGTTCTTGTGCATGACACGCCGTCTCAGCCTTGTGAACAACTGTGCCAGGCACAATCAATATATCTCAAAGGGTATTGGAGTTATGGCCATCACAAAGTAGTCATTCTATTTTATTAAAAGGGGAGATAACTAAAAAAGTATTGCATCCAGAGTTCTGGTTCTTGTGCATGACACGCCGTCTCAGCCTTGTGAACAATTGTGCCAAGAACCATCAAAGAATCTCAAAGGGTATAGGAGTTATGGCCATCACAAGGTTGTCACTCTATTTAATTGGAAGGGGAGATAACTCCAAAACCATGGCAACCAGAGTTGTGGTTCTTGTGCATGACACGCCGTCTCAGCCTTGTGAACAACTGTGCCAGTTACCATCAATATATCTCAAAGGGTATTGGAGTTATGGCCATCACAAAGTAGTCATTCTATTTTATTAAAAGGGGAGATAACTAAAAAAGTATGGCATCCAGAGTTCTGGTTCTTGCGCATGACACGCCGTCTCGGCCTTGGGAACAATTGTCCCAATAACCATCAATGAATCTGACAGGGTATAGGAGTTATGGCCATCACAAGGTTGCGTCTACGGACGGACGGACGGACAGACGGACGCCAGGCTGATCGCCATATCCCCCGAACCTATTCGGTCGGGGGATAAAAACCAGAGCACCTAGAGTTGTAATTCTTGAGCATGACACACCTGCTTAACCTCATGAACCACAACTCTGGGTGCTATGATATATAATTTATCTCCCTTTCCAATATAACAGTATGACAACCTTGTGATCATCGTACCTCAGTATATCTGCATCAAGTACCACCAATATGTCTCAAAGGGTATTGGAGGTACGATGATCACAAGGTTGTCATACTGTTATATTGGAAAGGGAGATAAATTATATATCATAGCACCCAGAGTTGTGGTTCTTAGGCACAAAGCACCGTCTCAACGTTGTATACAATTGTGCCAAGTGCAATCAACATATCTCAAAGGGTATTGGAGTTATGGCCATCACAAGGTTATATTGTCAGGGGAGATAATTAAAAAACCAGGGCACCCAGAGTTGTGGTTCTTGCACGTGATACACCTGCTTAACCTCATGTACAACTATACCAAGTATCATCAATATATCTCAAAGAGTGTTGGAGATGTGGCCATCACAAGGTAGTGATTCTATATTATTGGAAGGGGAGATAACTAAAAAACCATGGCACCCAGAGTTGTGGTTCTTGTGCATGACACACCGTCTCTGCCTTGTGCCAGGTATCATCAATATATCTTAAAGGGTATTGGAATTATGGCCATCACAAGGTTGTCACTCTATTTTATTGGAAGGGGAGATAACTCCAAAACCATGGCAACCAGAGTTGTGGTTCTTGTGCATGACATGCCGTCTCAGCCTTGTGAACAACTGTGCCAGTTACCATCAACTGTACCAAGTATCATCAATATATCTCAAAGAGTGTTGGAGATGTGTCCATTTCAAGGTAGTGATTCTATATTATTGGAAGGGGAGATAACTAAAAAACCATAGCACCCAGAGTTGTGGTTCTTGTGCATGACAAACAGTCTGGGCCTTGTGAACAACTGTGCCAGGTATCATCATATACAGTCAACCCTCTTTATACCGACATTCGTTATAACGGCAAACCTCGTTATAACGACAATTTGAATGGAATGACTACTTACCTAAAGGCTGAGCCTCGGTTCCGAGTGGCATGGGCTTCCCTCGAATTGGAAATGCATAAATCGAGTCCACAGTCATGAAAGAGTCTTGTAATCTAATACTCCAAGAAGCAAATTTTATAGATATTTGTTAGAATCGCCTCACCGAGGCGATTCTAACAAATATCTATAAAAATTGTTTCTTGGAGTAATGATGGGGAAAAGGCCTTTTATCACTTATCATACTCCTAACTGGGATTCTTTATAACGGCAACTTCTTTATAACGGCACAAATATAGGGAACAAATACTGTCGTTATAACGAGGGTCCTCTGTATCTTACAGGGTATTAGAATTATGGCCATCACAAGGTTGTCACTCTATTTTATTGGAAGGGGAGATAACTCCGAAACCATGGCAACCAGAGTTGTGGTTCTTGTGCATGACACGCCGTCTCAGCCTTGTGAACAACTGTGCCAGGCACAATCAATATATCTCAAAGGGTATTGGAGTTATGGCAATCACAAAGTAGTCATTCTATTTTATTAAAAGGGGAGATAACTAATGAAGTATGGCATCCAGAGTTCTGGTTCTTGCGCATGACACGCCGTCTCGGCCTTGTGAACAATTGTGCCAAGAACCATCAATGAATCTCAAAAGGTATAGGAGTTATGGCCATCACAAGGTTGCGTCTACGGACGGACGCACGTCTTTACGGATGTATACTTGTGTGTCTTCATCCCTACAAAGTACCCTTGTGTGTCTTAATTCCAGGAAATTTCTTGGAATTTCTTGGAAAAAAAGACACACAAGTAACTATTTTTAGACACACAAAACACTGACGGAATAAATCGCATTGAGTTCAATGGAAGTGTCCAAACTTTTTAAACACACAAGTATACATCTGTTCCTGCGGACGGACGGACAGACAGACGGACGGACAGACGCCAGGCTGATCGCTTTATCCCCTGAACCTATTCGGTCAGGGGATAAAAATGATAGGACCAACATGAAAATTGTGTAAGGCACCCCTTCACCTCAGAAGGAAAGCATGTGCAAAGTTTCAGCTGAATCAGTGAAGAAATGTTGAAGAAGTTCACATCACAAGGTTTTTAGCACATTTTTTAGAAAATATAGGGCCGTAACTCCTTCGAAAATGATAAGACCAACATGAAAATTGTGTTAGGCACCCCTTCACCTCAGAAGGAAAGCATGTGCAAAGTTTCAGCTGAATCAGTGAAGAAATGTTGAAGAAGTTCATGTCACAAGGTTTTTAGCACATTTTTTAGAAAACATAGGGCCGTAACTCCTTCGAAAATACATAGGGCCGTAAATCCTTCGAAAATGATAACACCAACGTGAAAATTGTGTTAGGAATCCCAATACCTCAAAAGGAATGCATGAAGGAATGCATGTGCAAAGTTTCAGCTCAATCGTTGAAGAAATGTGGAAGTAGTTTGCATCACAAAACAAGAGGACGATGATGGTCCTATATCGCTCACCTGAGCTAAGAGATTTACATGTGGGTCCTTGGGAGGGACAATGTTTGGCCTCAGGGCTATAATATGAACAATCTTGGTAGAGGTCCACTAAATGAAGCTTTATACACAACCAACAAGATAATATATTGAAACTATTTTAATAAAATACATAATAAACATGGCTGTTCCTTCAACTACAATAATTAACACATACCCTACTTTACAACTTACATATACAATACATTTGGCTCTCTTTTGGGGGCTGCTCACTCGAAGGTACTTGAACCACTCTGAGAACAACCTGATCAGCAGTTGTGGTCATAAAACATGACCCGGACATAAACTGATACTGTGATGATATGGAAACTGACAGTGATACTGTGAGACTGATATAGATACGGTGATAAGCAATACAGTTGTGCATGATCTGCATCATTGAACATGCTGATCTCAGGTGGTTCAGTGTCAAGCCATAAAATGATAAACATGAACTTTCTGTGTCATCTCAAATAAAAAAGCAACATTATTTTGGGGTTTAAAAGGCCATATCAAGAGTGAACAACCCCATGAGTGAAATGTGGGCAAACTATAGTCATATACAAAATTAATTGGCTGCAAAATTATTACATTTCTAGATATATTTTTGTTTTGTGTGTGTGAACAGAAAGGAGGTGCTGGGGTGGATGGCTGGGTTGAGCTAGTCTGAAGACCACTGTTCATATTCCTATCCAGGCCACAAATGACAAATCTCTTCTATGATCATCTTGGTACTATTTGATTGCACTCTCATAATCTCTTATTACATAACTCTTACTCCCAGTTATCTTTGATCTGGTCAGAAAGTATCTTGGCAGCTGGAGTTACATAATTTAACATAACTTAATCTGTAAATATTACTGATAAGCCCAGCAGACAGTTAACAGGTGTTCCAGTGTTGCAACAGAAATCTTCTGATCATGGTCTGCACAACTAATTTTTGGACCTAAAAATATATTCTACCAGTTAGAAGTGGCAATAATAATACTAATGTCATACTAGAAACAATATGTTGTGTATAAACCACAATTAAATAAATTGCCATTTTATACACAACCAACAAGATAATATATTGAAACTATTTTAATAAAATACATAATAAACATGGCTGTTCCTTCAACTACAATAATTAACAAATACCCTACTTTACAACTTACATATACAATACATTTGGCTCTCTTTTGGGGGCTGCTCACTCGAAGGTACTTGAACCACTCTGAGAACAACCTGATCAGCAGTTGTGGTCATAAAACATGACCCGGACATAAACTGATACTGTGATGATATGGAAACTGACAGTGATACTGTGAGACTGATATAGATACGGTGATAAGCAATACAGTTGTGCATGATCTGCATAATTGAACATGCTGATCTCAGGTGGTTCAGTGTCAAGCCATAAAATGATAAACATGAACTTTCTGTGTCATCTCAAATAAAAAAGCAACATTATTTTGGGGTTTAAAAGGCCAAACGAATTTGATTGAAAATCAAATGAGGCCCCCAAAATATGAGCCAACCAACACTAGTACTGACACTGATACTGCTGAAAGGGCACCTTCTAGCCCATCTCAAACCAGACATTGGCAAACAGTGCAGTTCCAGACAAAATTTCACGGAACATGATGTCTGGTCAGGTCCTTGCTGCCTGAACATTTCAGATATTCACCTTTTAGTGTAAAGTACTCAACATGCCATGATCTCTGAAAATGACGGAATACATAAGGTAACTGTGTGTTATGGACATTTCCATACAAAACAACAACAACTAAAAATAAACAATTTTGTGCATATTGCGAGGTTAATCTATAGGCCTGACAGTGGGTGTTTCCAGACGGAATGTGACAATACTTGAAAAACATGTTTATACAGCTAATATATATATCATAAAGTATTCTTTAAAAGGCTCTATATTCAATGTGTGGTCGACTCGCCCAGGAAAAAACAGAGATAAAAAATTCTATAAAAAACTCTGAAACCTGTGCCCGTTTGTCAATGTCTTACCACAGAATGTCGGGCCGCATTTTTACAATTGAACATTCAATATGAATGAACTGAGCCTCATTGCAAGCTGACAAAAACTTGACACAATGTTTTAATGTGATGTCATTGTCATATGATCGATCTGCTGTTTACAAATATAAATATATATTCAAAATTTTTCTGATACAGCAGTGTTTACTCAATATACATGTGAGTGAGTGAGTGTTTGAGTTTTACGTCCCACCAACAGCTAAGGTCATACGGAGACGGGACCTCGGTTTAAAGACTCATCCGAAAGTCTGTCAATATACATGTACTCTGAATATTGATTTTTTGAAAGAAAAAAAAAAACTATGATGTTTGTTGGACTGATTGCTAAAACTGAACAACTCCTATAGGCTTCTCACCTGAACACAGATCACACGTGTATACAAAACTTGTCTTACTCTTTGTAAATCACCAATCGGCAAGGATAACATTGTCCACAACAGCATGTGCTGTAGGAAAACTATTACCGTAAAAACTTAAAATTTCTACAGTTAGTACTTGCTGCAATTAAGCAAATCAGTTTCATGATCCAGCAAGGAGTCCAAAAATTTCAGACGGAATGACAAACAGTACAAACCTGGCCAGACTCTCCTTCAGGAGCAGTCTGATCAGGACTGCGCTGCATGCTTAGGCCTTTCTGTATCATATTCATGAACATTACGGCAATTATAGCTATGATTTCAGACCAATACTCCTCTTTGGATTCCCAGCAGGACCACAATGCTGAATATTCTTTCCTTAACTAAACTGTTTCAACTCTAATCCAGCGCTGCGTGCCTGCCAGGTGCCAGGTAATGCAAGCATACTCCAAGGGGGCATACTCGGTCTACTACAAAATATGGATATTTATTGAGTCAAATATCTGCATAACCCTAAATTCTGTCTTGGCATAGAGCCAGTTCAATGTTTATTAATCTTTACTTGTTCTGGAAGTTGTTATTCTAAAACCACAATTTCTAGTTTACTTGTAAATGTTGGCATCACCCTTAATGGGAAATAACATTCATGTCACATTAAAGGAAAAATCTGCTTCTTGTCAAGTGGACTTTGATTCTGTTCAAGTTTTACTCTAGTTCATCATGTTTGACATCCAAAGCAACTGCATAAGCCATAGCTGACCAGGCTAGAACACCCAGGATTGCTCCATTCTGAAACTGACACAAATAATCATAAATATGGTACTAGGACAACTACCAATTTTTGGCTCTATGACTGTTTTCTGAGATTGTCCACACATACATGTACATAGTTGTTGAATAAGTACTACAATTACTGGACTGGAATTCAACCCATGTAGTATTGTAAACCCCAAAAGGGGTACTTGGCAAACAGTGTAGGCCCAGGACGTCTGATCAGGGCCTTCACCGCTTGCCAAAAGTTCAGTCATTTTCCAAATATTTTTTTTTTTTTTATAACGCATCCTGACACCCCTAAATGTTGAAATGGACTCCTGATATATATGAGGAGGAAGATTCCATCCGGTACATAAAGGGGTTAATCACTCCACAATGCCAAGCATGTACATGTATCATATACTGTTAGAATTGATGACTATATAAGCCTTACATTCTGATCATGTTGCACTGTTAGAATTTGAGACAGTCTTGTCAGCTGATATTATTCCACTGTTATAGTAGGAAACATTAGAATTATAGCCATGATTGTATGTCATTGTTGAATACGAAGAAACAGTTAAATTATGCAATCTGGTTGCTTGATATGGTAATTAAGACTGAACCAGGCAGTTGAATCTTCTGGACTGTTTGAATAAGAGACATAGCCGTGCAACTGATCGTCTTACACTGTTAGAATTGGACTGATTGTGCTGCTTATCGATTCTCTCAACATTGTCAGAATAACTATAAACTAGTGTGCTCTTACAAAATAGAAGTGAAGGCAATGATCAGAAATCGATACAATTGTCCTCTTACAAACCTTGACTGGCTAGCAAAATCTGCTCATGAGGATGGAAAATAAGACATATCATGTATACACTGTAAAATTTGGAAGCTTTGAAAATCTAAGGTTTGCAACAATGTCAAGGCTTATGCTGGTTATTACTGCACTTTGGAGACCAAAGTCTGATAATATTCTGAATGAAGCAGCTTAACATCCCGCTGATGTGAATCAGAATGATCAAAGTATATGCTCGATATCTTCCTTTCTTCTCCTTTTTTTTTTTTTTTTTTTTATTACCATAATGCACAAAGTCACAATCT
This sequence comes from Lucinisca nassula, assembly GCA_963580285.1. Taxonomy (NCBI): domain Eukaryota; kingdom Metazoa; phylum Mollusca; class Bivalvia; order Lucinida; family Lucinidae; genus Lucinisca; species Lucinisca nassula. The sequence goes on along the minus strand of OY757012.1, from coordinate 103,371,121 downwards.
GGGAGAGCTTGATCAGTCTTGAATGCTTGATATGAGGTAACTTGACTGATGATGAATGATGGGATGATCCCGAGTGAAAAAGCCAGAGGGGAGGCGTGACGCAGCAGTCTCTAGGCTGAGGAAGGGTGAATGCTATACATCTTACGGTAGTATACCGAGTGAAGGCCAGAGTGGAGGCGTGAACGGTGCTCTCTATGAGGCCTGAATCAGGCGTGAATGCTATGCATCTTACGGGAAGACCCCTGATTATGACTTGACTGATGATAGATAGACGATCCCGAGTGAAAAGGCCAGTGCCGGGGCACCTTATGAGACCTGATTCAGGTGTGAATGCTATGCATCTTACGGCCGATACCGAGTGAAGGCCAGAGTGGAGGCGTGATCGGTGCACTCTATGAGGCCTGAATCAGGCGTGAATGCTATGCATCTTACGGGAAGACCCCTGAAGTGAGGCATGAAAACGGAAGCAAAACGAGGCCTGTACGAGACACAGACTTAATCAAGCTAACCCCCAGATGATGAATTTCAGACAATATCCATGAATGTATCCATATATTATGAATAAAGGCACAACCTAGCCCTGAAGGAAGGCATGTTATAGCAGGCTCAAGTCCCAATGAAGGAAAGAATTTGATTAGCATGATGCTTGTTGCAGCTAACAACATGACATGGGATACAAGACAATTGTCACCCAGAGGCTGGTGAAAACTGGAGTACCCAGAGCAAAACTACCTGACTTCCATTGCAGAACTTGGTGTCCCACACTTTATTTCACCCTGGTATGAGAGCATTAGAGTTACATGTCGACTTACGTAATTCTACACATGAACTGGGATGCAAGGCAATTATAGCTCAGAGGCTGGTGAAAACTGGAGTACTCGGAGCAAAACTATCCGACTTTCATTGCAGAACTTGATGTCCATGCTTTATTTCACCCTGGTATGAGAAAATTAGATTTGCATATCGATTGTATGGAATTCTACACATGAACTGGGATACAAGGCTATTGTAACTCAGAGACTGGAGAAAACTGGAGTACTCGAAGTAAAACTACCTGACTTCCATTGCAGAACTTGGTGTCCCACACTTTATTTCACCCTGGTATGCGAGCATTAGTTACATATCGATTTACGTAATTCTACACATGAACTGGGATGCAAGGCAATTATAACTCAGAGGCTTGTGAAAACTGGAGTACTCGGAGCAAAACTACCTGACTTCCATTGCAGAACTTGGATGTCCCACACTTTATTTCACCCTGGTATGAGAGCATTAGAGTTGCATGTCGACTTACACATTCTACACATGGACTGGGATGCAAGACAATTATAACTCAGAGGCTGGTGAAAACTGGAGAACTCGGAGCAAAACTACCTGACTTCCATTGCAGAACTTGGTGTCCATGATTTGTAAGACAAGCATTTACCAATGCATTTAGAATATACTGAAATTAAAGAGTCACAATAAGTCTGTTCATGTGCATGTAACAAAGCTATCCTCTGATTATTCTACCTATGATCTTGCTATACTGTCAAGGGTGATTTGGAGCTTAGCAGCCCAGTCCTCACTAAGTTTAGGTCCTATTGAGCTAGTAACTCTTCCGTGAGCAGACAATGGTGAGTAAAGTGTATCTTTTCTAACATATAATGACAAATGATTGTCTTATGCTGTTGACGAAGATAAGCTCTGTTGCAGACTAAACTGGTGCATCAGTACATTGAGAATTAAGGCAAGATTTTCTTAGAATCAGCTGATTTGAAAACTAATGGAAAGCAATGACAATACTTATCTTTGATGTCTGTAACAGATCAAGGCCTTCTTCCCTGACACACTGATGAGGCTGAGGTAACTTATTTGATGTGGTTCAAGGCAACTTCTTTCCTGACACTGACACAGAATTGAACTAAGTCTTGTATAGGGGTGTACTTATATGAGTAAGTTAAGACAACACACTTCTTCTGCCGCATACAGCACCAGCAATGTTCGTAAAGTATTGTCAGCTTCTACCATTTTTTTTTTTTTTTTTTTTTTTACAAAGGTTAGCTAAAATCTCACTGAAAGATGTCTGATTTAGATAGTGACCTGGATAACACATTTTATGCTGTGATGCCAAATAAGAAATTGAGTCAGCACACTGATACTGTTTAAAATGAGATGACAATGAAAATGTTAGATAAACAATTTCTGTGTAAAAGTACACTGAGATACTAAAGCATGTCAGATAATCCTTTTCAGAGTAATGTATCCAATCCATGAATAATGTTAAATCACAAAACAGAAAAGAAGAAAATATTGAGCTAGTCTGAAGACCACTGTTCATATTCCTATCCAGGCCACAAATGACAAATCTCTTCTATGATCATCTTGGTACTATTTGATTGCACTCTCATAATCTCTTATTACATAACTCTTACTCCCAGTTATCTTTGATCTGGTCAGAAAGTATCTTGGCAGCTGGAGTTACATAATTTAACATAACTTAATCTGTAAATATTACTGATAAGCCCAGCAGACAGTTAACAGGTGTTCCAGTGTTGCAACAGAAATCTTCTGATCATGGTCTGCACAACTAATTTTTGGACCTCAAAAATATATTCTACCAGTCAGAAGTGGCAATAATAATACTAATGTCATACTAGAAACAATATGTTGTGTATAAACCACAATTAAATAAATTGCCATTTAATATCAAATATCATAAGCCTGGGCCTTCTGGTTTCAGATAAAAAAATTCTTTAAGGTTTTCCCTATATAAGCCTGTGTAAAAGATGCAGGCCCTGTGGTGGGAGGGCATTATTGGACCTTATTAGGAAGAGGTCCACTAGATGAAGCAGCAAGTGTCATACCAAATATCCAAGATCTAGGCCTTTTGGTTTCAGACAAGAATACTTTTAAAGGTATTCCCTATATTTGCCTACATAAAACATGGGACAGCGCCATTTTTGGCCCCAGGGCTATAATTGCAACAATCTTGGAAGAGGTCCATCAGTTGAAACATTATACCAAACAACAAAGACCTGGGACTTCTGGTTTCAGACAAGAAGATTTTTACAGATCTCCCTGTGTAAGCCTAAGTAAAACCAGTGGGCCATGGGGTGGGGCCATTTTTGGTCCCAGGGCTATAATTTGAACAATCAGAATCTTGGTAAAGGTCCACTACATGAAGCGTCATACCAAATATCAAAGACCTGGGCCTTCCGGTTTCAGACAAGAAGATTTTTAAGGATTTCCCAAAATAAGCCTATGTAAAATCAGTGGGGCTCCAAGCTGGGGTATTTTTGGCCAAAGGGTAATAATTTGAATAATTTTGGTATCGGCCCACTAGACGAAGCTTCATACCAAATATCAAAGACATGGGTCTTCTGGTTTCTGACTAGAACATATTTAAAGGTTTTCCCTATATAAGCCTATGTAAAACAAGTGGGCCCTGGTGCAGGGGCATTTTTGGCCCCAGGGCTATAAGTTGAACAATCCTGGTATCGGTCCACTAGACAAAGCTTCATACCAAACACCAAAGACCTGGGCCTCTGGTTTCTAACAAGAAGATTTTTAAAGGTTTTCCCTATATAAGCCTATGTAAAACAAATGGGCCTGGCGCAGGGGCAGTTTTGGCCCCAGGGCTATAATTTGAAGGATCTTGGTAGAGGTCCACTAGATGAAGCTTCATACCAAAAATCAAAGACCTGGGCCTTCTGGTTTCAGACAAGAAGATTTTTAAAAGTTTTCCCCCATTATAAGTCTATGTAAAACCAGTGGGCCCTGGCGCGGGGGCATTTATGGCCCCAGGGCTATAATTTTAACAATCTTGGTAGAGGTTTACTAGACAAAGCTTCATACCAAATATCAAAGACCTGGGCCTTCTGGTTTCAGACTAGAAGATTTTTAAAGGTTTTCCCTATCTAAGCCTATACAAAACCAGTGGGCCCACTGGCGCAGAGGAATTTTTGGCCCCAGGGCTATAATTTGAACAATCTTGGTAGAGGTCCACTAGATGAAGCTTCATACCAAATATCAAAGACCTGGGCCTTCTGGTTTCAGACAAGAAGATTTTTAAAGGTTTTCCCTATATAAGCCTTATAAGCCTATGTAAAACAAGTGGGCCCCTTAGCAGGGGCATCTTTGGCCCCAGGGCTATAATTTGAACAATCTTGATAGAGGTCCACTAGAGGAAGCTTCATACTAAATATCAAAGACCTGGGCCTTCTGATTTTTAAATGTACTTTTTCCCATTATAAGTCTATGTAAAACCAGTGGGCCCCGGCGTGGGGGCATTTTTTGCCCCAGGGCTATAATTTGAACAACCTTGGTAGAGGTCCACTAGACGAAGCTTCATACCAAATATCATAGACCTGGGTTTCTAGTTTCAGATTTTTAACCAAGGACCACAACAAGATTTTTAAATGTTTTCCCTATATAAGCCTATGTAAAACAAGTGGGCCCCGGCGCGGGGGCATTTTTGGCCTCAGGGCTATAATTTGAACAATCTTGGTAGCGGTCCACTAGTCGAAGCCTCATACCAAATATCAAAGACCTGGGCCTTCTGGTTTCAGACAAGAAGATTTTTTAAAGGTTTTCCCTATATAAGCCTATACAAAACCAGTGGGCCCTGGCGCGTGCATTTTTGGCCCTAGGGCTATAATTTGAACAATCTTTGTAGAGGTCTACCAGATGAAAAGAAGAAGTAAAACAAAGCTCAGGAATTGATACAATTAAGTTACTCCACCCATCAAAGACACCAAAGGGAAAGAAACACAAACATGAAGCGACCAGACCATAATGGAAACCTAAACAAAGGAAGGCCATAAGGACAGTTACTTTTCCATAAAATGGCCAAATGGCCATCCAAAATAAAAAGACACAAGATAAACACAGTAAGTAACAAACAACAACATAAATAAACCGCCACAGAAGAACTGCCTTGGAACGGTCAGTGGAAAGAATTCCACTGGGGAGCTTAAATCGATTTTACATGGCCTTAATCCTCACCCTTACCTCTGTTGCTGTATACACTAATTTTGTTTAGTCCTCATGAAGGCTTCCTAAGTCATCAGTGTAACATCTCAACGAACATACAAATCAAACAAGAGGCCCATGGGCCATATTGCTCACCAGAGCTCAGGCGGGCACTGCCCACTGGCAGCCATGTATGGTTTTAGGTTTTAATTTATTGATTATAAAGTCTCCCAAACAAACCCCCATTTCCAAATGAGCACCCATGTGGACTCTGTATCTGAAATATTAGGGCTTTTATGAGGAGGAGGGATGAGACATGGTCCCAACAGACCCCATGCTGGTATCACTGAATCCAACTTATCATAAGGCACAAGAATATATATGGTTTAGGGGTTGGGATGTGTACTGTTCCTGAGATGTAAGGCCTTTTAAGCTGCAGAGGGGTTGGAGCATGGCCCTGGCATACCCCAGGAAAGCCAAGATTGTTGTCGCTGAATGTCTCTTATAATAAGGACCAAGAAAATATATTGTTTAGGGGTGGGGATATGAACAGTTTCCAAGATATGAGGCCCTCTTATGAAATGATGAGAGGAGGAATGGCCCCTGTGGACCACCAAGTTCGTGTGACTGAATGTGTCAAATCATAAGAAACAAGAATATATATGATTATGAGGTGGGGATCTTAATGGTGTCTGAGATATATGGCCTTTTATGAAGTGGAGGGGTGGGCCATGGCATCAGCATGTTGCCCTAGCACATAAAGACCCCATGTTGATGTGAGTGAATGAGTCTTATGAAGTGGAGGGGTTGGGCATAGCCCCTGTGCGGCCAGGGAGACCCTAAGATTGGTATCACTGAATGCGTCTTATCATAAGGGACAAGAATCTAAATGGTTTAGGGGTGGGGATCTGAACGGTTTCCGAGATATTCGGCCTTTTACGAAGTGGAGGGGGTGAGGCATAAGCCCTGCCACATCCTAGGGGACCCCAGATTGGTGTCACTGAATGCGTCTTATCATAAGGAACAAGAATATATATGGTTTAGGGGTGGGCTCTAAACAGTTTCTCAGATTATATGGTCTTTGTGAAGTCGAGAGGTGGAGTATGGCCCGGGCACACCCTGGCTGACCCCTAGGTTGGTGTCACTGAATGTGTCTTATCATGAGGAACAAGAAATTTTATGGTTTTGGTGTGGGGATCTGTAAGGTTTCTGGAATATTTAACCTTTTATGAAGTGGAGGGGGTTGGGCATGGCCCCCACACATCCGGGGGGGGACCCCCAAGTTGGTGTCACTGAATGCGACTTATCATAAGGAACGAGAATATATATGGCTTAGGGGTGGGGATCTGTAAGGTTACTGGGATATTGGGCCTTTTATTGTGTGGAGGGGGTGTGCATGGCCCCGGCATATCCCAGGGGACCCCCCAGGTTGGTGTCACTGAGTCCATCTTATCATAAGGAACAAGAATATATATGGTTTAGGGGTGAGGATCTCAATGGTTTCTGAGATAAATGGCATTTTATGAAGTGGAGGGGGATGGGGCATGTCCCAAGCACAGCCCGGGGGCCCCCAGGTTGGTATCACTTAATGCATCTTAGCATAAGGAACAAGAATATATATAGTTTAGGGGTTGGGATCTGAATGGTTTCTGAGATAAATGGCATTTAATGAAATAGAGGGGGCAGGGCATGTCCCCGGCACATCCTGGGGGACCCCCAGGTTGGTGTCACTTAATGCATCTTATCATAAGGAACAAGAATATATATGGTTTAGGGGTTGGGATCTGAAAGGTTTCTGAGATATAAGGCATTTTATGAAGTGGAGGAGGCGGGGCATGGCCCTGGCACAACCTAGGGGACCCCCAGGTTGAAATAAAAGCATATGGCTGAGAGAAGTTTACTCAAGGAACAGGTTTATGTAAGTTTTGTCAAAATATCTGCAATGACTTGGCAGTAAATGCCATTTTTCAGTTTTCCCCATTATAAGTCAATGGAAACTTTAAGTTGCCGTAGCAACAAAACTAAAAGGCCAAATTTCATAAAAAACACAAAACCTGTAAAGGCAAATATGGTGAATATTTTCATAAAGTCTCAGCCTCCTAGAGCATATGGTTTCTGAGATGATGAATTTTTAAGTATTTTTTTGTCTATTTTTTGCATTTTGGTTTCCATGGCAACCAATAACAAGAGCACCGCATGCGGGTGGCAACGCTCGTCTGCAGTTTCTTTTAGAAAACCAAAGTTCTAAGTCAAACAAGAGCAATCAAATTGCAAGATGGAGTTATAAAACTTGTAGGGAATGTAGCTCTTGTGATGGTGAGTATGTGTATGAAGTTTCATGAAGGTAGGCCAAATACTTTTGGAAATATGGTCAAGGTTAAGGTTTTCGGTTAAATTTTCAAAAAATAGGTCAAAGTTCAAAGGTCAAGGTCACAGATCAAAAAGTGTGGTATCACTGAAAAGGTCTTGTCCCAAGGAACATTCATGTGAAGTTTGAAGGCTCTGTTGTGAATAGTATTAAAATGAGAGCAAAAAATGTGTTTCAGAAAAAAATTGGAAAAGGGGAGATAATTCAGCCAAAATCAACAATGTTGTTATGGTCCTTGGTCAAAATGTAGCTCTTGTGATGATGCGTGTGTGTATGAAGTTTCATGAGGCTAGGTCTAATACTTTTTAAGTTATAGCCAAGGTTAAGTTTTTTTGGAACGACAACGCCAGACGACAACGACAACGCAGATGCCGGAGTGATGACGATAGCTCGAAAGTTTTTTTTTCAAAAAACAGACGAGCTAAAAATGAGCAGAAGGCCTAAAATCATATGGCAGATAGTAGATTGCCTATGGAACATTTCTATGAAAGTTTTGTCAAAATATCTGCAGACGCTTGGCAGTAAATGCCATTTTTCAATTTTCCCCATTAAAAGTCTATGGAAACTACAAGTTGCCATTGCAACCAAACTAATGAGCCGATTTTGATAAAAAAAACACAAACTTTCAATCCCCCAGCCCAAGGATGCTACAGATAAAATTTGGGCCCAATCGGCCCAGTGGCTTCAGAGGAGATGTCGTTTGAAAGTGTTGACGAAGACGACGCAGACGCAGACACAGACGACGACGGACAACTGCCTATCCTATAAGCTCCCCTGGAGTCTTCGGCTCTGGTGAGCTAAAAACTACAGAGATGAAACAAGGTTGAGGACTCAACAGCATACAACAACAGAATTGCTGGAGCAAAAGAAAACCAACAGTTAGACTCCGAGGGGCCCGACCAAAGACGGACCTCTACAAAGCTTCATACCAAATATCAAAGACCTGGGCCTTCTGGTTTCAGACAAGAAGATTTTTAAAGAGTTTCCCTATATAAGCCTATGTAAAACAAGTGGTCCTGGGCGCGGGGGCATTATTGGCCCCAGGGCTATAATTTGAACAATCTTGGTAGAGGTCCACTAGAGGAAGCTTCATACCAAATATCAAAGACCTGGGTCTTCTGGTTTCAGACAAGAAGATTTTTAAAAGTTTTCCCTATATAAGCCTATGTAAAACCAGTGGTAATCGGCACGGGGCCATTTTTGGCCCCAGGGCTATAATTTGAACAATCTTATTAGAGGTCCACTAGATGAAGCTTCACACCAAATACCAAAGACCTGGGCCTCCTGGTTTCAGACAAGAAGATTTTTAAAGGTTTTTTCTTATTTTCTCCTTTTCGTTGCCAATTGGCAACCAGAGTTCTGCATAGAATGGAATACTTTGAACAACTTTGAGAGAGGACCACCCACAGATCATTTCTGCCAAGTTTGGTCAAAATCTGTTCAGTGGTTTAGGAGGAGATGTCATTTATAGAAATTGTGGACGGACATCCAGACTGACGATGACGTTGACGATTACGACGGAAGAAGACCGATCACAATAGCTCCCCCGGAGCCTTCGGCTCAGGTGAGCTAAAAAGTGCGGACTTTCAAATGCACAAACCCACAAACGGACAGTGCAAAAACTATAAGCCCTTCTATGGGGGCATAAAAAGGGGTATTTTGTTTGTGATTCGGTTGTTTAAATGTGTAGGCTAAACTGAGCCTTGGCCAGCTGCCCACTTTTGTTGATAATAGACAAGATAAAGACATAAAGCATTAATTATTAATATGTGACACTTTTTATGGGTATAGATTTTTTCTTTAAAGACATCTGGGAAAATACTTGGCACCAAAATGCTGTTTATTTTCTACATGATTTATAATTACATAAAGCCAGTATATAATAAACAATAATCTGATTAGACTGTACTGCAATAAATTGACGATCAATTGTGCCTAGCTTCCAATAAATAAACCCGATTTAATGTGTGACCTGTACAAGCAACGGCTCAGATCAGTCTGCCCATTTGCACATACTGATCTGAGATTTGAGATCTCATAATTTGTCCCAGGATACCATGTGTCCACCTGGCAAGCTGGTCAGAGATTTTCATTATCATCAATACCGTAAAATGTCTATTAGACGCCTATGCTCTAATAAACGCCCATGCCCCGTTTTGGTTGCAAAAATTGCTGATTTTTAGTAATTTTCCTGAAAAACATGAGCCTCTAATAAACGCAGTATGGAATATCGAAGAACGACCAGTTGTATCTTAGGCAGTTACTTTCCGAATTTGTTGTTTGAAAACTAAATTAAATAATTGAGTCCCCCCCCCACCCCATAAATCTCTTAGATTCTGGGGGCATAAAAATTTCAAACATTCCCTCCCTTTTCTCAGTTATAATTATAATGAGAGTCCTAAATGTTCCCTAAAATTTGGCCATAATGAAGAATTTGCTGTAATCAGGTGTATTATTACAAAAGTTTATAGAAGGCCTTTTTCCTTAATAATAAATACTCCAAAAACGACGGTCCCCGCCCATTGGGGCTTGAAGAAATAGATGGGCTGCATGATGCTGCCACCCAGAGCTGAAACCGACCGCACACGAGTACTGCTAAACCGCTTAGAGGATCTAAGCCTTCCCAGGCAAAGCGGTGCGAGCAGGACAGGCCATAGCAATGGAAGAGTCCACTAGTATACAATGGGTTAAAAATCAACAGAAGTCTGATATAGAGCTGACAAAAATTCAATCCACAGTGAAGTAAATTATAAAGTATATACATTTTTATGCCCAAACTGGAATGCAACTGAAGAGGTGTCTGTTCATCTGTCACAATTGATATATCAGAACCACTTAATTGTACAAACTTTTTGAAACTAATAACAGACACATTGGTACCATCATGGAAATAATCTGATTAACTTTTGATGCAATATTTTTGCACAGACAAGATTCATTAATGTAATGGTTACATAATTTGTACTCAATAAAATATCAAACCTCACTTTTATTGGTCAGAACAAAAATGCTTTTCTAGCACTGTTATTAAGACTAACAGTAAAAATGTCACTTGCGAATTACCAATTACCCTGAATGAACTTGGCAATAAAGTCCCAGAATGCTTTCTGAAAGGTTATGTAGTTCATTGGCGTTGAGTAAGTATAGTCTCTCCATTTTGTACACCAATTTATCATATGACGTCGCGTCTGAGAGTGTAATAACGTCATGTAATATTTTCGATAATCCACTAGTGGATTATATATGCAAATTAGCTAGATATGTCCCGTAACGTTACAGGTACGACGTCTTAACGACGTCACGTTTACTAATGGCGGAAAATTGACATTTTTGTAAACAATCGTGAATAAAATGCGTTTTAAATGTCATATGATAAATAGAATCTTGCATTCGTGCTCATGTATAATTGAATTCATTGAACTCGTTGAGGAAAAGTGATAAAATGCTCGGCAGAGCCTCGCATTTTATCCCTTTTCCTCAACTCGTTTAATAAATTCAATAATACATGAACACTCATGTAAAATCCTCAATATATTGTATTATAACTCAGTACAGTATTTCCATTTTTGGCAAGCTTCTTTTAGATTCTGCAATATCACATTGGGGAAAGTGGGAAATTACCTACAATTTTATATTTTCCATAGCAGCTGGTTTACCAGCAGTGATCTGCACTGCATTTGCAGGGACAAAAAGTGGGTAAAATAAATCAACTACCGGTAGCTGATCCGGCCAGCTATGGTGGCACAGTTGGATGGGCATCTGGCTGGTGATTTGGTGGGCATGGGTTTAATCCTCAGTCTTTTGTAGCCAAAGGATCAGAGTGCTAGAAGGCTTGTTGACAGTAGGATTTCTGCAGAAAATTATCTAAAGAAGCAGGGGCAGGCTGACCATGTTGTGGGCTATGAAAAACCATCTCTTCTGGTGGAAATGTAGCTAAGGAACAGGACCGCCAACAACAACCCTGACTTCACTCAATTACCTAAAGAAGCAGAGGCAGGCTGTCCATGTTGTGGGCTATGAAAAACCATCTCTTCTGGTGGAAATGTAGCTAAGGAACAGGACCACCAACAACAACCCTGACTTCACTCCCTCTTTCCAGCTACTCAGTATGGTTGATATGGGAGCCAATAGGAATTATTTATTTTGATGAAGTATTTATTGTTTGTTTGATTTGAAGTGTGTTAAGGACAAGTCTATTTGACAATAAAAGTTGTGTAGGGTCTATTTTTCCAAATTTGTTCTATTTTTGACAGAGAGAATCCTGTAAACAAGCAATGCAGACCCTGATTAGATGCCACATTATGTTGTGTCTGATCTGGGTCTGCACTGTTTGTCTATTTCCTTTTTCAGGTTTCCCAGGTAAGAATGGGTTGAGCAGTTCATGAATTGTTCATAAACTTAGATGCATGAACAGTTTACATTCACAGTCTCGGCCCCTGCCCATCAGGGCTTGAAGAAATACATGGGCTGCATGATGCTTCCACGCAGAGCAGAAACTGACCCACACATGAGTACAGGTAAACCGCTTAGAGGATCTAAGCCTGCCCAGGCAAAGTGGCACGAGTCTGCCTGTCCATGCTTATGAACCCTTAGTGACTGGTTTCATTGGGGGGCAGGGACTGAGATGTCATTTCATCTCAATGTCGGGTAAAAGTCCCACAAACTGGAAGCAACGTCTCCAAAATGACCTTTACAGTGTTGACAGGGACATTAAACTCCAATCAAACAAACAAAAGATTCACAGTCTGAAGCCTAAATGAGAAAACTTTCTTGTCTAACTAAAAATTCATGAACCGTTCATGAACTATATGTTCATAAATGGCTAATGAACTGCTCATAAAATGCTGCCTTTGAACAGTTCATGAACTCATCAGTGACAGATTAAGAACAGCTGTCAGTGAAATTCCATGAATAATTCTTGATTGACATATCATTCAGTCCTTGAAACATATGCAGTTAATGAACTCAAAATTTATGGACATCCCATGAGTTTGTCTCATTTAGACCAAGAATTTTCATGAACTCTTCTTGGAATCTGGATATGAACTATTCATAAATAATTCATGAACTGTGATTGTTCATTTGGAAAGGGTGCATAGGTCCAAATAAGGAGAACAGAACAATTATGGGATAATTTTCCTTATTATTTGTTAGAAACATATGGTGTTGGTACTTTTTAGAATAATCTCAGTTGGGCAATTATAACAAGTTCCCACAATTTAATGAAGACATTGGTGATGTTTTTGGTCCCCGTCCATCGGGGCTTGGAGAAATAGCTTGGGCTGCATGATACTTTCATGCAGAGCTGAAACTGACTGCACATGGGTCCTGGTTCTACCGCCTGCCAAGGCAAAGTGGTGCGAGTCTGACCGTCCATGCATATAAACCCTACTGGTTTCAGTGGGCGGCAGGGATTTAGAAGTCATTTCATCTCAATGTCAGGTAAGAAGTCCCACTAATTGGAAGCAATGTCTCCACAATGACCTAAATAGTGTTGACAGGGATGTTAAACATCAAATCAAACAAACAAACAAGAGACATGTTCATTACTATACTTATAACACACCAGACACCAACTGGAAATAAAGGGGACAATGATTTTTCCTCCATCACAGCCCTGCTAAAAAACGGCACTAGGGGGAAACAATTAAAGCCCAGCTCTTATTTGTATTTAACTAACAGCGTTTCCAATTGTTTGTTGTAGGCCCTTGGCCATTTACACCTATAGGCAGCAACAAAATTAATGTAAAATATATCAGTATAATCTATAACCAGAGGACCAATGGTCCTGAACTGCTCACCTGAATGCTGAGTATACTACGGAGCCAGTTGGTTCCTGAGAAGATTTTTTAGATTTTTTTGAACATTTTTGCCAAGTCATCTGAACAAGCTTCCATTTGTCAATACCATAAACTAAGGCTTAACCCTTATCTTGCTGAATATTAATTTAAGCCACACCCATTTCTGTCTATCAACCAATCAAATTACTTGATGTTATTTATTGCTACAAATTCATAAACTGAATGCCAAACAGTGTAGATCCTGATCAGATGGCTTCTTCAGAAGCCATCTGATCTGGATCTACACGGTTTGCAAAGATAGGGGTTGTTGTGAACAGCAAGATAAGGGTTAATATAATATTTGGCTTAAATTTGCGAGGTCGTCCTTTTTTTTTTTTTTTTTTTTCAAAGAAAAAAAAAATGATATTCAAGTGACTCTGGACAAATGTCAAACAGTGACCTTGACTGTTGGTTCTCACACAGCTTCATTAACTTGTTTAGCTGATTGCATAAATATATCAATTAAGTTCATAGACAATAACAGATTTTGAAAAATTAAAAATTTCCTTTTTCTTCCATACAAATTAGCACAAGTGATAATCACCAATGTCAAGGTCAACACAGTCTCATCATTTGAACAAATTATGATGGGCCGGAAACCCCAATGTTGCATTCAAAGTTTCAAGGCAATTGGCCCTCTGGTTTGTGAGAAGTAAATGATTTTGGTAGCCATCTTGGTCATATGTGTACAACTTTTCAATTCTTCCATCTAATTTTTTTATTAATTTGCGGTCAACACCGTATAGGTCATTTTGGAGACGTTGCTTCCAATTTTGTGGGATTTTTACACAACACTGAGATGAAATGACATCTCAAGCCCTGCACCCAATGAAACCTATAGGGTTCATAAGCATGGACAGTCAGACTCCCACAGCTTCAGTCGGTGGGTTTCAGCTCTGCGTGGAAGCATCATGCAGCCCATCTATTTCTTCAAGCCCCGATGGGCGGAGGTAGTCTTCCATCTCATAAAATCTTCATTAGAAATTTCGACTTCAATTTGCCCAGTGGTTTTTAAAAACTAGCAAGTTTTAATCTTGATACCTGAATGACCTTGCTCCAATCTCAAGGAGTGACCCTGACACTTGATAATACCCATGTAGCTTCAATTACTCATTTAGTTGATTGCATATACAAACTTTAAATTTCACAGACAACGACAGTTTGCGAAAAATTAAAAAAATCCACTTTTCCCATATAAAAACATATCCTTCCAAATTTGACCTTGATGTAAAGTACCAGTAGGTCAAGGTCAAGACAGAGTCAACACTTAAATAAACTATGATGTCCCCAACGCTACATACCAAGTTTCAAGGCAAACATCACATTGGTTCTGGAGAAAAGGGATATGGCAGCCATATTTGTCATGTGACCAAACTCATATTAATTGATTTTTCATCATGAAAACACGCCTATATAATTTTGACCCCTATGAACCCCACTTTTTTATAGTAAAACTGGGGTTTGTAGGGGTAAACCTTATTTTCTTATTTCTGCTCTAATATACAGATTGTGAGTACTCGTTGAACAGCCTCAATGAGGCGGTTCTAACATGTACCAAAAATCTATTTTTGAGCAGAAATAGGAAAAATATCACAGTTTTTCAGAGGTAAAGTTAACCATGTATTTGTATAGGCATGTTTTCGTAATGCATTTCCTTATTCCTAAAAGCTTTCATATGGAACTTTATTACAAATGGCCCAATGGTTTCTTTAAATTTTCATAACTGAATTAATGACCTTGGGCCAAGCTCAAGGAATAATCTTCACCATGAATACTCAATGTAGTTTAATTTACTCATTTAGCTAACTGCACCTATCAATTTTCAGATCACAAGCTGCAACAACTACTGAACAGAGCTCTGCAAGCGGGATTGGTTGATTTGAGGTTTAACGTCCCCGTCAACACTGTAAAGGTCATTTTGGAGACGTTGCTTCCAATTTTGTGGGACTTTTAACCGACATTGAGATGAAATGACATCTCAAGCCCTGTCGCCCAAGGAAACCAATAGGGTTTATTAGCATGGACGGTCCGCCTCGCACCGTGGTTCCTGGACAGGCTTAGATCCTCTAAGCGGTTTACCAGTACTAGTGTGCGGGCCGAATCCAGCTCTGCGTGGAAGCATCATGCAGCCCATATATTTCTTCAAGCCCCTATGGGCGGGGGCCCCTCTGCAAGCGGGGCCCGTGGCAATTAGTAAGAATTGAAGCATATATACTGACTGTTGTACAAGCTTGGGTTTGTGGAATGTAACCAAGGAACAATATGTGCTCCATATATTCTTACCTGGCACTATTAATAACCCTCAATGGCTCAAACTAATAACCCTCAATGGCTCAATCTACCTGTCTCCAACAAGTTTTCATGGTCGGTAATAGTTGGTGGACCATAACCTCAAAATAATATAGGCATAACTCTGGCAATAAGTGGTGGACTGTAACCTTGAAATAATATGCCCTGCTCAATATCATAGTCTAACTTAATACGTAAAGTTTCAGCTTCACCAGATGTAAAATGTGGGAGGCATTATCCCGGAATCAAAATATGTTTAGGAAAATATGGGAAAGGGGAATAACTCTGGTAATATTTGGCGGACTGTAACCTCAAAATAATATGCACTGTTCCACATCATGGTCTGACTATATGTAAAGTTTCAGCTTCATCAGATGTAAAACGTAAGGAGTTATCCGGAAATGGAATGTTTAGAAAAATCTGTGAAAGGGGTATAACTCTGGTAATATTTGGCAGACTGGAACCTCAAAATAATATGCTCTGTTCCATATCTTGTTCTTATTGTATGTAAAATAATATGCACTGTTCCATATCATGGTCTTACTGTATGTAACTTTTCAACATCATCGGATCTAAAATGTAGAAGTTATCCTGGAAGAACAAATGTTTACAGAATTTTTCAAAGGGGCATAAATCTATAATTATTTCATGGTCTAATCATATATGAACTTTCAGCTAAATCGGATGTAACATGTAGGAGGTGTCATCAGGAAATGAAAAGTTTGCAAAAAAACTTCAAAGGGACATAACTCTATTATTTGATGGCCCATAACCTCAAAACAATATGCGCTGCCCAACATCATGGTTTAACTATGGATGAACTTTCATCTTGATTGGATGTAAACTGTAGGAGGAGTTATCCGGAAACAAAAAGTTTACAAAAAATTTCAAAGGGGCGTAAGTCTATAATTATTTGGTGGACCATAACTTTGAAACAATATGCGCAGCCCCATATCATGGTCTAATTATGTATGAAGTTTCAGCTTGATTGAATGTAAACTGTAGGAGGAGTTATCCGGAAACGAAAAGTTTACAAAAAAATTCAAAAGGGCATAACTCTATTAATATTTGGTGGACCTTAACCTCGAAATAATATCAGGCCTCCTAGTGGCCCACTTTGAAAATATAGGTTTTTATATAGGTTCTTCTTATTCAAAATATAGGTTATTTACAGGTTTTTCAATAAAAATACAGGTTAAAAAAAGAGACTTCCAAACTTACATAAAGATTTAAAACTGATGAAAAAGTATTTGATGAATTTTTGTGCCACAATTACTCAGATAAAGTTGATCTGAATTTTACAAAGTCCAAGCGAGCGAAGCAAGCGAGGAAAAACATTACAATTTCTTGACAGTTTTCATCACTTTTACGGTACTAAAAAGTAAAAAATAGTAGTGCATTTTGAAGAAAAGTTAGGGTTGAGTCGCACGAAGGTTCAAAAAGTGAAAAATATAGTGTTTTTTTTTCATGAAAATACAGGGTTTTTATAGGTTTTATGAACAAAATAAAGGTTTTATAGGTTTGGCACAAAAGTATAGGTTACTCTAGGTTTTATAGGTTTTGCTAGGAGGCTGTAATATGCACTGCCCCACATCATGGTCTAACTATGTATGAAGTTTCAGCTTGATTGGATGTAAACTGTAGGAGGAGTTATCCGGTAACGAAAAGTATACAGATAGATGGACAGAAAAACAGACAGACCGACGCCGGGGGGCATAACATAATACGTTTTTCAAACGGGCGTGTAAAATAGATGGTTTAACTTTTTCCCATACAAATAAAAGCTTATGTGACCAAATTTGACCTTGGCATAAAATAGGTCAAGGTCAGCTAGGGGTTATCATTTGAACAAACTATGATTGACTTGAGTCCCTAATGCTACATACGCAGTTTCATGAAATTTGCGAAAAAAAAACTTTGTTCCCATCTTACGGATGCTCCACATGAAATTCAACTTAAATCGGCCCAGTGGTTTCAGACAAGATGTTTGAAAATGTTGACAGATGACAATGAAAATTGAGCCTAGCTCACATACCAATGAGCCTTCTCAGGTGAGCTAAAAATGTTATCCTTTTATGGAAGCAAGTAATACATTGTGCGCAGAATGAAAACCTATGATACAATCTTATGCTGAATATTTTAATACAATATGCCCAAAGGCAATGATTCATCTCAACTTCAGCTGTGTGCTGTTTGCAATATAATTAATTCCCCTGGTAGCACTATTTGTAAATTCTTTAAGCACTTTTTATACAGGAAACCCCTAAAGGGGTGATTGGCAAACAGTGCAGGCCTAGATGAGATGCCACACAAACAGCTTGCAGGGCCAGATCAGATTCCCCAGATTGCTGCATCAGGGCCTTCAATGCTTGCAGAAAGGTCAACCATTTTCTAAACAAATTTTCCTGACACCCCAAATTTATAAATGTTCTGCTGCTGTATATAAGGGAGACAATTTCATTCAGTACAAAACGGGTTAGGTGCGTCATGGCACCTTTGAGCCCTTTTTGTACCAAACGGAATCTTCCTCCTTATTTATAGCAGGAGTCCATTTCAAAATATAGGGGTGTCAGATTGTGTTTATAATCTTTAAAATTTATAAGGAAAATAGCTGAACTTTTTAAAACAGTGTAGGCCCTGATGAGATGCTGCATTCTGCGACGTCTGATCTAGGCCTGCACTTTTTGCCAGGGTACCCATTTTGGGGTTTCCAGTACAAAATGGAATAATATATTTGCCTGCAGTGTATAAATAGCCATCGGAAGAGATGGCAAATCCCCCGACCAAAAGCCAATATGGCCTTCAGAAGACTGTTCACCAATAGAAAGTGCAGCAGAATTAAACCAGCAATATATCACAAAAGTATTAGAGTTATTGCCATCACAAGATTATACTGTCAGGGGAGATAACTAAAAAACCAGGGCACTCAGAATTGTGGTTCTTGCGCATGACACGCCTGCTTAAGCTCATGTATTTCTGTACAAAGTACCATCAATATGTCTCAAAAGGTACTGGAGATATGGTGATCACAAGCTGGTCCTGCTGTTATATTGGAAGGGTAGATAAGTCAAATACCACAGCACCAGGAGTTGTAACTCTTTTGCATGTCACCCTTCTGTACCTTGTATACAATTGTGCCAAATTCCTTCAATAGATCTCAAAGGGTGTTGGAGTTATGGCCATCACAAGGTTATATTGTAAGGGGAGATACCTCCAAAACCAGAGCACCCAGAGTTGTAATTCTTCAGCATGACACACATGCTTAATCTCATGTACATCTGCATCAATTACCACCAATATGTCTCAAAGGGAGGTAGGGTCATCACAAGGTGGTCATACTGTTATATAGGAAGGGGAGATAACTCAAATATCATAGCACCCAGAGTTGTGGTTCTTAAGCATGAAGCGCCGTCTCAACCTTGTATATAATAGTGCCAAGTACCATCAATGAAACTCAAAGGATATTGGAGTTATGGCCATCACAAGGTTATATTGTCAGGGGAGATATCTCCAAAACCAGAGCACCCAGTGTTGTAATTCTAGAGCATGACACACCTGCTTAACCTCATGTCCATCTGCATCAAGTATCAACAATATGTCTCAAAGGGAGGCACGGTTATTACAAGGTGGCGATACTGTTATATTGGAAGGGGAGATAACTCAATTACCATAGCGCCCAGAGTTGTGGTTCTTAAACATGAAGCGTCGTCTCAGCCTTGTATACAATTGTGCCAAGTACCATCAATAAATCTCAAAGGGTATTGGAGTTATGGCCATCACAAGGTTATATTGTCAACGGAGATAATTATATAAAAACCCAGGGCACCCAGAGTCATGGTTCTTGCACATGACATGCTTGCTTAACCTCATGTATAACTGTACCAAGTAGCATCAATATATCTCAAAGAGTGTTGGAGATGTGACCATCACAAGGTAGTGATTCTGTATTATTGGAAGCGGATATAACTAAAAAACCATGGCACCAAGAGTTGTGGTTCTTGTGCATGACATGCCGTCTCAGCCTTGTGAACAACTGTGCCAGGTACCAACAATATATCTTAAAGGGTATTGGAGTTATGGCCATCACAAGGTAGTCACTCTATTTTAATGGAAGGGGAGTTAACTCAAAAACCATGGCACCCATAGTTTTGGTTCTTGTACATGACATGCCGTCCCAGCCTTGTGAACAACTGTGCTAGGTACCATCAATATATCTCAAAGGGTATTGGAGTTATGGCCATCACAAAGTAGTCATTCTATTTTATTAAAAGGGGAGATAACTAAAAAAGAATGGCATCCAGAGTTCTGTTTATTACGCATGACATGCCGTCTCAGCCTTGTGAACAAGTGTGCCAAGAACCATCAATGAATCTCAAAGGGTATAGGAGTTATGGCCATCACAAGGCTGTGTCTACGGATGGACGGATGGACAGATGGACAGACGCCAGGCTGATCGCTATATCCCCCAAACCTATTCGGTCGGCGGATAACAGGGTAAAACAGTTTGAATAAGAATTCCAGGGAAGGCTGCTGTGCCTGTGGGAGCCAAATCTGACTTGAACATACGGGTCAATGCTAGGATTGCCTCAAATGCTGATTGCTGGATGAGCAAAAAAACAACAACATTGAAAAACACACCCCTGCTGTAAAAATCCTACATTGGGTCTGCACTGTTTGCTTAGGCCTATCTGATTGTATACTTAGGATCATTAAGGTAAATCATGCCATGTTAAAAGTAGGTGTGACAAAAAGGGGTCCTGATCCCAATTGCTCTGATGATGATCCATTCTACCACTACTATCCCTCCAACAGCTACCGGTAGTTCAATATGAAGAGAGAGCTTTTTTCGTAGTCTAGGCTAACTGATCAATCTTGACAAAGTTGGCATCAATATAATGAATCTTGTCCAATTCAAAATCCATACAATCAATCATGTCAAATATGACATCCATACAATCAATCTTGTCAATTTTGACATCCATATAATCTATCTTGTCCAAGTCAACATCCATACAATCAAACTTGTCAATTTGACATCCATACAATCAATCTTGTTCAATTCAAAATCCATACAATCAATCTTGTCAAAATTGAAATCCATACAATCAATCTTATCAAATTTGATATCCTTACAATCAATTTTGTCAAATTTGACTTTCATGAAATCAATCTTGTCAAATTCAACATCAATGCAATCAATCTTGACATCCATATGATCAGTCTTATCAAATTTGACATCCATACAATCAATCTTGTCCAATCTGACATCCATATGATCATTCTTATCAAAATTGAGATCTATATTATCAGTCTTATCAAGTTTGACATCCATACAATCAATCTTGTCCAACTCAACATCCATACAATCAATCTTGTCAAATTTGACATTCAAACAATCAATCTTGTCAAATTTGATATCTATCCGATCAGTTTTATCAAGTTTGACATCCATATAATCAACCTTGTCAAATTTGACACCCATACAATCAATTTTGTCAAATCTGACATCCATACAATCAATCTTACCGACTTTGAAATCCATATAATCTATCTTACCAAATTTGACATCCATATAATCAATCTTGTCCAAAATTGACATCCATATGATCATTCTTATCAAATTTGACATCCATATAATCAACCTTGTCCAATTCAACATCCATACAACCAATCTTATCCAGTCTGCCATCCATATGATTAACAAATTTGATATCTATATCATCAGTCTTATCAAGTTTGACATCCATACAATCAATCTTGTCCATTTCAACATCGATCATAGAATCAATATTGTCAAATTTGACATCCATACAATCAAGCTTGTCCAATTCAACATCCATACAACAAATCTCTTATCAAATTTGCCACCAATACGATACATCTTGTTAAATTTGACATCCATGTATGATCAATCTTATCAAATTTGGCATTACGCATAATCTTGTCTAATTTGTTTGTTTGATTTTATGTTTAACGTCCCCGTCAACACTATATAGGTCATTTTGGAGATGCTGCTTCCAATTTTGTGGGACTTCTACCCGACATTGAGATGAAATGACATCTCAAGCCCTGTCGCCCAATGAAACCAATAGGGTTTATAAGCATGGACGGTCCGACTCACACCGCTTTGCCTGGGAAGGCTTAGATCCTCTTAGCAGTTTACCAGTACTTGTGTGCGGTCAGATTCAGCTCTGCATGGAAGCATCATGCAGCCCATGTATTTCTTCAAGCCCCGATGGGTGGGGCCGCAATCTTGTCTAATTCAACATTCATAGGTCAAGCTTGTCAAACGGGACATAGTCCAATTTGATGAGACTGATTGTATGGACATAACCTTAACTGAAAACCGTCAAGCTCATTGTCTCGGGTTTACAAGGCAAATAGCTTTTCTTCATCCATTTTTTTTAAAATATGGTACACATGTTATATCATTTTCATATTTATCTTCTGCATTCATTAATGAAACCCTAAGAGCATTAGATTCAGAAATTGCAGAAAGAACTAGAGCTGTCAGTGAAACTGACTAGGGCCCCGGCAGCGCTATCAGAAATTTGTGGACGGACAGATGGACAGACGGACAGACAGACAGACAGACGGACGGACAGAGTGATTACTATAGGGCACCCACACTTTCAGTGCAGGGCCCTAATAAGAAACTGCAGCTGCTATGTATGAGGTTATTATTCCCTGCAGTTACAAGATAGCATTGATAAATTATCATAGAAAACATACCTTGATTGATTAATTCATGTTTTATTCATACAAGATATATGCATTATAAGAATTATTTATTTTGGCCCAGCATGTGCAGTAAATTGTTAATCGAGAAAAAGGTAATTCATGGAACCTTGACTCCCAGTTGACTGCTTATTGTGCAAGACATAAAGCTGTTTTTGCACATGTTCACAACAAACTGAATTACCAGTAGATGTGTATGTTAACCCTTAAAGAATCACAGAAATGTTTCAGAGCAGATTGAATTTTGTATTTTCTGAATTATTTTTCAGAGAAAATAAGCTGGACATTAAATGTGAAATGTGTGCCTGCATAGACAACAATTCACATGTAATGTCAAAGCTTCTTTTTCTCTGAAATGTATGACAGGAATATTTGAAAACTAGAAACAGTGTTTGTAAAACACAATGCCCGCAACCATATGCTTGCCCCTAAATGCCCAATTTTCAAAGGGTCATAACCGAATACATGTGTGTGTGTGTGCATGCATTAATGCATGTGTGTGTGTCCATGAATGAATGTGTGAGTGCATGCATGTGTACATTCATGCATGAGTGTGCATGTGCACATGCATACATGTATGCATGCATGTGTGAGTGCATGAATGTATGTGTGCATGCATGCCTGCATAAATGCATGTGTGCATAAATGCGTGTGCATGCATGCATGCATGAGTATATGTGTGCATGCATGTGTGCTTGCTTGCATGCATGCATGTGTGTGTGTGCATTTATGCATAAGTGTGCGCATGCATGCATGAGTAGTGCATGCACATGCATGTCCTTGCATGTATGTGAGTTGTATGCATGTGTGCATGAGTGGAATTGCGCATGCATGTGTGCTTGCATGCATGCATGTGACAGTGATTGCATTTATGTATAATTTTGTTTCCCCTTCAACACTGTTAAGGTCATTTTGGAGACGTTGCTTCCAATTTTGTGGGACTTTTACCCGACATTGAGATGAAATGACATATCAAGCCCTGTTGCCCAATGAAACCAATAGGGTTTATAAGCATGGACAGTCCGCCTCGCACTGGGGTTCCCGAAGGCTTAGATCCTCTAAGCGGTTTACCAGTACTAGTGTGCGGGCCAGATTCAGCTCTGCGTGGAAGCATCTTGCAGCCCATATATTTCTTCAAGCCCCTTTGGGCGGGGGCCGCATTTATGTATAAGTGTGTGTGCATGAGTAAAAGCATGCATGTGTGCATGCAAGTGTGTGTATGTGCCTGCATGTGTACATGAATGTGTGAGTGAGTGTTTGTGTGCATGCATGCATGTATGTGTGCATGCATGTTGGGTGCATATGTTCATGCATGTGTGCTTGCATGCATGCATGCATGCATGAGTGTGGGCATGCATGCATAAATGTGTGCATGCATGCATGAGTAATGCATGCACATGTATGTGTATGTATGTATGTGAGTTGCATGCCTCTGTATGTGTGTGTGCATGCATGCATGAGTGCACACACATGCATGTATGTGCATGCATATATGTGTGCATGCATACATGAATGCAAGTGTATGCTTGCATGCATGTGTGAGTGTGTGCATTTATGCATTAGTGTGTGTGTAAGCATGCATGAGAGCATGCACATGCATGTATGTGAGTGTGCATTAATCCATGAGTGCATGCATGAATGAATACACATGTGATTGCATGTGTACATGCATTATGTGTTTGCATGTACATGCATGTTCAGTAAGTGCATGTTTGCATGTATGAAAGCATGCATGCCTGCATAAGTGTGTGTGTGCATGTGTGTGTGTGCATGTGTGTGTGCTTGCATGCACGCTTGAGTGTGTGCATTATGCATTAGTGTGTGTACATGCATGAATGAATGTGCATGTATGCATGCATGTATGTGTGCCTGCATGAGTGTGTGTTTATGCCTGCCTCCATGAGTGTGTGTGTACATGCATGTATGTGTGTGCATGCATGAGTGTATGTGGTCATGCATGTGTGCTTGCATGTCTGCATGTGTGAGTGTTTGTATTTATGCAAAAGTGTGTGTGCATGCATGCACCTGCATGTGCATGCAAGTATGTGTATGAGCATGCATGCATGAGTGCATGTAGCATGTTTTTGCATGCATGTGTACATGCATGTATGAGTGTGCATGTGCATGCATGCATATGTGCATGTATGAATGCATGCATGTGTGAGTGCATGCATGTATGTATGTGTGCATACATGACTGCATGATTGTGTGTGCATGCATGCATGTATGCATGTGTGTGCATGCATGCAAGCATGTGTGTACATGCATGTGTGTATGTGCATGCATGCATGAGTGTGAGTGTGCAGGCATGTGAACATGTCTGTGTACATGCATGCATGCATGAGTGTGTGTGTGTGTGTGTGCATGTATGTGTGTTTCCATAAGTGCTTGTATGTATGTATGTATGTATGTATGTATGTATGTATGTATGTATGTATGTATGTATGTATGTATGTATGTATGTATGATTGATTGTATGTACATGCAGGACAAATGCAATAACCCCACCCACAAACAACTTTGTTGTGCAAGGGGCATAATAACTGTTTATGTGTGTTTATTAAGAAAAAAAGAAATAAAGAAAACAAGGTTTGAACTCACGCCCCTCAGATTCATTGTCCAGCACTCTATCCACTACACTGGCACACAGCTCATAAGATCTGCTTTTCACAATGTATTAAGTTCACAATGTACAAATACCCATAGTTACAAAGGGCCATAACTCATTAAGTATTTTTTTGGAATTAAGTCAAAATTAAATCAGGTTATCTACTCATCACCACCAATCTATTCACAAACTTTCAAGGCTCTAGCTCTTATAGTTTTTGAGCTATTTTGCTGACAAGATTTTATAAAAAAAATTTCAAAGGGCAATAACGCTTGAAAGGGGCACAACATGGACGAGAAAAAAACAAACTCTTTCCCTAATTTTCCATGAGGAATCCATATAGGAAATTTCAAAACCCTAGCATACATGGTTCTAAAGTTATGCTATACATCACAAAGCATATAGAGGTACAATGTAAAAATACCCAAAGTGACAAAGGGCAATAGCTTACTCATCAAGTATTTTTCCGAATTTAGTTAAAATTTAATCAGGTCATCTACTCATCACCACCAATCTATTCACAAACTTTCAAGGCTCTAGCTCTAATAGTTTTTGAGATATTTTGCTGACAAGATTTTATAAAAAAAATTTCAAAGAGCAATAGCTCTTGAAAGGGCCAAAATCCGGATAAGAAAAAAAACATGTTTCCCCTAATTTTCTGTGAGGAATCCATATATGAAATTTCAAAACCCTAGCAAACACGGTTCTCAAGTTACGCTTTGCATCAAAAGCATCGCGGATGGACAAACGAAGCAGAAGCAACTTCAATGACATCTGCAAATATTTTGATTTGCACTTTAAGGGATAACTGTACTGATTTTATAAACCAAACACCACATAATTATGCATGTCACATCTGCTCCTTAACACTGCAAGACATGCTGAAGCCTATAATGTGCATATGCCTCAACTAGTACATGGCAAAATATCATGACTTCAAGCATGAAGCAACCTCAGCCTCTTCTACCGTATTCGGGCGTGTATTACCCGCAGTTTTTTTCCCTCCAATTACAGGCCCAAGTTTAGGGTGCGGGTAATCGGCCCGAATTATTTTTGGACCATTTTATTTTTGCTTTTGTCAGCTGCAAATATGATGCATCTTGTGTTATGCTCTGTCCATTTACGATTCCCGACTAAAAAACGTTTAATTGTCCACTCAATTTTACTTACACATGAGTAATATAACAATATTCCATTACTAGCAAGCCCGATTTTGTGAGTATTATTCCTAAAACTGATTTTAAACGAAATAAACAAGCAAGTTCAATGCGAACATCAAAGTTTTCCGGCATCAAAACTGCCACCCACAAACCACCGCTACAGTTTTTTTTCTGCACGCGATCGGTAAATGACGTCATTGGACCCCAGCAACCCTACACGTGTCTATTGTTTTATCTTAATGGGGCCTATCTCTCTCATAAAAAATTGTTTGGAAACGGTAAAAAAATTCTCAATAGCAAAACGGTTGTGGAAAACAGCGTTTTCCGTAAGCTCTTTGTCAATACCAACAACAGCATACAGATGTGTGAACACAAATTAAAGCGTTCAACTTTTCTCGCCAAGCGTCTGCTATTTGGCGCCAAAACATAACCAGTTACGAGATAGTAGAATAGTAGTAGCAACTCGTCTTAGGAGCAATTAAATAATTTTCACATTGAGTGCGGATTAAATTTTATGATTGGGGAATAAACACAAATTAGAGGCATAACTTGACCATATTTTCACACCTTATTGACACGCACCGCAGGGTGGCAATTATATGACAGGGATTAACAATAGTGTCATAATTGAACCGTTATAAATCATCAAACAGTGTAAATCCAAATCAGACGTCTGCGGCGTCTTTCTGAGGTGTCTGATCTGGGACTGCACTGTTTGCCGATGTACCAAAAAAGAGACGTCTGCGGCGTCTTTCTGAGGTGTCTGATCTGGGACTGCACTGTTTGCCAATGTCCCAAAAAAGGGCCGCGGGCATATGTGGGTTAATGAATAAATTACAATGGTGAACAGGTAAAGTTTTTTCAACATTTAATGCAAAATACATGCTTTCTGGTGATACTCGCACGCACATGCATTTTCCCGCCTTTTGAAGACGATCGCGCGTTCCGTTGTGTGTTACAAAAACTGGCCAAATTCTTACTTTTTCTCACTTACACATCCACCAAAATTTCAGCAAATGTTCCATGCGGGTAATACAACAGAATAACAGTTTTCCCCCAGATTTTGGCAAAAAGGGGGGTGCGGGTAGTACGCAAATGCGGGTAATACACACCCGAATACAGTATCTGTATCCATGAGCAGTAAAGTCTCTGGCGAGACTGCTTTTATGCGCAGGCTGGCAGAGCCTATGTTGGTGCAATCAGTACTATTTTCTCATGAGCTTGCTAAAATGTTGCCATCGCTCACCTGATTTCAAGAAGACGTTTTTTTGTTGTTGTTTTTTTATTTTAGCTCTGGGGGCCATTTATCGCATCAGAGCCATTTTGGTATAGTGTCACCTAAGTATTCCTGTGAAGTTTGAATGAAATTGACCCAGGGATATAGGAGAAGTTGTCTTTTTATCCCCACACTTTTAAAGAAAGCGTTGAGGATATTATGAACGCCTCTGTCCATCCGTCCGTCACGCTATCTCCTCTTTAACCGCAATTCAGAATGAAACCCAATTTGGTACATTGCTCGCTTACATGATGAGAGTGTGCGAGAGCAATATTAAAATTGGCCACAGGGGGAGAAAGCGTGGGGATTTGTGATGGCTTGTCATCCACTGCTCGCTCTAGTTAAAATTTTTCTATTATTAGATCTGGCCGCCATCTTGCTCATCTGAGCAAAACGATTTTAGCTATTTTGGCAGGCTGCTACCTAAACAACATTCCTGTTAGACTTAAGGAAAATTGGCCAAAGCATTTAGGAACCCTTAGCAATTGTTGACATTTTTTTTTTTTATTTTAGATCTGGTGGCCATTTTGCTCATTTAAGAGGAATGGTTTCAGCTATCTTGGTGGAGGGTCATCCATGCAACATTTCTATGAAGCTTAAATGACATTGGACCTGGGGTATGGGAGGAATACTTGTTAAAAAGATTTTTCTTTTTTTTTAGCTTTGGTGGCCATCTTGTTCATTGGACCAAAACCATTGAGCTATTTTTGGTAGAGAGTCACCTGAGCAACATTCCTATGAAGTTTGAATGAAATTGGCCCAGGGGTATGGGAGGGGTAGTTGTTAACCCTTATCTTGCTGAATATTCATTTCAGCCACACCCATTTCTGTCTATCAACCAATCAAATTACTTGATGTAATTTATTGCTACAAATTCATAAACTGAATGCCAAACAGTGTAGATCCTGATCAGATGGCTTCTTCAGAAGCCATCTGATCTGGATCTACACTGTTTGCAAAGATAGGGGTTGTCGTGAACAGCAAGATAAGGGTTAAAACTATTTTTGCACTGGTGGCCAGCTTATTCATTAAAGCATAACTATTTTAGCTTTTCTGGTAAAGAGCCACCTTAGGCAACATGCCTGTGAAATTCAGGTGGAATTGGCCCAAGAATATTGGAAGAATTAGCAGTTTGTTAGCTTTTTTCTATTTTTAACTCTAGCTGCCAGCTTTTTTGGTAGAGAGGGTCACCTAAGCAACATTCCTGTGCAGTTTGAATGAAATTGGCCCAGGGGTATCAGAAGTAGTTGTTTAAAGATTTTTCTATCTTTAGCTCTGGTAGCCATCTTGTTCACTGGAGCAGAACAATTTTAGCTATTTTGGTAGAGAGCCACCTAGACAACATTCTTGTTAAGTTTAAATGAAATTGGCTCAAGGGTTTAGGAGTAGTCTTTTAAAACAAATTGCTAATGCGGGACGATGCAGGAAGGATGACAGACATTCGCTGATCACAACAGCTCACCATGAGCACTTCATGCTAAGGTGAGCTACCAAATGGCAAGAAAGCATATCATTTCTTAAGTCACAGATGCACGAAATGAGTAAAAATTATTGCTGACCTCCACCTGCTGTTGCTGATGATTTTAACCACTAAATGTAATTTTTGTTTGAACTAAGGTTTAGCATCCCCACCAACACTATTTAGGTCATTTTGGAGAAATTGCTTACAATTTTGTTGGACTTACCTGACATTATCTTCAAGCCCGGCCACCCAATGAAGCCAATAGGATTTATATGCATGGACAGTCTGACTCACCCCACTATGCCTAACAAGCCGTTTTTGGCCCATAGGGACTTGAAGAAATAGATGGGCTGTATGATGCTTCCATCAGAGCTGAAACCCACCACACTTGAGTACTGGTAAACCGCTTAGGGGATCAAAGCCTGCCCAGGCGAAGCGGTGCGAGTCAGACTGTCCATGCTTGTAAACCCTGTTGATTTTATTGGGCAACATGGCTTGAGATGTCATTTCATCTCAATGTCGGGTAGAAGTCCCATAAAATTGGAAGCAATATCTCCAAAATGACCTTTACAATAGTTGACTGGGATGTTAAACCTCCAATCAAACAGAAACCTAAGCAGTTTACCAATTCTCATGTGCAGTCAGTTTCAGCTCTGCTCAGAAGCACCATGCAGCCCAATCTATTTCGCCAAGCCCTGAGGGGCGGGGGTCCACTAAATGTAGTTGTGTGTGTGTGTGTGTGTGTGAATTCGGGTTTAACGTCGCTTTCAACAATTTTTCAGTCATATCACGACGGTGTCTGGTTGCGACAGCTAAATGTAGTTAAAGGATTGGTTGATTTTTAAAAATCAATATTAAATTTGTAAACCACCAGGGCCTTTAAATTTGATTGGTATAATTAGAAGTCATACAATAAGAACTACAACAATCATGTGCAAGACAATGTTGTTGATTTTGTCTGCATATATCTGTTAAAACCCTCAGATACATCCTTTTTTAAAAACAGTGTAGATCCAGATCAGCTGGCATTCTGGCTTCTGAATCCATGGCAAATACTGAAATCATACAACACAAACGGATGAAAATTGTGGAGTAGTGTAGAATATGGAAACAGCCAGCATGGCGAGGGTCAAAACTAATATACAGTAAAAATCCTATATTAAGACCATCTTAGAGGTCTTAAGACCACTTTTGAACAGTCCCAAAAGTGGTCTCTGTCCAGGAGACACTGGGTGTAGAAAACACAAAGAAAGAATAACTGCACCCATCTAAATAAGTTTTTTTAAAGCAGAATAAGACTTAACCCTGTCCTGCTGAGTGCTGAGCCCAGATATGCCTTACCTATCAAACAATGTAGATCCAGATCAGATGGCTTCTGAAGAAGCCATCTGATCAGGATCTCCATTGTTTGCCATTCAGTTTATTAATTTGTTGCAATAATTTGCATTAAGTAATCTGATTGGTTAATAATCGGTAGTGGGTGTGGCAGATTAAAATATTCAGCAGGACAAGGGTTAATTTTAGTTGGTCTTGATAGCGGAATTTGACTGTATACTCAAAAAGTACAAGTAATAGTTTGCCTATAGCCAATCACACACAATTTAATCAATTACAAAAGTCTCAGAATGTCCTGGGATTATTTGCACTCTTAGGCGAATATCAAGGAAGATTTATATGTTATTTTCCATGTAAGATTATCATCAATCATGTATATATCTAAAGCATTGATTTCTTTATTTGTTACAAAAATGTTTATATTAATAAGTTTCAATGGGAATCAGAGAGCAAAATCTCATAAAATTCTTTTATTAATTGACTATCCTGTATTGTTTGGAAGTCATCCATATTAACACTATTAAACACATGTTTTTAATGGTGTCAATTAATAAAACTGTCATTAATCAAGTAATTTCTTAGTGGCCTAGTTACAGGCCCTCGGTCAGCTATATTGGCCTCGGCCTTAGGCCTCCAGCCAATACAGCAGACCTCGGACCTGTAACTGGGCCAAAACGAACAGGCCCTCGGTCAGCTATATTGGCCTTGGCCTTCAGCCTCCAGCCAATACAGCAGACCTCGGACCTGTAACTGGGCCAATACGAAATTACTTGATTAATAACATTATATTATAGTATTCACTTAGTAAAATATATTGAACTAGAGCTGTCAGTGAAACTGACTAGGGCCCCGGCAGCGCTATCAGAGGAGTAGGAAAATGTTGATGTTAAAAAAGACGTTTTTTTTTTCCTTTCACCTCTAAGTATGACCTTGACCTTTGAGGTACGGACCTGGGTCTTGCGCGTGACACACTGTCACATTATGGTTAATATTTCTGCTAAGTAATATTTAAATCCATCCAGGTATAAGAAAGTTATAGATTGGACACAATAAAAAAGACGCTTTTTTGACCTTTTATCTCTAAGTATGACCTTGACCTTTGAGGTACGGCTGTGGGTCTTGCGTGTGACACTTCGTCACATTATGGTTAACATTTCTGCCAAGTAATATTTAAATCCATCCAGGATTATGGTTAACATTTCTGCCAAGTAATATTTAAATCCATCCAGGAATAATAACAAAGTTATTAATTGGACACAGGAAAGACCCTTTTTTGACCTTTAACCTCTAAGTATGACCTTGACCTTTGAGGTATGGACCTGAGTCTTGCGCGCAACACTCCATCACATTATGGTTAACATTTCTGCCAAGTAATATTTAAATCCATCCAGGAATAAGAAAGTTATGGAGGATAAAAAAATTTGTGGACAGACGGACAGACAGACAGACAGACAGACAGACAGACAGACGGACGGACAGAATGATGCCAAGTAATATTTAAATCCATCCAGGAATAATAAAAAGTTATGGAGGATAAAAAAATTGGTGGACGGACAGACGGACGGACAGACAGACAGACGGACGGACAGAGTGATTACTATAGGGCACCCACACTTTCAGTGCGGGGCCCTAACTACATTATTCTGAAGGAAAATAGAATGTTCTATAATAAGGTACTAAACCCCTTGGAAGCGAGAACTTCAACACATAACTAAAACTCATCAAGTGCACAATTTTTTTCTGGGCAAGGCTAGCATAGTTTCGGCCATTTAGGCCTCATCAATGATCCTCAAATATGTCTGAAATTCTGCTGTGGAGTCAATGCTTCCAAATGACTAGAAATATAACCCACACTATGATGAAGGACAGGGAGACTTTTTACGGCCGCCACACAGTTTCCCTTAACCCATTGTATGCAGGGAAACCCCTAAAGGGGTGCCTTGGCAAACAGTGCAGGCCCTGATCAGAGGCCGCAGAACAGAAAAACAGAATAAAAACGAAAAGAAAAATAGGCCTGACAACCCTTGTTAGACAAGTGGACTCCACTTGTCTAACATATAGCAATAGAAGAGTCCACTAGTATACAATGGGTTAACACCAGCTGTGGCGATCAAGCTAAATGTTCTGTAAAAAGGTAACCTCTTGGAAGCAAGGACTTTGAAGGAAGCAAGGACTTTGAACAACACCGAACTGAAAACCATTGAGTGTACAAGTTTTTTCTGGGCGAGACTAGTTAGTTTTTCGGCCAATCAGGCCTCATCAGTGACACTCAAATATTTTCAAACTTCTGCACTGGAATCAATAGTTCCAAATGACTAGAAAATATAACCCACACTATGACTAGAGAATATAACCCACCCGAGCCTATAAAAACAATTTTGCTCACATACAGAAGCCCATAATTGTTTTCTTCCTTGAATGGCTTTGAGGCTCAAATGCCTTTCTCAGGTTTTACAATTTGGTGGGATATAATAAGCATCAAACTTTTCCACCTGTCAGATTTAACCCTTTTTGTACCAAATAGAATCTTCCTCTTTATATATAGCAGGAGTCCATTTCAAAATTTTGGGGTGTCAGGTTGTGTTTTCTTCAAAATGTATTTGGAAAATGGCTGAACTTTTAACAAACAGTGCAGGCCCTGATCTGACGCCGCGTTCGCTGCTAGATCTGCGGCATCTGCTCTGGGTCTGCACTGTTTGCCAGGGTACCCGCTTTGTGGTTTCTGGTACCAAATGGGTTAACTCTTTTGGTACCAAATGGAATATTCCTCCTTATAATATAGAGTAGGAGTCCATTTCAAAATTTACTGCCAGGAGGCATAACGGGGTTGACTTTGGGGACATCTTTTTGGTATTTTATAATGAAATTGTAAGCTATGTGTACTCATTAGAGTCGCCTCACTGAGGTGATTCTAATGAGTACACATAGCATACATTTGCAAGACAATAGTCAAAAAAACTTAATTATTCCGCACTACTTCTGAGAGGAATTAATTCCCTACGGACTCAAAAACGGGTTCTACTCAGCCATGGTAGACGAGCCATCGATGTTCGAGCCATCAAAGTTTTACTGTACATAAAATTTTATTTTATGCTTATTAAGTACACAATGTGTTATTTCTTATTAAGTGCACAATGTGTTATTTCTGTACTATTGGAAAGGAAACAAATTAAGTCAACAAGGGATTATTTTCTTCACCTGTCTGTATCTAAGAATTATAATAAAAGCTCTTGATATTAGTTTTCTCTGCAAATAACTAATCATGATCTCATTAGCATCAACAAGTACTTGCCTATAATTACCTGTATCAGAATATAACTACCTGTACCTGGACTACTTCTGACAGGAAAACATACCATATGTACTGGGACAGACAAACCTGATGAGCAAACAGTGTAGACCCAGACGACATCACGAAAAACACACCTATATAATTCTGACTCCCTTGTACCCCACTTTTAAATCATAAAACTGGGGTTAAAAGCTTTCTTATTTCTGCTCTAAAATATAGATTGTGGCGACTCGAGGCGGTTCTAACGTGTACGCACAATCTATATTTTGAGCAGAAATAAGAGAAATGTCACAATTTTTCATCTTAAAATTTTCATGTTTTTTTTTTCCAGCGGTAAAACTTACAATGTATTTGTATAGGCATGTTTTGGTCATGAGATGCCACAGAAAACATCTCATCAGGTTCTACACTGTTTGCCACTCAATTTTTAGACAAAATATTGGAAGCTAATTTTGTTCTTGTTCAAATTTAAGACCGTATGCAATTGTAACGGCTGGACAGACAGACAGATGGGCAGGCCAAAACCAATATGCCCCCCTCAACTTTAAGTTGGGGGTATAAAAATACAAATATCCTTCATTTAAACTAAAGGGCCCCAAACATGAATTTTAAGAGAGCATGTGACCTCCTGCATAACCCAGTGGGCACAAAAGGTATTTAGCTAATTAGGGCCATCATGGAACTCTTGTCAATATCAGGGGTAAAGATTTTGCTTTAACCCTTGTCCTGCTGAGCCCAGATATGCCTTATCTTTGAAACAATGTAGATCCAGATCAGATGGCTTCTGAACAGGATCTTCATTGTTTGCCATCCAGCTTATGAATTTGTTGCAATAATTTGCATCATCAAATAATCTGATTGGCTGATAATCAGTAGTGGGTGTGACATATTTAAATATTCAGCAGGACAAGGGTTAACTGTCTGAAGTTTCACAAAACTGCCTGCAGGTACAATACACCATGAAGAGCTTAGCTCAAACTGGAAAGCTGTTCACTTTTTTTTTCAGTAAAATAGGTGGTTTTTCTTCTTCTTGTTTGTTCTTTTTTTTTTTGTTGTTGTTGTACCAAATGGTTTAAATTTTAAATTTAACATTACTTTTAGCTTTGATTACAATGCCAGTGCGAAATGGAGTTATTAACTCAAGAACTGTTCTTAAACTGTTCTTAAGAGTTCTTAATCTGTTCATGAAGGTTTTCAAGAACACTTGTACTTGAACTATTCAAGAACACATTCTAGGAACAGTTCAAGAACTGTTTAAGAATTTGTGATATTCTTGAACTAGTCTTAACCTTTTCTTGAACATTTTAAAGACTTTTCTTCAACAACATGATGACTCTGATGTTCTTGAACTGTTCTTAAATTTGTTCTTGTTTACTTCAAAGACCTTTCTTGAGTAAAGTGTCTTGAAAGGCGTTCTTAAATTGTTCTTAAATTTGTTCTTGGTTATTTCAAAGACAAAAAATTATTTTATTGACCAAATTGTAATGACAGGTGTTATCAAACTGTTCTTAAATTTGTTCTTGATTATTTCAAAGATTTTTCTTGAACTTGTGTTCTTAAAATGTTCTGAAACTTTTCTTAAGTTTTTTTTTCAAGAATACTTTATCAACAGTTTCAGAACTTTGTCACATGATTTAAGTCACATGTTTGATGATGTCATTCAGATCTCAGCTTTCATTGGCCAGTTTTCCAACTATCCTTTTCAAAATACATCATGAAAACACGCCTATATAATTTTGACCCCCTTGAACCCCAGTTTTATATAGTAAAACTGGGGTTTACTGGGGTTGACATTATTTTTCTTATTTCTGCCCTAAAACATAGATTATGGGTACTCGTTAGAACCGCCTCACCAAGGCGGTTCTAATGAGTACCCATAACCTATGTTTTGAGCAGAAATATGAAAACTATGAGGATTTTTATCTGAAAAATTTCAATTTTGGTGGTAAAATTTTACCAATATATTTGAATAGGCATGTTTTCATAATGGTTTCTATTTAGAAATAAGGCTAAGAAAACTGATTTTGATTTTCAAATATTGTTTTCATTTCTGATTATTGATCAGCCTCTTTTTGCAAAAGACTTCTTTCTGACAGTTTCCAAGATTTGTAGGTATTTTTGTTAAATATGGTTGAGCAAATGTTTCAATCTACTGCTGTCCACATGGCAGTACCATTTATCTGATGTGCGGGTGGGGTATAATTTCTTCCCGCAGCACAGGATGAGCCCATTAAAGGCACAGAGTCTGATCAGAGCCTTTGATGTGTCCTCAGGCTCCAAAAAGGGTCTAATTTCCATGTAGTCAACTTACCGAGCAAAGACTGATCAGCATGGGCAGTGCCAAGGTTTATCTGAGTCTGGGCTGGACACACATGCCATTTTTGTCAGTTTTGTCACATTTGTTAGCCCATAAAATATAATATCTGGTATTATAAAGTGAAACCTGTCCAACTTCACAGATGGATTCAAAATGATTGGACAATGTCACATGCAACAGAATGACACCTCTAATTTGCTGCATTTATGAGTTACCTGCCCTTGCCAAAATTTTGTGTCATGACTGAAACTCTTTGACCATTTGACTGATTTGATTTATGATCTTGAACTTCACTGGTGGATTCAACACCATGGGACAATATGGGTTACACAAGAATGGCAAGCCAGTTCTCTACCTTGCTTAATTGAGGAGTTATCTGCCCTTGCCAAACTTTGGTGTCTACTGTTTAGGCCTACTTCTCATAAAAAGTATGCAATGCCATATATTGATTAAGAGCAGTTCTTGAGCAGTTCAAAATGTGAAGAGCAGTTCAAGAACACCTATTTTCAAAGTGGGTGAACCATGTTATTGAAGTATGCAAGAATTATAATGTTCTGGAACAGTTCTTGATCAGCTGAAGAACTATTGTTTCTATTGAACTGTTCAAGAAATGTACATGAGCTGCTCTTGAAGTGTTCAAGAACAGTCCAAGAACATTTTAAGAAATGTTAAGTTGGACAATTTTGAAGAACATGACTGTGTTCTTGAATTTTTAAGAACATTGTATTCTTGAAAAGTTCTTAAACACTGTTCTTGAATAGTTCAAGAACAAAAGTTCTTTAAGAGTTCAAGAACTGTTCTTGAACTGTATGAGAACTTCATTCTTGAACTGTTCAAGAACATTTTTCATTACTTGTTCTTAAAATTGTCCAATTTAACATTGATTTTCTTGAACTGTGCTTGAACTGTTCTTGAACACTTTAAGAGCAATTCATGTCCAGTATTTGAACTTTGTTCTTGAACTGTGAAACAACTTTTCTTGAATTGTTCTTAAAAATTTCGAAGATGTAGGGCCCTGAAGTCTGCTGAAGTCTCACATAGCAGTAGCACATCCATGCCACACAGTGCAATTTCTAATGATCGCTATTTGGATAAAAATTGTAATATTATTCTTACCTATAGTCAAAATATAGGCTGTAGGTGCTTTTTAGAACTGCCACCAATGTCTTGGAGCAGATGTAAGGAACATAATGTGTAAACCCTATAAACTCCAATTTGTCTATATAAGGGGTGGGTTTGTTATAAAGACTTGTTAACAGACCCATCAGTATTCAATTATGGGTACAGGTATGTCCACATGGACAAAGTAAGTTTATCTTCAACTCTTATGTAAACTGTTTTCAAGGAGTATTAGAATTACTGCAACATTTCTGTGATAACACAAGAGTATAAACAAATGAGAAAAACATATGCTTTATCAAAACATTGTGTTATCCCAATTAAAACAGATTCCCAAATGAAGCTGTCTGTTTACACACAGAAAACTGTGAAGAGGAAAAAAAATTGAAAAGAAAGGTTTTGAAACTCGTTATATAATTACTCTAGCCAGGCTCCATATGCAGTCCAGGAATTACCATATTCACAGTAAGCATACATGCTCTATTAAGCACACCCAGACATGCCCCTAATAAGTATAAAAAGCACACACCAATAACTTTTCAATACAGTAATGATCCTAAATATTAGGACAGACAGGCCTGAGCAAACAGTTCACACCCAGATCAGAGCAGTCTGATCGAGGTCTACACTGTTTGCCATTTACTCTGTACTTTTTGGACTCCCAAACATTTTTTTTAAAAATTTGGAGAATTACAGCAAGTTCTTAAGGTGTCTGAATTTATAGGATTTTTACGGTAAGTAAATTTGACACAAGTCAAGAAAGCAAATGAGTCACTACTTCGGCCAATACAGCAGACCCTCCATCTGTAACAACATCATAGTATAATAGGTAATAAAGGACTACTTCAAGAAAACAAGAGGCCTATGGGCCACACAGCTCACCAGAGCTCAGGGGGCCACTGCCCACTGGCAGCAATGTATTTTAATTAACCATAGAAGCCCTGTGCCCAAGAATGCTACAGATAAAATTTGGAACCAATCAGCCTAGTGGCTTCAGATTCTGATGTCGCTTGAATGTGTTGTTGCAGGACAACAGACTGACGACAATTGACAATTTCCCATCTGTGGCAACAAATAGGCCAAAAAGGAACATTTCTATGAAAGTGTGACACAATATCTTGAAAGACATTAATGTCATTTTTCAATTTTCCCCATTATATGTCAATGGAAACTCTTAACTTGCCATAGCAAACATTAAACCAAAGAGCCAAATTTCATAAACCAGAGCTCAGGTGGGCACTGCCCAATGGCAGCCATGTATTTTAACATGATATGATTTTAATCTACCAATTACATGTATAAAGTTTCCCAAACAAACCCCATACCCAAATGAGCACCGATGTGGACTGTATCTGAAATATTAGGTGTTTTATAAAGTAGAGAGGGTGGGGCATGGACCCAATGGAGCCCTGGTTGGTGTCACTAAATGCACCTTATCAAAAGGAACAGAGGCATATATGGTTTAGCAGTGGGGATATGTATGGTTCCTGTCATGTAAGGCCTTTTAAGCAATGGAGGGATTCGGGCAAAAGCCCAAGATTGTTGTCACTGAAAATGTCTTATCATAAGGACCAAGAGTATATTTGGTTAAACGGTGGGGATCTAAATGGTTTCTGAGATATGAGGCCCTTTTATGAAGTGTCAGGGATAAAGGGGTAATTGGCAAGATCTGCATTTATGCATCTGAAGTCTATTTCAGGATTAACTAACAGCAAACATTGCATCTGATAAATATGAATAATGTAGCACTGTAAGGGCTTTGTCTCAGACATGATCCATCAAAAAGAAGTTAAATGTCAAATTGATCATATCCAAACAATTACCCATTTGTATTGCTATTGTCTGTCTAACCCTTATCTTGCTGAATATTCAGTTTAGCCACACCCATTTCTGACTTTGAACCTATCAGATTACTTGATGTAATTTATTCTTACAAATCCATAAACTTCATGTCAAACAGTGTAGATCCTGATCAGATGGCTTCAGAAGCCATCTGATCTGGATCTACACTGTTTCCAAAGATAGGGGTTGTCCCTTAACAGCAAGATATGAGTTAATTAGTGTCTTCTGTACTTTTTGATTTCATTCTTAGGAGCTAGCTGTAAGACAAGAATTTAACAGCAGTCTGCGGGTTATGTCTGACACTAGCTGTAACTAGTTTCAATAATTCATAAAGTACTGTGTGAGAGTCGGCCCGAACATGCATATAAACCCTATTGGTTTCATTGGGTAGCAGGGACTGAGATGTCATTTCATCTCAATGTCAGATAAAAATCCCACAAAATTGGAAGCAACATCTCCAAAATGACCTAAATACTGTTGATGGGGATGTTAAACCTCAAACCAAACAAACAAAACTGTGTGATTGAATGGAACCTTCCCCCTTACAGGAGTCCCATTTTGAAATTGCATTGGATGTCAGGTTTAGTTAATTAGATAAAAGCCCTCTGCAGGCAAGCATTCCCAAACCTCATTACTTTGTTTGTAAATTAGGGTTGTGAGTTTTGAATCCTTTTGCTCAAAGGCCTTTGATTTAACCCATTGTATACTGGTGGACTCTTCCATTGCTATATGTTGGACAAGTCCATTTGTCATATAAGGGGTGTCAGGCCTATATTTTCTATTTTTGACAGAAAATTCTGTCAGCAAATAGTTCAGGCCCTGCATGATCAGATGCCACATTCTGTGAGTCATATTGTGAATTTGGATACAATTGACCCCTTATTTCAATATGTGAAATTGGATTTCAACTCTTCTAGCTTGTGTGTGTAGCAGACTCTTTCACTTGTTTCAGCTTAATAACCCTTATCCTGCTGAATAAATAAAGAACTGGTTTCCATAAGGGTGTTTTCGTGGTACCTGAATATTTCAATGATATTTTTGGACTCGATAGCTTCATGTAGGTGAAATCCATTCCTGTAAAGTTTGAATTAAACAGAACTTTGGTTTTGTGTTCATAGTATATTTAAAGTGGGTGGGATAATTTCATATCAGTCCAACCTGAGGCGATAAAAGAGCGATTTTCTATCTTCCAATAATAGCTATACTAAAAGTTTTGGTATATAATGCCTAGGTTGCAGACACATAATAGAAAATGAAGAATAGTTCTAGTGTCTGCCATTTAGCCTTACTGAAATATATTACTTTATTTGCAGTTTTAGGTTTTTGATATATTTTCCGTCTACTGACTTTGCCAAAAACCTAATAAAATCTTACCTTATTTTGGTAAAGCACATGTGAATGATTGGTCATTGCAGAATTATGAGGATGTTTTGATAGATGGTCAGTAAAATGAGTTATGTGCCCTTGAAACCAGTAAAATGCAGAAAATGCGAAGAAAATAAAACACATTAATAGCTTAATTGCCCCCCGCCTTTTCGAAGAAAAGCAAGGGGATATAGTATTCGGCTTTCCGTGGGGCGTGGTGAAAAACAGTCCTTTAGCCACACCCACTTTATGATTATCAACCAATCAAATTACTTGATATGTATTCGCTCAATTCATAAACTGCATGACAAACAGTGTAGATCTTGATCAGATGGTTTCTTCAGAAGCCATCTGATTGTAATCTACACTGTTTGCAAAAGTGGGGGTTGTTGTATTCAGCAGGATAACGGATAATGATGTTCATTCCTAAAGTGTGTTGATTAATAGGCCAAACATATTATGAGCATTCACTTTCTCAAGCTTCAGATCTAAGAAATAACATATTTGTTTACCATAAGATCTAGATCTTTCTCACCAAATTAACTCTTCAGCTTCATCAACAAACTATGATATTTTTTATTTGTTAATCACATTTAAAAACCAATAAATCACTCTTGGCACACTTAATTGTCTGGAGACTTGATGCCTTCCTTTAATATCAGGATTCCTTATGTTTTCTTACTTCTCTTATCCATCATATAGTTGTTTAGGAGCTGCTCCAGCTTGGTCTAATGTTTTTATTTTAGCCCTTCTCTTGATGAATATTCATTTAAGCCACACCTATTTCTGTCTATCAACCAATCAAATTACTTGATGCAATTTATTCCTACAAATTCATAAATTGACTGTCAAACGGCGTAGATCCTGATCAGATGGCTTCTTCAGCAAGATAAGGGTTAAAACAAACGTTTATGACTTTCCAGGCTTGTTTTTACCGGGACTTAGCATTGCAAACACAATATTGGGGCATTTTTGTGTTTTTCAACTCATTTACTCCATATTTAACCCTTATCCTGCTGAACATAGCAACCCCTGCCTTTGCAAACAGTGTGGGTCCAGATCAGATGGCTTCTGAATCAGGATCTACACTGTCATTCAGTTTGTTAATTTGGAAGAATATAATTATTATATCAAGTAAGTTGATTGGTTGATAGTCAGAAATGAGTGTTGCAAAATTCATTTATTCAACAGGATAACTGAAGGATGAACAAAGCAAAAAGCAAGTAAATGTAAAGTTGTTTTTTTTTCAATACTGACATGGTAACATTAACCCTTGTCCTGCTAATCCCGGATATGCCTTATCTTTGAAACAATGTAGATCCAGATCAGATGGCTTCTGACGAAGCCATCTGATCAGGATCTACATTGTTTGCCATTCAGATTATAAATTTGTTGCAATAATTCGCATCAGGTAGTCTGATTGGTTGATAATCAGTAGTGGGTGTGGCATATATAAATATTCAGCAGGACAAGGGTTAAGAACCACAGGCTCAGTCACACTGGAGGGGGCTAGAGACTGACTTAGAGATTATTCGGTGAGGGGAATATGAGGATTTGTTTGCCTTTGGGAAATTACCTGCTCCAGTGAACAAATCATCATTTTCTTCTCACACAAGGGCAACAAATGATTTAATTTTTTCGAATTCTGACTTCTGGGGAATACATGCTGCAGAGCAATATGCTAATTTATGGCCTTGTGCATGACTTCTAGAGATTCTTTCAGTGAATGCACTTGTACTTTTGAGCAGTGACAGCAGAGGGAAATATTGGAGGGGAATATTATAATTTATTGCCATGCAAGCAGCACACTCTCAACCAATCAGAATTCTAGAATAGCTTATGAATATTAATGAGGTATTATAATATTTATTAGACTAAATCTGAATTAGCATTAATTAGATAAGCATTCACAGATAAAACTATAGATGTTGTAGACCTAACATTTTGAGTCATTGCAGAATAAAATAAGGTCTTGTGTGTATGTTTGAATTTTACGTCCCACCAACAGCTAAGGACATACAGAGATAGGACCTGGATTTAACCCTTTACCACTCAGAAAATTATCCAATACAGCATCTTAACAGAACACTGATATAGGTAAATCAATAACCAATAGTCCATATCTGGCTGATAGGCCTGACTGTCTTATCTGAACAGAGATATTGGCATTTTTGTGTGATTTTCACCCTTATGTTACAAAAATGATTATTTTAGTATTTTCTGTACATTTGACAATATTTATGTAAATGTAAAGTTTCTAGGAAATTAAATTTTCTTTCCAATGGTACTAAATTTATTATAGTTTCTCTTTGCATTTTGAAAATATGAAGTGTCAAAGTAAGCAAAATATTTTCGTTAGCAAAAATTTCTGTTTTGGGTTGGTCAGAGAAAGTATTTTTAACCACCATAGCCCCAGAAAAGAGGGGGTATCCACGTATTATTTTTCTTATTTCCGCGAAAAAAACGTATTTGTAGGTAATCATTAGGGCATGTCACTGAGGGTCTTCCAACAAGTTTCCATAACATACTTTTTATGCAGAAATAAGATCATGTTCATAAGTCTGTGAAATGAACATCTATCTGAACCCGGTATACATTATTTTACTTATTTCTGCACCAAGACCAAGGTTGTGGGTACTCGTTAGAACTGCCTCAATCGGCACCCACGACCTATGTTCTGAGTATAAATAAGAACAAGAGGGCCATGATGGCCCTGGATCGCTCACCTGATCCATAGTGTAACAAGTGGGCCCCAGAGAGGGCCATTATTGGCCCCAGGGCTTTAATGTACATAATGTTGAGGGAGGTCTTAAAGGTGAAGCTTCATACCAAACATCAACAAAGGCTAAAATTTGAACAATCTTGTCAAAGGTCCACTAGATGAAGCTACACATCAAATATCAAAGACCTGGGCCTAGCGGTTTCAGAGAAGAAGATTTTTAAAGATTTTGCCTATATAAGCCTATGTAAAATCAAAGGGCCCCGGGACAGGGGCATTTTTTGCCCCAGCACTATAGTTTGAACAATCTTGGTAGGGGTCCACTAGATGAAGCTTCATACCAAATATCAAAGTTCTGGGCCTTGTGGTTTCAGAGAAGAAGATTTTTAAAGATTTTCCCTATATAAGCCTATGTAAAACCAAAGGGCCCCGTGGCAGGGGGGGATTTTTTGTCCCAGCACTATAATTTGAACAATCTTGGTAGGGGTCCACTAGACGAAGCTTCATACCAAATATCAAAGTCCTGGGCCTTGTGGTTTCAGAGAAGAAGATTTTTAAAGATTTTCCCTATATAAGCCTATGTAAAACCAAAGGGCCCCGGGGCAGGGGCATTTTTGGCCCCAGCACTAAAATTGGAACAATCTTGGTAGGGGTCCACTAGATGAAGCTTCATACCAAATATCAAAGTCCTGGGCCTTGTGGTTTTAGAGAAGAAAATTTTTAAAGATTTTCCCTATATAAGCCTATGTAAAACCAAAGGGCCCCGTGGCGGGGGCATTTTTGGCCCCAGCACTATAATTTGAACAATCTTGGTAGGGGTCCACTAGATGAAGCTTCATACCAAATATATAAGACCTGGGCCTTGTGGTTTCAGAGAAGAAGATTTTTAAAAATTTTCCCTATATAAGCCAATGTAAAAGCAAAGGGCCCCGTGGCGGGGGCATTTTTGTCCCAGCACTAAAATTTGAACAATCTTGGTAGGGGTCCACTAGATGAAGCTTCATACCAAATATCAAAGTCCTGGGCCTTGTGGTTTCAGAAAAGAAAATTTTTAAAGATTTTCCCTATATAAGCCCATGTAAAACCAAAGGGCCCCGTGGCGGGGGCATTTTTTGTCCCAGCACTAAAATTTGAACAATCTTGGTAGGGGTCCACTAGATGAAGCTTCATACCAAATATCAAAGACCTGGGCCTTGTGGTTTCAGAGAAGAAGATTTTTTAAGATTTTCCCTATATAAGCCTATGTAAAACCAAAGGGCCCCGGGGCGGGGGCATTTTTGGCCCCAGCACTGTAATTTGAACAATCTTGGTAGGGGTCAACTAGATGAAGCTTCATACCAAATATCAAAGACCTGGG
Source organism: Lucinisca nassula (assembly GCA_963580285.1). Lineage (NCBI taxonomy): Eukaryota > Metazoa > Mollusca > Bivalvia > Lucinida > Lucinidae > Lucinisca > Lucinisca nassula. Next base: position 103,327,081 of record OY757012.1, on the reverse strand, counting down.
CCTTGTGGTTTCAGAGAAGAAGATTTTTAAAGATTTTCCCTATATAAGCCAATGTAAAACCAAAGGGCCCCGTGGCGGGGGCATTTTTTGTCCCAGCACTATAATTTGAACAATCTTGGTAGGGGTCCACTAGATGAAGCTTCATACCAAATATCAAAGTCCTGGGCCTTGTGGTTTCAGAGTAGAAGATTTTTGAAGATTTTCCCTATATAAGCCTATGTAAAACCAAAGGGCCCTGGGGCGGGGGCATTTTTGGCCCCAGCACTATAATTTGAACAATCTTGGTAGGGGTCCACTAGATGAAGCTTCATACCAAATATCAAAGACCTGGGCCTTGTGGTTTCAGAGAAGAAGATTTTTAAAGATTTTCCCTATATAAGCCAATGTAAAACCAAAGGGCCCCGTGGCGGGGGCATTTTTCGTCCCATCACTCAAATTTGAACAATCTTGGTAGGGGTCCACTAGATGAAGCTTCATACCAAATATCAAAGTCCTGGGCCTTGTGGTTTCAGAGAAGAAGATTTTTAAAGATTTTCCCTATATAAGCCTATGTAAAACCAAAGGGCCCCCGTGCGGGGGCATTTTTGGCCCCAGCACTATAATTTGAACAATCTTGGTAGGGGTCCACTAGATGAAGCTTCATACCAAATAACAAAGACCTGGGCCTTGTGGTTTCAGAGAAGAAGATTTTTTAAGTTTTTGGTGAAAAAAATCTGTTTTTGGCTCCTGTGACCTAGATGTGCAACGGACCGGAACCATTTGACCCATATTCAAACTTGACCGAGATATTGTCATGATGATCATTCTGAGCAAGTTTGATTAAGATTGGACCAAAATTGTGGCCCCTAGGGTGTTCACAAGGTTTTTATATGATTTGACCCGCTGACCTACTTTTTAACCCGATATGACCCATATTCGAACTGGACTGAAATATTGTCACAATGGTCATTCTGAGCAAGTTTCATGATAATTGGACCAAAACAGTGGCCTTCAGAGTGTTCACAAGGTTTTTCTATGATTTGACCTACTGACCTACTTTTTGACCGGACATGACCCATATTCGAACTTGACAAAGATATTGTCATGATGATCATTCTGAGCAAGTTTGATTATGATTGGACCAAAATTGTGGCCTCTAGGGTGTTCACAAGGTTTTTCTATGATTTGACCCGCTGACCTACTTTTTAAGCCGACATGATCCATATTCAAACTTCACTAAAATATTGTCACAATGATCATTCTGAGCAAGTTTGATGATGATTGGACCAAAATTGTGGCCTCTCGAGTGTTCACAAGGTTTTTCTATGATTTGACCTACTGACCTACTTTTTTACCCGACATGACCCAAATTCGAACTTGACCGAGATATTGTCATGATTATCATTCTGAGCAAGTTTGATGATAATTGGACCAAAACTGTGGCCTCTAGTGTGTTCACAAGAAAAAGTTTACGCACGGACGACGCACGACGGACGACGGACGACGCACGACGACGCCGGACATCTTACTGTCACAAAAGCTCACCATGACCTTCGGTCAGGTGAGCTAAAAATATAAAAGTTTTCAATGGAAAAGTAGCCATTTTGGAGAAATTAAAGAATGTGCTATGACACATGGGTGTGTTTTGTTTATGAAAAAATCAGTACTTTTGCATAAGATTAAAATAACTATTACAGCCTATCTATCCTTTTTTGAACCCCCATCCCCAACTTTACCTTTTTTTTTTTTTTTTAATAAATGTATCAACCAGCCCATAGCCAGCTCACCCCAAAGAGCCGTCTCTGTATTTTTTTTATTTTTTTTTATAAATAAGATTTGTTTGTTTGATTAGAGGTATAACATCCCCATCAACACTATTTAGGACATTTTGGAGATATTGCTTCCAATTTGGTGGGACTTTTACCCAACACTGAGGTGCAATGACATCTGATGCGCATGGTCATTATACAGCGTCTGGTCTGGGTCTGTCCATCGCATGTGCTGTCTACAACCCTGTAGACCCTGATCAGACGCCTTATAATATTTGTCTGGGCTCTGATACCGATCTGCACTGTTTGTACCTTTGTGTTCTGTCTATTATCATACAGACTAACGGGTGGATGACGTCAGGTTGATAGCTACTGGTCTGGGTCTGTGCCGTCTACAATCCTGTAAACCCTGATCGGATGCCTTATAATAATTTTCTGGGCTCTGATCCCGAACTGCGCTGTTTGCACCTTTGTGTTCCGTCTATAGTTATACACACAGACGGGTGGATGATGCCAGGCTGATCGCTATATCCCCCGAACATGTTCAGACTAGGGATAAAAAACACCACCGTCGGCAATGAGTCCCTGATCAGACGCCGCATTACCTTTGTGCAGCGTCTTGTCCGGGTCTGCGCCGACCCATATGCCGTCTACAAACCTGTAGACCCTCATCAGACGCCGTTTAATAATTGTTAAAGTCTGATTCGAATCTGCATTGCTTGCATCTGTCTGTTGTGTCTACGGACGGACGGACATGTGAACGGACGCCAGACTCAATTTTGTTTGCGGACGGACGGACGCCAGGCTGATTGTTATATCCCCGAACCTATTTGGTCAGGGGATAAAAAATAAAACGCACCGGCGGCGGTCAGACCATGATCAGACGTCGCATGGTCTGTGTCGTCGCATATGCCATCTTCAAACCTGTAGACCCTATCCAGACGCCTTATAATCATTGTATGGCGTCTGATTCAAATCTGCACTGTTTGCACCTTTGTGTTCTGTCTATTGTTATACAGACGGTTGAGTGGATGACGCCAGGCTGATCGCTATATCCCCCGAACATGTTCAGACTAGGAATAAAAACACCACCGTCGGCAATTAGTCCCTGATCAGACGCCGCATTATTGTTGTGTAGCGTCTTGTCCGGGTCTGCGCCGACCCATATGCCGTCTACAAACCTGTAGACCCTCATCAGACGCCGTTTAATAATTGTACAGGTCTGATTCTTATCTGCATTCCTTGCATCTGTCTGTTGTGTCTACGGACGAACGGACGGACATGTGAACGGACGCCAGACTCATAATTTTGTTTGCGGACGGACGGACAGACGCCAGGCTGATAGTTATATCCCCGAACCTATTTGGTCAGGGGATAAAAATAAAACGCACCGGCGGCGGTCAGACCATGATCAGACGCCGCATGATCATTGTACAGCGTCTGGTCTGGGTCTGTGCCGTCGTATATTCCGTCTACAAACTTGTAGACCCTATCCAGACGCCGTATAATAATTGTATGGCGTCTGATTCAAATCTGCACTGTTTGCACCTTTGTGTTCTGTCTTTTGTTATACAGACGGTTGGGTGAATGACGCCACGCTGATCGCTATATCCCCCGAACCTGTTCATACTAGGGTTAAAAAAAACACCACCGTTGGCGATAAGACCCTGATCAGACGCCGCGTCGTTGCGCAACGTCTTGTCCGGGTCTGCGCCGTCTCAGATACCGTCTACATACATGTAGACCATCATCAGACACCGTTTAATAATTGTACATCTGATCCGGACCTGCATTGTTTTCATGTCTATTGCGTCTACGGACGGACGTTTGAACAGACGCCAGGCTCCGAACTTGTTCAGACTAGGGATAAAAAACAACACCGTCGCCGATAAGACCCTGATCAGACGCCGCATAACCGTTGCGCAGCGTCTTGTCACTCATAATTTTGTGTCTACGAACGGGTGAATGAACGGACGCCAGGATCCGAACCTGTTTAGACTAAGGATAAAAACACCACCGTCGCCGATAAGACCCTGATCAGACGCCGCATAACCGTTGCGCAGCGTCTTGTCTGGGTCTGCGCCGTCTCAGATGCCTTCTACAAACATGCTGACCCTCATCAGACGCCGTTCAATAATAGTACGGCGTCTGATCCGAGTCTGCATTGTTTGCATCTGTCTGTTGTGTCTACGGACGGACGGACGGACATTTGGACGGTCGCTATATCCTCGAAACCTATTCGGTCGCGGAAAATAAAATAAAATGAACCGTCGGCGGTTGGAGCTGAATCAGACGTCGCGGCAATAATTGTGGAGGGTCTGATCCGGGTGCCGTAGCATTATAAGGTCCAAAAACCTGAAGACCCTGATCAGGTGCCGCTTAATAATTGCATCTGTTTGTCTGTTAACGTGTCGGCGGTGAGACCCTGATCAGACGTCGCATATTTTTTTTTTTTAGAAATTAATATTCATTAAAGGGGCTGAAACTATTGACCAATGAAAGGCCTTCTACCCATCTGTGGGTTTTATTGCCCTTCCGATGACCACCTGGGTACACTTTTGGGTACTGTTATGTAATTTATTGCGGCTCAATGCTCGGCACGCTCCGGGTGGCATCCGCTGTATAAACATTCCTAGGGTATCATAATCCCCAATTAACTAATTATCTTGAACCATAAATCCCTTGAATCTAACTGATTATACAGCGCTAATTGTCTCTACCTAAATCATGCAAATCATGCGCGACCGACACACAAATATTGCGTCATTCAGTAACTCAACCCAGTAATTTTCCATTACGGTTAGGCAAGGTCATCGTGATTCAGTAGAAGAAACCCCTGGTGTTTTTGGTTGTAAATTACACAAAAACTTTGTATAGAAACATATTTGTTTTTTTCGCAAATATTGTTGGCAAAAGACCAAACTTAACATTAATAAACATCCGGCGTTTTTGTATTTAGGAAAAAGGTAAAAATGACGCGATTGATTTTGAGACACGGGAAAACACGTATTTGTTCAAATGGCCGATATACGGGCAAATACGGATCGGAGTGGTAATGGATAGAGACGTAAATATACGGGTCGGTGTGGTAATGGATAGATACGGCGAAACACGGGTCTGAGTGGTAAAGGGTTAAAGACTCATCCAAAAGTCTGGAAAAGCACAGGATGTAACCCGCAACCCCTGGTTTACAAGGAGAGTAGCAAAACCACTACACCACAGGGAGCTTCTAAAATACAGGTCATGTCGAAGTGAGAAAGCAAGTGTGTACCAAGTATCATTGCTTAAACCAGTGTTCTGCTCTTGAGAAATGGGCTTATACACTAAGGCTGGATGTTGTATAACTTGTCATTTCATTAAGCCAGTGAATCATGAAATATATGTCAAGGTCAAATATGGATGCATGCATATGCTACTGTGTACCAAGTACAAATGTATCATTAATGATGCTCTTGTAGAAATTGAGCAATAAACTTGAACATCAAAGGGCTGATGTTAAGGATGGCACAATATTTCACAAGGTCTCAGCCTCACTGTGAACTATGAAATGTAGGTCAAGGTCAAATATGGATGTTTGCATTAAAGCTGCCAATCCTAGATGCAAGTTTGTACCAAGTATCCTTAATAAGGTACTTACAGTTCAAGAAATGGTCTTGAACATAAGAATTTACTCCAAGATTGACACAAATGTTAATGGCTGGACAATTGAATGAACAAATATAGGAACAAACAAATGAACCAAAAAAAAACAAAAAACCTGGGCTCATTGTTTAAAGCATCATTGTATTAACGAGCTCATTAGTGGTCAAACTGTTAACTGTTCTAGTGAGTATAATATCTAATTCTATGGTATTTTTGCTACTCACATTTTTTTTCAGCAAAATAATTTATTATTAGCATATCTGTCATATTAAATGATAAGTGTTTCAACAATACCTTAACTAATGATATTGTTAGTTTGTATCATGTGTTGCTAATTTTAAACAGTCTAGATCAGACAATATATGAAATAAGAAGAACTGTTATTTTTGCAACTCATTTTACAACAGGTGAAAGAAACTGATGCCAAACAATTTGATCCCTTGGGCAGAATCTGAACATTCTGAATGAGTCAGCAAAAGGCTTTTTTTAATATATTGATAAGCAACCCCTAAAGACTCAACAGAGTTGCAAAGAACCTTTATTGTTAATTATCATATAAGTTCTCTGTCCCTTACTGGGTACCACTGACACTTGTTAATAATTAATTGTATGCATTAATTGTATGAAGTATAATACTCTCTCTCTCTCTCTCTCTCTCTCTCTCTCTCTCTCTCTCTCTCCAGAAGAGGAGTCTCTCTCTCCCTCTCTCTCTCTCTCTCTCCCTCTCTCTCTCTCTCTCTCTCTCTCTCTCTCTCTCTCTCTCTCTCTCTCTCTCTCTCTCTCTGTGAAATGCAGTTTATAACATGATTTACTTTTCAAATTTTCATGAGCATTACTCCATATTTTCTTGAGTTCTATTCATGACCTGCTGGAAATAAACAGTCTCTGATTGATGTTCATGAAATATTCATGAACTGTTAAAGCACTGCTGGAATCCTTGAAATGTTCATAAACATAATCATTGGCCATTCATGGGCATTTCATGAACTGCAATATCTTGATTAGTTCTTGAAATGACCATGAACATAGTCAAGGATCATTCATTGGTATTTCATGAACTGCAATACTATGATGTCAACAAACAGGGGAAAATGTTCTAACTTCACTTCCTCTTCCTGTGGTTATGCTTTTGTAAAGCAAAGAAAAAATCTGTTTAAATCTGAAAAAATCTCTGACACCTGAAAATGCCAGGTAAGGGAAAGCCAAGATCAGGTTTTAGGAAGAAAGCTGGCTGACAGTAAGATTTCTGCAAAATTTGATCCAAAGGCTGACCATGTTGTGGGCTATGAAAAAACCATCCATTCTCTCGGAAATTTAGTTGTGGAACACAACCACCAACAACACTGAGTTCACCCCCTCTTCTAGGTACTGCTATGTTCAATGTTCAATAACTCCAAAAGTAACAAAATCAGAGTTACAGTTCATATGTTCTGCACGTCGTCACATGGTGCTCTAGATTTCGGTATCAGAGTTATGGAGCAGACATGAAACTATGATAGAAATGGCTATGTTTAATTTTTAAATTTTATAGAGGGTAACACATTTAGTACTAGTACTAATCTTCCATGTGGCCCACTTTTCCTGGGTAGGAACCAGTACTAAGCAATGTGGATAAAGTCTCGTGCTCAAGGAAACAACATTTGGCACTTGCGGGGATCAAACCAGCTACGTCTCGATCTCAAATCTCAATCTAAAAGTAGGAAAATCAGAGTTACAGTTTATATGTTCTGCACGTCACCTCATGGTGTTCTACATATCTGTGAAGTTTCGTGAAAATATCTCAAATGGTATCAGAGTTATAGAGCGGACACGAAACTGATAGAAACTGTTATATTCAATGTTCAAAGGGCAATAACTCCAAAAGCAAGAATATTGGAGATACAGTTCATATGTTTTGCACGTTGTCTCATGGTGCTCTAGATATCGGAGAAGTTTAAACGATATCAGAGTTATGGAGCGAACATGTAACTATGATAGAAATGGGTATGTTCCATGTTCAATAACTCCAAATGTAGGAAAACCATAATTATGTTCTGTACGTCGTCCAATGGTGCTCTACATATCTGTGAAGTTTCGTGAAAATATCTCAAATGGTATCAGAGTTATGGAGCGGACACAAAACTATGAGGCGCTGACAGGCAGATGGACAGATGTATGGACAGACACTAAAAAATTTCTGAGGGTATAACATAATACCCGGCCACTTTTTTCAGTGGTGGGGCATAAAAACTAAGAGTAAAAGTTATGGCTCTGCAAAAAAGCAGACTCCTGAAATGTGCAGCAACATACAATCAACTGATTAAACAACAAAATGCTCTGTGTATGGCAAAAGACCAATCATAGCCAAACAATGCAGGTCTTAGATGGGCCTAAACATCCAAGCAGTCTTAATGTCCCCTGATCTAGCTTAAGGGCATCCAGCAAAGACTCAGACCAGACTGCACTGATCTGAGTCTTTTCTGATGTGCAGTCTAATCTGTCTTTTCTGGATGAAGCAGTAAAATGACATTCTAGCTTTAAGTAGCCTAAAATGAAGTCATCCCAAGGGTAATTCCATCAATTTGCAGGACAATTTTCTTGTCTCTAACGCTTTTAAGCTGCAGTAACATCATACCTCGGAGTACCATTTGTACAAATTACATTTTAAGTGCAAGGTTTGCACCAGAAACAAGAGCAAAACTAATTTATTGAAAACATCACATTCGATCTTGCTTTTTGCTTGATTAAGGATTTAGCCAACCATATGAATGTACCGGAAACCCCAAAATGGGTATCCGGGCAAACAGTGCAGGCCCAGATCTGACGCTGCATAATGTGGCGTCTGATCAGGGCCTCCACTGTTTGCTAAAAGTTCAGTCATTTTCCAAATCAATTTTGAAGAAAACACAACATGACACCCCTAAATTTTGAAATGGACTCCTGCTATATATAAGGAGGCAGATTCCATTTGGTATGAAAAGGGTTAAGGATTTAGCCAAGCATATGAATGTACTATCTCACATGGGGAGCTGTATCAGCCAAGACATACTTATGGCTCATCTCAGACCTCATATTCGTAAATATCTATTAAGTAATAATTTACAAATGTATCTACTAGACACATGATTAATGTTGCATGAATCGATGACTGAGATTACTGTAAAAATCCTAAAAATCTGCGGACATCTTAAAGACTTGTTGTAATTCTCCAAAAATTTTACAAAAATTTTAACAAATTTGTTCAACGATCCAACAAGGAATCTAAAAGGTGCAGACAGAATGGTAAACAGTGTAGACCCTGATCAGACTCAGAAGCAGACTGATCTGGGTCTGCACTGTTTGCTCAGGCCTACCTGTCCCAAGACTTAGAATCATTATGGTGGATTCAATCAATCTGGCTCAGACAGAGAGAACATGGTACTGTCTAAGACCACATTAAAAAGTAATGATGCTGATTAACCCTTGTCCTGCTGAATATTTATATATGCCACACCCACTACCGATTATCAACCAGCAGATCACTTGATGCAAATTATTGCAACAAATTCACAATCTGAATGGCAAACAATGTAGATCCTGATCAGATGGCTTCGTCAGAAGCCATCTGATCTGGATCTACATTGTTTCAAAGATAAGGCATATCCAGGATTAGCAGGACAAGGGTTAATCTACAATGACATCCGGCATCTACCTTTTATGCACTGCACCACTGCTCCGTACATGTATATGTGTTAATGTCAACTTGATACTTGACAATTTCAACTCAATACTCGACTATTTCAACTGGATACTCGACATTTTTAACTCGATACTCGACAATTTCAACTCAATACTCGACTATTTCAACTCGATACTCGACAGTTTTCACTCGATACTTGACAATTTTCACTCGATATCAACTCGATACTCAACATTTTTAACTTGATACTCGACATTCTTAACTCGATACTCAACATTTTTAACTCGATACTCAACATTTTTAGCTCAATACTTGACAATTTTAACTCAATACTCGACCAACGTAACTCGATACTTCATACTTGACAAAAAGAAACTCTTGAAAAATCTAGTCTTTCAGTCCCTAAAATGAAGAGTCCTTTTACCCATATATGGGAAGGGTAGCCATCTTGGCCATAATTATCAATTTCCATTTAGCTTCCATTTAGCTGTCCTTTTGGCTTTCCGCTGTTGATGTTTCCATTAGGGTTTTTTGTTTCATGTTTGTGTTTCTTTCCTTTTGGTGTCTCTGATGGGAGCTTTGGGTTAATTGTATTGATTCCTGATCATTGCCTTCACTTCTATTTTGCATGCCATAGCTAGGCTACAAGAGTATCAGAAAAATCCACATTTTTGCCTTTTTTTTTTGCCATTACAAATGCCCCGTAACTAAATATGACATAGTTCAAAGTTAATATAAAGGTCAGTCATTTTGAACAAGCCTGCTAGGAATATCAATTCAAATGCAACTAGCAAAAATCCACTATTCCCCTCTTTCCGATACAAAGGCCTAAGTGATCAAAATTGACTTGATGTAAAATACATCTTTATTAAGGGAGATAGAAAATGTTTTAAGGGGTTTTACTGTATATTGGCATGGCAGCAAGATTTGTCTTATGACCAAGCTGATATTAATCAGTTTTCATTTCATTGTTTCTTTTGTTTCTAACAGCTTCCATATGAAATTTGGAGTACAGACCAGTGGTTGTTTTAATTAGTCTTAACTTGAAGACCTATGGCCAAGGTCTAAGAAATGACCTTGACCTTGAATACTTATACAGTTTCATTTCCTCATTTAGCTTACTGCAGCTACCAATGTTCAGATCACAGGTTGCAATAATTTATGAAAAATACTTACTTTTGTATTTTTCCCATAAAAAAGCCTATGTAACCAAATTTGATCTTCTTGGCGTAAAATAGGTCATGGTCATCAAGGGGTCACCATTTGAACAAACTATGATTGGCTTGATTGATCTACTCCCCAATGCTCTGTACCAAGTTTCACAACATTGGGCCCATTGGTTCCAAAGAAGAAGATTTTGAAGGATTTTTACACAATATGGGCATGACAACCATATTGGTCATGTGACAGAACCGATATTATTCAATTTTCATTTCTTTGTTTCTTAAAGCTGCCTAATGAAATTTGGTTACATATGGCCTAGTGGTTTCTGACAAAACAAGTTTAATTTTCATATCTGAATGACCTTGGGCCAAGGTCAAGGAATGGCCTTGACCTTGAATACTCATGTACTTTCATGTACTCATTTAGCTAATTGCATCAACCCATTTTCTGAACACAGGCTGATAGATACAATTTTTGAAAAGTACTTAGTTTTGACTTTTTCCTATACAAAAGCTTATGTGACCAAATTTGAACTTGGCGTAAAATAGGTCAAGATCATCCAGGAGCCATCATTTAAACAAACTATGATTGGCTCAAGTCCCTAATTATAATACTACATATAAAGTTTAACAAAAACTGGCCCACTGGTCCTGGAGCAGTAGATTTTTGAAGGTTTTTTTTTAACTTATATGGGCATGACAGCCATCTTGGCCATGCAAACAAACTTTCGTTCCCCCATCCCATGGATGTTCCATCAATCGGCCCAGTGGTTTCAGAGGAGATGTTTGAAAATGTTGACAATGCAAAGGATGCAGATGATGCAGATACAGATGACGGGTGACATACCACTACCTGTCCTATAAGCTTTTGTTTGATTTGTTGTTTAATGTCCCCGTCAACACTGTACAGGTCATTTTGGAGATGTTGCTTCCAATTTTGTGGGACTTTTTTCTGACACTGAGTTGAAATGACATCTCAAGCCCTGCCACCCAATGAAACCAATAGGGTTTATAAGCATGGACGGGCCGACTCGCACCGCTTTGCCTGGGCAGGCTTAGATCCTCTGAGCCGTTTACCAGTACTCCTGTGCGGGTCGGTTTCAGCTCTGCGTGGAAGCATCATGCAGCCCATATATTTCTTCAAGCCCTGATGGGTGGGGGCCATATCCTATAAGCTACCCTGGAGCCTTGCTAAAAAGGTCATCTTTAGAGCCATCAGAGGGAACATTATTATATACAGGCATGGTTTCCTAATGCAACAATAAAGAGAACAATGGGTGTTTTAAAGATAGAAGTCTGTTTTTAAGGCTTTAACTTATCAGGGCCATTAATCGCCCAAAATCAATATCCTGTAACGTTATGCCAAAATCTTTTATTTCCAGTCTGTCAATATAATTATGAGAAAATCGACTTTAAAACATTATCACTAAATATTCCTTGCATGTGAAGAATTCAGTAAAATCTTGCATACAACCTAGTGTCCCACGACCCCCACCCATCGGGGCTTGAAGAAATATATGGGCTGCATGAAGCTTCCACGCAGAGCTGAAACCGACCCACACATGAGTACGGGTAAACCGCTTAGAGGATCTAAGCCTGCCCAGGCAAAGCGGTGTGAATTGGTCCGTCCATGCTTATAAACCCTATTGGTTTCATTGGGTGGCAGGGCTTGAGATGTCATTTCATCTCAGTACCGGGTAAAAGTCCCACAAAATTGGAAGCAACGTCTCCAAAATGACCTTTACAGTGTTGACGGGGACGTTAAACCTCAAATCAAACAAACAAAAACCTAGTGTCCCAAAACATGTTGCAGTATAGACCCAGATGATCCAGACAATTCTGAAAATAATTGTAGTAACAGATCATCATCAGACATCTGGAGCCCATGGGCCAATTGTTCAAAACTAATGATGTCATTAGTTAACGTATCGTTAAAACTTTGATCATGTATTACAGCAAATATGCTAATATTTTTGCTGAAAAGCTGTGAGCAGTTTTTGCATATGCAAAAGCTGCTCACATCTTTTCAGCAAAAATACCAAAATTTTAAATATTAAACTTGCTAGAACAGTTAACAATATGACGACTAATAAGCTCGTTAAGCTAACCATGCTTTGAACAACTCGCTCCAGTTGTTCAAAGCATTGTTAGCTTAACAAGCTCGTTAGTGGTCATATTGTTAACTGTTCTAGCAAGTTTAATATTTAAATTTTTGGTATTTTTGCTGAAAAAATGCGAGCAGCTTTTGCAAAAAATATTAGCATATTTGCCATATTAAATTATCAAAGTTTTAACAATACATTAACTAATGACATAGTTAGTTTTGAATAACTGGCCCCTGATCTAGAATTTTCCTTGGGTCTTTAAGGGTTGACCCACTCTGCATGATGGGTTCTTGTATTCAGCAGATGACATCTTGAAAGATTTTTCTTATTTTTCCCAGAAAACAGGACGGGCCTCTGTGGCCTAGTGCGGTAAGATTGCTGACTCTTAATCTTAGCTTTCTCACCACTATGGTTCGAGGCTGGCTCAGGTCACATATGAGATGCCAAATTCTGCAGTGGAAGGTCAGGTTACTCTGTTTTTTTCCCACCTCTAATTAACGATTGGCTCGATATGAGTGAAATAATCTTGAAAGGGTCATAAAACCAAAACCAAAAAGAACAACAGAAAACAGGATTTGACATTTCATGCAAATTGTCTCCTATGTAAACTTTAAAATGGATACATACACAGTAAGTCTAATCATAGATCAAGTCTATGTCATATAAATTTTGACGGGCCCTTTGGTCACTTTCTCTAGCTCATGCACTCTCCATGAATAGATTATGTACTCTTCATGACCAATGCACTAAAATTATAGTCTTAATGAACCGTGCACTCTTCATGAATAGTTAATGCATATTATTATCCATAAAAAATTCATTAATTGATTCATGGGCTAGGATTCAAAGTTCATAAGCTTTTTAATAAATGAACTAGGATTCAAAGTTCATTAACTTTCAAAGATCATGAGCTTTTTGGTTCATGAATTTTTAATAATTCATGAAAAATTTGTAGTTCATGAGTAAGTCATGAACTGCTCATGCACTTTATTCATGAATTATTCATGAACTTCAACAGGGCAAGTTACCTAACACTTAAACTGCCAATGAAGACATTTGCAGATATCCTTTTCAAATATTTCTGTCTTTCAGAGAAAATAAGGTTTGCCATTACATGTGAATCATATGCTTGCTAGACAATTCACATGAAATGTCAAGCTTTTGCAGATGATTCAATGTAAAGCATTATTATTTTCTCTGAAAGATAGCTTAGAAAATGAAATTCCCTTTTTATGGTGCTTTAGGGGTTATACATGTATATGACTTAGGATAATCCATTACGAAAAAGTGCTGATACAAATGCATTTTAACTTTATCGCCAAATAAAACGAAAATTTTAAGATGAAAAATGTGATATTTTTCTTATTTCTGCTCACAATATAGATTGTGAGTACTCGCTAGAAAGGCCTTATTGAGGGGGTTCTAATGAGTACCCACAATCTATATTTTAGAGGAAAAATAAGAAAACTAAGTTTTACCCCTGTAAACCCCAGTTCAAGTGGGTCAAAATTATATCTATAGGCGAGTTTTCATGATGACTTGGTAATCCGTCCTAGTGATGCTTTGTGTCAAACACAGTCAAAACAAATTCTTTGATCTCTCTTGAGAAAGATATGGTGCCAAAAATGTGTTGGTTTTTTTCTGGCTATATCAGAATCATGAATGGCATATTTGTCTATTTGTATATCACAGTAAGGCCAGAGAAAAGGTGCATATGTACAGTCTCACCTCTAGAAATTCAAGTTAACCCTTGTCCTGCTGATCCAAGATATGTCTTATCTTTCAAACAATGAAGATCCAGATCAGATGGCTTCTGAAAAAGCCATCTGATCAGGATCTACATTGTTTGTCATTCAGTTTATGAATTTGTTCCAATAATTTACATCAAGTAATCTGATTGGTTGATAATCAGTAGTGGGTGTGGCATATATGAATATTCAGCAGGACAAGGGTTAACCATTCAGGAGAAGCCTAGCAAACTCAAACAAGAAACTAGCAATTTCCATTAAATCTGCATGTTATTCTTAACCCTTTTCGTACCAAATGGAATCTTCTTCCTTATATATAGCAGGAGTACATTTCAAAATTTAGAGGTGTCAGGTGTTTTCTTCTAAATTTATTTGGAAAATGGCTAAACTTTTAGCAAACAGTGGAGGCCCTAATCAGATGCTGCGTTATGTGGCATCTGATCTGGAAATGCACTGTTTGCCAGGGTACCCCTTCAGGGGTTTCCGGTACAAAATGGGTTAAATCTACATGTTATTCTTAATTCTGCCAGAAAACAGACTGTTTGTGTATACCCATTAGATTTTTAAAATCTCCATGGTAAAGAAGTGCCAACAGCTACCCAAAATCTGGATTTGTTTGCAAAAATCAGAAAAATTCCGAAAACACAGATTTTCATCTTAAAAATTCCATTTCTTTCAGACCATTTCTTACCATGCTTGACATCAAAGGATTCACAACCACTGTTCCAGTATATGGACTTTTTTACACTCAGCACTGAATCTGACAGAATTACCATATTTGCCATAAAAAGGACACAGTGCATTTAAGAGCTTTTCATTCTAATTATCAAAAGGAATCCCCATGGCTACATTTAGGCCATGATGACAGCTCACCAGCTCAGAGAAGTTTTTACCATATATGGTCCAGACAGCCATCTTGGTCATGTGACCAAACTTTTGTTCTGCCATCCGAGAGACTCCACATGATGTTCAACCTCTACAGGTCCAGTGGTTTGAAAATGTTGACAGACAGACCACAGATGACAATGGAGCTTACTCATAGTAAAACTTCACCACTGAGCAAAGGCTGAGCTACCAAGTCCAAAAAAGGCCTATTAGAGTGAATATGAAATAAAAATCAAAAATGAGTTCCTTTAAGAGCAATGAAAACATTCATAAGAAAGAAGATAAACTTGCCTTTTTTTGCCTTTTGGTTTTACAGCCTTCTCAAGATTATTTCACTTACTTCAAGCCGATTGTTAATCAGAGGTGGGCAAAAACTGAGGTGACCGGAGTAAAACCAATTGACCTTCCACTGCAGATAACTTGGCATGTCACAGTCATGTGACTCAAGCAAGGCTCTAACCACTGTGGTAAGAATCCTAATGATTAACCCTTCGTGCTGGTGAGCCCGGATATGTCTTATCTTTCAAACAATGACGATCCAGATCAGATGGCTTCTGAAGAAGCCATCTGATCAGGATCTTCGTTGTTTGTCATTCAGTTTATGAATTTGTTGCAATAATTTGCATCAAGTAATCTGATTATTTGATAATCGTTAGTGGGGGTGGCATATTTTGAATATTCAGCAGGTCAAGGGTTAAGAGTCATGCAGCGCTCTTTAACCAACAAGGACATGGAGGCTTTGGGCATATGCAATACAGAAGACTTAAATCAGCTTATCTATCTAGTACCCCAGTCAGCAAGTCAACAGGCATCTAATAGAGCAGGGCACAACAGAGATGCCGATCAGACTGTGCATTTGCACAGTCAGATCTGCATCTTTGTTGTGCACACGTGACATAAAAAATATTTTTTTTATTGACTTTTCACATCTCATACATATATTGTATAGGCGTTTTCCTTAAGTATAATTTTTAACTGTTTCTGCATGTCATGGCACTTCATAATGTCTTTATCATTTGAAATTATCATACTGCCAATGTGTGTTTTTTCTTTAGGAATGATTTTCATTTCATTTGCCTGTTTATATCATCAATAAGAGGAAGCTTACCCCATTTTATCATGAATGAAATCATCCCCTTCATGAAACAATCCATCTACTATAGACATAGTTGTTTACAATGGACTGCCTTTTAGCAAACAGTGAAGCCCTTGATCTACATGGCAGAATACAGCCTCTAATTTGGGTCTACATGGATTTTAAGTGTCCCCTTATGGGGTTTCTCAGTCTAAAATGGGGTTAACCATGTGCACTATACAGATAACAAGAGGGCCATGATGGCCCTGGATCGCTCACCTGATCCATAGAGTAACAAAGGGGCCCCCATGGAGGGCCATTATTGACCCATGGCTATAATGTGCATAATGTTGAGGTAGGTCTAAATAGGTGAAGCTTCATACCAAATATCAACAAAGGCTACAATTTGAACAATCTTGATTAGGGTCCACTAGATGAAGCTAAACACCAAATATCAAAGACCTGGGCCTTGTGGTTTCCGAGAAGAAGATTTTTTTTAAAGATATTCCCTATATAAGCCTATGTAAAAACAAATGGCCCCGGGGCTTGGGTGTTTTTTTGGCCTCAGGGCTATAATTTAAACAATCTTGATAGAGGTCCACTAGATGAAGCTTCACATCAAATATCAAAGACCTGGGCCTTGCTGTTTCAGAGAAAAAGATTTTCAAAGATTATCTCTATATAAGACTATGTTAAACCAAAGGGCCCCGGGGCGGGGGCATTTGTGGCCCGAGGACTATAATTTGAACAATCTTTGTAGAGGTCCATTAGATGAAGCGCCATACCAAATATCAAAGACATGGGCCTGACAGTTTCAGAGAAAAAGATTTTTCAAGATTTTCCCTATATAAGTCTATGTAAAACCAAAAGGCCCCAGAGGGGAGGGGGCATTTTTGGCCTCAGGGCTATAATTTGAACACTCTTGGTAGAGGTCCACTAGGTGAAGCTTCACACCAAATATCATAGACCTGGGCCTTGCGGTTTCAGAAAAGAATATTTAAAGATTTTCCCTATCTAAGTTTATGTAAAACCAAAGGCCCCCGGGGCAGGGGCATTTTTGGCCCCAGGGCTATAATTTGAACAATCTTGAAAGAGGTCCATTAGATGAAGCTTCACGCCAAATATCCAAGATCTTGGCCTTGCGGATCCAGAGAAGAAGATTTTTAATGATTTTCCCTATATATGCCTATGTAAAACCAAAGGCCCCCGGGGCAGGGGCGTTTTTGGCCCCAGGGCTATAATTTGAACAATCTTGAAAGAGGTCCACTAGATGAAGCTTCATGCCAAATATCCAAGATCTGGGCCTTGCAGTTCCATAGAAGAAGATTTTTAAAGATTTTCCCTATATTAGCCTATGTAAAACCAAAGGCCCCCGGGGCGGGGACATTTTTGGCCCCAGGGCTATAATTTGCACAATCTTGAAAGAGGTCCATTAGATGAAGCTTCACACCAAATATCCAAGATCTGGGCCTTGCGGTTCCAGAGAAGAAGATTTTTCAAGATTTTCCCTATATTAAGCCTATGTAAAACCAAAGGCCCCCGGGGCGGGGGCATTTTCGGCCCAAGGGCTATAATTTGAACAATCTTGGTAGAGGTCCACTAGGTGAAGCTTCACACCAATTATCAAAGACCTGGGACTTGCGGTTTGAGAGAAGAAGATTTTTAAAGATTTTCCCTATATAAGCCCATGTAAAACCAAAGGACCCCAGGGCGGGGGCGTTTTTGGACCCAGGACTATAATTTGAACAATCTTGGTAGAGGTCCACTAGATAAAGCTTCATACCAAATATCGAAGACCTGGGCCTTGCGGTTTCAGAGAAGAAGATTTTTAAAGTTTTCATTTAAAAAATCTATTTTTAGCTCCTGTGACCTAGATGTGCAACAGACCGGAACCATTTGAACAACTTTGAAAGGGGACCACCTAAGGATCATTCCTGTGAAGTTTGGTCAAAATCCGATCAGTGGTTTAGGAGGAGATGTTGTTTGAAGAAAAAGTTTACGCACACACGCACGCACACACGCACGACGGACGACGGACAAAAAGTGATCACAAAAGCTCACCTCGTCACTACGTGACAGGTGAGCTAAAAATTCAATTGATACAAAAACAGAAAACACTTCTTATCATATAATCTCAAGTCTGAAGGCTTACATATTGCAAATAATATTTTAGATATTTTAAGGAAAAAAGATAGGCCAGGATGAGAGGTTGTTCCCGCATAAATGCTAAATTTTAAGGGACTCTGCTTCCATTTCCCATATAAGGCAATTCTTGTACTTTAAAGCCTTAAATAAAGGAAGTCACATTTCCTTTGAATCATCTGCCAAACCTTATTTAACCCTTATCTTGCTGAATATTCATTTAAGCCACACCCTTTTCTGTCTATCAACCAATCAAATTCCTTGATGTAATTTATTGCTACAAATTCAAAAACTGAATGCCTTTTTTTTTTAAAAGTTGGTCGCACATCAAGGTCAAGGTCACAGGTCAAAACGTTTTGCATGAATGTGAAGGTCTTGTCACAAGGAACCTACATGCCAAATATGAATGCTCTATCTGAAACGGTTAAAAAGTTATGACCAACATTAAAGTTGTCCATGTACAAACAAACAAACAAACCACAAACAAACAGACAGGGCAAAAACAATATGTCCCCCGCTATCGCTACCGGGGACATAAAAAACAAGAAAATTAAAATGTCATGACATGTGCTTCGAAATAGTTTGATGCTTAAAGGGCTGAAAGAAATTATGTTTCTGCAAGGGACAAATTCTTTCTTTCAACAGCTGCACCAGTTGAAAACATGAAAGCCTGTCAGTGTGAATTGAACTGATATCTCCCCATGGCATTGTCAAGCTTGCTCAGGAATCATTTCAAACTTGTATTGCATCACAACCAAAAGTTCTTTACGAAAACATGCCAATTCAAATTTACTGGAAATTTTACCCACAAAAAAAAAAAAAAAAAAAAAAAAAAAGAGAGAAAATTTTCAGATAAAAAATTCTAATATTTTTCGTATTTCTGCTCAAACATAGCTCGTGGGGCTGTTTTAAGTGTCCCTACAATCTATGTTTTGAGCAGAAATGAGACAAATAATTAATACCCCTGTAACCCCCCAACTTTAAGGTCAAAATTTATATAAGTGCAGCTTGTGTTTTTGTGATGTGTTATTTTTCTTTATTTTTCAGACAAAATTAAGCTTGAGATTTGATGTGAATATTCTACTCAGCAGACAATTCACTATTATTGTAATCTAAAGCATTATGTTTTCTGAAAAATGAGAAAGAAAAAAAACATGTCCCCGGGCATGGTCATTTTTTTTTCAAAGTTGGTCACAGTTCAAGGTCAAGGTCACAGGTCAATATGTTTTATTTAAGTGGGAAGCCCTTGACACAAGGAACCTACATGCCAAATATGAAGGCTCTATCTTAAAAGGTTCAAAAGTTATAAACAATAATATTTTTTCTTTTAAGTAGGTCATAGGTCAAGGTCACAGGTCAAATTTTTTTGCATGAATGTAGTGCTCTTGTAACAAAGAGCCTACATGCCAAATATGAAGGCTCGATCTTAAACGGTTCAAAAGTTATGAACAATTTTAGTTATTTTTTTTAGGTAAAGGTCACAGTCAATTTTTTTTGCATGAATGTAAAGCTCTTATCACAGGAAACCTACACGCCAAATATGAAGGCTCTGCCCCAAACTGTTCGAAAGTTATGACCAAAATGTTTTGTTTTTTTTCTTTTAAATTGGTCAAAGGTCAAGGTCACAGGTCAAAAAGTTTTGAATGAATATAAAGCTCTTGTCACAAGGAACCTACATAACAAATATGTAGGCTCTAACTCAAAAGGTTCAAAAGTTATGACCAATGTTAAGTTTTTCTTTTAAGTAGGTCAAAGGTCATTTTTTAAGTGAATGTAAAGTTCTTGTGAGAAGGAACCTAGATGCAAAATATGACAATATATCTCAAACGGTTAAAAAGTTATGACCAAAATGTTGTTCTTTTATTTTAAGTAGGTTAATGGTCAAGGTCACAGGTCCAAAATTTTTGCATGAATGTAAAGCTTTTGTCACATGGAACATACATGCAAAATATGAAGACTGTATCTCGAGCGGTTCCAAAGTTATGACCAAGTTGTTTTTTTTTTCTCTTCTTGTCAAAAGTCAAGGTCATAGGTTAATTATTTTTGCATGAATGTGAAGCTCTTGTCACAAGGAACCTACATGCCCAATATGAATGCTCTATCTCAAAGGGTTGAAAAGTTATGTTAACGTTAAAGTTGTCCAACTTCAAACCAACACACAGACAGGGCAAAAACAATATAACCTCTCTATTGCTACCAGGGACATAAAAATGCCATTTTTGCTTTGTCTATCCCTGCATCTGATGATGGTTGATACCAAGGTTCAGTACAAATGTTTGTGAAAAGCCAACTAATGCTGAAAAGAACATCATGGTTGGACAAGAAATTAACCCACAGGACTTTTCCATTGCTATATGTTGGACAAGTCCATTTGTCATCGGCCTATTTTTCGATTTTATTCTATTTTTGAGGGAAAATTCTGTTAGCAAATAATGCAGGCCTGATCAGACACGAAGTTTTTCGGCAGCTGATCTGGGCCTTCAAGGTACCCCTTTAGGGGTTTCCCACATGCAACAGGTTAATGCCAAAGACTGACATGCTTGTATTGTCTTCAACATCAGGGTGAAATTTAGGGTTGTCCTAAATGTTGACGGCTTGACAAACAAACAGATGAACAAATAGACTGAAGCTGAACCTCTAGTAGAATCAACTGAAAGTGGCAAGAAAATCTTAGGACATTTTTGACAAAGACAACATATGCTCAAACGCCATGTTGTCAAATTTGGCAAGACTGATTATTTGGACGGCAGATTGGCCAACAATATTTTTGTCGAACTAATTTATCGGACAGAAATGTTGATGTCTGTTGTTTGATGTATATGGAAACAAGATAAGCATCACGAAAACACGCCTATATAATTTTGACCCCCTTGAACCCCACTTTTATATAGTAAAACTGGGGTTTCCGGGGGTATACCTTATTTTTCTTATTTCTGCTCTAAAATATAGACTGTGGGTGCTCGTTAGAACCGCCTCGATGAGGCGGTTCTAACGAGTGCCCACAATCTATATTTGGGGCATAAATAAGAAAAATATCACAATTTTTCATCATAAAATTTTCAATTGTTCGGCGATAAAGGTGGCAATGTATTTGTATAGGCGTGTTTGCGTAATGATTGATCCAATGGACAGCGCAGCTCCAGATATGACGAGGTATTTAACCTTCAGCATGCTGTAGGCACATTTATTTGCCCCAGGGGGTAGTCCAACTTGAGCAACTTACCACGCTCATAAGAAAGCATGTACACTCCATTGGATGAGGTTCTCCTAAAGAGAAGGGATGACTCTTTCTTACAAGAGCACAGGTTTTACTCACATTACTGGCTGTTTGATTTTACACCTGGAAACGATGATAAAATTGACTATCTTTCAGATACCAGTTTTCATCCGGTCCCCCTTACCTGTTTTATCACAATTTGTGCATACTAGACCCAATTCATCTGAACAACTACTGATGATATATATGTAGCCATAATATAGGTTTGGGTTTTATCCTACAAAAAACACACTGAAAGCTATTATCTTGTAGTTCTTTTTTTAAGTGTCTTAAACGGTTCCCGGTCAGATCACGTGATCGCCATATTTAGAAGTCACGTGATCAATAATATTTAAGGTCGAAATGGCGGAAGATGTCTTGTATGTCAAAATATGTGCAGGATTGATTCAGGTTTAACCATTCTCTTGCTGAATATTCAGTTAAGCCACACCCATTTCTGACTTTGAACCAATCAGATTTCTTCATGTAATTTATTCCTACAAATTCATGAACTGAATGTCAAACAGTGTAGATCCTGATCAGATGGCTTCTTCAGAAGCCATCTGATCTGGATCTACACTGTTTCCAAGGATATGGGTTGTTGTGAACAGCATGATAAGAGTTAAAGAAATTATACTGATTCAGGTTTAAGAAAATCATATGGCTGCCGAAAAAAGGGTACCCCCTCTAAAGAACGAGTACGCCACAACCTCTTTATAACACTATTAATGGGGTCCAAAGTAGAAACCGTGTTAGTTAAACAACCATGTTATATCGAAACAAAAATGTATAGATTATATAGAAAAATGACCATTTATGGTCATTTTTCTTTATAATATAACATTTTTGGGATCCATCCTGAAACCGTGTTATATCCATAACCGTGTTATAACGAACCTTGATATAAAGAGGCTGTGGTGTATTGAATAAATCTGAGCATGCTAAAGGTTAAGTACCAGTGAAAAGGATAATTAAGGATCCTATGCTGTGGATACTTGTAAGAAGCAATTCTTACAAGTATCCACAATGCAAATAAGAAACATTATATGTTAAATACCCACATCACACTCTTCCTCATCTGAAGCTAACATGGTTAGGGCCTACATTATGCAACTCCCTATGGTTCAAAAAAACGGATTTATGAAAGCATTCTCTCCAATAATCAAATTAATTCTTTTCTATGTCTGAATGGTCAGTCTGGCTGCAGAATTGCTAAGTAGAAAACAAGTGTTCTCTCAGATCTTATTTATATACACTGGAGGGAATTGTCTAGGATTGATTTATAGGACTAAATGTACAGGACTGCCAACATCAACTCTTTCATTTCTGTCATTAAGTACCGTATTCGGGCGTGTATTACCCGCAGTTTTTTCCCTCAAATTACAGGCCCAAGTTCAGGGTGCGGGTAATCCGCCCGAATTATTTTTGGACCATTTTAATTTTACTTTTGTCATCTAAAAAATACGATGCATCTCGTGTTATGCTCTTTCCTTTTACGATTCCCGACATAAAAAAACGTTTAATTGTCCACTCAATTTTACTTACACATGAGTAATATAACAATCTCCATTACTAGCAAGCCCCATTTTGTGAGTATTATTCCTTAAACTCTGATTTTAAACGAAATAAACAAGCAAGTTCAATGCGAACATCAAAGTTTTCCGGCATCAAAACCGCCGCCCACAAACCACCGCTACAGTTTTTATTTTCTGCACGCGATGGGTAAATGACGTCATCGGACCCCACCAACCCCACACGTGTCTGTTGTTTTATATTAATGAGGCGTATCTCTCTCACAAAAAAATTGTTTGGAAGCGGTAAAAATATTCTCGATAGCAAAACGGTTGTGGAAAACAGCGTTTTCTGTAAGCTCCGTGTCAATACCAAGAGCAGCATACAGATGTGTTAACACAAATTAAAGTGTTCAACTTTTCTCGCCAAGCGTCTGCTATTTGGCGCCAAAACATAACCATTTACGAGATAGTAGAATAGTCGTAGCAACTCGTCTTAGGAGCAATTAAATAATTTTCACATTGATTGCGGATTAAATTTTATTATTGGGGAATAAACGCAAATTAGAGACATAACTTGACCATATTTTCACACCTTATCGACACGCACCGCAGGGTGGCAATTACATGACGGGGATTAACAATAGTGTCATAATTGAACCGTTATAAATCATCAAACAGTGTAAATCCAAATCAGACGTCTGCGGCATCTTTCTGATGTGTCTGATCTGGGACTGCACTGTTTGCAGATGTCCCAAAAAGAGTCGTCTGCGGCGCCTTTCTGAGGTGTCTGATCTGGGACTGCACTGTTGCCGATGTCCCCAAAAAAGGGCCGCGGGCATATGTGGGTTAATAAATAAATTACAATGGTGAACAGGCAAAGTTTTTTCAACATTTTAATGCTAAATACATGCTTTCTGGTGATACTCGCACGCACGTGCATTTTCCCGCCTTTTGAAGACGATCGCGCGTTCCGTTGTGTGTTACAAAAACTGGCCAAATTCTTACTTTTTCTCACTTACGCATCCACCAAAATTTCAGCAAATGTTCCATGCGGGTAATACAACAGAATAACAGTTTCCACCCAGATTTTGGCAAAAAAGGGGGGTGCGGGTAGTACGCAAATGCGGGTAATACACACCCGAATACGGTATTTCATTTACATTGTTAGGTTATTTATCAACAGCAGAAAATACCAGGCTGGGAAATAACCTGAATGACTTAATTAACACCTTCCTAACTAGAACTGTGGCCAGTTCCAGATTGTATGTTATCATATGCTTAAAACTTTGATCATTTTTAATAATTAATATGGCAAATATACTAAAATCTTTGCTGAAAAAAGCTTTTGCAGTAAGAAGTTGTGAATAAGACGCCGAGAAAAACTACATCTGAAAATATCGTCTGCTTATGTCTTCTACTGAATTTTTTTTGCTAACTTTATAAAAATATTTTTGCAAACAGGCAAATAGTGTGGACCAAGACTGTTTGCAAAAAAAAATTACTTTTAAGGTAAATGGCAGACAGCAAAGCAGACGACAATAGTTGTGTATGGCATTTTATGGGTCAGAACTGAACAGCATAGCTGGCCTGTTGGTACCTTTTCTGTTGTGGGAAACAGACCTTTCAATGTAATCTTAGCACCAGTGCAAGACCCTACAGGCAGAGGAACACAAGCTGAACATTAACTAGCCATGTTCCAAAATATGGAAGCTGTCAGGCTATCAAATTTGATAGGCCATTATCTTGACTAAGCCTGTCCCCTGCTAGGATTTGTAGTTTTTCTATACATATTAACTCCCTCATCTTCCTAACGCAAGATTTTTATATAAAAGAAAAACATTTTATATGCACTAAATAATCAGTTTGAATCCAATTTGATTGGCCATGTCCACACAAACTTAATTTAAATTGTCAAATTTGATAGGCCATGTCCACACAATCTTGCCAAATTCAACAGACCTAGCACCATGTCCAACCTGATTGGTCATGTCCACAAAATCCTGTCAAATTTAATAGGACATGTCCTGAAAAATATTGCCACATTTGATAGACCAATCACCATACCATGTCCTCAAAATCGTCAACCTTAAATGGCCATGTCAAATCACCATGTCCAGATAATCTTGTTAAATTTGATAGGCCATGTCAGTTTGACAAAACTGATTTGGTAATGCTGCTGTATAAGGATAACCGAGTTAACTCTTATCATCCTGTTCACGACAATCCCTATCTTTGGAAACAGTGTAAATCGATCAGATGGCTTGATCCGAAGGATCTACACTGTTTGACATGAAGGTTATGGATTTATAAGAATAAATTACATGAAGTAATCTGATTGGTTCAAAGTCAGAAATGGGTGCGGCTAACTGAATACTCAGCAAGAGAAGAGTTAAATTAGTCAGTAATGAGTTTTATTGAAGACTGATCATGTGAACACTGCCTTAAATTGTAAACACAAATTCTCCGCTGGACCCTTCAAGCCCAAAGCACATTTACTGTAGCATGCGCAGAAGGCATTTTTTCTTATCTTTCAGCAAAAATAAGGCT
Organism: Lucinisca nassula; assembly: GCA_963580285.1. Classification (NCBI taxonomy): domain Eukaryota; kingdom Metazoa; phylum Mollusca; class Bivalvia; order Lucinida; family Lucinidae; genus Lucinisca; species Lucinisca nassula. Next base: position 103,301,598 of record OY757012.1, on the reverse strand, counting down.
TCCACGTCTGCTTGGCAGATAACTAACATGAAATGTCAAGCCTTATTTCCACTGAAAAAAGAAAAATTGCATTGCTTTTCTTCAGGGCTTGAAGGTTTAAGTCATGATTTTGAACAAAATAATGAGGCATCATGATCACCTATGTAGTGCCAGTCTGTCAATCATTTCTACAGGAACAGAATGCAAGTCATGACCTGAATGACAGGAATCTTGGAATCCACCAAAAATATAACCAGTAAACAAAGGTCATCATCGAACAACAAAACAATTTTCGTAAACAATAAAAGAGTTCAGTTATAATAAAACCTGTCTTTGGGATTTGCCACCAAGTCAAAAATCTGCCTGCTACGAGGGTAGTCTGAAAAGTTCTGAGCCTGACCAAGATCCAATGTTTTGTCCATGCTGAAAGTGCATTATTTTTCAACATAGTCTCCCTTCCTGTCCACACACTTCCTCCAGCAATGCTGGAGTCCTTGGATCCCAGTGGTATAGAAGGTCTCATCTTGGTCCCTGAAAAACTCCTCCACAGCAGCTATCACCTCCTCATCTGACCAATAATGCTGCCCAGCCAAGTGTTTTTTCATGTTTGGAAACAGGAAATAATCTGATGGAGCTAGATCAGGTGAATATGGAGGGTGATCGACAAGTGTGAAGCCACAGTCATGCACAGCAGCCATTGCGACAACCGATTTATGAAATTGGGCCATTGGTATAGGAGGAGGGGTCATTTGAAGGTTTTTCTACTTTTACCTCTGGCTGCCATCTTGTCCATTGGAGCAGAACTACTTCAACTACTTTGGTAGGGGGTCACCTATGCAACATGTCTAAGAGGTTTGAATGAAATTGGCCCAAGGGCTCACTGGAGTCCAACTGTTGGTTTTCTTTGGCTCCAGAATTTCAGTTATTTCATGTTGTTGAGTCCTCATCATTGCTTCATCTCTGTATTTATATGATTTTTATACAGTAGAACTTTGATGGCTCGAACACCGATGGCTCGTTTACCATGGATGTGTCGAACCCATTTTTGAGCCCTTGCGAAATCCTCTACATAAGAAATAGTGGGGGATAATTAAGGAGATTTTAGTCTTTTATCTTGCAAATGTATGCTGTGTGTACTCATTAGAATAGCCTCGATGAGGTGATTCTAATGAGTACATACAGCATCTATTTTTATTATAGAACACCGAAAAGATGTCTAAAAATATCTCGTTATGCCTCCTAACTGTAACCTCAGTGGCTCGAACTACCCCTGTCTCGAACAGATTTTCGAGGTCCCAAAGGTGTTCGAGCCATTGAAGTTCGACTGTATTCTCAACCCCTGTAAAAACTTTTTACTGACCATTCCAAGGTGGTTCTTCTGTTGTGGTTTAGTTTATACTAATTTATTTAGTTTGATTGCGATGAAAGTTTCAAGCTTATTGAATCGCTCTCGAACACTCATTCTGGGTGTTTTCACGCGCCCGCCAGAGAGAGGCAGAGGCAGTGGCTTTTACACCACTGCTCCCCATTTACACCTGGGTGGAGTGGGGCAGTGTGACATTACATGTCTTGCCCAAGAACACACCTCAATACCGGTGGCGGGATTCGAATGCACAACCTCTCAATCATAAGTCAAACGTGTTAACCGCTGCACTATCGAGGCGCTATCTGTTGTGGTTTTTACTGTTGTAGTTTGTCTTTGCATATATGTATTGCTAATATCTTTTTGTTTTGGATAGCCATTTTGTGGGAAAGTAACTGTCTGTTTGGCTTTTTGCTAATGTAACGATTTTAATATTGCGAAGTTGTTTTATGTTTGTGCTTCTTTCCCTTTGGTGTCTTGGATGGGTGGTGTGAGGTAACTATGTCGATTCTATGATACAGTAGAACTTCGATGGCTAGAACACCGATGGCTCGTTTACCATGGCTGAGTCGAACACATTCTTGAGCCCCTAGGGAAGTCCTCTACATAAGAAATAGTGGGTGATAATTAAGGAGATTTTATTATTTTATCTTGCAAAATTTAATGTATGCTGTGTGTACTCATTAGAATCGCCTCGATGAGGCGATACTAATGAGTACACACAGCATACATATTCATTACAGGACACCGAAAATATGTCAAAAAGTACCTCGTTATGCCTCCTGGCAGTAAGCTCGGTGGCTCGAACTACCCCTGTCTCGAACAGATTTTCGAGGTCCCAAAGATGTTCGAGCCACTGAAGTGCGACTGTAATTGCCTTCACTTCTATTTTTTTTTTTGAGGAGCAACTTGATGCTGGACGTTGTTATGGACCACTTATGACAGACAAAGGACAACTTGACCAATCACAATGGCTCAACATATGCTTCTGCTCAGGTGAGCTAATCATTATGAAAACACACCTATACAAATATATGGTAAAGTTTACTGCCGAAAAAAATGAAAATTTTGAGATGAAAAATTGTGATATTTTTCTTATTTCTGCTCAAAATATAGATTGTGGGTACATGGTAGAACCGTCTCATCTCATCGTCACAATCTATATTTTAGAGCAGAAATAAGAAAATAAAGGTTAACCCCTGTAAACCCCATTTTTACTTTATAAAATTTGGGTTCAAGGGGGTCAGAATTATATTGGCATGTTTTCATGATGTAGAGTGGATGATGTTTTCCTCCGTTTGTTTGTTTTGGAGTTTAATGGCCCAGTCAACACTATTTAGGTTATTTTTTAGCCTGGCAGTTTAACTATCAACACTTTTCCTGGGCAGCCTTATATGTGATCAGTTAACCAGTACAGTGCACTTTCTTTCACCAGAAACTTACCCTTCTTGAATCAGCGGAAGGGAGAGAATGACTGTAGAAAAGATTTCATGATCAATCTCCACGAAAGAATGTTGCCGACCCCAGCAGGTATCCAACCCACGTCCTCCTGATCACCAGTCAGATGCGCATCCCACTGAGCTACCAAGGCCAGGTTTTTCCTCCGTAAACCCTATTCTTCTATATTTGAAGTGGATTACACAGACTACTAATCTGATATGTTGATCAATGTTCTAAGAAATGCTCCCTACAGATTATTAAAGTGGAAGATTCATTAGATGCCTTATAAAGCATTGAGTTTTGTCATGCTTTAAGAATTATATGCTCATTTTTACTTGATAAATGGTCAATTTCACACTAAAATTATATAATTGTTAGTATGGTATATTTGTTTGGCATGAAATTACGTGCTGTATCTCTGAGTGGGAGGCTAATTCAAAGTAGAAAAGATTTATACTTGAAACAAGATGTGTTTGTGAAACACGAACAGGTCCTCCGGCAAGGTCAATTTTTTCTTCAAAGTTGGTCACAGGTCAAGGTCGCAGGTCAATTTTTTTTGGTTTCAATGGGAAGCCTTTGTCACAAGGTACCTACATGCTAAATACAAAGGCTCTATCTCAAATGGTTCACAAGTTATGACCAATGATGTATTTTTTCTTTAAAGAAGGTGAAGGTCAAGGTCACAGGCAAAATTTTTTTGTTTGAGTGTGAAGTCCTTGGCAAAAGGAACCTACATGCCAAACATAAAGGCCATATCTGAAATAGTTCAAAAGTTTGTTAAGTTTTTCTTTCAAGTAGGTCACAGGTAGCGGTCAAGGTCACATGTCAAATTTTTTGTATGGGCTTCAATCCTTTGTCACAAGAAACCTATATGCAAAATATGAAGGATCTATCTCAAATGATTCAAAGGTTATGACCAATGTTATTTTTTTCTTTAAAGTAAATCACAAGTCAAGGTCAAGGTCACAGGTCAAAAAAATTTGTATGAAGTAAAGATCTTGTTACAAGGAACCTACAGGCCAAATATGAAGCTCTATTACAAAACCGTTCAAAACTTATTACCAATGTTGTTGTTTTTTTCTTTTAAGTAGGTCAAGGTCAAGGCCACAGGTAAAATTATTTTTGTATCGTTGTAAAGCCCTTGTCACAAGGACCCTACATGCAAAATATGAAGGCTCTATCTCAAACCATTCAAAAGTTATGACCAATGTTATTTTTTTCCTTTAAAGCAGGTCACAGGTCAATTTTTGTATGAATGTGAAGCTCTTGTCACAAGGAACCTACAGGCCAAATATGAATGCTTTATCTCAAAAGGTTCAAAAGCTATCAATGTTAAAGTTGTCCAACAAGTCTTGGAGAAGACTGGGATCTTAAAAATAGCAGAAATTGCAAAGGGCAATAACTCCAAAACAATTGCATATTCTTTTTTAATTTATAATCCTCCTCAGTCCAAATCACCAAATTTCAAGGCTCTAGCTCCAATACTTTTTCAGATATCTTGCTAATGCAACTCCTAGGTTATAAATTAAAAGGGAAATAATAACTCAAAATGGGGAGATAATTCAGATAAGAAAAAAAATATGGGTAAACTATTTTTTCATGAGAAATCCATGTATGAAAATTAAAAACACTAGCATACATGGTTCTTAAGTTATGCAATGCACAAGGAAGTGTGATGAACGAAAGGACAAGCCACTTCTGAAGCAATATGCACCCCCCCCCCCCAACTTTTACAAAGTTTTTCAAAGTTGGGGGTATAAAAATAAGTGTCAGCTATTCATTCATGAGGAATCCATATATGAAATTTCAAAGCCCTAGCATACCTGGTTCAAAAGTTAAACTATGCATCAAAAAGAGTAATGGATGGACAGACAAATGGATGAATGGACAAATGCCCCAGAAGCAATATTATTGCCCCTCGAAGTTGGAGAAATAACAATGAACAAATACCCAAATAGACAAAGGGCCATAACTCATGAAGTATTTTTCAGAATTTAGTCAAAAGTTAAACAAGTCATCTACTCATCACCAACAATCTATTCATCAACTTTCAAGGCTCTAGCTCCCATAGTGTTTGAGATATTTTGCTGACAAGATTTTATCATTTTTTTTTTTCAAAGGGCAATAACTCTTTGAAAGTGACATAATCTGGATAAGACCAAAAAATACATGTCAGCTATTTTTCCATGAGAAAATCATATATGAAATTTCGAAACCCTAGTTTACACGGTTGTAAAGTTATGCTATGCATCACAAAGCATACAATGAACAAATACCGAAAGTGACAAAGGGCCATAACTCATGAAGTATTTTTCAGAATTTAGTCAAAAGTTAAACAAGTCATCTACTTGACGGGCCTCCGTGGCCTAGGTGATAAGAGCGCTGACTCTTAGTCATTAGGTCTCTCATCCCCGTAGGTTCGAGCCTCGCTCGGGCCACGTGTGAGGCGCCAAGTTCTGCAACGGAAGGTCAGGTGGTTTTTCTCCGGGTACTCCGGTTTTCGCCCACCTCTGATTAACGATTGGCTCGATATGAGTGAAATAATCTTGAAAGGGCCGTAAAACCCAAACCAAAAAAAAAAAAACTAGAGCTGCCGCCTAACGGGCGCCAATTATACCCCCGCATGCGTTGTCAGATAGTAACTCCAAGTAAGAGTCACAGAGATATAAGTTTTTTGATAGTCTGAGCCACACAATGACAAAGTTTTTTTTGGAACGGACCGACGACAAATTTTTACAAGTATTTGACCTTGAGGAAGGTCAACGTCGGAAATATTATGATAAACATAGAAATCCAATTACATGCAATGTGTCACTCAGTCAAAGTCAGGTTTGTGTATATCAATCCTAAGTTCTAGTGGCAAGGTGTTTGGTGTGTGAATATTAAAGAAATCGGTTAAAGAATGAGGAAGTTATGTGCAATGTTAAAGTTTTTTGGAACGGACCGACAACAAATTTTTACAAGTATTTATATACAAATTTTTACAAGTATTTGACCTTGAGGAAGGTCAACGTCGGAAATATTATGATAATCATAGAAATCCAATTACATGCAAGGTGTCACTCAGTCAAAGTCAGGTTTGTGTACATCAATCCTAAGTTCTAGTGGCAAGGTGTGTGGTGTGTGAATATTAAAGAAATCGGTTAAAGAATGAGGAAGTTATGTGCAATGTTAAAGTTTTTTGGAACGGACCCACAACAAATTTTTACAAGTATTTGACCTTGAGGAAGGTCAACGTGAAGGTCAAGGTCAGGTTTGTGTATATCAATCTTAAGTACTAGTGGCAAGGTGTGTGGTGTGTGAATATTAAAGAAATCGGTCAAAGAATGAGGAAGTTATGTGCAATGTTAAAGTTTTTTTGTACCCACAAATTTTTACAAGTATTTGACCTTGAGGAAGGTCAACGTGAAGGTCAAGGTCAGGTTTGTGTATATCAATCTTAAGTACTAGTAGCAAGGTGTGTGGTGTGTGAATATTAAAGAAATCGGTCAAAGAATGAGGAAGTTATGTGCAATGTTAAAGTTTTTTGTAACGGACCGACAACAAATTTTTACAAGTATTTGACCTTGAGGAAGGTCAACGTGAAGGTCAAGGTCAGGTTTGTGTATATCAATCTTAAGTACTAGTGGCCAGGTGTGTGGTGTGTGAATATTAAAGAAATCGGTCAAAGAATGAGGAAGTTATGTGCAATGTTAAAGTTTTTTTGTACCCACAAATTTTTACAAGTATTTGACCTTGAGGAAGGTCAACGTGAAGGTCAAGATCAGGTTTGTGTATATCAATCTTAAGTACTAGTAGCAAGGTGTGTGGTGTGTGAATATTAAAGAAATCGGTCAAAGAATGAGGAAGTTATGTGCAATGTTAAAGTTTTTTTGTACCGACAAATTTTTACAAGTATTTGACCTTGAGGAAGGTCAAAGTAAAGGTCAAGGTCAGGTTTGTGTATATCAATCTTAAGTACTAGTGGCAAGGTGTGTGGTGTGTGAATATTAAAGAAATCGGTCAAAGAATAAGGAAGTTATGATCAATGTTAAAGTTTTTTGTAACGGACCGACGACGACAGACGACAAGCTGACTCCTATATACCCCCTTCAAACTTCGTTTGCGGGGGTATAAAAAAGTCATCTACTCATCACCACCAATCTATTCATCAACTTTCAAGGCTCTAGCTCCAATAGTTCTTGTGATATATTTTACTGACAAGATTTCATCAAAAGATTTTCAAAGGGCAATAACTCTTGAAAGGGCATAATCCGGATGAGAACAAGAGCTGTCACTATAAGTGAGCAATGCCCCCTTGGGAGCCATCACAAAAAAAGTGCTGACTTACAAATGCACAAACGGACAGTGCAAAAAATATATGCCCTCCTACGGCGGGCATAAAAAAAATACACCTCAGCTATTTTTCCATGAGGAATTTATATTGAATTCCAAAACCCTAGCATACACAATTTCTAAAGTTATGCTATGCATCACAAAGCATACAATGTACAAATACCCAAAGTGACAAAGGGCCATAACTTTAATTTAGTCAAAAGTTAATCGTCATCTACTCATCACCATCTTCTTTGCCACATTCAGGCTGACAGCAAAGACTCAGACCAGCCTTCATATCCATGCAGTCTAATCAGAGCCTTCACTGTATCATGAAATAATGTTCTTATAACATTCAGGCCACCAGCAAGGACTGAGCAGCCTGCAAATCAATGCAGTTTGATCATAGCCTTCCCTGTCTGCATAAAGATTCATAAATGTGCCCAAACTTAAAAACCACTGGACAAAAAATAGCTTTACAGCTGCATAGATCATTTGCTGAACGATCCTGAAGGTGCCATGGCTGATATACTTCCAGAATGATCACAGAAACCAATCATTAAGCAAGCTAAATTGCTCAAGATCTGCTTGAAACAGGGTAAATTAATCATAATTATTCAACTCTGGTAGGTCTTCTTTCATGAACAATCTAGTAAAGTCTTAATCAAGCAAACTACACCTGTGCATTATTTGGTCTGTATTAAAAGTGAAGCGAAATACTGCAATGCAGTGATTGAATATAAAACAAATAATTACAGCTTAAATTCAATATTGTGGACAATTTTCAGAAAGACAACTCTTTCAAAAACCAGGGTCTACTTTACAGGGAATGAGCAAATCTTTCCTTAAACGTATAGGTCCTTTTTTTATAGGAATCAACAGTACAGGAAATTATGGCAAAGGAAACCATAAAAAGGCTCATAAAAAATGGCAGAAAAATATGTACTGTGTATCCATTCCCTTCAAGAGCAAGGGTGTTCATGGTTCAAATAATGACATTGAGAAAACATTATAGCTGGTGCTTGCAGAGTACGGAAAGTGAAGTTTTGTCAGGGTCTGCACTGCTTGTCAGATCAACAGCATCACCAAAAAGGACAATTATAAGCTTGTTTTAATATAACCCATTTTATTCCGAAACAACAACAAAGGCCTTCAATGATTGCAAATAATTGTCATTTCGTAAATAAATCTCTAACAAGGATAGCTTTTAAACCAGAGGACCAATGGTCCTGAGCCACTTACCTGAGTGCCGAAAGTTTATGGTGCCATTTGATTACTGAGAAGATTTTTATAGGGTTTTTACCATGGTAGCCATGACCTGATAATGGGCCAGGTAGTTCCGGAGAAGACTTCTGAAAGGTTTTTACCTTATATTGTCATGGCAGCCATATGAACTAAATTCATATTAATAAATTTTCATTTGTTTCTTCCTAAAAGCTTTCCTGTAAAATTGGGTTACATTTCTGTGAAAAAAAAAAATAGTTTTAATTTTTATAACTGAATGCTTTGGGCCAAAGTCAGGGAATGACCTTGACCTTCAATACTCAAGTAGTTTCACTCACTCAATTAGCTAACTGCATCTACCAATGTTCAGATCAAAGGCTGCAGTAGTTTCTGAAAAATACATGCTTTTTTTTCACTTTTCTCATACAAATGTCTATGCAACTAAATTTGACCTTGGCATAAAATAGGTTATGGCCATCAAGGGGTCATCGTTTGAGGAAACTATAATGGGCCCAAGTCCCCAATGCTAAATACCAAGTTTCATGAGAATCTGCCAACTGGTTGTGGAGAAGAAGATTTCTGAAGTGTTTTACCCCTTATGAGCATGGTGGCCATAATTTGGTCTTGTGACCAAATTAATATCAATTAACATTTCCTTGTTTCTATAAGCTTTTATATAAAATTTGGTCACAAAATGCCCAGAGGTTCCAGTAGAAAACTAGAGCTGTCAGAGGATCTGACTATAGCCCCGCTTCAGCGCTGTCAGGGAAGAAAGTTATTTAAGCTGCAGAGAAAACAGTTATGAACAAGAAATAACTGTTGAAAATTTTACATTATCTGGAAAAACTCTAAGTTTGTGAGCCCTTGTCCCTCATTTCAATGAGCATGATACATTACCAGAATGTCCATGTTTATACTAAATTTCATCTTCCATTTTTCAATGTTCAAAGGGTAATAACTCCTAAAGTAGGCAAATCAGAGTCAGGGTTCCTGCGCTCTGCACATTGTCTCATGGTGCTTTACACTTGTGTGAAGTGTCATGAAAATATCTCAAATGGTTTGTGAGTTATGGAGCCGTCACAGTCAAAATTGCCTTTTTAAATGTTCAAAGGGCAACAACTCCTAAAGTAGGCAAACCAGAGTTATGGTTCCTGCACTCTGCACATCATCTCAAGGTGCTTTTCATTTATTTGAAGTTTCATGAAAATATCAGAAACGGTTATGGAGCGGACATAGTTAAAATTGCCATTTTTTAATATTCAAAAGCCTATAACTGAAAAAGTAGACAATCCAGAGTTTGGGTTCCTGCGCTCTGCACACGTAATATGGTGCTTTACATTTGTGTGAAGTTTCATAAAATTATCTCAAACGGTTTTTGAGTTATCGAGCAAAGACGGCTAAAATTGATATTTTTCAATATTCAAAGGGAAATAACTCAAAAATTAGGCAATCCAGAGTTATGGTTCCTGCACTCTGCACACCATCTCATGGTGTTTAATGTTTGTGTGAAGTTTCATGAAAATATGTGAATGGGTTTTAAAGTTATGGAGCGGACACGAAAATTGTTAACAGACACAGACAGACACACAGACAGACACACAGAAAATACGAAAACCAGAGTTATGGTTCTTGCGCTCTGCACATTGTCTCATAGTGCTTAACATTTGTGTGAAGTTTCATGAAATTATCTCAAACGGTTTTCGAGTTATGAAGCGGACACTGTTAAAATTGCCATTTTTCAATGTTCAAAGGGCAATAACTCCAAAAATAAGCAATGCAGAGTTATGGTTCCTGCGCTCTGCACATCGTCTCATAGTGCTTAACATTTGTGTGAAGTTTCCTAAAAATATCTCAAACGGTTTTCGAGTTATGAAGCGGACCCAATTAAAATTGCCATTTTTCAATGTTCAAAGGGCAATAACTCCAAAAGTAGGCAATCCACAGTTATAATTCCTTCGCTCTGCACATTGTCTTATGGTGTTTAACATTTGTGTGAAGTTTCATGAAAATATGTTAAGCAGATACAAAGTTATGGAGCCAACACAAATTAACGGAATCACGGAATTACGGAATTACGGAAAATGTTCAAAGGGCAATAACTCCAAAAGTAGGCAATCCACAGTTATAATTCCTTCGCTCTGCACATTGTCTTATGGTGTTTAACATTTGTGTGAAGTTTCATGAAAATATGTTAAGCAGATACAAAGTTATGGAGCCAACACAAATTAACGGAATCACGGAATGACAGAAGGACATGGCAAATCCAATATAGCCCCACTTTTTCAAAGCGGGGCTATAATAAGTTTTAAACTTCATATCAGAAAGGCCTTAGACCAAGGTCAAGACCTTGAATACTCATGTAGTTTCATCCACTCATTTAATTAGCTGATGGCATCTACCAATTTTCAGATATGAGACTGCAATAGTTTCCGAAAAATAAACAATTTTGCCTTTTTCCCATACAGAAATCTAAGTGACCAAATTTGACCTTGGTGTAAAATAGGTCAAGGTCAACTATGAATGATATTTTTAACAAACTATGATGGGCCGAATGGTTGAAAATGGCTTAGTGCTTTCTGAGGAAATAAAGTTTCAATTTTCATATATGAATGACTTTTGGCCAAGGTCAAATAATGACCTTGACCTTGAATACTGATGTAGTTTCATCCACTCATTTAGCTACCTGCATCTACCAATTTTCAGATCACAGGCTGTAATTGTTTCCGAAAAATACACCATTTTGACCTTTTCCCATACAAAAGTCTGTGAAAAGATTCGACCTTGGTGTAAAATAGGTCAAGGTCATGCAAAGGTCATTGTTTGAACAATTATGATGGGGCCCCGAGTTCCAAATGCTACATACCAAGTTTCATGGTGATCTGCCCACTGTTAACGGAGGAGAAGATTTTTGAAGGGTTTTTACCTTACAAGCTAGAAGCCTCAATGGTGCAGTGGTTACGCTACTCGCCTTGTAAACTAGAGGTGGCGGGATCGATCCCGGGCTTCTCCAGACTTTCATATGAGTCTTTAAACCGAGGTCCCATCTCCATTGACCTTAGCTGTTGGTGGGACGTAAAACACTCACCTTACAAGCTGATTGATATGTTGTGAACATCACAATGAAGGATTTGCCAGCCATATTGTATTATTTTTCAACATAATCCCCTTCAGTATCTACACACTTTTGCAAGCGGTACCACTTTTATGGAACTCATTTTCTTGGCTGTTCATAAAGTCATCCACTCCACATATGACGTCATCATTGGACTGAAAGTGGGTGCCTGAAATTGCTGTTTTCAGGAAAGGCTGATGGAGCGAGATCAGGTGAATAAGGTGGATGCTCAACCAATTCAAAGCCACAATTGTGAATGGCAGCCATAGCAATGACAGACTTACGAACAGGAGCACTGTCCTAATGGAACAACAAAACTTTAGTGATCACTCCACGGTGCTTTAGTTTAATATTTTTCCTTAACTGCGTCAGAAGTGAAGCATAGTATGTGTCATTCATTATTTGTCCTTTTTGGAGATAATCAATATCAGCAGAATACCATCTGCATCCCAGAAAACCGAGGCCATAACCTTCCCAGCTTATGGAACAGTCTTTGCCTTCTTTGGCGGGGGTGAACCAGGGTGCTTCCATTGTTTGGATTGTTGTTTGGCCTCTGGGGTAAAAGGATGGACCCATGTTTCATCCATAGTGACAAATCTCTGGAGAAAGCTGGCAGGATCTTCCTAAAAAAGGTTAAGATTGGCACATGATAATATGCGCCTGATGTGTTTCAGATCAATTGTCAGAAGCCTTGGTACTCATTGGGCCCAAAGCTTTCTCATTGCAAGATCCTCTGTCAGAATGGAATGTACTATTTCCTGTGAAATGCCAACTCTACTAGCTATATATCTTTCTGTGACTCGTCTGTCAGTCAAAACAATATCATGGACTTTATTTACCATTTCTGGGGTTGCAACACTGACAGGCCTTCCTCAAGGCTGTGTCAGCCGCATTTAAATTCCACCACCCACCTTTTCAATGTAGCATATGAAGGGACATCTTTGCCTTATGTTGCTACCATATCATTATGGATATCCTTAGGTGTTAAACCTTTTTTAGGCAAATATTTTATCACTGCTTTTTCATTGATTTTATCCATTTTGCAAAAGCTGCTTGTCTTGCTTAAAGTTACTTCAGAGTGCTACCTTGTCAATCTGGGCCAAGGTCAAATAATGACCTTGACCTTGAATACTGATGTAGTTTCATCCACTCATTTAGCTACCTGCATCTACCAGTTTTCAGATCACAGGCTGCAGTAGTTTCCGAAAAACACACAGTTATGACTTTTTCCCATACAAAAGTCTATGTGACCAAATTTGATCTAGGTGTAAATTAGGTCAAGGTCACCCCAGGGTCATCATTTGAATAGTATGATGAGCCCGAGTCCCCAATGCTACATACTAAGTTTCATGGCAATTGGTCCATTGTTACCAAAGATATTTGAAGGGTTTATACCGTAATGGGCATGGTGGCCATTTTGGTCAAGTGACCTGGACTCTGCAAACAAACTTTGGTTCCCCGTGCATGCACACATACGAGCATTTGTGCACGCAATAACTCCTTTGATATGGGAGAAAAAAATCTTATTAGGAAACTTGCCTTCCCTGAAAGCGTGTCAATTTACCTTAATATTGAAAGGTGTCCTATATACTGTTACCAGTACACCCATTTTTCACTGAATTGTATCTCCCAACTAAAATGAAGCGAAAGCCCACTATAAAATATATAGGTGAAATATATAGGTGACAGGTTCAGTTACTTTTCGAAATGTATTTTAGAAATGATGGAACAGATCAGATGCAGCAGAATGCAGCATTTCATCTGGACCAACACTGTTAATGTCTCAGCTTGGGGTTCCTCGTTCAAAACTGGTTAAGGCAAAGGTTTGGCTGCTCACTGATGCAAAGTCAAGGAACACAATAGACCAGGAAGAAAATTGATACAAAGCTTTTCTTTACTTCCCTTTTCCTTTATCAAAATTTGAGGAAAACTTTGTTTGAAACGGGTCCCTGGCATGCACTATGTGATCTGTCTTCACCTGTGTAACACGCAGACTCGGCTACCGTTCAGGGCAAATCTTTCTTTTTGACCCTTTCTACTAGATGGCTATGCAACCAGTGTAGATCCAGACGGGACAGCTCATAATGAGCCATCTCATCAGGATCTATACCGATTGCAATCCTTTACTCTCTATTTATTGAAGTGTTCAAAGGTGTCCACCTCAGAAATGTTTAAGCCTTCAGATGCCAATTACAACAATTGCCTTCTACTTGGTCAGCTGCTGGTTACTTGCAAACAGCGTGGACCCAGATCAGACTGCTCCTGCAGGAGCAGTCTGATCAGGGTCCATACTGTTTGCCTGTATGCAAAAAATATGTTTGAAAAGTTTCTAAGAATATGCAGCTGACCACATAAACAGACAACATTTTTAGATCCAGTTTTTAACGGCATCTTCAGAGTTAAGCCCTTTGGTAAGTTTTGGTCTGATGAGCTTACAAACTGGAAATCTGCAGTCTTTAACCCAATTGTACCAGAAACCCTAAAACGAGTACCCTGGCAAACAGTGCAGGCCCAGATCAGACGTCAGTCATTTTCCAAATAAATTTTGATGAAAACACAACCTGACATCCCCAAATTTTGAAATGGACTCCTGGTATACATAAGGAGGAAGATTCCATTTGGTACAAAAAGGGTTAAATGAAGCATTTTCAATATCATGAGTATGATCCTTTTCACTTACTCGTAAAGCCAGGTCAGTAAGTGTATAATTAGTGAGTAGCCGGTAATACAGGGAAACAGATTACATTAAAGAAACCAACTTTTGTGTTTTCACAACAGGATTATACATCACCAAAGACTCAAATATTCTTCAACATGGATACATTAAGTCCCGGTAAGTTAGAACTATACTAAAAATTTAGACATCATAGTTATCACACTCAAATTGCTGTATAAATTTACTGTTTTACCTCAGGTCACATAGTGAAAATTTATCAAAAATTCTGGAGTACATGAAAATCAAAGTCTTTGAAATTATCGTTCAGAGAAATAAGGCTTGTCTTTCATTTGAATCATCTGCTAAAGCCTATTTATTATTTGTCTGAAATATAAGAAAAAAAATGTTTGAAAATGTGATCTTCTGGTCATTATTTGTGCTTGAAGGGTTGACCATAAAAATCCTAAGAATTCGGACACACTGAAGACTTGTATTCTCATTATGAAAACACGCCTATACAGATACAGTGTTACCTTTATCGCCGAAAAAATGAAAATTTTGAGATGAAAAATTAGAATATTTTTCTTATTTCTGCTCAAAATATAGATTGTGGGTACTCGTTAGAACCACCTCATCGAGGCGGTTCCTACGAGTACCCACAATCAATATTTTAGAGCAGAAATAAGAAAAATAAGGTTTACCCCTGTAAAACCCAGTTTTTCTATATAAAAGTGAGGTTGGAGGGGGTCAAAATTGTATAGGTGTGTTTTCGTGATGACTAAAATTTTAACAAATATGTTTCATGATCAAGCAAGGAGTGCAATGAAGGTGCGGAATGACAGAGTAGACCCTGATCAGACTGTGCTGTTTGCTTATGCCTGTTTGTCCCAACACTTAGGAACAATACAGTATCATGAGTATGTTATTATTTTATTTTCCAGAAAACAATTAGCCATACAAAAATTGGTAGTAAATGCTGGATTTTTATTTTATTGAACAATATCAGTTAACTTAAAGGGCACATGCTCCAAATGTCATATGACTCTTTACTAGTTAAGACAATTCGGTCAAAACCAAGTACATTCCAAGGTATATAGGAATAACCCCATAGGCAGTAATATTTTGCATTTTTTTTCCCAATTGTGTTAGGCTAGACCATAAAAGGACAATCTGCTACCAAAGTTTTAGGAAGCAAATAATCAGAGAAGCTCAGGACAAAACCCCAAGAAAGCAAACTCTGATAGTCTAAGAGTGGTCTCTACTTCAAACCAGTACAAAAACAAACAAATGCATCTATTTTCCTTAACCTTATTAACACTGGATTATTAGGCAAATTAAGTATAAATAAAGGTTTCAGATTTATCAATGAACTTGATGCCTAACTGGACAAAAAATTAATGACCTGTTTCTAACCTTATTTGTGAAACTTTTTTTTTCTTTTTATGTCAGTTAATTGCAATTGACCCTAAGTCACCAAGCACAGTAGCTTTACTTTGCTGATGTATATGTGTTTAGCATTGATTTGTACAAAATCCATGTAAATTGCTTTTATAGCCGTGATATCTGTTGTGTCATGTACGTTTCGAGCAGTTTGAATGGTTGAAAAGAAGTTTTATACTTCAATAAATTCCATGAACTATTTCACACAGCGACAGGTACTAATATAATGTAACGTCAAAGAGCATGTTTAGAAGCCTCTGTGGTGTAGTGGTTATTAACAAGGGGTCGCAGGATTGATCCCAGGCTTCTCAGGCTTTCGGATGAGTCTTTAAACTGGTCCTGTCTCTGTATGCTGGTTGGATGTAAAACTCAAACACTCACTCACTCAAAAAGAGCATGTTTAGAAGCCATACTTTATGTTATTCTATATGTAGTGAAGCAACAGCATTCAATGAAAAGTTTGAAAACTATTGGAAATACAAATGTTGGATTTGTTTGTTTGATTTGAGGTTTAACGTCCCCGTCAAGACTGTATTGGTCATTTTGGAGACGCTGCTTCCAATTTTGTGAGACTTTTACCCAACATTGAGATGAAATGACATCTCAAGCCCTGTCGCCCAATGAAACCAATAGGGTTTTATAAGCATGGACGATCCTACTCACACCTCTTTGCCTGGACAGGCTTAGATCCGCTAAGTGGTTTACCAGTCAAATGTAGGCTTCCAGTCAAATAAACTGAATTAAAGACTTTTTTTTCGCTTGGGTTCCTTTCAAAGATGGCAGCTTCTAATTGAATAATCATTCTGCCATGGCCGTTTCCTTTTTACGCTTTTGAAAGAATACCTAAAATTTACCATTTTGGTAGCATTTTTAATATTTTGATGGCAAAGTTGGACTTAAAAGGAATGATTTGTCATTAACGTGGATTTTATCAATGTGTAAGCTCTTGGGTTGGGTTGGGTTTGGGGCTGGGCTGGGCTGAGTTGAGAAGTTCGTAGCTAGCGACAGACAGACAGATAGATAGATAGATAGATAGATAGATAGATAGATAGATAGATAGATAGATAGATAGATAGATAGATAGATAGATAGATAGATAGATAGATAGATAGATAGATAGATAGATAGATAGATAGATGTAATATTTTTAACTCCTGAGGAGGTTCAAGCCTGCCTAGAAGCTGTAAGCAAGTTCAGTTTAATACTGGTTTAATTTGGCCCTAATGTTAACATACATGTCATATAAGATTACCCCCCATCCTCCTCTTTATGCACTTTGCCTAGAGTGCAGATAGTTTAAGGAAATATAGGCTTCCAGTAAGGAAGTAATTTGCTTTCCAATGATTTTACCCTGTTTCCATTTAATTTTGTTCTAACTTCCAAATGCAATCAACAAGTTAGCAGGGTACAAACTTCCTTGGCCTTAAACCAGATTGATGCTGAATTGAATTAGGTGATCTGGCATCCTCCTCTTAGTACTCTGAATAACGGGAAGCCCTCACTAATTATTAACATGCTTGTGCAATAACGTTTTGCTATAGTATAACGAACATTTTTGCAAAGGTATTGTAGTCGCACATAAGATTGACTGGCGGAGCTTCTGAGGTGTTGTCAATTTATGTCGAATTCGCCTAGTCCACCAGAAGATACGGTAGAGTGCCTTTCACATGCTTTCTGCGGGGGCATAACAATATGTGGATACACCCTCTTATGTGGGGCTATGCATCCCAACTCCAATATCAGGGCAATAACCCTTTTCTTATCATTATGAAAACACGACTATACAAATATATTGTAAACATTATCGCGGAAAACACAAAAGTTTTAAGATGATAAATTGTGATATTTTTCTTATTTCTGCTCAAAATATAGATTGTGGGTATGCGTTAGAACCGCCTCATCGAGGCTGTTCAAACAAGTACCCAAGATCTATATTTTAAAGCATTCGAGGCGGTTCAAACGAGTACCCACAATCTATATTTTAGAGCAGAAATAAGACCAGAAATGTGTCCAGACGACACAGATGCCCCCGCCAAGGGCCCCGCCTCACCCCGAAAATCCATGTTGCAACAAAATTTTCTAAGTGTGTGACCTTGTCATCAGGAACATTTGTGAGAAGTTATATTGAAATTGGTGAAAAAAAAATGTAAGCGCTAGAGCAATGACAAAGTTTTTCTAAAAATAGCCACAGTGACCTTAACCTTGAAAGTCAAAATCGCTCGAGATATTATCATAAGGAACATTTCTGTGAAGTTATATTGAAATCGGTGAAGAAATGTAAGCGCTAGAGCGATGACAAAGTTTTTCTAAAAATAGCCACAGTGACCATGACCTTGAAAGAGGAACTTGCTAGAGATATTGTCATAAAAAACATTTGTGTGAAGTAATATTGAAATTGGTGAAAAAATGTAAGCACTAGAGCAATGACAAAGTTTTTCTAAAAATAGCCACAGTGACCTTGACCTTGAAAGTCAAACTCTTTCGAGGTATTGTCATAAGGAACATTTGTGTGAAGTTATTTTGAAACCAGTGAAGATATGCAGGCACTAGAGCGATGACGAAGTTTTTCAAAAAATAGCCACAGTGACCTTGACCTTGAAAGTTGAAATGGCTCGAGATATTGTCATAAGGAACATTTGTGTGATGTTATATTGAAATTGGTGAAGAAA
The DNA here is from genome assembly GCA_963580285.1 of Lucinisca nassula. NCBI lineage: Eukaryota > Metazoa > Mollusca > Bivalvia > Lucinida > Lucinidae > Lucinisca > Lucinisca nassula. The sequence goes on along the minus strand of OY757012.1, from coordinate 103,283,401 downwards.
TGTAAGCGCTAGAGCGATGACAAAGTTTTTCTAAAAATAGCCACAGTGACCTTGACCTTGAAAGTGGAACTCGCTAGAGATATTGTCATAAGGAATTTTTTGTGTGAAGTTATATTGAAATCGGTGGAGAAATGTAAGCGCTAGAGCGATGACAAAGGTTTTCTAAAAATAGCCAGTGACCTTGACCTTGAGGCCATGACCTTGACCTTGAAATTGCTCGAGCTATTTTTATAAGGAACATTTGTGTGAAGCTATATTGAAATTGGTGAAGAAATGTAGGCGCTAGAGCGATGACAAAGTTTTTCTAAAAATAGCCACAGTGACCTTGACCTTGAGGTCATGACCTTGAAAGACTAACTCGCTCGAGATATTGTCATAAGGAACATTTGTGTGAAGTTACATTGAAATCAGTGAAGAAATGTAGGCACTAGAGCGATGACAAAGTTTTTCTAAGACTAGCCACAGTGACCTTGAGGCCATGACCTTGAAAGTCTAACTCACTCGAGATATTTTTATAAGTAACATTTGTGTGAATTTATATTGAAATTGGTGAAAAATGTAGGCGCTAGAGCGATGACAAAGTTTTTCTAAAAATAGCCACAGTGACCTTGACCTTGAGGTCATGACCTTGAAAGTCAAACTTGCTCGAGATAGTGTCATAAGGAACATTTGTGTGAAGTTATACTGAAATCAGTGAAGAAATATAGACGCTAGAGCTATGTTGTGCGAGAGGATAATTAAAAAATTTTAAGTCTGTGACCTTGACCTTGAGCTCATGGGCATGGGTGGGGGTATCGCTGAATAAAATGGACAGGTATGTAACATCATACGAAATATCAACTCAATCCATCACATGATTTGGAAAATATCAACTCTTAAAATATCTAATTAAAAATTTCTAAGTCTGTGACCTTGACCTTGAAGCCATAGGCATGAGTGGGGGTATTGCCAAATAAACATTTGGACCTGTATCTATCATCATAGCATACATAAGCCAAATCCATGATATAGTTTGGAAAATTTGAGCTCTTTAAAATCTTTCACATTAAAATTGTCTAAGTCTGTGACCTTGACCTTAAGGTCATAGGCATGGGTGGGGGTATTGCTGAATAATACATTGTACCTATATCTATCATCATATGAACCAAAGCCATCATAAAAGTTCAGGTTCTACCAGGTACAAATACCTTAACTAGAGTCTTTAACATGGAAAATTTCTAAGTCCATGACCTTGACCTTGAGGCCATGGGCATGGGTGGGGGTATCACTGAATAAAACTTTGGACCTATAACTATAATCATACCAACTATGAACCAATTCCATCAAATGGTTTGAAAAATATGAGTTCTAAAATGTTCAAGTCTACCTGTTACAAAAACCTTAACCTGAGTCTCTAACATTGAAAATTTCTAAGTCTGTGACCTTGACCTTGAGGTCACAGGCATGGGTGGGGGTATTGCTTAATAAAACTTTGGACCTATATCTATCATCATACCAAAGATGAACCAGTTCCATCAAATGGTTAGGAAAATATGAGTTTTAAAAGTTCAGGCTCTACCTGTTACAAAAACTTTAACCTCAGGTTACAGGATCACGTATGTACGTACGTACACACACACGTACAGATGGACGTACACATGTACGCACGTACACACGTACGCACATACAGAAAACCAAAAAACTATATGCCCCCGGCATCATATGATGGGGGGGCATAAAAAATAAGGTTTACCCCTGTAAACCCCAGTCTCACAATATAAAAGTGGGGTTCAAGGGGGTCAAAATTATATAGGCGTGTTTTCGTGATGTTTAGCTTCATTTCCAGTATTTCAGCCTCAACACATACATTTTATCAGAATATGTATGAGAGCATAACAAATTTTTCATGGGAAATCATTGTGGTGAGACTTAATTAATCAGATGCAACATTGCTTTAGTAATGGTACAAATTCGAAGGCATCCAAGTTAAAGTGCAATATTCATGATTGAGGAAGCGTGCCAATATCCAGCGATGAACATGATTGTTCCTGAGGTTTTATTGCACATTTCTAATCATTCAATGTTTATCGCTGTATAACAACATTCAAATAAACTGACTGGTTAAATTGTACCATTTTTTGTTCATTTACACTTTTCTCCCATTGATGCTACACTACACAGCATCTCTGGAGCCAAAATAACAGCCTATTATGTGCATTTAATGCCTAGCCTATCTGTAATGTTACAACAAAAGATGCTCAATGTGAATGGAGACTCCAGGAATGCAATGGTTATGAATGGGTTTGGTGTTGAACACTTTTAGTACCAAATGGAATCTTCCTCCTTATATATAGCAGGAGTTCATTTCAAAATTTAGGGGTGTCAGGTTGTGTTTTCATCAAAATTTATTTGGAAAATGACGGAACTTTAAGCAAACAGTGGAGGCCCTGATCAGACGCTGCGTTCTGCGCATCTGATCTGGGCCTGCACTGTTTGTCAGGGTACCCGTTTTGGGGTTTCTGGTACTAGATGGGTTAACAGCCTGATCAACACTTATGACTAAAGTCATGTCCGGCTTAAACATCAGAATGACAGCCTTGTATTTAAGCAGTTAACTCTTTTACCAAACACTGATAACAGTTACTGTTCTTCTTGATTCACTTTCATTTTGCTTAAACAAGAGACCCAGGTGGCCATCAATTGGCTATCAGATCAGATTACTTTTAGCAATTCTGACTTTGTATATTGCTTTGATGCCCCTTACAAGTTTCTGAACGTGGCGTATGATCAGGGCCTCCACTGTTTGCTTAAAGTTCAGCCATTTTCCGAATAAATTTTGAAGAAAACATAACCCAACACCCCTAAATTCTGAAATGAACTCCTACCATATATAAGGTCGAAGATTCCATTTGGTACAAAAAGGGTTAAGAAGATATTGGTGAATGGAGGGTTTAGATATACTGAAGGATCAGACCTATTGCAGCAATTCTGAATCTCCATGTTGTCCCAATGCCTCCCATCAAGTTTCAAACCATAATGCAACTTTCAATTCAGGGGGAGATCTTGTTAGAAGAATTTCAAGATAGCTGCCGAGCCATGGCAGCCATCTTGGATATTGAAACCGAACAATCTCAGCAATTCTGAATCGCCTTGTCCCCCAGTTGCCTCCCATCAAGTTTCAATTCAATCCAACTTTCAGATCACAAATTTTTAATAGCAATTCTGAATCTCCAAGTTGCCTGCCCAAATGCCGGCCGCACCTCACATCAAGTTTCAGCTCAATTCGACCATTGTTTTGGGAGGATAATTATGTTGTTTCAAGAATGTCAAGATGGCCGCCATCTTGAATATCTGGATATCAGAATGGATTGAATTTAGCAATCTGAATCTTCTTGTCGCTCTGATGCTTCTCATCAGGCTTCAGCTCAATCTGACTTTTGGTTTAAATACTTTCACGATGGCTGCCACAGCCATGTCGGTCATCTTGGGAAGGGGACTACAACTAGTTTCTATGTTGCCTTATGCCTTCCATTAAGTTTCAGCTCAATCTAACCCTTGGTTCGGGAGGAATGTCATTCTAAAAATTTCAAAATGGCAACCATGGCAGCCATCTTGGTTATTGGAACGCAACAATTTTTGCGATTCTAACATTTAATCTCCAAGTCACCCTAATGCCTTCCTTCAAGTTTCAGCTCCATAAAACCCTCAGTTTGGGAGATGTCAATCGAAGAATTTCAAGATGGCTGCCATGACTATAACCTTCGATACTGGAATGGAACAATAATCTCCACATTCCCTGATGCCTCCCATCAAGTTTCATCTCAATCTGACTTTCGGTTCAGGAGATGTCATTTAGGAATTTCAAGACAGCAGCCATCTTGGATATCAGAATGCAACAATTTGAATTTCAACTAAGTGAAAAGTAAGTCAAACCTCAAGGTCATGGTCACAAGGTCAAAAATTATGGTACTGTTGGAAAGGCCTTGTGACATAGAATGCATGTGTGAAATATGAAAGCCCTATCACATACCAATACATGTAGAAAGTTTTGGCCAATGTTAAAGTTTTTAAAAAAGTAGGTCAAACATCAAGGTCAATCTTTCTTTGTGGTTTCTGGCCACAGTGTTCTCTGGTCAGTTACCATCTTTGGGACTGTGCAAAAGTGGTCTTTAATATCACTTTTGAACACTCCCAAAGGTGGCCTTAATATAGAATTTTACTGTGGATATATGTTATCCACAATGCTATGATAAGGGCTACAAGTATGTTTTTGAACACAGTTGCAGCCCCTCTTGGTAATATTTTTCCTTTAAATACAGCAAAATTACGATATTTAGACCACCTAAAATTCAGACCAATTCTGCTTTAGAAAGCTTATTTACAAGGGTAGAGTTATTCTTGCTTCATGTTTTCTGCACACAATGTCTTCTGGTCAGGGACCATCTTTGGGACTGTTCAAAAGTGGTCTTAAAGACCACTTTTGAACACCACTTTTGAACAGTCTCAAAGGTGGTCTTAATAGAGGAATTCTACTGTATATACAAATGAAGGAGATCTTGTTTATTTAAATGCTGTTGAAACTGTAACTTAGAGAGGAAGGTGATATCTTATAAGGGTCTCAAAACAAGATACTGGCAAACATTGTGCAGGCCAAGACCAAATGCTGTAGAACATCAGGAAAACATGCCGATATAATTTTGACCCCCTCAAACCCCACTTTCATATATTAAAACTGGGGTTTACAAGGGTACACATTAATTTTTTTATATATTTCTGCTCAAAAACATAGATTGCGGGTACTCATCAGAACCATCTTGCTAAGGCTGTTCTAAGAGTAGCAATAGTCTATGTTCAGGGCAGAAATATGAAAAATATCAAATTTTTCATTGGGAAATTTTCATTTTTTGGTAGTAAAATTTTCAATATATTTGAATAGGCATGAATTTTTGTAATGATGCAGCTTCTGATCAGGACCCTCACAGTTTGCAAATACCTCCGCTATTTTCTCTCTAAAAATAACTTAACCTGATACCCTGAAATTTTGAAACAATTAGAAGGCAGAAGATACTACACATCATAACAAGAGCTGTCACAAGACAGCATAGCTCACCTGGAAGTGTCCTTGAGGTGGGGGTATTAATGAATAAATTTTTGGACCTATATCTATCACCAACAAAAATATTAACCAAATCCATTGTACAGTTTGGAAAATATGGGCCTTTAAAAACTTTAACATAAAATTTCTAAGTCCATAACCTAGATTTTATAATTAGGTCATGGGATTTGGGCAGGGGTATTGCTGAAAAATTTGTTAGCCTAAATTATATCTGTCATCATACCAAATATGCACCAAAATCCATCATATGGTTTGGAAAATATGAGACCTTAAAAAAGGCATTAACCTTAAAACTTTTTCCAAGTCTGTGAACTTAACCTTGAGGTAATGGGCATGGGCTGGGCTACTACTGAATGAAACTTGGGTCCTATATCTATTTTTTTTTTGGGGGGGGGGGGGGTTTGGTTTTATGGTCCTTCAAGATTATTTCACTCATATCAAGCCGATTGCTAATCAGAGGTGGGCAAAAAACTGGAGTACACAGAGAAAAACCACCTGATCTTCCGTTGCAGACCTTGGCGCCTGTAGTCCTGCTGAACCAGATTTTGGTCGGTGCAAACAATGCAGATACAGATCAGATAGCTTCTGAAGAAGCCATCTGATCTGTATCTACACTGTTTCATATTCAGTTCATGCATTTCATAAAATAATCTGATTGCTGATAGTCACAAAAGCGTGTGATTAATTTATTCAGCAGGACAAGGGTTACCGTATTCGGGCGTGTATTACCCGCAGTTTTTTTCCCTCAAATTACAGGCCCAAGTTCTGGGTGCGGGTAATCCGCCCGAATTATTTTTGGACCATTTTATTTTTACTTTTTACAGCTGAAAATACGATGCATCTCATGTTATGCTCTATCCTTTTATGATTCTCGACATAAATAACGTTTAATTGTCCACCCAATTTTACTTACACATGAGTAATATAACAATCACTATTACTAGCAAGCCCGATTTTGTGAGTATTATTCCTAAAACTCTGATTTTAAACAAAATAAACAAGCAAGTTCAATGCGAACATCAAAGTTTTCCGGCATCCAAACTGCCGCCCACAAATCACCGCTAGTTTTTTTCTGCACGCGATCGGTAAATGACGTCATCGTACCCCAACAACCCCACACGTGTCTATTGTTTTAGCTTAATGGGGCGTATCTGTCTCATAAAAAATGTTTGGAAACGGTAAAAGTATTCTCGCTAGCAAAACAGCGCTTTCCGTAAGCTCCGTGTCAATAACCAACAACAGAATACAGATGTGTCAACACAAAGAGTTCAACTTTTCTCGCCAAGCGTCTGCTATTTGGCGCCAAAACATAACCATTCACTAGATAGCAGAATAGTCGTAGCAACTCGTCTTAGGAGCAATTAAATAATTTTCACACTGATTGCGGATAAAATTTTATGATTGGGGAATAAACACAAATTAGAGACATAACTTGACCATATTTTCACACCTTATCGACACGCACCGCAGGGTGGCAATTATATGACAGGGATTAACAATAGTGTCATAATTGAACCGTTATAAGTCAATAAACAGTGTAAATCCAAATCAGACATCTGCGGCGTCTTTCTGAGGTGTCTGATCTGGGACTGCACTGTTTGCCGATGTCCCAAAAAAGAAACGTCTGCGGCATCTTTCTGAGGCGTCTGATCTGGGACTTCACTGTTTGCCGATGTCCCAAAAAAGGGCCGCAGGCATATGTGGGTTAATAAATAAATAACACTGGTGAACAGGTAAAGTTTTTTCAACATTTTAATCAAAATACATGCTTTCTGGTGATACTCGCACGCACGTGCATTTTCCCGCCTTTTGAAGACGATCGCGCGTTCCGTTGTGTGCTACAAAAACTGGCCAAATTCTTACTTTTTCTCACTTACGCATCCACCAAAATTTCAGCAAATGTTCCATGCGGGTAATACAACAGTATAACAGTTTTCCCCCAGATTTTGGCAAAAAAAGGGGGGTGCGGGTAGTACGCAAATGCGGGTAATACACACCCGAATACGGTAACCCATAACCCTTCCACCCATGTTTCTGAAATGGACTCTTCTGGCTTTAAATTTGGGCACGACTCCCTTCTTGTATACAGGTAATTTAGCCCTTATCCTGCTGAATAAATTAATTTAGCCACACCCATCACTGACTATTCACTAATTAATTTACTTGAAATAATGTATTCATTCAATTCAATTAAACTGCAAAGCAAACAGTAACCATCTGATCTGGATTTACCGTGTTTGCAAAGGTTGGGGTTGTCATGTACAAGGGCTATGCAGGCATCATGATGGCAAAACAGTGTCAATCCTGATGAGATGGAATGCTATGAACCATTTCATCAGGATCTACATTATTTGCAAACCATAATGATCATAAATTTGAGACAGACAGGCCAAAGCAAACAGCGCAAACCAAGATCAGACTGCTCCTGAAAGAGCAGTCTGATCAGGGTCTACACTGTTTGCCATCCCATCTGCACATTTTGGACTCCATGTTGGATCATGAAACAAATTTGTTGAAACTTTAGGAGAATTACAGCAAGTCCTTAAAGGTGCATTATTGAGCTATCTGGAAAAAATGCTTCCAAAAATAAAATACATATAGCTGGTATTTTTTTTAAAACAATACAAATGCATGCATTTTATGCGAAAATGCAAACAATTATGATGACAGGTAATCGAGTTTGAGAGGGATTCCCTAACTAGGTTTCGCACACTAGTTAGATCTATTTTTAGTTCGTGACAAAAATAGAATCCCCATATATGACGTTATGTGACGTTCATTTTTGGCCTTGTTTGCTTAGGCCATGCCAGAATCGGAAGAAATATGACGCTGAATACCATGCCATAAGTAACGACACTCAGAGACGATACTGTCGCCATGTACGTGTAAAGTGACAGATTTATTTTTAGAACAGAAATTCCGAACATTGTTCAGGGCGAAGGGTAAACACGAATGAAAACGACCATTTTCACAAAGTTCTGAAGCTGTATTTGGCTCCAAAAGTGTACACATGACAAAGGATTATGCATTGAAGATAAAAACCAGAAAAAAAATTTTGAGACCCAGTAGCTCAATAATGCATCTTTAAGACGTCCCATTTTTTTAGGATTTTTACGGTAGGTATCAGTACTGCAAGACTTGTTGAAATTTATAGGACGTAACTGTGAAACACCAAGCTTAACACTGATATAGTACTGAGCAGATTCTTTGATACCTAAAGCTTGTCGTCAATATTAGTTACAAGAGCCAATCGTGCTACAGCATTTCTCGGTGAAACTATTGAGAGTGATATAAAAGACATTCTAACCAAATACAAATCAATTTCTATCAGAAAACTTGCTGGAAGTACTAATGTTAATAAAACATTCCAAATACAGTGGAAATATTAAATATACATGAAAGTTATGGCTGCAGAAAGCAAATCTGTTTTAAAAAGGGTAGGTGATTATTTTTATTTCTCAATTACTTTTAAAAATAATTATAGAACTTTTGAAAATAACTATATTAAGAATAAAACTATCAAAAGAAAATATCTATTAGCATGATTTTAGTTGTACCGGTATGTTGAACTGTACATGCCTTAAAATGCCATTCACGACAATTGTCGTCTGTTTGCCGTCTGCCAGTTCCCTTAAAAGTCATCCTTTTTGCAAACAGTGTGGACCCAGATCAGACTGCTCCTGTGGGAGCAGTCTGATCTGGGCCCACACTATTTGCCACAATGCAAAAAAAAATATTTTTAAAAAGTTTACAAGAAGATTCTCAGCAGAGGACATCAGCAGACGACATTTTCAGATGTTGTTTTTTCTGGACAATTTAAGGGTTATTATATACTATAGTTTAAAGGGCTGCTTTTTACAAACATTTGAGATATAATGACAAAACTTTTTGCTTCGACCAATGAATCCTTAGCTCAAGATGGTAGGGGCTAATGGAGATATTCAAGAAAACCCAAAAATAAATGCTTCGGATATTTGTCGAAATCGCCTGCAAAGGTGATCCCTACGAATGTCCACAACATTTGTTTCTTGGAGTAACTGAGTTTACTGTAAAAATTCTCACACCTTGATGCCTTGCTGTTTTTGTTTGTTTGTATTGGAGTTTAACTCCCTAGTCAACACTATTTAGGTCATTTAATGACTTACTGTAAACCTCCTAAAAGTTTCACAAGTTTGTTTCCCGATCCAGCAAGGAGTTCTAAAAGTGGAGATGGAATGGCAAACAGTGTAGACCCAGATCAGAATGCTCCTTCAGGAGCAGTCTGATCTGGGACTGCACTGTTTGCTTAGGCTTGTCTGTCCCAATACTTAGAATCATTACGGCAACACCTATTTGGGATTCTTTAACAGGCAAACACTTTATTTTTGGTTTAACGTCCACGTCAACACTGTAAAGGTCATTTTGGAGACTTGCTTCCAATTTTGTGGGACTTTTACCCAACATTGAGATGAAATGACATATCAAGCCCTGTCGCCCAATGAAACCAATAGGGTTTATAAGCATGGACGGTCCAACACTCACACCGCTTTGCCTGGGCAGGCTTAGATCCTCTAAATGGTTTACCAGTACTTGTGTGTGGGTCGAATTCAGCTCTGCGTGGAAGCATCATGCAGCCCATATATTTCTTCAAGCCCCGATGGGCGGGGGCAGGGGCAAACACTTTGTAATGAAACAAATGAGGGAACTAAATTAAATGTCCATATGTGGGCCCTCTTTATTGTGATTTTTACATTTCATAATTATCATTATTTAAATACACTGTGACAGCCTATATAATACACAAGGATTATGCTAATGATTATCGAGGTTTGCATGAAGAAAAAGATTGGGCTGCAAGGAGCTTCCACGCAGAATTGAAACCGACTGCACATGAGAACTGGTAAACTGCTTAGAAGGAACCAGTACTAAGCATAAAGTCTCTTGCTAAAGGAAACAATACTTGGCACTTGTGGGGATTGAACCAGTTACCTCTCTATCTCAAATCCGCTGCTTTACCACTGCACACATAAATAAGTGCTGGAAATTAATTAGAGTATCAGTTACAACAAATCAGCTATATATGGTGTTCATTCTAAATCATTAATTACTTTATCAAAACCAATATTATTTTGCAACACATGATACAATTGAATTAAATATATCTCAGTAACATTTTGTAACAGCTGACACTGAAACATTAAACACACAGTCACTCTTGGCTAAGTCTGACCCCCGCCCATCAGGGCTTGAAGAAATAGATTGGCTGCATGATGCTTCCACGTAATGCTGAAACCGACCCACACACAAGTACTGGTAAACCGCTAAGAGGATCTACGCCTGCCCAGGCATAGCGGTGCAAGTGTCCATGCTTATTAACCCTATTGCTTTCATTGGGCGGCAGGGCTTGAGATGTCATTTCATCTCAATGTCGGGTAAAAGTCCCACAAAATTGGAGGCAACGTCTCCAAAATGACCTTAACAGTGTTGATGGGGACGTAAAACCTCAAATCAAACAAAAAGAATCAATTTAGCATGAAGGAGAATGGAAACCCCAGGCAAATTTCAGTTCTCCTTTCTGCAAGTGAGACAGGCATTAAGGAGAATGGATACATTTGGCACATTTCAGTTCTCCTCTCTGCAAGGGAGACAACTTTTGGGACTTCCTGTTATACAAACTGAAATCCCACGAAAAAGGGGTGTCTGCTCTTAAAGGAAAGAATGAGCAAATTCTTTCCTTTGAGAGCAGACATCCCTTTTGGTATTCCTTTAAGAGTAGACCCCTTTTGGTATGGGAGACAAATTAATATTTTTTAAGAGCTGTTTCCCCTTAAAAAGACATGAATCACCTAAAAGTTGCAAAAAGTTTTTGGGGAACTATTTTAATAAACAGGAGATATCATTCCGATTCAGCTATTACACTGTTCTATAATAATTAAAGCATTGGTTACTTTTACCAAGGGTACAAGAGAACTTATGGCTTGGACATGTACTGTTAGTTATTAGGTACAAATGTTTTTTCAATCTGTCACTTATATTAATTTTTCCTTCAGAAAAGGAGGTCTATAATAAAAGCATCAGCTGGATTTTTGACAAGTTTTTAAAAAGTCATATAAAATGAAAGATTCAGACATATCCAGTTAAAGGCCATTATGATAATTAAAGGATTTGTTTAATCTCATTACTTAATTTAACCCTTATCTTGCTGTTCACGACAACCCCTATCTTTGGAAACAGTGTAGATCCAGATCAGATGGCTTCTGAAGAAGCCATCTGATCAGGATCTACACTGTTTGACATTCAATTTGTGAATTTCTAGGAATAAATTACATCAAGTAATCTGAGTGGTTCAAAGTCAGAAATGGGTGTGGCTAAAATGAATATTCAGCAAGTCAGAAGGTTTATAACACAAAACTTAAAAACTTAATCGTTTTTATTCAGGCTTTCCTAACAGGAATGGCGCAGTTCAAGCTAGGGCCGTGACAAATCTATGTAAAGCTCCCCAAAAAAGGAGTCCACTCTTAAAGGAGAGGAGCTAATTCTTCACTTTATTGAAGAGAAGGCCCCTACTTTTGGAATGTCCAATTCATATAGGAAAGCAAACAGACAATCCAGATAGGTGGCCTCTGATCTGGGCATGCCCTATTTTCAAATGTCCCATTTTGGTTTTGCCATATAAATTGGGTTAACATTATTCCGCGTCTCTCACTGCGTGACCAAAACTACATTCTAATGCACTTGCATATGTAACGCGATGTCTGATTGGATAACGTCAAAATTTTGTGACAGTATACTCTGCGATATACTGTTGGGTACCCAACGTCATCACGTAACATCACTTTTCATTGGCTGGTATTTGGTTTTATGCAGCTCACCGCACTTGCCGCCTTATGCAAAATAGTACAATTTTTAGCTTAACAACCGAAAAAGTGCTTTAGAATGGGGATAACTGTATTGAAAATTGTCATTTGGGGAGGTAAATCGTAGGTTTTACGGTCGCTAATTACATTTTACTGCTCCGCTAATGCGTCGCCCTAAAACAAAATTTCTGACCGTAAAACCTCCGAGTTACCTCCCCAAATGACAATTTTCAGTACAGTTATCCCCTAAGTCATGTTCTGCTCTGTAGTATATTTTGCAAAGCATTACGAAAACATGCCTATACAAATACATTGTAACCTTTATCCCTGAAAAAAAAATAAAAAATTTTAAGACGAAAAATCGTGATATTTTTCTTATGTCTACTCAAAATATAGATTGTGAGTACTCATTAGAACTCAATAGTTCTAACGAGTACCCACAATCTATATTAGAAAAATAAGGTTTACCCCTGTAAACCCCATTTTTACTATATAAAAGTGAGGTTAGAGGAGGTCAAAATTATACAGGCGTGTTTTCATGTTTGCCATATAATTATTCTTCAAGTAAGGAAAGTGTAATAATCAAGATCTGTGGCGTGTGAAAAAGATGAGATACTTAATCTACGTCCAAGCAAAAACAGAAACTGCAAAAAGGCGCAAACAAAATAAAAACCAAATCTAACCAGGAATTAGACTGTAATGCCTGCCAGCTTATTTCACAGATATAAAATGCATCTGAAGTTTAATTATTTTTGTTGTTGATAGCTTGCTCATGTGAAATGAGATTGAATATTTTAGCTGCATGATGCTATTATACTGATAAATGGATGAAGAGATAATATCAATTGTAAACAAATAAAACTACATTAAATTGAAAAACAAAATGTGGATGATAAATATCTTGAAGAAAATACAAGAGTCTGAGTACTTAATTGTCTAACTGTATAAAGCTGCCACACACTGTAAAACCAGGAAAAGCAATTTCAACTTATTAAAACAGAGACCATTTAAATGGTGCAATACCCGTCAGACTCCAACTAAGGCATCATATAGTTTTGTCAGGTGTGCCATTTTGCCAATATAGATACATATTACAGGTTTTTATGTGGATTGCTGGACTTCAAATTTTAGGATAAATAGGAAACTGGTTCCCAATATTGATGGTAACAAGTGAGCAAATTCACTTGAGTTTTCAATAAGGACTCTAGAAACAATTACGCTATTGACAGAAAACTAATTTCCGCTATTCAAAGCAATCACTGGCTAAGGACGTGGCAAAAATATCTAATATTGTTTGAAATAATACAAATATCAGCCTGTTGAAGTTCAAACTGCTTTTTTGTTTTCATCTGTTAAAAGAATTGGATAAGAAAATACCGAAGTATACACTCAGCCTCAGGGACAGCATTGATTGCAATGCATACCATAGAATGGAATCTTCCACCTTATTATGTGTAGCAGCAGCACAATTTGAAATTAAGGGTATTACATTCAGTAATTTTTTATGCCCCCCGCCATTCTAAGAATGGTGGAAGGGCATATAGTGTTGCACCTGTCCATCTGTCCATCCGTTTGTCTGTGCATTCATTCATCCTTCTGCCCAAAACTTAAATGGTCACATTTAATCGGCAAAGGCAAAGAAAAATGTTTCTTTCTTTGCAAAGAAAAATGTTTCTTTCTTGTGTCCGGTTATTCTGAATGGATTAAAAATTGGAATTTACTAAATTACTGAATGGATTTGGAATTTACTAAATTTGGAATTTAATAAATAGAAATGTTAACCATTATGAATCGATGTGTCATGCCCAAGATCCAGGTTGGTATGTCCAAGGTCAAGGTCATACTCAGCGGTCAAAGGTAAAGAAAAGTGTCTTTTTCTTATGTCTGCTCAATATCTTTGTTGTTCCAGGATGGATTTGGAAAATACTTGGCAAAATAAAAAATGTCAAATCAAACAAACAAACAAATACTAACATCAACATATTTTCAGGCCGGATCATCTGTGTTCTGTGGACGCATTTCTATTTTTTTAAATATAAACAAAGAAGGCCCTGATTATCAGCAACAAGTATAAGAAATGAAGACCCTCTAAACCGCACTTTTATTAGAGAAAAGTGGGGTTGTACAGAGGTATTCATTATTTTCCTATTTTTGCTCAGAAAAATAGATTGTGGGTACTCGTTAGAACACTGCCCCCGCCCATCAGGACTTGAAGAAATAGATTTGGCAGAGCTGAAACTGATAAACCACTTAAAGGTGCATTATTGAGATATCAGTAAAAGATGCTTGCAAAAATAAAATACATATAGCCGGTATTTTTCTTTAAAACAATACAAATGAATGCATTTTATGCAAAAATGCGAACAATTATGATGACAGGTAAACGAGTTTGAGAGGGATTCCCTAACTAGGTTTCGAACAGTAGTTAGATCTATTTTTAGTGCATGACAAAAATAGAATCCCCATATGACGTTATGCAACGTTCATTTTGGTCTTGTTTGCTTAGGCCATGTCTGCATCAGAAAAAATATATGATGCTGAATACCATGCCATAAGTAACGACACTCAGAGACGATACTGTCCCCATGTATGTGTAAAGTGACAGATTTATTTTTAGAACAGAAATTCCGAACACATGTTCAGAGCGAAGGGTAAACACGAATGAAAACGACCATTTTCACAAAGTTCTGAAGCTGTATTTGGCTCCAAAAGTGTACACATGACAAAGGAGTATGAATTGAAGATAAAAACCAGAAAAAAAATTTTGAGACCCGTTAGCTCAATAATGCACCTTTAAAGGGTCTATTTGCCTGCCCAGGCAAAATGATGAGTCGGACCGTCAATGCATATAAATCCTATTTATTGGGCGGCAGGGCTTGAGATTTTTTCTCAGATAATATCAGTAAAACCATTCTTATGAAGACAGCACAAAACATCTACTATCTGGGTAATGAACACCTCTGCAAACTCCACTTTTACAGAAAACCGGGGTTTACAGGGGCATCCATAATTATTATTGCTGCTCGAGGGAGCCTCAGAAAATTGCCTCAGAAAAAATAACATGCACTAGCTATACCACATGGATGTGTTTTTGCAATTAATGATTTGGAGCACAAATCAAATTTCATGAGAAAAAAAACCCACTAAGTTCTGAATCATGAACAACAGCACTCTACTGCATAGGTATGTAACCTTGATCTGCTTGAGTGTTCTGCTAGGTTAGAATGTTTTTGGACAGGCATTTTGAGGTAATTAACTTTGCAGGACAAGAGAATGATTAAAACAGACAAACCACTTTGCAGGACAAGAGAATGATTAAAACAGACAAACCGCTTCCAAACATAAATTAGTGTCTCAAAAAAAGAACAGATAAAAAGTAAAGCAATTTCAAGAAAGGCAGTTGAATGCAAAAACAAGCATGAATCTGGAACTGTCTGTTGCTTATCAATAAAGGAAATGTCAAACTCTGACAAGTCTGCTAGATAAAACTAAAATATCTCAACACTATTAAAAGCTTTTAAATGAATATAGCTGACCAACTTTCATCCCTTGGTAATCATATATGGGTGCGGTGCAATTTTGAAAGAGACTTTTTTACAAAGTGGACTTGTGCAACCTTTTTTTTTTCCTTCAGCTTGTGTGTGCACTCCAAACTGTTTTGGAAGAGTATTTTGGAGTTCATTTTTGGATTTCTAATTAACTCTTATCATGCTGTTCACGACAACCCATATCTTTGGAAACAGTGTAGATCCAGATCAGATGGCTTCTGAAGAAGCCATCTGATCAGGATCTACACTGTTTGACATTCAATTGATGAATTTGTAGGAATAAATTGCACCAAGTAATTTGATTGGTTGATAGACAGAAATGGGTGTGGCTTAAATGAATATTCAGCAAGAGAAGGGTTAAAGTTTGTGATTCCTATGATTAGACCTTGGTTTGATGCAGAGTTCCAATTAAGTTTTTGATGAACAACAGAATTTGGCAGACTGTTTTATGCAATTAATTCTATTATTTTTCCCTGGAAGAAAGTAGGTGGGGGCTGTGTTATTAGAGATTTAACAAAACAATTACCAGGAAAAAAAAAACTTACAGTCACCACTTGGGACAATGTGGGAAACAACAAAATAAACATTGCTCCACCACAAAGCCATTTGTTATCAATATGTAATCTATATATTTGTTGGACGGTGTCATATCCGATATGTAGTCACTGTTGTGGTAGTTCAGTAGTTCAACCAAACAAAAAGTGTCATGCCATAATGAAAACACATAATTTTTACCCCCTTGAACCCCACTTTTATATGATAAAACTGGGATTTACAGGGGTAAACCTTATTTTCTTATTTCTGCTCTAAAATATAGATTGTGATACTTGTTACAACTGCATCGACGGGTACCCAAAATCTACATTTTGAGCAGAAATAAGAAAAATATCACAATTTTCCCTCTTTAAATTTTTATTTTTTAGGTGGTAAAGTTTACAATGTACAATGTATTTGTATAGGCGTGTTTTCGTAGTAATTTCAACAAATCGATTAGGTAAAACCCACTTTATAAATAGAAAAGTGGGGTTTAGAAAGGACCAAATTTTTTCTGCTCAGTAGGTTTCTAAGACTGTGGGTACTGATTAGAACAGCTTCTTTTTTTTCTGCTCAAAAGCATAGATTATTCAGTTCTGACAAGGCCAATCTATGCTTTGAGCAGAAAAAAATGCCACACATAATGCCATTTGACAGAAATGTTTTGGTTTGGTTTTGGTTTTACTGCCCTTTCAAGATTATTTCACTCATATCGAGTTGATCGTTAATCAGAGGTGGGCAAAAAATGGAGTAGCCAGAGAAAAACACCTGACTTTCCGTTGCAGAACTTGGGGTCTCACATATGACCCGAGCGAGGCTCGAACCACAGCGGTGAGAGACCTAATGATCAAGAGTCAGCACTCTTAACCACTAGGCCACGGAGGCCAGTCTATTAGACAGAAATATCTCATATAGGTGTGGCATCCTAATCCTAGACTGAAGCTCTCATTATGATAACACACCCGTGCGACATAAGGCATTCTTTCATTTCTCCAAAATGTACTTTCCTATGAAAATTTGTGATATTTTTCTTATTTGTACTCCAAGCATAGGCTGTGGTAAACATAGGCTGTGGGTGCTTGTTAGAACCGTCTCATAGAGGCCCTTCTAACAAGTACTCACAACCTAGGCTGTGGGTGCTTGTTAGAACTGCCTCATTGAGGTGGTTCTAACGAGTACTCACAACCTATGTCTAGGAGCAGTAATAAGCAAACTAATATATACCCCTGTAAATCCCAGTTTTCTCTATATCAAGTTGGGTTTAGGGGGTTGTTCCTTTCATGGACTTGTTCACATAATGTTGTTACACTTCCTTCAATTACAGGATGAGGGCAGATAATTTGCATATGTATCACATGTTTTAAGCCATCTTTTTTTTTAATTTCAGACATGATAGATCATCAGCATTCTGACAACCCAATTTTACATATCATCAAACCAAATGCATCCTGAACACGCCCCAGTGGCCATCATGGAGAAGACTAGTGAGTCCAGCCCTCAGCCAGGGATCACAAAGATCACCCTCGATATGGCCAATATGACTTGGGAAGAGATCCAACAGCACTGGGCGCTTGTTGATAACTTCACATCTGGCCAGGACCCTCAAGACATTGATATAATGAAAGAGAAATCTTGGCAGGTTTTGATAATAGCCATATACAGTGTTGTGATCTTGATGGGATTTCTTGAGAATCTGATCATACTGTGCGTGCTTCTGAAAAATAAACACCTACACACACCGACCAATATTTTCATCATGGGACTTGCGATATCTGACATATTGCTCTGTTCCTTCAACCTTCCATTCCAGTTACATTACCAGATGACAGAGACTTGGGCATTCGGTGGTGCACTGTGCCGTGTTATAATGTCAACATACGGTGTTCCGATCTTTGTGTCTTCAATGTCCATCTTAATGATCGCCATTGACAGATATATACTTATTGTGCATCCATTCCGGAAAAGGATGTCCAAATATTTGGCAGTTGCCCTGGTTGTTTCAATTGCTCTTTTCACAATAATTTTATCAGTTCCAATTATTGTACACACAAGATATGAAGTTATAGACCTCCCAGCTATAAGAGTTTACAAGGAATTATGCATCGAAATATGGCCGGACCTAAAACTGAGGCAAGCATACACTGTAACAACAATAGTTATACAGTTCTTCATTCCGTTAACAATGACAAGTTTTCTTTACATTAGAATTAGCTCAGTGCTAAGGAAAAGACCAATTAAAAAGAAGGAACGACGGAAAAATCATAGAACAAACAAAATACTCATTGCAATTGTGATTTTGTTCTCAATATGCTGGTTGCCTTGGAATTTAGTGAATCTCATTGTGGAATTCAATCAGAAGTTGCTATCAGGGAGATACTTTAGACTTATTGATTTGTTGCTTAAGATATTTGCCATGGGCTCAGCTTGTGTAAACCCCTTCCTGTACGGATGGTTAAACGACAGTTTTCGCAAAGAACTTAATGTATGTGTTAAAAACTCAACAAGAAACAGAGTCCGCCAGAATGGACATTTTACTTACACTGTTCCTGACTGCTCAAGAAGTGAATTCAATGATAAATATACATCAACTGTATAAATCTTATTATATGAAGGAGGTTGTCAGAAGTTTGGAAACATTTTTTTTTACATCACGAAAACACGCCTATATAATTTGGACCCCCTTGAACCCCACTTTTATAAAGTAAAACTGGAGTTTACAGGGGCATTTCTTATTTTTCTTGTTTCTGCTCTAAAATGTAGATTGTAGGTACTCGTTAGAACCGCCTCGATGAGGTGCTTCTAACGAGCACCAACAATCTATATTTTGAGCAGAAATAAGAAAAACATCACAATTTTTCATTTATAATTTTCGTTCTTTCGGGGGTAAAATTGACAATGTATTTGTATAGGCATGTTTTCGTAATGATATCTTCCATAAGCACATGTAATGGTTTGATACAGACTGACAGCATGTACCAAATATATGGCCAGAAAAGAAACCATATCTTTTCTTATTCCCAATTAACCCATTGTATACTGGTGGATTTTCCATTGCTATATAGTGGCCAAGTCCATTTGTCATAGAAGGGATGGTAGACCTATTTTTTTTTTTTTTTTTTTTATTCCATTTCTGACGGAAAATTCTGTTAGCAAATAGTGCAGGCCCTGATTGAATGTCACACTCTGCGGTGTCTGATCTGGGCCTGCACTGTTTGCCCAGGTACCCTTTAGGGGTTTCCCGCATGCAATGGGTTTACCCTTATCTCGCTGCATATTAATTTAGCAACACCCATTTCTAACAATCAACCAATTCAATTGCTTGATCAAATTCCCAAACTGAATGACAATGTAGATTTTAAACTTCAAAAGCCATCTGATCTGGATCTACACTGTTTGCAAAGTTAAAGCTTGTTGTGCTCAGCAGGATAAGAGTTAACCCTTATCTTGCTGTTCACGACAACCCCTTATCTTTGCAAACAGTGTAGATCCAGATCAGATGGCTTCTGAAGAAGCCATCTGATCAGGATCTATACTGTTTGACATTCAGTTTATGAATTTGTAGAAATAAATTTCATCAAGTAATCTGATTGGTTCAAAGTCAGAGATGGGTGTGGCTAAAATAAATATTCAGCAAGAGAAGGGTTAAAATATAACTGGGGAGGACTTACTGAGATTCCAACAAGTATCACAAAAATTGTTAGGAAAATTATCTTATACTTTCAATGAACACTTCAGCATTACCATTCATTAGGAAAGAAAACATGTCCATGTGAAATAATGGCATCCAACATGGTGTCAGAAATAACAAATATTAAGTAAAATTGTAATATCTTATTTTTTCTTTCAACATAGATTGTGGGTACTCATTATAACTGCCTAATTCGGTTCTAACGAGTACCCACATTCTATGTTTTTTGAGCAAAAACAAGAAAGATAATGTATACCTCCTTAAACCCCATTTATCTCTTAGACTATATAAAGTGGGGTTTAGAAGAGTCTTCGTTTCACGGATTTCTTATCATTATGTACTTTAACACATCTGTGTGTTAAAATGGCATCTTTGATAGCTCTAAAACAAGGATCTTTCAGTTGATTTTTGTTTATATTGAGGATCCTACTTGAGTGTTCATGTATTATTAAATTTATTAAAGGAGTTGAGGATAAGGTTTAAAATGCAAGGCTTCACGGAGCATTTTATCCCTTTTCCTCAACAAGTTTAAATAATTTAATAACACATCATACCTTATTATATTTATTAACCTGTTGAGATAAAGGGATAAAATGCAGACTTTGCTGAGCATTTTATCCCTTCTTCATTAATGAGTTTAATAAATTTAATAATACATCAGCACAAATGCAAGATTCTATTTACCAATATTATTATGACATTTAAAACCTATTTTATTTCATTTTTTTTTTTTAAAATGTCAGTATATCGCAATTAGTAAAAGCGACATCGTTAAAGATGTCTTCGATGTAAAGTTATGGGGCATGTGCAACTAATTTGCATATTTAATCCACTAGTGGATTACCAAATTTATTTTATGTTATTCGGTGCATTTTTGTGCATTTTTATCGCACATGGGACTAAACTGAATCTTTTGATGAAGTCGAAGACATGAAAATATCAGGTTGTCCATCTCACACATATGGGATTAACCCTTTTTGTACCAAATGGAATCTTCCTTCTTATGTATAGCAGGAGTCCATTTAAAAATTTCGGGGTGTCAGGTTGTGTTTTCTTCAAAATTGATTAGGAAAATGGCTGAACTTTTAACAAACAGTGGAGGCCCTGATCAGACGCCGCATAATGCGGCGTCTGATCTGGGCCTGCACTGTTTGCCACGGTACCCGTTTAGGGGTTTCCAGTCTGAAATGGGTTAATATTCTTAACCCTTCAAAAGCCAAAGAAATTTTTTATTTCAGAGCAGAGGCATTTCTTTTAAAATATTTTTCAGAGAAAATAAGGCTTGACATTTCATGTGACTCATCTGCTGGTTGACTTCACAGGTAGATGGTTAACATGTAATGTCAAGCCTTATTTTCCCTGAAAAATAAGAGGAAAATTTGAAAATAAGGTTTGCGAAAGGGTAAAACATTAAATCAAGCCTGAAATCTCAGTCCAATCAAAGATTTTATTAGTCAGTCATTTAAAAGCTTTGTTTGAGTTGCGGTTTTACGTCCTCTTCAACACTATTTAGGCCATTATGGAGACATTGTTTCTGATTTTGTGCTTTTACCCAACATTGAGATGAAATGGCATCTCAGCTTGCCTTACCGCTCATAGAAACTGCTACTGTTGAAAAAGCTGTTCAACTCGCACCACTTTTCCTGGGCAGGCTTAAACATTCTTAGCAGTTTACCAGTGCTCAAGTTCAGTTGACTGCAGCTCTACATAAAATCATCATGCAGCCCAATCTATCTCTCCAAGCCCTGATGGGCAGGGGCAATCAAAAGCCTTGTATTTCGTACATTCCAAAAATCTACAATTCTTTCACCAGTGTCAAATAAAACTGAGACTTTAATTACTGTATTGATCACAAGTATTGGGACAGATAGGCCTTAACAAACAGTGCAGACCCTGATCAGACTGCTCCTGATCAGGATCTACACTGTTTGTCATTCTGTCTGTACCTTTTGGACGCCTTGCTGGATTGTGAAACAAATTTGTCAAAAATTTAGAGCTACAGCAAGTCTTTAAAAGAGTCCAAATTTTTTCTGATTTTTATGGTATGTTTGAACAAGTCACTTTAGCCCCTTAGATCACCCAAGCTCTGTCTAGCATTCTATTATTGTGCCTGTGGAATGTCAATCCCAGTAAATCACACAGTTTAAAGTTAAAAAAGGTGCAACATGGCTCATACTTTGACAAAGTTTCTTGATTTGAAACTGCTCATTTGAAAACCATGTCTGGAAAAAGAACCGTCTTGAAATTAGGCGCATAACCAATACCGTAATACCATGGGGACTTGCTGTGATTCTCCTAAAGTTTTAACTAATTTGTTTCATGATCCAAGAAGATGGAAAGGCAAACAGTGTAGACCCTGATCAGACTGCTCCTCTTCAGGAGCAGTCTGATCTGGGTCTACACTGTGTGCTCATGCCTATCTGTCCCAATACTTAGGATCATTACAGTATGTACTGTAATTACCCATGTATTCGGACACATGAATTTACCATACTTGATAAAAAACTTGAACAATTACGAGAACAATTTACTACCCTATCTTGCGTCTAAAAATAGCTGGATGAATAGCAAACAGTACAGACCTGTTCGAATATGTATGATAAATACTGTATATTCATGGATCTAAGAACTTTTTTATTTTTTATTTTTTTAAAGTGCTCTTACCCTGCTGCGTCTGAAAAGATGCACCTCATTTGTGCCACACCCAACCCATACAGAACAGACTGGCATCATGACTATGAACTTTTTTCTGCTAATCATGGACTATATAGGACCTGCTCAAAAATACTAAAGTAACAACCTTTGTTGACATTTTGAAATTTATAAGCAGGACATGATTTTCTCTGCTGATCTGAGATTTATTGGTACTTAAGTATATATATTTATAAGCAGTAAAAATTTCATGCTCAGTGTGTTGAGCATAAAAAAGTTTAACTTTAACCTCCAGTTAATCTGAACAGTAGAAAGCTCTGCAATGCCAATTACCATCACGTGAACAAGTCTGTGGAATGAAGACCCCCTAAACCCTACTTTATAAAGAGAGAACTGTGGTTTAAGGGGGTATACATTATTTTTCTCATTTTTGCTCCAAGACATAGGTTGTGGGTAGTCGTTAGAACTGCCTCAATGAGGCTGTTCTAACAAGCACCCACAATCTATGATAGCACTATTTTCTAAGGAAAATATCACAGATTTTCATTAGAAAAGAAGCCATTTTGGAGATGTGAGAAAATGCTCTATGACTCATGGATGTGTTATCGAAATGCGCAGCAGATTCTCTCTGGATTTATTTCAAGCTATAACAAAGACACACACCCCACTTTTTTCAGTCGGACAAGTTCCTGACTGCGCAATAGAGCTTAGTTTCAGCAGTCAAAGTGATAATTACAACACAATGCATATAAAGTGCTGCGACGGCGTCGCTATCATTTGGTAGGACTCATTGCATAATTCTGGCATTCTGCTTGCCAAGGTTCCCAAAATGCCAAAATTATCCAACTCATTATATTAAATACCCCTATTTATGAAAAGATCTGTGACATTATTCTGACAATTTAAAGGGATGGATATATTTTCAAGGGAGACAACTCATTTCAGCATTGATTTACTTCCCCTGTCAGCAAAAGCAGGCAAGAATTTGCTTCTAGATACTAGGGTATTCCTTATTTCTTGTTAGAAACATACATTGAAGGTCCTTGTTTGAATCACCTCATTGAGGCGATTCAAACAAGTACTCACAAGACAGGTTTGAATGGAGATTTTTTTAATGAAAAATCTTATACTCCTTTTTTATTGAGCTATGTGTTAATGAGAGACCCTTACTATGTTTGGTTTCTGCTTTTTTGGCTTTGTGGCCCTTTCAAGATTATTTCACTTAATTCGAACCTATCATTAATCAGGTATGAAAACCAGAGTACCCAGAGAAAAACCACCTGACCTTCTGTTGCAGAATCTGGCGTCTCACATGAGGCCAGAGTGAGGCGTGAACCACAATGGTAAGAGACCTGGGACCAGTTGTTCAAAACTAACGACGCCGTTAGTTAACGTATTGTTAAAACTTTGATCATTAAAAATGGCAAATATGCTGAAATTTTTGCTGAAAAATGTGAGCAGCTTTTGCGGACGCAAAAGCTGCTCACATTTTTTCAGCAAAAATACCAAAATTTACAATATTGTACTTGCTAGAAGAGTTAACAATATGGCCACTAACGAGCTCGTAAAGCTAACGATGCTTTGAACAACTGGCCCCTAATGGTTAAGAATCAGCACTGCTTACTCATTAGGCCACGGAAGCCCATCGAGCTCAGTGCGTACAGATTAGCAATCTGGAAGCCATCAAAGTTGATTCCCTTTGTTAAAACCGGTGTATCCAATTCCCTTAATCTTCAAAATGTGATCACTTGTATTGTTTTCAACTGTGTCTTCAAGGAGAAATGCATGATATCTTTGTGACAGTTATTTAATTTGAAAAGTATATAAATATGTTACATAATACTGGTTTTCTTTTTCTCTTCCCCACCCATCACTATAGCAGATTTATTCCACATCATCATAAGACACCCATGTGATATACTGCATTTACCCCAAATATTTGGACACCTCAACTCCTTACTATACTTGTTCTAAAATTTGAATACCGTAAGTACAATTTCTACCAGATGTCTAAAAACAGTTGGATGAATGTCAAACAGTGTAGACCCTGATGAGATGCCAAATTCTGCAGCATCTCATCTGGGTCTACACTGTTTGCTTAGGTCTGCCTGTCCCAATACATAGGGTAAATACGGCAGAGGTGTTTTCTTCATTTCTAACAAGAACTGCTAAGACGAAAATATGTGATATTTTACAATTTTTTGTATAGTAAATTAACACTAACAACAAAAAATCATTATCATATAATAACATCAACAATTTTTGCCATCATTGCTTCTTCAGGATGATATAAATAATTTTGAGATATTTCTTAACCCTTATCCCACTGTTCTTTGCAAACAATGTAGATCCAGATCAGATGGCTTCTGAAGAAGCCATCTGATCAGGATCTACACTGTTTGTCATTCAGTTTGTGAATTTGAATAGACATTACAGTTGAATCTCGGTGATTCGAACGCCGATTTTTTCGAAACTACCAGATTTTTCGAAAGTATGTGTGTCGGTCCCGATCTTTTTTGCAATTATTTCATGTAAAAATATTACCGATATTTCGAATTTCGATTGTTCAAAAAATTTGATTTTTCGAATAAAATTGTCGGTCCCCATCAAAAAAATTCCTAACAAAATCCATCTCCAAATTCGAAGTCAAAATATGTCAAGCACATTATGCATGCTTGAAGAGTATGTTTTCTTTGAGCTTGTTCACACCCGAATGATTTCACAGGTGCATTATATTATTGTGTATACAGATAATTGATTCCTAGTTAATCCTGAACTTCTTAATTGATATAACTGTAATTGGTAATTAGCATCGTTAAGAAGATTATCCTGTTTGGTGTTTTAAATAAAGTGACTTTAATCTGAGACCTTCAAGCATATGGTTTTATGGGAAACTGAAAGTAGACGATTTTCAGAGAATTTCAAAGACAGGTGAAAGTGAAAATAGAAAATAAAAGTGACTAGAAGCACAGACTTCAACAGTATGCTTATTTTAGTCTGATCTAGATCTTTGCTTACTACTCCCGTGAGCTTCATTTCATCTCAATGTGGGAATAAGTCCCACAAAAAGGGAAGTGACGTCTCCAAAATGACCTTTATAGTGTTGACGGGGATGTTAAACATCAAATCAAACAAACAAACTCCCGTGAGCTATTTCTGTCCCGCCTTTTTACTGGTTTTTAATAGTTTGTCTGTTAGAGATTTATTTTTTTACATTACACAAATGTTGCAGGATGTTAAATGGTTCATGTAGTTTTGTTTCCTTTTGTTTGTTTGATTTGAGGTTTAACGTCCCCATCAACACTGTAAAGGTCATTTTGGAGACGTTGCTTCCAATTTTGTGGGATTCCCTTTTAGATGAGGTACTTTAATTGCTCTTATATAGAAAGTCTGTGTTCTTGCCTATGGACAAAATGCAGTCAAATATTTTACCGAACCAAAACTTCCAAATATTTCCGAAAACTACCGATTTCGAAAATTCGAACTCCTGATTATTCGAAGACAATCTGGCGGTCCCTGTCACTTCGAATTATCGAGGTTTGACTGTGTATGGTGTAATCTGATTGGCTGATAGTCAGAAATGGGTGTGGCTTATTAAAATATTCAGCAGGATAAGGGGTAATATACAGTGCACCAATTTACATAGATGAAAGTTTGTGATACTTCACACTTCAGATTTCTGCTACAAACATAGATTTTCAGTACTCAAAGAAATGCCTAATTTAGGCTTTTCAAATGACTTCCCAGAATCTATAATAATGTATATTTTGAAGCAAAACTTAGGGACTTTGAGGAAAAAGTGATACTTCACATATTTCTACTAAAAACACAGACAATCAGTTCTTATTAAAACTGCCTCATTGAGGCAAATGAGGCAGTTTTAAAAAGTACCCAGACCTCTATGTTTTAGAGCAAAACTAAGGGAAAAGCAGATGACAATTGTTATGACTGGCATCTTACGTGGGATCTAAATTGACATACCGTATTCGCCCTAATTACCGCACCGTGCGCTTAGTTTTTTCAAAATCATGTAAAAAATCACAGTAAAAAATCTACCTAATTAGCGCACACTCTATGCGAAAACAACAGCCCCCGAGATTATGCATACTGATATTTAATGGGACGGAAAATGATACTAAAGCATTGCCTTCACTGTTGAAGAAAAAACGGTTAGTTTTTTAGCTATTTATTGTGAGAGCTTCCAGGGGGAGGTTACTGTAAAGTTTGAGCTTATGCATTTCCTTTTCAAAATAGCTTTGGTGTGCGCTTATAGGAGCATGTGCGGTAATTAGGGCGAATACGGTAAACAGGTTTGGACTGCTTGGAAATGATATCCACAGCATATGAATAAGCACTTTTGTGAGATCTGAACTTGATACGAACAGAACTACAGACAGGATACAGACTTATGGACTTTTTATGAATATAGTAGGATTGAATGATAGACATGATCTAGTCTATATCTGTCATCATACCAAATATGAACCAAATCAATCATATGAGCTCTTATATGTCAGTGGGCAAGGGCGAAAGTATTGCTGAATAAAACTTTCAGCCTATATCTATCATCATACCAAATATGAACCAAATTCATATGGTTTGAAAAATATGAGCTCTTAAGGGGAATGGGAACACCTTCAGGGGAGGCAACTCCTGCAAAAGTATTTTTGTCTCCCATGTCAATAGGGGTCAACTCTTAAAGGAAAGAATTTGCTCCTGAGGAGCAACTTCTTTCCTTTAAGAGTAGACCACTTTTTCAGTGGGACAGGGCTTATGCAAAAGCGAACAGGAAGTCCCGAAAGTTGTCTTGCTTTGAAAAATAGCGGAAAAATCTGCCAGGTGTTCCCATTCCCCTTAAAAAACTTACATGTGGATGCTGGCCCCAATTCCAATGCCAAGGACAAATGCCAATGCCGACGGAAGTGCAATTATTGCTCTTACTGGACTTTGTCCAGGTGAGTTAAAGAGGTAAATGCACTTGAGGCAACACTGTCTCACCAAGATGTATAAATCACATATGACAGTTGTGTAGTGCCGTAGATATGCTCCCAAAAATTATCACCAACAAGATGTGTTTGTGAAACATGAACATGAGTGGGAAGCCCTTGACACAATGAATCTACATGCAAAATATAAAGACTCCATCTCACACAGATAACAAGTGATGATAAAATAGGTCACAGGTCAAGGTCACAGGTCAAAATTTTGTATGAGTGGTAAGCCCTTGTCACAAGTGACCTACATGTATATGCCAAATATGAAGGCCTATCTCAAATGGTTCAAAAGTTATGATAAAGTAGGTCACAGGTCAAGGTCACAGGTCAAACATTCTTGTGTGAGTGGGAAGCCCTTGTCAAAAGAAACCTACACGCGAAATTTGAAGGCTCTATCTCAAACGGCTCAGAAGTTATGACCAATTTTATTTTTCCTTACAGTAGGTCACAGGCCAAGGTCACAAGTCAATATTTTTGCATGAGTGGGAAGCCCTTGTCACAAGAAACCTACACGCCAAATATGAAGGCATTATCTCAAATGATTCAAAAGTTATGATCAATGTTATTTTTTTTCTTTAAAGTAGGTCACAGGTCAAGTCATAGGTTAAAATTTTTGTATGAGTTGGAAGCCCTTGCCCCAAGGAACCTGCATGCCAAATATAAATGCTCTATCTTAAACGGTTTAAAAATATTTTTTTTTAAAGTAGGTCACAGCTCAAGGTCATGGGTCAAACTTTTGTATGAGTGGAAAGCCTTTGTCAGAAGGAACCTACATTCCAAATATGAAGGCTCTTTCTCAAACAGTTCTAAAGTTATGACCAAGGTTAATTCTTCTTTAAAGTCGGTCACAGGTCAAGGTCAAAGTCAAATATAAATTTTTTTTATATTAGTTGAAAGCCCTTGTCACAATGAACCTACATGCCAAATGTGAATACTCTATCTCAAACACTTCAAAAGTTATAATAAAGTAGGTCACAGGTCATGGTCACAATTTTCTGGGAAGACTTTGTCACAAGGAACCTACATGCCAAATATGAAGGCTCTATCTCAAACAGTTAAAAAGTTATGACCAATGTTGTTTTTGTTCTTAAAGTAAGTCATAGGTCAAGGTCACAGGTCAAATTTTCTGTATGACCAGGAAGCCCTTGTCACAAGAAACCTATATGCCAAGAGAACACATGTCAAGTCACAGGTCAAAATTACTTTCTCAAGATAAAATCAAGCAGACATCCATAAATTAACCTACACACATGGATATCTGGAGCTAATTAGCCATAGTAAACGAATTATCCATGTTCGAGTTATCGAAGTTTAAGGTCAAAGTAAAGTTGTTACCAAATCTGTACGAGACTCTGATTCACCAATACCAAGTTTGGTATTTAAAGGTTGTATAGTTCTGGAGATAGGCTAAAAAGTCTGTGTAATGAACGCCCCTCTAAACCACACTCAGGTTAACTTATGTTTGGAGTTCCAATATGAAAAATATTAAAGACACTCTTCCGAAAAGTAACCATTTTGGAGGTATGAAAGATTTTACTATGTCGTACATGTATGTTATCGTAATGCAAGGGATCATGATGGAATGATAGGTCAGAAGGACCCAAAGGATGCAAGGATGGAACAGGGCAACACTATTTGCCCCTACCAAAAATTGGCATGGGTAATGAAGCAACATTCAAAATCATACTTTACAACCCACTGAGAATTCCAGAATGATTGCCTAAGTAAAGGAAGTATGTAAGGGTAAGTTGAGATGGGTTTTGTTTCATACCAGGACAAACATGTTAAATCAGGGAATGTGTTGCAACCATCTATTCATTTGATTAAGGGAACTGAATACATTAGCCAAATTTACTTCAGAGAAAACCTATTTCTTCTGTATAATTCGAATCCGGTTTCAAATTAGACTCTTGTTTACAGGAAAATGAACATGATGCTAGAGAAGATAGAACAATTAGTTTTGTTACAAATTGTCTCCTTCACTCTGATATGAGGTAGCTGAGCAGTAAAATCTGTAAGGTACTGACACATGGCGCAGGCCGACAATATGTGACTGAATCTTTTGACCTGACTTCAAACCATATACGGATTTATCCTGTTTCGGTTTTTGGTTTGTATTGGAGTTTAATGGCCCAGACAACACTATTTTAGGTTATTTATTATACTAAGTTCACACCAACGGCGCTTTGATGGCGCTTTTAAGCAGCGTGCAAAGCGGCACCAAAGCGTAACAAAGCTTGATTAAAGCGTCAGGGTCGTAATAGATCGTGGTAAAGCTTGGAGTAAAGCGGGACATTTGGCAAGAGCGCCAAAAATTTTTAAACTGTTTTAAAAATTTTGGGCACTCTGTCACGAATTGATTAAAGCGCCGAGAGCGTATCAAAGCTTAACAAAGCGTAACAAATCTCAGCAAAGCTTGACTCAATGCGTAGGAAAGCTTAACAGAGCTTAGTTCAAAGCGGGGACCCCAGTCTTCATGGTCTGTCACCACTTAACACGCTTCGTTAAGATGTCTCAAGATTTGCTACGATCTGGCATGAAGATCTGACATGAGGTCAGACGCTTTCGTCAAGCTCTGACACGCTTTGTTACGCTTTGATGAAGGACTCTTATGCTTTCCCACGAATTTAGAGGCTTTGTTACGGTTGGCAAGCTTCCTCACGCTCTCTCACACTCTCCTACGATACCCACGCTCTGTCTTCATTCCTATAAATAGCGCTGCGACTTGAGTACCACTCATTGCATTGTTTCCAAACGAAGAAGAAGTACATTTGTATCGTGAACCTGAAAAAATACTGAAAGATGCAATGATTTTGTGGATCTTCTGCATCTTTATATAGGCTCTGGATCAAAAGCGGCATGAAATCGGCGATCTCGACATTTTCCAACGCGTAACAAAGCTTAACAGAGCGTAACAATGCACAACAGAACTTGATAATCGTATCAGAGCTTGATTTAAAGCGTCATAATCACATCAAAACGTAATAAAGCGTTATAAAGCTTATCAAAGCGTGATTTCAAGCGTAACAAAGCCTGATCAAAGCGGGATTAAAGCGTGAGGAACCGTAACAAGTCGGGAAATAATTCGTCCCCAAAGCGGCAACCAATTCGTATCAGAGTGTATCAGACCTTATCTGAGCGTAACATTACTTAGGAGATCCTGATATTTTTGGAAAAGTAAACAAAAATGACAGCGCTTTGCTCGCCGATTTAAAGCACGGCATTCGCCGTTGGTGTGAACTAGGTATTACCTATCCACACTTTTCCTGGGCAGGCTTATATGTAAGCAGTTAACCAGTACAGTGCACATTCTTTTGTCAGAAAATGACGACTGCCCTTCTTGAATCAGGGGAAGGGAGAGAATGACCGTAGCAAAGATTTCATGATCAATCTCCACGAAAGAATGTTGCCAACCCTGGCAGGTATCAAACCTCCTGATCACCAGTCAGATGCACTTCCGACTGCGCTACCGAGGCTGGCTTATCCTAAATGTAACTAGAACCATCAAAGTCGTGATCAGGGCCCCGCAATAACATGTTTGAAGCGGGTGGTGGTTTGTAGATTTTCAAAATGGCCACCATCATGGCCATTTAATTATTGGAAGAGAATGATCTGAGCAATTCTGAACCTCCATGTTGCCCACATGCCTCCCATTAAGTTTTGTTTCAATCCCACTTTCATTTTCGGAGATGTTGTTTGAAAACTTTGAAGATGGCTTCCATGGAGGCCATCTTAGACATCGGCATCAAACAATTTCAGCAATTCTGATTTCAGCAATTCTGAATTTCCATGTCACCCCATCATGCCTTCCATCATCTTATTATTAACCCTTATCTTGCTATTCATGACAACCCCTATCTTTACAAACAGTGTAGATCCAGATCAGATGGCTTCTGAAGAAGCCATCTGATCAGGATCTACACTGTTTGGCATTCAGTTTATGAATTTGTAGCAATAAATTACATCAAGTAATTTGATTGGTTGATAGACAGAAATGGGTGTGGCTTAAATGAATATTCAGCAAGATAAGGGTTAAAGTTTCAGCTAAATCCTACTTTCAGTTCTGGAGGAGACTTTGGTTAAAGAATTTCAAAATGTCTGCCATGGGAGCCATCTTGGATATCGGAATGGAATGAATTTATCATTTCTGATTTTCCATGTTGCCCAAATGTCTCACACCAAGTATCAGCTCAATCGGACTTATGGTTCTGAAGAAATTGAAAATATGAAAAGCTCCAGATGAGCAAATAAAAGATCACAATGTAATGGATCTACAGTGTAGACACCATGAGCAAGGTTGTTGTACGAGTGGTTTTCATATTTTTAGGCCAAGCAATGAAAGAATTGTTGCATTCAATGTGTGCACAAGTGTATGCTTGATCGCATTGGGTGAAACATACACTTCTGTCAACATCCAGATCTACAGAGCCCTTCAGTAAAAGGTCCCTACAATTACAAATTTCTTTTCCTTGTCACCGAAATAGATTAGGCTGCATGGTGCTTCCATGCAGAGTTGCAACCGACTGAACTTTTGAATACTGGTAAAAAAAATGGAAGGTATAAGTCTGCCAAGGAAAAGCGGTGCGAGTCAGACCGTCCCTTAAACTCTAGCAATAAAAATTTCCAACAAAATTGTAAGCAATGTCTCAAAAATGTCCAAAATAGTGTTGACATGGATGTCAAACCTCAATTCAAACAAACAAAACCCAATGTCACGATCTGAATAATTATCATAATACATCGTTAGATGCAGAACTGTGAAATATTGGAACCCTACGACAAACGTGAAGCCATAGTGAATTAATACCACACAATTTTCCCTCAAATAACATGCGTTAATCATGATAAATCACAATGAAGAAAAAATATTCCTGAAATATCACGACTGGATCATGGCGGTGATTCAGATGAGACACTCATCAAAACCTCAAAGAACACGCTTCTGACTAAAACAGGCACATACATGTAACAAAGCATGATATGAGCATAACATAATAATTGGAATTGATACATCCAACATATTTTAATATTTTCAACCATTTTAACAAGGGAGATAACTGGGGAGACTACTTGTTTGCTTTTCCACATCTAGAAACACTGTGAAAAAGGGAGTCCACTTTTAACCTTTAACCTGCTGAATATTCAATTAAGCCACACTCATTTCTGACTTTGAACCAATCAGATTACTTGATGCAGCTTATTTCTACATCTTCATAAACTGAATGTCAAACTGTGTAGATCCTGATCAGATGGCTTCTTCAGAAGCCATCTGATCTGGATCTACACTGTTTGAAAAGATAGGGCTTGTCGCCTACAGCAGGGTAAAGGTTAAAGGAGTGAATGCAAATTTCTTTCCTTTCAGAGTAGACCATTGAGGAGCAAATTCATTCCTTTAAGAGTAGACCCCTGGTGTATCGGGAACAAAAACATATTCAAGAGCTGCTTCCCCTGAAAACGCATTCATTATGCTTCTGGATAATGTGTAGCTCAATAAGCGAAGGGGAATTTACAGAAACATGAAATGATTTTCTTGAAAAACTTTGATTTAGCTTTCCTTAACCCATAAAATACTAGTGAATTCTTCCATTGCTATTTGTTCGACAAGTCCGTATGTCATATAAAGGGTGTCAGGCCTTTATTTTCATTTTTATTCTATTTTTGACGGAAAATTCTGTTAGCAAATAGTGCAGGTCCAGATTAGATGTCGCATTCTGCGGCGTCTGATCTGGGGCTACACTGTTTGCCAAGGTACCCTTTAGGGGTTTCCAGCATGTAATGGGTTAAAGTGAGATTACCATAAATTGTTTATGGACTTTTTGGCCCCGTCTACATTAGTATGGTCATGCCAAGAGAATCATGCTGACTGCTGGAAACATGTTGCTGGAGATGGGGCTGTTATAGAGAAATTGCAACGCACCCTCATTCATTGCTTGTGTTCTACACCAATAATGTTATTTAACCCATTGTATGCTAGTGGACTCTTCCATTGCTATATGTTGGACAAGACCATTTGTCATATGAGGGGTGGTAGGCCTTTTTTTTTCTTGATTTTATTCTATATTTGATGGAAAATTCTGTTAGCAAATATCGCAGGCCCACTCGGATAAGACGCCACATTCTGTGGGGTCTGATCTGGGCCTGCACTGTTTGCCAAGGTACCCCTTTAGGGGTTTCCCGCATACAATGGGTTAAACACAGGGGGAGTCAGTTTATCCATTTTATATACTTTTTTTGGTTTCACGGCCCATACAAGATTGTTTCACTTATATCCAGCGCATTGTTAATCAGAGGTGGGCAAAAACTGAGTACCCATAGAAAAACCACCTGACCTTCCCTTGCAGAACCTAGCATCTCACATGTGACCCGAGCCGGTCTTGAACCACAGCAGTGAGAGAGTCAGCTCTCTTATCCACTAGGCCACAGAGGCGCGTTATCCATTTTACAAGGGAAACTCCAAAAAGGGACACTGGCAAATAAAACATGCACAGATTAGATGCTGCAAAACATAACTACTTATCAGGGCCTGCACTGTCTGCAATCTATAAATAACTAAACCTCACACTTCTAAACTTCAAAATAGACTCAACAATAACACATCCATGCAATATAGTGCATTTTTTCATATCTTAAAAATGGCTATTTTACTGGTGAAAATCTGTGCTATTTTTCAAACACAAGTTGTGGGTACTCGTATTGAGGTGGTTCTAAAGAGAATCCACAACCTTTGTCTTGGAGCAGAAATGAGAAAAATATTGTATACCCCTGAACAAACCCTGTTTTATCTATATGAAGTGAAGTTTGTGCGGAGGGGGCTGTTCATTTCACGGACTCGTTCACATGATGCATTGAAAAAAAATGTTCAAATGTCAGTGATCTTTTCATCCCTTATCCATTTCAAGCACTCCGGAAAATTCTAGAGCAGAAAGCAATCTAACTTACTTGTTCTTTTTTAGCAGAAGTAAGACTTTAACCCATAAAATGCCAATCACGGAAACTGTCGTCTGCTTTGTCGTCTGCCAGTTACTTTAAAAGTCATTTTTGCATAACAGTGTGGACCCAGATCAGACTGCTCCTCTAGGAGCAGTCTGATCAGGGTCCACACTGTTTGCCTGTATGCAAAAGTATTTTTAAAAAGTTAACAAAAAGATTCAGTAGACAACATAAGCAGACAACATTTTCAGATGTTGGTTTTCTCAGCGCCTTAAGGGATGACACTTCATGTGAATTGTCTTCCCAGCTGATGATGCACATGTAATGTCAAGCCTTATTTTCACTGAAAAATAAGGAAAATTACTTGAAAATGCCATCTGCTACTTGGGCTTAGCTCTTGAAGTAAAAATGGATGCCTGGATGTGCCAGAACACAAAATGGCCAATATATTTTCGATGGATGATCACATTTAATTCTCCGGAGGAATATATGTCTGGCAGGAAGTGTTTTCATAGTCACGATATGACAGAAGCGGGCACGTATTTGTCAATATGGTACATGTCTAAATTGATATATCCATATGTATATTTTGTATTATAACTATATCATGTCATAAATTGAGTTCTCGATGAGGCAGTTCTAACGTGTACCCACAATCTATATTTTGAGCAAAAATAAGAAAAATATCACATTTTTTCACCTTAAAATTTCATGTATTCAACGGGAAAATTTACAATGTATTTGTATAGGCATGTTTTCGTAATGATACCAAATGAAACAATAAGCATGTTTACCAGATGGTTTTTTTTTGTCTTTATTTTTCATTGAAAATAAGGCTGTTTTGTTTGTTTGATTTGAGGTTTAACGTCCCCGTCAACACTGTAAAGGTCATTTTGGAGACGTTGCTTCCAATTTTGTGGGACTTTTACCCGATATTGAGATGAAATGACATCTCAAGCCCTGTCTCCCAATGAAACCAATAGGGTTTATTAGCATGGACGGTCCACCTCGCACCGCGGTTCCTGGACAGGCTTAGATCCTCTAAGCGGTTTACCAGTACTAGTGTGTGGGCCGGATTCAGCTCTGCGTGGAAGCATCATGCAGCCCATATATTTCTTCAAGCCCCTATGGGCGGGGGCTTGAAAATAAGGCTGCATTGGCAGACAAATAATTTTAGGAATGAATTTCATTTATGCATGCTTCATGCAGTTTGCCAGTGATTCGCTGGAGTTCACACATCCATAAAATCCACAAAAATGGTAATTCATTCCTTATAATTCCAAGTTTGCCATTGAAATGTTAAAAAATGTCACCAAAATGGTAAAATTAAGAAATTCTTCCTAAAGCGTAAGCATGAACTTATTATTATTAACCTACCAACGAAACCCAAGCAGGAAAAAAAACGTCAAGTCTTTAAATTCAGTTTATTTGTCTTCTAACATTTATGTTTTCAATACTTTCTTATGTTTCAACTGAGCGCTCTCGACGTCACTTCATATACAATGGCGTAACATGCCGGTTCTAAACATGCTCTTTGATGTCATGTTATGGTAAATTACTACCTGTCGCTGTGTTTACCCTTCTCTTGCTGAATACTCAGTTTAGCCACACCCATTCCCGACTTTGAACCAATCAGATTACTTGATGTAATTTATTCCTACAAATTCATAAATTGAATGTCAAACAGTGAAGCTCCTGATCAGATGGCTTCTTCTTCAGAAGCCATCTGATCTGGATCTGATCTGGATCTACACTGTTTGCAAAGATAGGGATTGTTGTGAACAGCATGATAAGAGTTCTGCGATTCTTGCTCATGAAGTTTATCGTAGCATAAAACTTATTTCAACCAATCAAAAGGCTAGAAAAGTGCATAATGACGGAGAATTTGTGAAGGCTTACTTCACAGAAACATAATAAAAAAAAATTAAGATAGTCATCAGCTTTAGATACTATCAACCAGGATAAATTCAAAATTTATTTTCAAGATTATAAGCCACCATGGCAGCCATCTTGGATTTCGAGTGAATTCAGCTATTTCTGATCTACTAATCGCCTTTATGCCAAAATCCCATTTTTGAGACAATCTGTTTTGGGATGAGATGTTGAAAACTGACCATGACCTTTGCTTCAGGTGCACTATTAACCCTTGTCCTGCTGAATATTTAAATATGTCACACCCACTATTGATTATCAGCCAATCAGATTACTTGATGCAAATTACTGCAACAAATTCATAAACTGGATGGTAAATAATGAAGATCCTGATCAGATGGCTTCTTCTTCAGAAGCCATCTGATCTGGATCTAATTTGTTTCAAAGGTAAAGCATATCAGGGCTCAGCAGGACAAGGGTTAACCCTTGTTCAGCAGGACAAGGGTTAACCCTTGTCCTGCTGATCCCGGATATGTATTATTTTCCAAACAATGAAGATCCAGATCAGATGGCTTCTGAAGAAGCCATCTGATCAGGATCTTCATTGTTTATCATTCAGCTCATGAATTTGTTGCAATAATTTGCATCAAGTAATCTGATTGGTTGATAATCAGTAGTGGGTGTGGCATATATAAATATTCAGCAGGACAAGGGTTAAGATAAACAATTGCAATGTTACTTGTAGTAAAAGTCGAACCTAATCTGTGTATTTCTCCAATGCTAAAAATCCAATGTTTAACCCATTGTATACTAGTGGACTCTACCACTAATATATATTGGACAAGTCCATTTGTCATATAAGGGGTGTCAGGCCTATTTTTTTGTTTTTATTCTATTTTCAACAGAAAATTCTGTTAGCAAATGGTGCAGGCCCTGATCAGACGCGGCCTTCTGCGGCGTCTGATCTGGGCCTGCACTATTTGCCATGGTACCCCTTTAGGTGTTTTCCCCCCGCATGCAACAGGTTAAATTAGCCACTAGGATAGGCTAACCTAATCAAGACTTGCCCTGTGCTAAAATTCCAATGTTTAACGACCAACTATCTACAGTCTGCCAATGATAATTTTCTTCATTACATAATTGTCATTCACAGCAGACAGCAGACTATTTCAACGAGTCTCAACGTACCCTCTGTATGTTTGAGTTAATACAGATGATCAGAATACAGTATCAGCCACATAGAAATTTTCTTAGTCCATGATTCTGATGACAAGACCATTTTGAGGACATGGAATTTGTCCAACATATAACAATGGAAGAGACCACTCTTCCACTGTGATATGTTGGACAAGCCCATTTGTCAAATAAGGGGTGTCAAGCTTATTTTTTTTTTATTTTTTTTTTTATTCTATTTTTGATAGAAAATTTTGTTAGCAAATAGTGCTGGCCCTGATCAGACTCCACATTCTGGGGCGTCTGATCTGGGCCTGCACTGTTGGCCAAACTACCCCTTATGGGGTTTCCCCCATGCAATGGGTTAAAGCCCAAAGGAAAATTCTAGAGTAGATGAAAATCTATTTCTTTTATCACTTTTTTTTTTCGAAGAAAATAAAACTTGTCATTGCATGGCTAGCCGATTCACATGAAATGTTAAGCGATAGTTCCTCGGAAAAATAAGTAAAAAAAAATAGTTTGAAAATGTCATCTGCTAAGTATTGAAAATTGCGCACTTTAAGGGTTTAACCTTTAGCATGCTGTAGGCGCATTCGTGCGCCCGTGAAAATGTAATGGCGCCACGCTGTAGGCGCAATCGTGCGCCAAAATTGACTGGTGTGCTTGGTGCGACTCATAGAAAAGGAGGAACTCTCGTTTTTCGGTGCGGTTTGGCATTTCGGTATCAAATAACATCCGGGCATCGATGAAAAAAAAAACTTGCCGTTTCGATGTTTTTGGATGGATTTTCTTCGGGTTTTCTGGGTAAGGATGCAATTTTTTTTAGGAAATCGCTACTTTTTAACGAACTTGATCTAATCGAGCCCAAAATACGCTCTGAAAGGGTGTTTTAAACGATTTTTCGACTCAGTCAGCTGAGTGACAGTAGGCTACTTTCGTTTTCCATATGCTTTGAATGGTGGAGAAATCAAGAAAAATACGGGTTTTTGCGTGTTAAAAGTTGCTGAAAATGGTAGTATTTGATAAAAACAATTCAGTGGGACGGAGTATCGATAAAAAAATTAATTCAGCATGCTAAAGGTTAAATCTGTAGCCAAAATGGGAAGGCAGATGCCAACCCCACAACCAATGTCAGTGGGACATGAATAGTGCTTCCCTGTGATCAAGGTAACATACAAATACAGTGACAGCACTGGTGAGTCAGTTGCTGGAACCATAGGGCGGACTTCTTCATTCAGGCCTCCAAATCCTGTGCCTTAAGAAAGTAGTGTAGACCATGCTCAGATACTGCTTTTTTGCAGCATCCGATCTGGGTTTACCGTATTTGCTAAACCAAGCACATGAGTCCAGTCAAGGTTACAGATAGCTGATTAGGAAATCTGTGGTTTTAGCCTTGGATAGAAATTCTGTTCTTACACTAGTGTTCCTACCCAGGCAAACTACATAAGTATAGTGCACAAAAAATAAAACATATAAAATAAAATGAAAATTTTCAGTGGTGTTGTGCAAGAAAAAGAATCTAAGATGGGATTCTGTTGTAGATGGTTGTTACCAATCCTTGGGATGAATGATGCTGAGCGGAGCGCCCATATCGGATTCTTATATTTTACCCAGCAGTCTGATGTCATGGAGACAAGAATAGCATATAACCTGGATTTCTCCAGTCAAATAATAGCAATATAACTCGATCTCACTGAATGTCAAGTTGTGGTGCAGTATAGTCAAAGGGAGATTATCAATAAGAGAAAAAGACAGACCTACAGATAAAAAGGATTTATCTATATTATATTTAATAACAACGGGTCAACATCAAATAGGCTGATCTGAGTCTTGGCTGGTTAAACAGGTCTTATTGTAAGTTTTACTGTGCACTGGCTCATAAGTATTTAAACAGGTAGTTTTTCCTACTGTAAAAATCCTAAGAATTCGGACACCTTGAGGACTTGTTGTAATTCTCCTAAAATTTTAACAAATTTGTTTCTTGATCCAGCAAGGAGTCAAAAAAGTGCAGACGGAATGGCAAACAGTGTAGAACCTGCAGTCTGATCAGGATCTGCACTGTTTGATTAGGCCTGTCTGTCCTAATACTTAGGATGATTACAGTATTTCTCATGCAATCTATTCCTATGGCACTAGAGGCTACTAGAATTGTTTTCTAAGAAAACAGATGTTCCCCCCACCACACTCATTATTTCAGCCCTGTGACCTTGAAAATTAGGTCAAGGTCACCAAAATCTAATAAGTTCTTAAGATCAGCCCACTGATATAATGTACCTAGTTTGAACCAAATCCATCCACTGGTTCAGGAGATAGAGTGCAGACAAGGCAATTTTCAACAGTCTAAGTCCCGTGGTGACCTTGAAAATTAGGTCAAGGTCACCAACATCTAATCAGTTCTTAAGACCAGCCCACTGATATAATGTACCAAGTTTGATCAAAATTCATCCACTGGTTCAGGAGAAAGAGTGCAGACAAGCCAATTTTTAAAAGTCTAACTCCCGTCGTGACCTTGAAAATTAGGTCAAGGTCACCAAAAGCTAATCTGTTCTTAAGACCATCCCACTGATATAATGTATCAAGTATGAACCAAATCCTTCCATTGGTTCAGGAGTTAGAGTGCAGACAAGCTTTTTTTGGTCTAAAATTTAACAATGGTTTCAGCCCTGTGACCTTGAAAATTAGGTCAAGGTCACCAAAATCTAATCAGTACTTTTCCCCCTCCCAATGGTGTACCTGTGTAAGTTTTATCAAAATCCATCCATCCATTCAGGAGATAGAGTGCAAACAAGAGGCAACGCCAACGCCGACACTGACGCCGACGCCGACAGGATCCGCACCAAAACCAATATGCCCCCCTCCCTGTCGGGTGGGGGGACATAAATATGGTCAGTGCTTAAATACCAATGACAAACAAGAGGACCATGATGGTCCTATATCGCTCACCTGAGCTAAGAGCTTTGCACGTGCCCCAGTGTCCTGTTCGAGACAAGACTTTAAAGGTTTTTCCCTAATCTCGTATGTCCATGTAAAACAAGTGGGCCCCGTCGCGGGGCCATTTTTGGCCCCAGGGCTATAATTTGAACAATCTTGGTAGAGGTCCACTAGATGAAGCTTCATACCAAATATCAAAGACCTAGGCCTTCTGGTTTCAGACAAGAAGATTTTTAAAGGTTTTCCCTATATAAGCCTATGTAAAACCAGTGGGCCCCAGGGCGGGGCCATTTTTGGCCTCAAGGCAATAATTTGAACAATCTTGGCAGAGGTCCACTAGATAAAGCTCCATACCAAATATCAAAGATCTGGGCTTTCTGGTTTCAGACAAGAAGATTTTAAAAGCTTTTTTCTTCTTTTTCCCTTTTGTTGCCATGGCAACTAGAGTTCTGCATGGAATGGAATTCTTTGAACAACTTTGAGAGAGGACCACCCAAAGACCATTTCTGCCAAGTTTGGTCAAAATCTGTTCAGTGGTTTAGGAGGAGATGTGGTTTAAAGGAATTGTGGACAGAATCCAGACGGATGACGACTACGATGACGACAACGGATGGTGACCGATCACAATAGCTCCCCCGGAGCCTTTGGCTCAGGTGAGCTAAACATGTGACAGCTACCTGTTAATCAGGGGAGGAGTACTGTAATGGGGAGCCATTAGAATTACCTCAGTGAGGTGATCATAGTAAGGAAGAACAGATGATTGCATAGGTATCATAATTTGAAATAAAAATCCAATCAAAGACACACAACACAATCAGATCATAAAGCCTCTTCTAATAGCCTCTGCTATCAGTATTCCAAGGCCATGTACAGCACTGTCAGCCCTAGTATTTTCCTTTGACAGAATACTTTCCAGTTATTTGTGCCTTTTATTATACATTCTTGCCAAAACCAACATCATTCACCTAATATGTAATGTAGCATATTCCTAAAACAAGAGCACATCATGCTGGTGCCAATGCTCGGCTGCAAAAATTCTAAGTGGAAAAATTGGGCATAACTGTGCCAAAAATATTTTGAGGGTTACCTCACCTATTGGTATGAGTTCCCCTTTTCGTAATGGACAACTAGTCCGAGTTTCAAGTAAATATGTTCAGTAATGACAGAGATAATACAAAATGTCCAAGTTTTTGCACAACGAAGACGCAGACGACGCCAGAGCTATGACAATACCTCCTCGTTTTCTTCGAAAACAGCCTGAACTAATAACAAACAGACTATGAAAAAAAATTGGTAGAGGTCCACCAAATATCAAAGACCTGGGCCATGCAGTTTCAGAGAGGGGGGGGGGGGGTTGGGTTTTACGGCCCTTTCAAGATTATTTCACTCATATCGAGCCGATCGTTAATCAGAGGTGGGCGAAAACCGGAGTACCCGGAGAAAAACCACCTGACCTTCCGTTGCAGAACTTGGCGTCTCCAGTTTCAGAGAAGAAGATTTTTTAAGTTTTCAGTAACAAAAATCTATTTTTGGCTCCTGTAACCTAGATGTGCAATGGACCAGAACTGTTTGAACAATTTTGAATGGGGACCACCTAAGGATCATTCCTGTGAAGTTTGGTCAAAATCAGATCAGTGGTTTAGAAGGAGATGTCGTTTGAAGAAATTGTTTAAACATGCACGGACGTCAGACAAAGGGTGCTCACAAAAGCTCACCTCATCACAATGTGACAGGTGAGCTAAAAATAGAGTTGACTGGGCCGTAAAGCTTCAAACAAACATAAGCCAAGGCGATGTGGTGAAGATTTCAAAAGGACATTCACACAGCATTTCCTCTTAAATGATAGTAAGACATAATGCAAGATGATAGAAAAATATATTGTGTGGAATTGGTTTTCCTGTAAATATGTCAGAAACACTTCTCTTTTCGGCATCCATTGCAATAATGGGGAGCACCCTGCCATACATGACAAAACAGTTGTTTTGCTGAAAACTGGTCAATGGGAATTTCCTCCAACTTAACCCTTTTTGTACCAAATGGAATCTTCCTCCTTATATATAGCAGGAGTCCATTACAAACTTTAGGGGTGTCATGTTGTGTTTTCTTCAAAATCTATTTGGAAAATGACTGAACTTTTAGCAAACAGTGGAGGCCCTCATCAAACTCCGCATTCTGCGGCGCCTGATCTGGGCCTGCACTGTTTGCCAAGGTACCCTTTTAGGGATTTCTGGTACTGAATGGGATAATTATGTATGACATTACGTATTGTAAGATGGTGTGAAATTGTTTTTTTTTCTGTAAATGACATCAGAAAAAGACTACTGTGTGTATACATCCCTGATAAAGCATTGCAACATGAATTGTTTTTATATGTCCCTGATAACATACTGCAAAAAAAGGTCAAGGTCACCCAAATCTAATCAAATCTGTGTCATGTTGTAATGATATATTGTACCAAGTTCGACTAAAAATAACCAATTTGTTAATGAGATAGAGTGCAAACAAGTCATTTTTGGCCCAAAAATGACTGTTTTGAGGGGGACCTGTGACCTTAAAAAATGTCAAGGTTACCAAACTCGAATCAAATCTGCAGTATGTTGTAATGATATATTGTACCAAGTTTGACTAAGATTAATCAATTTGTTAATGAAATACAGTGCAGACAAGCTATTTTTGAAACAAAATTGACTGTTTTAGGGTGCTGTGACCTTGAAAAAAAGGTCAAGGTCACCAAAATCTAATCAAATCTGCAGTATGTTGTAATGATATATTATACCAAGTTTGACTAAAATTGGTCAATTTGTTAATCAGATAAAGTGCAGACAAGCCATTTTTGGACCAAAATTGACAGTTTTGGGGGGCCTGGGACCTTGAAAAAAAGGTCAAGGTCACCAAAATCTTATCAAATCTGTGGTATGTTGTAATGATATACAGTACCAAGTTTGACTAAAATTAATCAATTCGTTATGAGATATTATTATTATTTGTCAATTCGTTAAAGATATAGAGTGCAGACAAGCAATTTTTGGCCCCAAAATGACTGTTTTTGGGGGCCTGTGACCTTGAAAATGAGGTCAAGGTCATCATAACCTAATGACTGTTTTCCCCTATCCTAGTGATGTAACTATGCAAGTATGGTAAAAATCCATCTATAGGTTCAGGAGATATAGTGCTTCAAACAGGCTACTCCCGATGCCGACGCTGATGCAAATGGGATCCGCACCAAAAACAGTATGTACCCCACCCCTCCGGTGGGGGGACATTATGATCATTTATGTTTTATGTTCATTTTCCTATATCATCAATACATTTTTTGGATCCATCATGAAACCATGTTATATCCAAAACCATAGTATAACGAACAGTTTTATAACAAGGTCGTGGTGTATTTCTATCTGAAAGTGGTTTTGCTGAAAGTGTATACTCGTAGATTCCCCTCTGGCTTGAATTGCATCTCAACACAGATACATGAAATGTGACTGGCAGTTCACAACTATTGATTCTATCAATTAGCCCAAAGCAATTTTAGAACAAAAAAATCATTTTAACTTAACCCTTGTTGAGTCCGGATATGTCTTATCTTTCAAACAATGAAGATCCAGATCAGATGGCTTCTGAAGAAGCCATCTGATCAGGATCTTCATTGTTTGTCATTC
This sequence comes from Lucinisca nassula, assembly GCA_963580285.1. Classification (NCBI taxonomy): domain Eukaryota; kingdom Metazoa; phylum Mollusca; class Bivalvia; order Lucinida; family Lucinidae; genus Lucinisca; species Lucinisca nassula. The sequence continues at coordinate 103,239,492 of OY757012.1, read as the reverse complement.
AGTTTATGAATTTGTTGGAATAATTTGCATCAAGTAATCTGATTGGTTGATAATCAGAAATGGGTTTGTCATATACAAATATTCAGCAGGTCATGGGTTAACATACTTTGCTGATCAGTGGCTGCAGTCTGTGGCAATTGATCTGGGCCTGTATTGTTTGCCAATGACCCATTTCCAATATAAAATGGAAAAGTTTTAGGCATTTTTTTTTTGTGAAATCTTTCTATCAAAAGTTATTCTTCTGACCATGGTAAAATGATTGGACTGGTGATATGCTGTGGGGTTTACCATATGGGTCATATGCCGTAAAAAAAAATTTCTATAACATTTCTGTGTCTTTCATATCTTTAGAACTAGTATTTTCCCGATGATTTTTTTAAACATTTTTCTTACTTTAAGTCCTAACATAGTTTGTAGGTGTTGAATAGGGCAGTTCAAACAAGTACCCACAATCAATAATTTTTTGAGAAAAATTTGGAAATAATGTATTGTGTATACATGTAAACCTTAGTTTTCTCTGCATAAAGTGGAATTTTGTTCGTTTGATTTGAGGTTTAACGTCCCCGTCAACACTGTAAAGGTCATTTTGGAGACGTTGCATCCAATTTTGTAGGGCTTTTACCCGACATTGAGATGAAAATGACATCTCAAGCCCTGCCCCCCAATGAAACCAGTAAGGTTTATAAGCATGGACGGTCCCGACTCGCACTGCTTTGCCTGGGCAGGCTTAGATCCTCTAAGAGTTTTACCAGTACTCGTGTGCGGGCCGGTTTCAGCTCTGCGTGGAAGCATCATGCAGCCCATCTATTTCTTCAAGTCCCAATGGGCGGGGGCCACATAAAGTGGGATTTAGAGCAGTGTACATTACAAGGATAACCTGATGGTCTATTATTATGCTTAATTTGATTACATCTATGACAGTGCTATGATGCTTACTTAAAAAGTGAGAATTGCTGTCTCCCTGAAGAAAGAAATTAACACATTTATTAGCTTTTTGTGCTTCAAGATCTCACTTGCTAATCAAATAAGGGGCCTCATAGGAAAGGTTTTTTTTTTCTTTTTTTTTCTTTTTTAATAGTTCCATATACACTAATTGTTGACACCCTTTTTTTTTATTTTGTACTTTTAAGGACAAAGAAGCTGACTCATTAATTTTTGCTGATTTGAGTTTCATGTTTCTTTAAATATGCATGCACATGCAGCCAACTAGCAGGGCTATTTTACATGTCTGGGAGACTATGCTTGTATGCAGGCTCACACGAGTCTTTGCCGGTTGCGTATGCAACATTACACTTCCGTACAACATAATAGTACACTCTTTCATACTTCCAAAATGGTAAATTTTCTGATAAAAAATGTCATATTATTCCTATTTATAGTCAAAACATAGGTTGTGGGTGTTCATTAGAACCGTCTCAAAGAGGCGGTTCTAACGAGTACCCACAACCTATGTCTTGGTGCAGAAATAAGGAAAATAATGTATACCCCAATAAACCCCATTTTCTCTATATAAAGTGGGGTTTAGAGGGGTGTTCAGTTCATTTCACAAACGTGTTAACCGTATAATAAGTAAACTTTATCTCATGGCCTGGCCCTTATGAAATTAATTAGCTGCCATCATATATCAATGGTCACATGATCATTGAAGTTTCTTCAAATGACACAAGAAGCCTTAATGTATAAGTAGTTTTTATTGCCATGTGATACAATGCATCTTCATCATTAAGTTTTTTCAAATGTCACAAGAAACCTTAACATGTAAGAAGTTTTTATTGCCATGTGATACAATGCATCTTCATCATTAAGTTTTTTCAAATGTCACAAGAAACCTTAACATGTAAGAAGTTTTTATTGCCATGTGATACAATGCATCTTCATCATTAAGTTTCTTCTAATGTCACAAGAAGCCTTAACATATAAGTATTTTTTATTGCCATGTGATACAATGCTCAAGGATACAAGAACACAACAACAGCAGTATGGTATTCCCGGGTGTTCATGAAATGACTGCAGAGAAAAAACTCAATAAAGCTAACGGGAAAATTAAACTTAAGGTAACAGCAAATAAATGCGATCAGAACAGGCTGATAGCCTTCACAGATTTGCAGGCTGATCTGAGTCTCTGCTGGTCACACAAGTATTTTTGACATTTTTGCCAAGCTCTGAATTTCCCGCCCTTTACCACAGTGTGTCATTTCCATCACATGCGGCTGCTGCAGTGATGAAAATTTCCCACCTTTTACAACAATGCATCACTGATAGTTAGCACATGCGGCTGTTGCATGCAACTGGAAGCAAATGAAAAATATTTTTGGGGAACACACAACATGGGTTGGAAAAATTTTTAATGACAGTTACACCTGTGTGACGGGTGAAGACTCAGATTAGCCTGTGCAGTCTGATCAGAGCATTCCCTGTTTGTATGAACCTTCTCTGGCCTCTTGGATATTTGAAGAGCAGCAAGCAAATATTTAACCACACTGACTAGATGCACAGGCTGATCTGATGCTTCCTTTTTTTTTTGCTGTCCTCCAACTCATTTACATGTAAATGTATAAGGAACCATGGTAGAATGCTTAAAATGTCTTTTACATACAGCCATTTCTGCCTCCAACGTTGCTGTTTGCACAGACACGTTGCTAGCAGATGTGTGCTGGGATCAAATTGTTTGGCTGTCATTTTGTGGTCTCTCATTAGAAATGAGACTCCCGAGAAACACACTGAATGTGTATATGAGCCCCACAAAGCGAATTTGTGTCTTCGAGCATTCCGTCATGACAAATTTTAACTGCGCATGCCCAGCCATTCAGAGGGGCCAGGGATATGGCTTTCTGTCTGAAGGTTCCTCTTGATTCACTGCTTGTATGAGCGAGCAGCGAAGGTTCTGGCCGGCCTGCGCAGATGCGCAGGCTCGCCTGAACCTTGGCTGCTCGCATAGGCGATAAGTACCAAAATCGCTTGACAAGGCCCATATAGTAAAGACAGATAAGCTGTGCATTTGTGCAGTCTAATCAGAGTCTTTATTGTTCACAAGCTTCCATTTCACAGAAAGCGAAGCCGTTGATCAGACTGCCTGCATGAGGAGGCTACACATGACTTAGTCTTTGCTACATAAATAGGTAAAATTTGAGCACTATGTCTGTATTACCTGCCAATGAAACTGATATCAGTAGCTTTTGGGCTCATGTCACGCGTTGTAAATCGCAAACTTTGCAAATCAATCAATTTCGACCTTAACTGAACACCATACTTCATGATTGTAACAGTTGTCCCTCTAAAAATGAACAAAGAAAAAAATTTCAAACATTCATTTTGCCATGTGCTTCAAAAATTTTTGTAACAAGATTCATGCTTTTGAAGAGTATGGAAGTTGAATGCATGAGAGTTAGGTATACCTAAAATAGCGTGGCACAATTTTCCCCAGAAACAACGTAAACAACTTCACCTGTACTAGTTTTTCTTCTTTTGATAAATAGCGATTTTCTTAGAGAAATTTCAAAGCATTTCACGGAGAATATTCGCGTATTGTAATGCAAAATCTTTTCATCTCGGAGATATTTCCAACTTGTTCTCCCAGAAAAAACTGCCTATTTCCACTGAGAAAAAAAATAAAATTGGTTCTTACTCCCTGTATATTCCCTCCATTATGTACATTCATTAGAAGCCTCCGTGGTGTAGTGGTTTTGCTTCTCACCTCATGAACCAGGGTCTGTGGGTTTGATCTCTGGCTTTTCCAGACTTTTGGAAGAGTCTTTAAACCCATCTCTGTATGACTTTAGCTGTTGGTGGGATGTAAAACTCAACACCCAAACAGTTACCTTTGTCATGAAACATATAGAGGAAAGATTCCTCCGATTTTTGCATGTTAGGCTTGCTATATAACAGAAACACATGACCCAGAATATTCTTGTTTTGGTCATTTTGGTCCTTGAATGAGGAGCAGAATTTTTCCCAATATATTCCCTCTGTTACAATTGTAACGTTACATATGTAAAAAAGAAGCATCAGATTTTTGCTCATGTCCCTTGGGACAGATGGGCTTAAGCAAAACAATACAGACCCAGATCAGACTGCTCCTTCTGATCAGGGTCTACAATGTTTGCCATTCCATCTGCACTTTTTGGACTCCTTGCTGGATTGCGAAACAAATTTGTTAAAATTTTAGGAGAATTACAGCAAGTCCTGCAGGTGTCAGAATTTATAGGATTTTTACGGTACATCTGACAGTCACATTTATCCCACATCCTCTAGCATTTGTATTTCTTGTATATGAAGCACAAGAAGGGAAAATCTATCTTCAGACATGTGTGCCAAACAGAGACTCAGATCAGCCTGCAAATACAGGCAGTCTGATCAAAATATTTGCAATGCACTACACATGTATGTTTGCTTGTTGACCCAAAAACCCATTCTGACCTAGTACATACACCGACTGATTTTAACTAATTTTTACCTGGAACCCATAAAAAAGGGGACATATACAAACAGTGTAGATCCAGATCAGATGCTGCATAATGCAGCGTCTGATCAGGATCTACACTGTTTGTTAACAGGACTGTCTATCAAAAATAGAATAAAAAGAAAATGTAGACCTGACACCCCTTAAATGACAAATGGACTTGTCCAACATATAACAATGGAAGAGTCCACCAGTATACAATGGGTTATATTAAGTCTATGATCACAGTACATGTTGAAAGACACATTTCGCAAGATGTTGCTAAAATATCTCCTGAAACAAAAGTATCAGCCTGAAACAAAATTACTACTCCAGGGTTTGAGGCACTCCAAATCTGTTACAGTTGGAGGTGCTGTAGGTGTAATGTAGGTGTCAATGACTGACACAGATTAAGGAACGAAACAAAAGTATAAGAAGTTGTGTTGACAGCACTGGGTACTGCAAGTATAAGAGAAAATGTAGGTCCCTTCAAACCCAGAGTCATATGCACAGCCTTGACTTCTGTGTCAACAGTGCTTTTAACTCTTAAGACCCCAATCACAACAACTGCCATCTGCTTTGTTGTCTGCTGATTACTTTAAAAGTCAATTGTTGCTAACAGTGTGAACCCATATCAGACTGCTCCTCTTGGAGCAGTCTGATCAGGGTCCACACTGATCCCCGGTACACAAAAATATGTTAGAAACATTTGCAAGAGGCAGCAGACAACATCAACAGAAGACATGCAGTTTTTTCTTGGCATCTGATCCCTATATCGTGCCAGTTAAGCTAAAAGCAGGTGTTACAAAAATGACCTGTGCATTACACATTGCAAAAGGTCTGCATGTTTCCATATAAAATTGAATCTTCAATAGCTGTTTCTATTCATTGTCTGTGCTAACAACAAGCACTGGCCTGAAAAGTTGCTGTTCTTTTCTTGTTGATTCATTATAATTTATACATGTATATGAAGAACTCCTCTACAGAACTCTGATCTACTCTGCATAGTTTGATTGAGTTTCTCTTTGGAAGTATCTGTGCCAGTATTTGCATAAAGGGATACAACCCATGTACTGACTTGCTGTTGTTTTCTAAAACCTTTGGGCTATTTCGGGTACTATTTTATCAGCTCAGCAGCTGTATAGATCTTACCTTTGATTCTGGTATTCTTGCCAACTCTCGAGATTATGACGTTACTTTCCTTGCTTACTCTGGTCATCTTCAGTTCATATTTCTCCTCATCAACTTTACCCTTACCATGTTGAACCAATATATTATTTTTTTTTGAAAACAGTTTATATCAAGATCAGCTGGCTTCAGAAGCCAGTTGATCAAGATCTATGCTGTTTTCAATACTGCTTCTTAATCCATGGTAAAACTTGGAAACATACAACACAAATACAACTTGAAAATCGGGGAGGAGTGTAGCATATTGATATATTCAGCCTTGTGAGGGTTATCATGTGTTTGTCATTGACTTATAAGGACTGTTATCAACAAGGGTTTTTACCGTATGTGTACCATACCCTATTAAGACTGACTCAGAAGTAACAGTTTCATCAACATAATTCCAGATAAGGTGGAGAAATAAGAATAATTTCTGGATAATCTTTCTTTTTCTCTATTATAAATAGACTATCCTGTATTGTTTGGAGGTCATCCATATCAACACAGAGGTCAAAAATCAATAATCATGTTTTTAATGATGTCAATTAAAAAATTGTCATTAATCAAGTAATTCCGTATTGGCCCAGCGACAGGTCCTCTGTCTGCTGTATTGGCCTCAGCCTTCGGCCTCGGGCCAATACAGCAGACCTCAGACCTGTTATATTAAAACATATACTGTGGATGCTTACTAGAATCATCTTGCTGAGGCACTTATAAAAATTTCCCACAGCTTATGTTTCTGACAAGAAATAAGGAAAATAATTCTAGAGTTGCACATCAGTAAGAGCAATTTGAACAAAATCCCTTTTACAATGGAAACCAACTCAGAGATATCAGGCACACACAGAACATTCAGGCCAACACTTATGCTGACACAAATGGAATCATTCTCTTATTTATGTTCTTCAGATGTGCACAGACATCCAACTTACTTCCTGCATGAAGCCATGTCAAGGTCTTCTCCAGGGGCCAGTTGTTCGTATAATTTGTGACCCTCAGGCAATTTCACTTTGGAATTTCTAAGTCATCTGCAAAATTTGTGTATAAATGGTATACAGAAAAAAGAGACCCTATAATGGGGCTAAGACTAAACCAAGGAAATCTCACGCATTTTTAATTGTCCTGCTGAATATTCATATATGCCTCACCCACTACCGGTTATCAACCAATCGGATTATTTGATGCAAATTATTGCAACAAATTCACAATCTGAATGGCAAACAATGTAGATCCTGATCAGATGGCTTCGTCAGAAGCCAATCTGATCTGGATCTTCATTGTTTGGAAAATAAAGCATATCCGGGCTCAGCAGGACAAGGGTTAATGCTATATTACACAGCCATAAAAAATCTATCATTTTTCCTACCTTAGGTTCCGGTATTTTTGCGAGCTCGGAGAGATTGTGGCACAGCTTCAGATGCTTGAAGTGGAAAGGATTGCTTCTGTTGTCCTCAAAAGCACGCATGATTTTGTCACTCATCCATTCTACCTATAGAAGAGAAAGCAAACCAGAGCATATAATGTTTTATGAGCCAAATCATGAGAAGTCCTGTCTTTTTGCCAACTCCAAACAACAAAGGTGCACATCAGCGTGTGCTGATCTGGGGCCTGTTGATCAAAACTAACAATGTTGTCAGTTAACGAATTGTTAAAACTCTGATCATTTAATATGGCAAATATACTAATATTTTTACGGCCCCCGCCCATCGGGGCTTGAAGAAATATATGGGCTGCATGATGCTTCCACGCAGAACTGAAACCGACCTGCACACGAGCACTGGTAAACCGCTTAGAGGATCTCAGCCTGCCCAGGCAAAGTGGTACGAGTCGGCACGTCCATGCTTATAAACCCTTTTGGCTTCATTGGGCGACAGGGCTTGAGATGTCATTTCATCTCAGTGTCGGGTAAAAGTCCCACAAAATGGAAGCAACGTCTCCAAAATGATCTTTACAGTGTTGACGGGGACGTTAAACCTCAAATCAAACAAACAAACCATTGTGATGTAAGCTACACTACACTTCTGCCTTGATCACCCAGCCACCCCTGTCCTATGGAACTCTCCTACAGCTCTATAGCCCTAACTGGACTCAATCACTACGAGTAAATGAACCAAAGCAGAAACGTTAAACAAAAATAGAAACTTAGACAACCAGGAAATGCTACAATCCCACCAAATGCATGAAAAGATGAGTGTGATGTTTAGTGACACTGAAAGCCACACCACAAAATAATTGCTGGTAAACACTTCCTTAAGCCAGACAATCCTGAAAAGGACTTAATGCCCTCCAGTTAACTATTATTTGGAAATTTGCCTGATATATTTGAAATTTGGTCAGAAGTAAAGGTTAAATGGTCCCATATGGTGAGCTGAATGCCTGCATCCAATATTATTGGAGTAATTATGGATGGATGGATAAATCTGCTGCTATACATTCAAGGACATAACTATACACCTCCCAACTCCAAACAAAACAGGGATACAGACCAACAGGCACCCAGTCCCCCAAGGCTTCTAACTTTTGGCCAGGCAAATAAAAATTTCAATTAACTTACTGCAAAATTTGGATTTATGGCAGTCTGGGTGCCTAAAGCAAAATGCTTAGTCTGTATCCCTGCATAAAATTGAAGAATAAACAAAGTAGAGCCAATATTAGAATGGTTAAACAATACAAATTAAAATATTATTCCAAAGCAAGCACATTATAAGAATCTTATATGGGTGTGAGGGGTGGATGGAAAAATCCGTCCCAAGGGTCACTGTCCGGCATCACGAGGCTTGCCGAGTGCTGCCGGACAGTGATCCCGAGGGACTGATTTTTCTATCCGCCCCTCACACCCATATAGGATTCTTTTTCTTGCATACCTGCCATTTCTTAGCGCGGAATTTTAATGCTGCAGTCACTTCGGTTACCGACGTCCGCCATATTGTGATGGCACTGCAGGAATGTTTAGTGACGTCACATAACGTGCTGTGACGTCAACCTTAATGACGGCGCATACCAGGTCGTATTCAACCAGTGCATTTGTCAAACACGCGATTATATTTGAGTTTGGGTCGAAACACCAGGGTCAGAATATAAATTTCTATCCCAGGGTAAAATCACGGATTTCCTGGTCTGGTGTGCAAGAAATTAAATTGCTTTCTGTCAAAGCTTGTCTAATAGGAAGAGATATGTATCCGCTAAACAAGAGGGCCCAATGGCCCTATATCGCTCACCTGTGTACCAGAAAATCATTAGTGTAGGAGACCACTTGACATTGCTACATACTAAATATCTAAGCTCAGGCAAAGCGGTGTCCATGCTTATAAACTCTACTGGTTTCATTGGGCAACAGGGCTTGAGATGTAATTTCATCTCAATGTCTGGTAAAAGTCCCACAAAATTGGAAGAGACATCTCCAAAATGACCTATACAGTGTTGATGGGGATGTAAAACCACAAATCAAACAAAATCTGTGCCTTATGGTTTTGGAGAAAAATGATGCTTTTAAGTTTTTTCCAGTTTAAGTCTATAGGAGCTAATGAGCCCTGGGGCTGGACCAATTTTGACCCAAAGGGCATGGTTGGCAGGATTTATGTAGGCGACCATTTTGTGTTGCTATATACTAAATATCTAAGGTCTGTACTTCATGGTTTCAAAGAAGATGTTTGAAGCCTTTTCCATTATAAGTTTGTTGGAGTTTAGGGGCCACAGGATTTGGACCCAAGGGGCATGATTGGCAGGATTCATGTAGGCGACCACTCGACATTGCTACATGCTAAATACCTAAGCTCTGGGACTTATGGTTTCAGAGAAGATTTTTTCCCCATTTTAAGTTTTTTTTGTTGTTTTTTTCATTATAAGGGCCCTGTGGTTTCAGAGAAGAAGATTTTTGAAGTTTCTCCAATTTTAAGTCTATGGAAGCTAAAGAGCCCTGGGGTGGGGCCAATTTGGATCCCAGGGGCATAACTGGCAGGATTTATGTAGGTGGCCACTTGATGTTGCTACATACTAAAAATCTAAGCTCTGGGCCTTATGGTTTCATAGAAGAAGATCTTTTAAGTTTTTTCCATTATAAGTCTATTGGAGGTGATGAGCTGGGGCGAGGCCAATTTTGACCCCAGGGGCAGGGTTAGCTGGATTTATGTAGCTGGCTATTTTATGTTGCTAGATACTAAATATCTAAGTTCTGTGCTTCACAGTTTCTGAGAAGAACATTTTTGAAGCTTTTTACCATTATGAGTCTATGGGAGCTAAGGGGCCCCGGGGCGTGGCCCATTTTGACCCAAGGGGCATGATTAGCAGGAAATATGAAGGTGACCTGTTGCCGTTGCTACATGCTAAATATCTAAGCTCTGGGCGCTGTGGTTTCAGAGAAGAAGATTTTTGAAGTCTTTTTTCCATTATGAGTCTATGGGAGCTAAGGGGGTCCCAGGGTGTGGCCCATTTGGACACCAGGGGCATGATTGGCAGGATTAATGTAGGTGACCACTTGCCATTGCTATATGCTAAATATCTAAGCTCTGGGCCCTGTGGTTTCAGAGAAGAAGATTTTTTAAGCTTTTTTTCCATTATGAGTCTATAGGAGCTAAGTGGCCCCGGGGCGTGGCCCTTTTGGATCCCTGGGGCATGATTGGCAGGAATTATGTAGGTGACCACTTGCGATTGCTATGTGCGTAATATCTAAGCTCTGGGCGCTGTGGTTTCAGAGAAGAAGATTTTTTAAGCTTTTTTCCATTATGAGTCTATGGGAGCAAAGGGGCCCAGGCGCGTGGCCCATTTGGAACCCAGGGGCATGATTGGCAGGAATTATGTAGGTGACCAATTGCCCTTGCTACATGCTAAATATCTAAACTGTGGGCCCTTTTGTTTCAGAGAAGAATATTTTTGAAGTTATTTTTTCCATTTTGAGTCTATGGGAGCTAAGGGGCCCCAGGGCCTGGCCCATTTGGACCCTAGGGGCATGATTGGCAGGATTTATGTAGGTGACCGCTTGCCATTGCTACATGTTAAATACCTGAGGTCTGGGCCCTGTGGTTTCAGAGAAGAAGATTTTTGAAGCTTTTTTCCATTATGAGTCTATAGGAGCCAAAGGGCCCGGGGGGGTGGCCTGTTTGGACCCCAGGGGCATGATTGGCAGGAATTATGTAGGTGACCACTTGCCGTTGCTACATGCTAAATATCTAAGCTCTGGGCCTTGTGGTTTCAGAGAAGATTTTTTAAGCTTTTTTTTTTCCATTATGAGTCTATGGGAGCGAAGGGGCCCCGGGGTGTGGCCAATTTGGACCCCAGGAGCATGATTGGCAGGAATTATGTAGGTTACCACTTGCTGTTGCTACATGCCAAATATCTCAGCTCGGGGCCCTGTGGTTTCAGAGAAGAGGATTTTTGAAGCTTTTTTTCCATTATGAGTCTATAGGAGCTAAAGGGCCCGGGGGCTTGGCCCGTTTGGACACCAGGGGCATAATTGGCAAGAATTATGTAGGTGACCACTTGCCGTTGCTACATGCTAAATATCTAAGCTCTGGGCCTTGTGGTTTCCGAGTAGAAGATTTTTGAAGCTTTTTGTTCCATTATGAGTCTATGGGAGCGAAGGCCCCGGGGCGTCCTCCATTTGGAACCCAGGGGCATGATTGGCAGGAATTATGTAGGTGACCACTTGCCATTGCTACATGCTAAATATCTAAGCTCTGGACCCTGTGGTTTCAGAGAAGAAGATTTTTGAAGCTTTTTTACCATTTTGAGTCTATGGGAGCTAAGGGGCCCCGGGGTGTGGCCAATTTGGAACCCAGGGGCAAGATTGGCAGGAATTATGTAGGTGACCACTTGCCGTTGCTACATGCTAAATATCTCAGCTCTGGGCCCTGTGGTTTCAGAGAAGAAGATTTTTGAAGCTTTTTTCCATTATGAGTCTATAGGAGCTAAAGGGCCCAGGGGCGTGGCCCGTTTGGACCCCAGGGGCATGATTGGCAGGAATTATGTAGGTGACCACTTGCCATTGCTACACGCTAAATATCTAAGCTCTGGGCCCTGTGGTTTCTGGGAAGAAGATTTTTGAAGCTTTTTGTTCCATTATGAGTCTATGGGAGCGAAGGGGCCCTGGGGCGTGGCCAATTTGGACCCTAGGGGCATGATTGGCAGGAATTATGTAGGTGACCACTGGCCATTGCTACATGCTAAATATCTAAGCTCTGGACCCTGTGGTTTCAGAGAAGAAGATTTTTGAACCTTTTTTTTCCATTATGAGACTATGGGAGCTAAGGGGCCCCTGTGTGTGGCCAATTTGGGCCCCAGGGGCATGATTGGCAGGAATTATGTAGGTGACCACTTGCCGTTGCTACATGTCAAATACCTTAGCTCTGGGCCTTGTGGTTTCATAGAAGAAGATTTTTGAAGCTTTTTTCCATTATGAGTCTATAGGAGCTAAAGGGCCCCGGGGCGTGGCCGGTTTGGACCCCAGGGGCATGATTGGCAGGAATTATGTAGGTGACCACTTGCCATTGCTTCATGTTAAATATCTAAGCTCTGGGCCCTGTGGTTTCCGAGAAGAAGATTTTTGAAGCTTTTTGTTCCATTATGAGTCTATGGGAGCGAAGGGGCCCCGGGGCGTGGCCAATTTGGATCCCAGGGGCATGATTGGCAGGAATTATGTAGGTGACCACTGGCCGTTAATACATGCTAAATATCTAAGCTCTGGGCCATGTGGTTTCAGAGAAGAAGATATTTTAATTTTTTCCCATTGTAAGTCTATGGGAGCTATATGTTGCCATGGCAACCACAATTCCCATCTGATCAGCCCAAAAACCTAATGCAGCCTTTCCCCCTTCCTGATGATGCTTCTCATGAAATTTGATCAAGATTGACCATGGGGTATTAGAGATATACTTATTTGAAATTGTTTACGGACGCACGGACGCACGAGACGGACACACGGACGGACGCACGACGGACGACGGACAAAAAGTGATCACAAAAGCTCACCTTGTCACTACGTGACAGGTGAGCTAAAAAGAATATTTGACATCCAAAAAATGCAAGGAAATTATCTTTCAAAAAGAGAAAACTTATGAAGCCATGTCATGATAGGCAAAACTTTTGCAGGTCACTTTCTAGTGCACTAAATATTATCCCATTGCATGCGGAAACCCCTAAAGGGGTACCTTGGCAAACAGTGCAGGCCCAGATCAGAATGTGGCATCTGATCAGGGCCTACACTATTTGCTAACAGAATTTTCCGTCAAAAATAGAATAAAAACGAGAAAATATGCCTGACATCCCTTATAAGACAAAGGGACTTGTCATATAGCAATGATAGTCACTTGTATACAATGGGTTTTCCAGCACAAAATAAAAGTGAAGGCAATGATCAGGAATCAATATAATTACCTAAGATACTAAAGCAAACATCATATAATTTCGACCCCCTTGAACCCCACTTTTATATAGTAAAACTGGGGTTTACAGGGGTAAACCTTATTTTCTTATTTCTGCTCTAAAACATAGATTGTGGGTACTTGTTAGAACCGCCTGAATGAGGCGGTTATAACGAGTGCCCACAATCTATGTTTTGAGCAAAAAAATAAGGAATATATCACAACTTTTCACCTTAAATTTTTCGTTTTTTCGGTGGTAAAGTTTACAATATATTTGTATATGTGTGTTTTCGTAATGAGAAGCACAAACTCAAAGCAACATATCATAATTAATATATTACAAGTACCGGTAGAAAACCATAAGGATAGTTTATTGCCTCCAAAACTGGCTAGCTTTCTAAAATTTTAATTTAAAAATATCTATTACCACAATATAACTCAGAAGCACCACCTTGGAGCCGTCATTAAATCAATTTTACATGGTCACAATGCTTGCACTTAGTTCTGTCATGATAACAAACTTTTTTTTTATTGGACTGTAACTATAGACACAAGTTTCATATATTGCACAAAATCTATGCACCCATAGAGTTCACTTATTTTTTTTTTCTTGAAACAGGAAGTAAGGACATTTCGTTAAAAATTCTGTTATGTAATGTTACATAACAGGAATGAAACGGCTTTTTTCTATCTGTTACAAATCTGTTTGTTTGTTTGTATTGGAGTTTAAAGGCCCGGTCAACACTATTTAGGTCATTTTTGAGCCGGTAAGTCTATCTATCCACACTTTTCCTGGGCAGGTTTATGCGACAGACTGCATGCATGGTAGTTAACCCAATCACTGTTGACAACTTTGCTTCCCTCTTTGATGGCATGCCGGTGGGTCAGGCCTCAGATTCTGTCTGGCCCATCAAAGTCTAACTGTTGGTTTTCTTTTGCTCCATCATTTCAGTGGTTTCTTGCTGTCGAGTCCTTGCAGTTGTTTTATCTCTGTGGTTGTTTGATTTTTGTATTCATGGAGATGTTGCACTGATGATTTAGAAGGCCTTTATGTGGACTGAATAAATTATTTGTCTAAATCGCAATGGAAGAAAGGGCAAAGATTGTGGCCACATAAAATCGATTTAAGCCCCCCAGTGAAATTCGTTTCACTGTTCGTTCCAAGGCGGTTCTTCTGTCGCAGTTTATTTTTGTTATGGATTGTCTTTAACTCATTATCCCCTAGCGTCGCTTATATGCGGCCGATAAAATATCGATGTAGTCCCGAGCGCCGCATAAAAGCGACAGGTAAATTCTTATCGGTACACCGTGCGTCGCTTATAAGTGGGCCGCAAACAAGTACTCCATTTCCCGAGCGTCGCGTATAAGTGACGCTTACCATTGGACTACAAAACTCAAAAATATCGGCAAGTTCGATTTTCAGCCAATAAAAACGCAGTTTACAAACACTGTTCGAATATTTTTCTTGCCAAAAATAGAAAATTCCACGTGTTTACCGGGAAGGAAAAGCGAGAATTCTGAGGTAAAAAATCATGAAAAACAGCGAAAATACGCGACCACAGCTTGCAATCGGTAGTGATATAATGGAGTCTGATGTTAGTGATGGCGAATTCTCACGTTTCGGCGCAGATAGGGCTGGAAGTGACATTGAAATTGAAGGAAATTTGTCAGTTTCACGTGTGCATACAGCAGACTTGTTCGATTTTGAGGAGGACTCGTCGGACATGTTTTGTTCTCTTTTTTTGGAGTATATTCCTGGGGATTCTTATTGAAATTATGGAAATTATGAAAGAAGAGGAATATGTGTTATTATAATATGCGAAAATGAATAGTCATAAGGATCATGACTTAATCATTTCATTGTGGAATTTGTCTCTTTTTTATTATTTTTATGTGGATTAAATTTGGATTTATTCCTTCAAGTCGTGGAGTAAGTAAGTTTCTTTATCACCCGCCCTGCATGTAATTCTGACAGAATTTCGCATGCGTTTGGTATGATCTTGTAGATATTTTTTTCATCTACCATTGTGAAAAATTTCAACGTCCAGAAACTTGTAATAAATGAATTATACATAAAATAGCATTGCAACCCTCAGTTACAAAAATCTTTTCTAGTCATAGCTAGAAAAAGTCTAGGGAGATAGGCACTGAAATACTGATAAGCCTCACAGGTATTAGCTATAGCAGTATTTGCCAGGGAATTAGTGGAGATTCGCTTCTAGGGGATAATGAGTTAAGTGTGTGTATCACTTATATTATTTTCTACTATGCATCAGAAATTAACCTGTACAGTGCACATTCTTTTGCCAGAAACTGACAACTGCCCTTCTTGAATCAGCGGAAGGGAGAGAATGACCACAGAAAAGATTTCATGATCAATTTCCGCGAAAGAATGTTGCCGACCTGGCAGGTATCCTGATCACCAGTCAGAGGTGCATCAAACTGAGCTACCAAGGCTGACAATTACAGATCTGTTACAAAATGGATAAAATTACGAATTCTGTTACCCCTTAATGTTAAATTTCAGTTTTTATCTTGAAACAAGAAGTAAGAACCATCTGTAACAAATCTGCTATGCAACAGATTGAAGCATCTGTTACAACTTTACCTTACATTTTGCATTTTTTTTTTCTTCACTACGAAAACATGCCTATACTAATACATTGTAAATTTTACCTGGGAAAAACGAACATTTTCAGAGGAAAACTTGTGATATTTTTCTTATTTCTGTTCAAAATATAGATTGTGTGTACTCGTTAGAACCGCCTCATCAAAGCGGTTCTAACGAGTACCCACAGTCTATATTTTAGAGCAGAAAAATAAGGTTTACCCCTGTAAACCCCAGTTTTGCTACATAGAGGTGGGGTTCCAGGGGGTCAAAATTATATAGGTATGTTTTCGTGACGGCAACAAGAACTGAATGTTTATTTTTTCTTTTTTTTTTTGATTTTGGTTTCATGGCCCTTTCAGACCCATCATGTTAACAAATTTGTGTAATGACCACCCCTCTAAACACTACTTTACATAGAGAAAACTGGGGTTTATGCGACTTTTAACTTCACAACAGCTGGTGTGTGGGAATGTGTGGCGACGGTAAAACGTCTCCCTGCCCTACATCATAGTGTAGATTATATTTTCTTGTCCTTTGGGATCATTGATTCCATTGTGGAATTTGTAAAGTATCCGAGGGTCACTGATGAGGCCTATTTGGCCGAAACTAGCTAGTCTGGCCCAGAAAACATGTACACTCCATACTTTTCAGTTCTGTGATGTATTCCTTGCTTCCAAGGGATAACCCTTTTATAGAACATATTTAACTTCACTACAGCTGGTGTGTGGGAATGTGTGGCAGCGGTAAAACGTCTCCCTGCCCTACATCATAGTGTAGATTATATTTTCTTGTCCTTTGGGATCATTGATTCCATTGTGGAATTTGTAAAGTATTCGAGGGTCACTGATGAGGCCTATTTGGCCGAAACTAGCTAGTCTGGCCCAGAAAACATGTACACTCCATACTTTTCAGTTCTGTGATGTATTCCTTGCTTCCAAGGGATAACCCTTTTATAGAACATATTTAACTTCACTACAGCTGGTGTGTGGGAATGTGTGGCGGCGGTAAAACGTCTCCCTGCCCTACATCATAGTGTAGATTATATTTTCTTGTCCTTTGGGATCATTGATTCCATTGTGGAATTTGTAAAGTATCCGAGGGTCACTGATGAGGCCTATTTGGCCGAAACTAGCTAGTCTGGCCCAGAAAACATGTACACTCCATACTTTTCAGTTCTGTGATGTATTCCTTGCTTCCAAGGGATAACCCTTTTATAGAACATATTTACTGGGATATACACAATTTTTGTTATTTCTGCTCGAAGACATAACTTGTGGGTATTTGTTAGAACCACATCAATCTATCTATTGCTCCTATTTCAAATTCAAGAGTTCATAAATAAAAGCAAGTCATAATAAATTTGATTAATTCTACAAAGTTGATGGCAGAAAATAGGGTTTTCTTAAAAATATAAAGCACTGAAAACGCATTTCTGCAATTATTTAAGCTTCTGTGAATGTCACATTTTCCATAATAATTCTGTCACAGACATTCAAATTAAAATGAGCCAATGAATGCTAGAAACTAGAAAACTAGCTAAGACTGAGCTAAGTTTGTATATTTGTACAGTCTGGTCAGTCTTTTCTGGTTACATGAACCTTCTCAAAAACATGCCAATATAATTCTGACACACCTGAACCCCACTTTTATATAGTAAAACTGGGGTTTACAGGGGTAAACCATAATTTTTTCTTATTTCTGCTCTAAAATATAGATTGTGGGTACTCGTTAGAACCGCCTCAATGAGGCGGTTCTAACGTGTACCTACAATCTATGTTTTGAGCAGAAATATGCAAAATATCAAGATTTTTCGTTTTTCGGAGGTAAAATTTTTCCAATATATTTGGATAGGCGTGTTTTCATAATGTATAGTCTTTGTGGTGTCCCAAGAACAATAAGTGCAGCTTCTGGCCATACCAAGTGGATGCAGGAACTAATCCCAGTCTTCTCTAGTCACTCAAGTCTTCTTTTAGGTTTTGCCATGCCCTGGCTAAAATAAAACTTTCTGCTTGCCCAACCATGGTAGTATCATGTAATTTATTACAGCTGTTGCAATAGTATTCATGTCAAACAAAACAATAGCAAATGCTGTGGTCAAAGGCCAACAGTTTGAGGTAAACGACCGTGATATATTCAAACAAAAATGTATGACTAAATCCAAAGAAATGACCATAATATATAAATTTTTGGGATCCATCCCAACTATATCCAATAACCAATACCCAATATGTGCTGTATCCAAAACTCTGTTATAATGAACCATGTTACGAAAAGGTTGTGATATATCTGAAAACTGGAGACAGCTTTTTTAAAGTGGGGATACAATAAAGTTGAAAATACATGTAAAACAAAAAGGTACTGAAAAGATCACCCAACAAGATGTGTTGGTGAAACACTGAAGACATAAAAAGTAGGTTTTTTTTGGGGGGTTTGGGTTTTACGGCCCTTTCAAGATTATTTCACTCATATCGAGCCGATCGTTAATCAGAGGTGGGCGAAAACCGGAGTACCCGGAGAAAAACCACCTGACCTTCCGTTGCAGAACTTGGCGGCTCACACGTGGCCCGAGCGAGGCTCGAACCTACGGCGGTGAGAGACCTAATGACTAAGAGTCAGCGCTCTTATCCACTAGGCCACAAAAGTAGGTTAAGGGGCCCAGTCAAGGTCATGAGAAAGAACAGAAAGGTATTATCAAGAGCAATACAAATGCTAGGAAAACTGTATGCAACTGATTCAAAAGTCAAGGTCATCATTAACCCGTTCGGTACCGGAAACCCCTAAACGGGTATCCTGGCACACAGTGCAGACCTGGATCAGATGCCGCAGAATGCGGTGACTGATCAGGGCCTACACTGTTGGTGGCAAACTGCAGGCCCAGATCAGACGCCACAGAATGCGGCGTCTGATCAGGCCTACATTGTTGGCAAAACATTCAGCCATTTTCCAAATGAATTTTGAAGAAAACAAACCTGACACCCCTAAACTTTGAATGGATCTCTGCCATATATAAGGAGGAAGATTCCATTTGGTACAAAAAGGGTTAAGGATTATAAAAAGTAAGTCAAAAGTCAAAGCAATGACACTGATACCGAAACAAAATTCTTGTGACACCATATGCATGCTACATATGAAAGCTGAATGGCAACTGGCTTAAAAGTCAATTAATGTAAAAGTTTTTAAAAAGTAGGTCACAGTCAAAGTCACAGGAACAGAAACATCACATGGAATATAAATGAGTAGATGAAGCCCTGAAAATTGTCATCCTTGCAAAAGTGATAGAAAATATGTCGTGCATATCAACCCTTTCTGTATGAAATGGAATCTTCCTCACTTATATATAGCAGGAGTTCTTTTCAAAATTTAGGAGTGTCAGGTTGTGTTTTCTTCAAAATTTATTTGGAAAATGGCTGAACTTTTAGCAAACAGTGGAGGCCCTGATCAGACTCCGCGGTACCCGTTTGGGGGTTTCCGGTACTAAATAGGTTAAGCGACATCCATTTCTGACTTTCAGCCAATCAAATTACCTTTAGAATATAATGATTTCATTCAGTTAACAAACAGAATAACAAATAGTGCAGATCCTGATCAGAATGGCTTCTTCAGAGGCCATCTGATCTGGATCTACACAATTTGCAAAGGAAGGGATGGTTGTGTTCAACAGGATAAAGGTTAAGTCTTATAAAACATACTTTTTCACCTCTGACAATTTTATCGGTTATGTAAATAAGACCTTATTGGTTACGAATTTTGCATGCCGGTTAAGCTTTTTCTTTCATCATTCTCACATTTTTTGCAGCATGTTCAGCATTAAGAGGGATTATGACAATTAAAAGTCACTGTCAACATACATTTAATTTACCTATTACATGACATGTCCACTGCAAAATAAAGCAGAGACACTTCAAGAGAAAAACTACTTATCAAATGGGGGAATGGTTACAACTTCTGGGGAGACAACTCTTATTACTAGTTTTGTCTCCCTCATTAATCCTGAGTAACAAATTCTTTCCCTTAAGAGTCATATCTCCAAAATGGCTACTTTTCGAATAAAAATTGGTGATATTTTTCTTATTTATACTGCAAACATAGGTTGTGGGTGATCATTAGAACCGCCTCATTAGGCGGGTCTAGCAAGAACCCAAAACCTTTGTATTGCAGCAGAAATAAGAAAAATAAGGTATATCCCCGTAAACCCTTGTTTTCTCAATAATTAAGTGTTTTTTTTTTATTTGTTTGTTTGAGTTCAGGATAAACGTCCCCGTCAACAATATTTAGATCATTTTGGAGATGTTGCTTCCAATTTTGTGGGACTTTTTCCTGACATTGAGATGACTTGACATCTCAGTCCCTGCCACCTAATGAAACCAATAGGGTTTATATGCATCGACGGTCGAGCTCGCACCAATTTGTCTGGGCAGGCTTAGACCTTCTAAGCAGTTTACCACAAAGTTTTTATTACGGGCCTCCATGGCCTAGTGGTTAAGAGTTCTGACTCTTAATCATTAGGTCTCTCACTGCTGTGGTTCCAGCCTGGCTTGGGTCACATGTGAGATGCCAAGTTCTGCAACGGAAGGTCAAGTGGTGTTTTTCTCCGGGTACTCCGGTTTTCGCCCACATCTGATTAACGATTGGCTTGATATGAGTGAAATAATCTTGAAAGAGCCATAAAACCACCCCCCCCCCCCCCCCAAAAAAAAAAAAAAAACAGTGTTTATGGGGGTGGGGGGTTCATTTCACAGACTTGTTCACATGATGTCAGAGGTTTTTAGGTAACAGGTAAGCAAAAACTGTCTCCCATGTAGGAGTAATAGAAAATGTGTAAGGTGTAGTATCCATCCAGCTAAACAAATCCATACAACAGAATGACAGGCTCCATGGCCTGGTTGGTAAAAGCACTGACTCTAAATCATAAGATCTCTCACCACTGTGGGTTTGAGCCTCACTCTGGTAACATGTGAGACATCATGTCCTGCAATGGAAGGTCAGGTAGTTTTTCTCCAGGTACTCTGGTCTTTGCATACCTCTGATTAAGACCTGCTCGAAGTGAAATAATCTTGAAAGGGCCGTAAAACCAAAATCAATAAGAAAGAGCCGTAAAACCAAAACCCAAACTGTGAACTGAATACATCATATCAAGTAATTTGATTGGCTGATAGTCAGAACTGGGTATGGCTAAAGTAATTTATTCAGCAGGACAAGAGTTAAGATACGTTTGATTGTACCTGTTAAGGTACATATGACTGATGGTCTTTTGTTATGATTTTTGTAACAAATGCTGCAAGTGGCATGTGACAAACACTTTTATTTGTGAGAGGTGGAGCCAGAAAAAGACTTTGTGATCTCCAGCTTGTTTTGCTGTCACAAAAATCTGTTGTTGTTTTAAGCTAAATGTACAAAAACACAGTAAGAGCTGTGGCACTTCACAACATCTTCACCTGTATATACAGTGGCAAAGGCACTAGTGTGACACATCCTCAAAATCTACAAGTTTTGCTGTAAGGTTTTAAAACAAGAGGCCCATGGACCACAATGCTCACCAGAGCTCATGGGGCCACTGCCCACTGGCAGCAATGTATTTTAATTAACCATGGAAGCCCTGTGCCCTAGGATGCTATAGATAAAATTTGGACCAAATCAGCCTCGTGGCTTTAGATTCGATGTCGCTTGAAGGTGTTGTTGCAGGACAACAGATGACAATTGACAATTTCCCATCTGTGGCAACAAATAGTTCAAAAAGAACATTATTAAAGGAACATTTCTATGAAAGTGTGACAAAATATTTTGACAGGCATTAATGTCATTTTTCAATTTTCCCCATTATAGGACAATGGAAACTCATAACTTGGCATAGCAAACAAACCAAAGAGCAAAAGTTCATAAACCAGAGATTAGGTGGATACTACCCAATGGCAGACATGTATTATAACATGATATGATTTTATTATGCCAATTATAAAGTCTCCCAAACAAACCCCATACCATAATGAGCACCCATGTGGACTGTATCTGAAATATTAGGTATTTTATAAAGTAGAGAGATCAGGGCATGGACCCAATGGAGCCCTGGTTGGTGTCACTAAATGCGTCTTATCAAAAGGAACAAAAACATATATGGTTTATTAGTGGGAATATGTATGGTTCCTGAGATGTAAGGCCTTTTAAGCAATGGAGAGAATCGGGCATGGCAGATCCCAGAAAAGCCCAAGATTGTTGTCAATGAACATGTCTTATCATAAGGACCAAGAGTATATATGGTTAAACGGTGGGGATCTGAATTGTTTCTGAGATATGAGGCACGTTCATGAAGTGGCAGGGAGAGAAATTCAAATGGCCCCCTGCTGACCCCCAAAGACGGGGGGTGACTGAATGTGTCTAATAACAAGGAACAAGAATATATGTGATTATAGGACGGGCTGAGATATATGGCCTATTATGAAGTTGAGTCTTATCATAAGGAACAAGAATTATATGGTTAAGGGGTGGGGATCTGAACGGTTTCTGAGATATATGGATATTAATGAAGAAAAGGGGTGGGGCATGGCCTGTGGCACCCCGGGGGGACCCGCATGCTGGTGTCACTGATTGCGTCTTATCATAAGGAACAAGAATATATATGGTTTAGGGGTGGGGCTCTGAACAGTTTCTCAGATATATGGTCTTTTGTGAAGTCAAGAGGTGGAGCATGGCCCGGCACACACTGGGTGACCCCTAGGTAGGTTTACAAAGTGGAGGGGGTTGGGCATGGTCCCGGCACATCGCGGGGGACCCCCAAGTTGGTGTCACTGAATGCAACTTATCATAAGGAATGAGAATATATATGGTTTAGGGGTGGGGATCTCAATGATTTCTGAGATAAATGGCATTTTATGAAGTGGAGGGGGTGGGGTATGTCCCCGGCACATTCCGGTGTCACTTAATGAGTCTTATCATAAGGAGCAAGAATATTTTTGGTTTAGGGGTACATCCCAGGGGACCCCAAAGCTGGTGTCATTGAATGCAACTTATCATAAGGAATGAGAATACATATGGTTTAGGGGAAGGAATCTCAATGTCTTCTGAGATAAATGGCATTTTATGAAGTGGAGGGGGGGGGGGGGGGGGCATGTCCCCGGCACATCCCGGGGGACCCACAGGTTGGTGTCACTTAATGCGTATTATCATAAGGAACAATAATATATAGGGTTTATAGGGGTGGGCATCTGAATGGTTTCTGAGATAAATCTCCTTTAAGAATATATATTGTTTAGGGGTGGGGATCTGTATGGTTTCTGAGATATATGGATTTTAATGAAGTAAAGGGGTGGGGCATGGCCCATAGCACCCCGGGTGGACCCGCATGCTGGTGTCACTGATTGCGTCTTATCATAAGGAACAAGAATATATATGGTTTAGGGGTGGGCTCTGAACAGTTTCTCAGATATATGTTCTTTTGTGAAGTCAAGGGGTGAAGCATGGCCTGGGAGCACCCTGGGGGACCCCTAGGTTTGTGTCACTGAATGTGTCTTATAATAAGGAACAAGAATATATATGGTTTAGGGGTGGGGATCTGTAAGGTTTCTGGAATATTTAGCCTTTTATGAAGTGGAGTGGGTTGGGCATGGTCCAGGCACATCCCGGGGGACCCCCAAGTTGGTGACAGTGAATGCAACTTATCATACGGAATGAGAATATATATGATTTAGGGGTGGGGATCTCAATGGTTTCCGAGATAAATGGCATTTTATGAAGTGGAGGGGGTTGGGTATGTCCCCAGCACATTCCGGGGGACCCACAGGTTGGTGTCACTTAATGCGTCTTATCATAATGAACAAGAATATTTTCGGTTTAGGGGTGGGGATCTGAATGGTTTCTGAGATAAATGGCCTTTTATGAAGTGGAGGGGTCAGGGCATGTCCCAGGCATATCCAGGGGGACCCCAGGTTGGTGTTACTTAATGCATCTTATCATAAGGAACAAGAATATATATGGTTCAGGGGTGGGGATCTGTAAGGTTTCTGAGATAAGGCATTTTATGAAGTGGAGGGGGCAGGGCATGGCCCCGGCACAACCTAGGGGACCCCACGGTTGACATAAAAGCATACGGCTAAGAGAAGTTTACTCAAGGAACATTTCTATGTAAGTTTTGTCAAAATATCTGCAATGACTTGGCAATAAATGCCATTTTTCAGTTTTCCCCATTAAAAGGCATAACAAAACTAAAAGGCCAAATTTCATAAAAAACACAAAACCTGTAAAGGCAAATATCCATGGCAACCACTGAGTCCATCTTATCATAAGGAACAAGAATATATATGGTTTAGGGGTTGGGATCTCAATGGTTTCTGAGATAAATGGCATTTTATGAAGTGGAGGGGGTGGGGCATGTCCCCCGGAACATCCCGGGGGGACCCCCAGGTTGGTGTCACTTAATGCATCTTAGCATAAGGAGCAAGAATATATATAGTTTAGGGGTGGGGATCTGAATGGTTTCTGAGATAAATGGTATATTAAGATATAGAGGGGGCAGGACATGCCCCCGGCACATACCGGGGGACCCCCAGGTTGGTGTCACTTAATGCATCTTATAAGGAACAAGAATATACATGGTTTAGGGGTTGGGATCTGTAAGGTTTCTGAGATATAAGGCATTTTATGAAGTGGAGGGGGCGGGGCATGGCCCCGGCACAACCTAGGGGACCCCCAGGTTGACATAAAAGCATATTACTGAGAGAAGTTTACTCAAGGAACATGTTTATGTAAGTTTTGTCAAAATATCTGCAATGACTTGGCAGTAAATGCCATTATTCAGTTTTCCCCATTATAAGACAATGGAAACTCTGAGTTGCCATAGCAACAAAACTAAAAGGCCAAAATTCATAAAAAAACACAAAACCTGTAAAGGCAAATATGATGAATATTTTCATAAAGTCTCAGCCTCCTAGAGCATATGGTTTTTGAGGAGATGATTTTTTAAGTATTTTTTTGTCTATTTTTTGCATTTTGGTTTCCATGGCAACCAACAAAATTGAGCAGAAGGCCTAAAATCATATGGCAGATAGAAGATCGCCTATGGAACATTTCTATGAAAGTTTTGTCAAAATGTCTGCAGAGGCTTGGCAGTAAATGCCATTTTTCTATTTTCCCCATTATAAGTCTATGGAAACTCTAAGTTGCCACTGCAACCAACCTAATCAGCCGATTTTCATTAAAAACACAAACTTTCAATCCCCCTGCCCAAGGATGCTACAGATGAAATTTGGGCTGAATTGGCCTAGTGGCTTCAGAGGAGATGTCGTTTGAAAATGTTGATGAAGACGACGCAGACACAGACGCAGACGACGACGGACAACTGCCTATCCTATAAGCTCCCCTGGAGCCTTCGGCTCTGGTGAGCTAAAAATCTCAGTTTTCCAAATCCTTAAATGGATTGAGTTTGCGCATGACATTCTGATAAATGCTGGTCCAAAGTTTTAATCAGAAGTGGCCTCTGAGCCTTGCCATATCCTTCAGTATCTTAAAGGCCTCCTCTATTAACCCTTAAGACGCCGAGAAAAAACACATCCGAAAATGGTGTCTGCTTACATCGTCTGCTGATTTTTTTTTGGTTTTTTTTTTTTTCAAACTTTTTAAAGATATTTTTGCATATGGGCAAACAGTGTGGGCCCAGCTCAGACAGTCTGATCTGGGTCCACGCAGTTGCAAAAAAAATTACTTTTAAGGTAACCAGCAGAGGGCAAAGCTGACGACAATTGTCATGATTGGCATTTTATGGGTTAAGCTATGCCTAGTACATAAATTTAAAGGGCATTCTTTTTCTTTCAAAACAGATATTTGATTGTTATGGAGGAACTTATAACCCAGGTATGAAGCTTCTCCGTGAGATAGAATTCAAAATATATGGCACAATCAATGAACCATGAAATATAGGCCACAATGACTTAGATATATTTATTTGTCATTCATCGGGCCACATGGAATTGATAATCCAGGTATGGAGTTTCTCCATCAAATAGTATACAAGATATAAGGCAAAATCACTAAACCATGAAATATAGGTCACACTGACAACAATATATTTTGAGGTCAATCATCTGGTTACATGGAAGAAATATCCCAGGTATTACATTTCTCCATCAAAAAGTCTTTGAGTTATAAGGCAAAATCATTGAACCATGAAATATAGGTCACACCGAACTAGATATATTTTCTGTCTATCATCAGGTCACATGGAACTTATATTCCAGGTGTGACAATTCTCCATCAAATAGTATTCAAGATATAAGGCAAATTCACTCAACCATGAAATAAAGGTCACACTGACCTAGATATATTTTGAGGATAATCATCAGGTCACACGGAACTAATAATCCAGGTATGACATTTCTCCATCAAGTAGTATTCAAGATATAAAGCAAAATTCAGTGGTAGGTTTCAGCTCTGCGTGGAGGCATCATGCAGCCCACTTGTTTCTTCAAGCTATAACTTTCTAACATAATGGAAATGCATATAACATATTACAAAGATGTCCTAGATTTTGACCGCTAGCCCCACCCACCAGGTATGAACCCAGGGGCATGTTCCTTTGGAAACTCAGAAGATCCTCCCAGGTACCCAAGTGGTAACTAGAGCTGCCGCCTAACGGGCGCCAATTATACCCCCGCATGCGTTGTCAGATTTTACAAGTATTTGACCTTGAGGAAGGTCAACGTAAAGGTCAAGGTCAGGTTTGTGTATATCAATCTTAAGTACTAGTGGCAAGGTGTGTGGTGTGTGAATATTAAAGAAATCGGTCAAAGAATAAGGAAGTTATGAGCAATGTTAAAGTTTTTTGTAACGGACCGACGACGACAGACGACGACAAGCTGACTCCTATATACCCCCTTCAAACTTTGTTTGCGGGGGTATAAATATGAATGCTCCTGTCGAGATAAAAGCATTTGAAAAACTTAACACAGTATTACAAAGGTGTCCTAGTTTTTAACCCCTAGCCCCACCACCGGGGCATGAACCCAGGGGTACATTCTCTTGGAATGTCAGAAGACCCTCCCAGGTACCCAAGTTCCAAATATGATTGCCCTGTGATAAATGAATGCTGAGATGCAAGCATTTGAAAAACTTAAATGCAGTGTGACGGAACAGGAATGGTAACAACAACGCAAACGCGGACAACCAGTGTGACAATAGCTCTCCTTGTACTTCATACAGGCGAGCTAATACTAACATATACACATAAACATCTTTATATCACTGTTCATTTTACACCATATTGGAAACAACATGGTTCAAGGAGTGCTCAAAAATGTAACAAGAGGGCCATGATGGCCCTGGATCGCTCACCTGATCCATAGTGTAACAAGTGTGCCCCAGAAAGGGCCATTATTGGCCCCAGGGCTTTAATGTGCATAATGCTGAGGGAGGTCTTAAAGGTGAAGCTTAATACCAAACATCAACAAAGGCTATAATTTGAACAATCTTGGCAAAGGTCCACTAGATGAAGCTACACATCAAATTTCAAAGACCTGGGCTTGGCGGTTTCAGAGAAGAAGATTTTTAAAGATTTTGCCTATATAAGCCTATGTAAAACCAAAGGGCCCCGGGACGGGGGCATTTTTTGCCCCAGCACTATAATTTGAACTATCTTGGTAGGGTCCACTAGATGAAGCTTCATACCAAATATCAAAGTCCTGGGCCTTGTGGTTTCAGAGAAGAAGATTTTTAAAGATTTTCCCTATATAAGCCTATGTAAAATCAAAGGGCCCCGGGGCGGGGGCATTTTTGGCCCCAGCACTATAATTTGAACAATCTTGTTAGGGGTCCACTAGATGAAGCTTCATACCAAATATCAAAGACCTGGGCCTTGTGGTTTCAGAGAAGAAGATTTTTAAAGATTTTCCCTATATAAGCCCATGTAAAACCAAAGGGCCCCGTGGTGGGGGCATTTTTTGTCCCAGCACTAAAATTTGAAGGGGTCCACTAGATGAAGCTTCATACCAAATATCAAAGTCCTGCATGGGCCTTGTGGTTTCAGAGAAGAAGATTTTTAAAGAAATTCCCTATATTAGCCTATGTAAAACCAAAGGGCCCCGGAGCGGGGGCATTTTTGGCCCCAGCAATATAATTTGAACAATCTTGGTAGGGGTCCACTAGATGAAGCTTCATACCAAATATCAAAGACCTGGGCCTTGTGGTTTCAGAGAAGGAGATTTTTAAAGATTTTCCCTATATAAGCCAATGTAAAACCAAAGGGCCCCGTGGCGGGGGCATTTTTTGTCCCAGCACTATAATTTGAACAATCTTGGTAGGGGTCCACTAGATGAAGCTTCATACCAAATATCAAAGACCTGGGCCTTGTGGTTTCAGAGAAGAAGATTTTAAAAGATTTTCCCTATATAAGCCTATGTAAAACCAAAGGGCCCCGGGGCGGGGGCATTTTTGGCCCCAGCACTATAATTTGAACAATCTTGGTAGGGGTCCACTAGATGAAGCTTCTTACCAAATATAAAACACCTGGGCCCTATTGTTTCAGAGAAGAAGATTTTTAAAGATTTTCCCTAT
Source organism: Lucinisca nassula (assembly GCA_963580285.1). NCBI lineage: Eukaryota > Metazoa > Mollusca > Bivalvia > Lucinida > Lucinidae > Lucinisca > Lucinisca nassula. Next base: position 103,211,387 of record OY757012.1, on the reverse strand, counting down.
ATAAGCCAATGTAAAACCAAAGGGCCCCGTGGCGGGGGCATTTTTTGTCCCAGCACTAAAATTTGAACAATCTTGGTAGGGGTCCACTAGATGAAGCTTCATACCAAATATCAAAGTCCTGGGCCTTGTGGTTTCAGAGAAGAAATTTTTTAAAGATTTTCCCTATATAAGCCTATGTAAAACCAAAGGGCCCCGGGGCGGGGGCATTTTTGGCCCCAGCACTATAATTTGAACAATCTTGTTAGGGGTCCACTAGATGAAGCTTCATACCAAATATCAAAGACCTGGGCCTTGTGGTTTCAGAGAAGAAGATTTTTAAAGATTTTCCCTATATAAGCCTATGTAAAACCAAAGGGCCCCGTGGTGGGGGCATTTTTTGTCCCAGCACTAAAATTTGAAGGGGTCCACTAGATGAAGCTTCATACCAAATATCAAAGTCCTGCATGGGCCTTGTGGTTTCAGAGAAGAAGATTTTTAAAGAAATTCCCTATATTAGCCTATGTAAAACCAAAGGGCCCCGGGGCGGGGGCATTTTTGGCCCCAGCAATATAATTTGAACAATCTTGGTAGGGGTCCACTAGATGAAGCTTCATACCAAATATCAAAGACCTGGGCCTTGTGGTTTCAGAGAAGGAGATTTTTAAAGATTTTCCCTATATAAGCCAATGTAAAACCAAAGGGCCCCGTGGCGGGGGCATTTTTTGTCCCAGCACTATAATTTGAACAATCTTGGTAGGGGTCCACTAGATGAAGCTTCATACCAAATATCAAAGACCTGGGCCTTGTGGTTTCAGAGAAGAAGATTTTAAAAGATTTTCCCTATATAAGCCTATGTAAAACCAAAGGGCCCCGGGGCGGGGGCATTTTTGGCCCCAGCACTATAATTTGAACAATCTTGGTAGGGGTCCACTAGATGAAGCTTCTTACCAAATATAAAACACCTGGGCCCTATTGTTTCAGAGAAGAAGATTTTTAAAGATTTTCCCTATATAAGCCAATGTAAAACCAAAGGGCCCCGTGGCGGGGGCATTTTTTGTCCCAGCACTAAAATTTGAACAATCTTGGTAGGGGTCCACTAGATGAAGCTTCATACCAAATATCAAAGTCCTGGGCCTTGTGGTTTCAGAGAAGAAGATTTTTAAAGATTTTCCCTATATAAGCCAATGTAAAACCAAAGGGCCCTGTGGCGGGGGCATTTTTTGTCCCAGCACTAAAATTTGAACAATCTTGGTAGGGGTCCACTAGATGAAGCTTCATACCAAATATCAAAGTCCTGGGCCTTGTGGTTTCAGAGAAGAAGATTTTTAAAGATTTTCCCTATATAAGCCTATGTAAAACCAAAGGGCCCCGGGGCGGGGGCATTTTTGGCCCCAGCACTATAATTTGAACAATCTTGGTAGGGGTCCACTAGATGAAGCTTCATACCAAATATCAAAGTCCTGGGCCTTGTGGTTTCAGAGAAGAAGATTTTTAAAGATTTTCCCTATATAAGCCTATGTAAAACCAAAGGTCCCCGGGGCGGGGGCATTTTTGGCCCCAGCACTATAATTTGAACAATCTTGGTAGGGGTCCACTAGATGAAGCTTCATACCAAATATCAAAGAACTGGGCCTTGTGGTTTCAGAGAAGAAGATTTTTAAAGATTTTCCCTATATAAGCCCATGTAAAACCAAAGGGCCCCGGGGCGGGGGCATTTTTGGCCCCAGCACTATAATTTGAACAATCTTGGTAGGGGTCCACTAGATGATGCTTCATACCAAATATCAAAGACCAGGGCCTTGTGGTTTCAGAGAAGAAGATTTTTTAAGTTTTTGGTGAAAAAAGTCTATTTTTGGCTCCTGTGACCTAGTTGTGCAACGGACCGGAACCATTTGAACAACTTTGAAAGGGGACCACCTTAGGATCATTCCTGTGAAGTTTGGTCAAAATCCGATCAGTGGTTTAGGAGGAGATGTCGTTTAAAGAAATTGTTTACGCACGCACGGACGCACGGACGGACGGACGCACGCACGACGGACGACGGACAAAAAGTGATCCCAAAAGCTCACCTCGTCACTACGTGACGGTGAGCTAAAAATTATACTAAATGTGTAGATTATACAAAACAAGAATTCTGCGGAAGGCTATGTCTCACCTGTGGGACGCATAGTCACCAAAAGATACAAGAACTCCCCAGAAGGCTATTCTAGGTCAAGGTCAAACATGGATGGTTGCAACTCCTAGATGCTAGCTTACATCAAGTATCACTTATGAAACTTGAGAAATGAACATAAAAATTAGGATGAAAGCAAGGGTTGACTTGATGCAATAGTTCACTAAGTCGGTGACCCATGAAATGTAGGTCAAGGTCAAATATGATTGCTTGCATTAAAATTGTCATTCCTAGATGCAAGTTTGTATGATTTTTCATAATGAAGCTCTTATAGTTCTTGAGAAATGAACTTGATCATTTCGGTGAATACTTGGGTGGTCACAAATGTTCACAAGGTCATTAAACCATTCATATTTGACCTTGAGCTGGGTCAAGGTCAAATATAGATGCCTGCACTGAAGTTGCAATCCCAAAATGAAAGTTTCTACCCAGTATAATAAATGAGCGTTTTATAGTTCTTCAGATGGACTCTTACATAAGGATTAACGCAGTGGTGATCACAAATGTTTACAAAGTCAGTGACCATGGAATGTAGGTCAAGGTCAAATATGGATGCTTGCATATTAAAGTTGCAATCCCAATATGAAAGTTTTTACCCAGTATCATTGATGAGGGTCTACTAGTTCTTCAGAAATGGACTCTTAACGTAAGGGTGAATGCTAGGATGAACACAATTGTTGATGGCTTGATGGACAAACAGCTGAACAAACGGAAAATCGGACTCCTATATCACGCCATGCTAAAAGCAGCCGTGACTATAATGACCATAAAAGTTCATTCTTATTTATTATCTATATATTTTTGTTTTGATGTCACATGGTTGTTTAATTAACACAGTTTCTTTTTTTTTATTTTATAGAGTGAGTGAGTGAGTTTTAGTTTTACGTCCCACCAACAGCTAAGGTCATACGGAGACGGGCATATTTTATAGAGAAAATCAGATTGGTATTTTATGTGATTTATCTGGTGAGCGGATGATTTACACAAAATGTCAAGCCAATTTTTTTTTCAGAACATGAGCTCCGCAAGCGGGGCATTATACGCCCGTGGCAACTTGAAAGAAGGAGCATATATATACTGACTGTTGTACAAGTTTGGGTTTGTGGAATGTAACCAAGGAACAATATGTGCTCCATACTATTCTTACCTGGCACTATTAATAACACTCAGTGGCTCAAACTACCTGTCTCCAACAAATTTTCATGGTGGGTAATATTTGGTAGACCATAACCTCAAAATAATATGGGCATAACTCTGGCAATAAGTGGTGGACTGTAACCTTGAAATAATATGTGCTGCTCCACATCATAGTCTAACTATACATTAAGGATATAAAATGCAGGAGGCGTTATCCGGAAACAAAATATGTTAAGAAAAATCTAAAAAAGGGGAATATTTGGCAAACTGTAAACTCAAAATAAAATGTGCTGTTCCACATCATGGTCTTACTATATGTAAAGTTTCAGCATCATCAGATGTAAAATTGCTTGATTGGATGCAAACTGTAGGAGAAGTTATCCAGAAATGAAAAGATTACAAAAAAATTTCAAAGAGGCATAACTATATTATTATTTGGTGGACCGTTACCTCGAAACAATATGCGCTGCCCTACATCATGGTCTAAGTGTAAATGTTTGTTTTGTTTGATTTGAGGTTTAACTTCCTCGTCAACACTGTAAAGGTCATTTTGGAGATGTTGCTTCCAATTTTGTGGGACTTTTTCCCGACATTAAGATGAAATGACATCTCAAGCCCTGTCGCCCAATGAAACCGATAGGGTTTATGAGCATGGACGGTCCACCTCTCACCTCGGTTCCTGAACAGGCTTAGATCCTCTAAGCGGTTTACCAGTACTAGTGTGTGGGCCGGATTCAGCTCTGCGTGGAAGCATCGTGCAGCCCATATATTTCAATGAAGTTTCAGCTTGATTGGATGAAAACTGTAGGAGGAGTTATCTGGGAACGAAAAACTTACAAAAAATTTCAAAGGGGCATAACTCTATAATTATTTGGTGGACCGTAACCTCGAAACAATATGCGCTGCCCCACATCATGGAAACGAAAAGTTAATAAAAAATTTCAAAATGGCATAACTCTATTATTATTCGGTTGACCGTAACCTCAAAGCAATACGCGCTGCCCCACATCATGGTCTAACTATGTATGGAGTTTCAGCTTGATTGGATGTAAACTGTAGGAGGAGTTATCCGGAAACGAAAAGTTTACACATTGACGGACAGACGGACGGACGCCAGGGGGTATAACATAATATGTATCGTTTTTCAAACGGGCGTATAAAAATAGAAGAATAAATTTTGTTTTTCAAGGGTTAATGATGGAATCAGGGCATATACACAACAAATGTTTGAGGAGTTATATGCTTTAAAACACAAGAGTACAAGAGACAGGGAACATTAGAACATAAGAGAGGAGTCATTAATGAAGTTTAGACTCAGTGATTTCCCAGTTTTGATTTTAATAGGTATGTTCAGAGCCACAGCTTGTGCTATGTGTGATTACTGAACATGTCTTCTTAGTATTTTGCATTTTCACTTATTGCAAAAACAACAAAAAACTAAGACAATCCCAAAACTGGGAAAGTCATGTGTTGCTAGAGTACATTTCAAATCCTAAAAAATTGGACACCTTGAGGACTTGCTGTAATTCTCCTAAAATTTTAACAAATTTGTCTTATGATCCAGCAAAGAGTCCAAAAAGGTGCCGATGGACTGCTCCATCTGCACTGTTTGCTTAGGCTTATCTGTCCCGATACATAGGATCACTCACCCACTAAGCATAAAGCAGGATAATCAAGGGACAATTTTCTATATTTCTTGTGAGAAAAATGCAACACATAAATCTTTTTGCCGGCTCCCACCCATCGGGGCTTGAAGAAATAGATGGGCTGCATGATGCTTCCATGCAGAGCTGAAACCGACTGCTCACAAGTACTGGTAAACCACTTAGAGGTTCTTAGTCTGCCCAGGCATAGCCGTGCGAGTCTGTCCTTCCATGCTTATAAACCCTATTGGTTTCATTGGGTGACAGGGCTTGAGATGTCATTTCATCGCAATGTCGGGTAATAGTCCCACAAGATTGGATGCAACGTCTCCAAAATGACCTATACTGTGTTGACCGGGACGTTAAGCCTCAAATCAAACAAACAAATCTTTTCAGCCCATTTTGTGTCATTTCCCAGAGAAAGGAAGAAAGGAAATAGAAGAGGTGATTCTAACAAGTACCTACAACATAAAGAAATAAGGATAATTATCCCCCTTTATCCATTTTATACCGGAAACCCCAAAATGGGTTACTGGCAAATAGTGAGGCCCAGATATGATCCAGCCAAATGCGGCTGCTGATCAGGGCTTTTAGTGTTTGGAAAATGTTCAGCCATTTTGAAATTGTTTTATGAAATCAACTATATCTGGTACCCCTAAATTTTGAAATGGACTTCTGCTATATATAAGACTATCCCCATCACTCCATATTAGATTGGGCTGCATGGTGCTTTGGTGCAGAGCTGAAACCGACACAACTTTTGAGTACTGGTAGCCCACTTTGAACTTTTGAGTACTTATAGACCGTCTAAGCCTGCCCAGGCAAAGTGGTGCAAGTTGGACTGTCCCTGCTTGTAAACCCTAGCTGTTTCTCTGGTCGGTACGACTAGCGATGTAAGTCTCAACTCAACTCTTTACCTACATGTCAGGTAAAAGTACCACAAATTGGAAATAGTGTCTCAAAAATGACCTAAATACACACATGTAGTGTTAATGGGGACATAAAACTTCAACACAACAACAGCAAAATCTGAAGGCACAGCACAAGTTGCGTGTCTGTTGCTATCCAAAATCAAAACTGAATTTCACATGTTTGTGACTTAGATGTTCATACATATTCTTTACATGTGAATGAATACTTGTAAGATACACTGACTCTTAAACAGCAGTATATAACCATCATCATGCACAGCTAAAGCTGTGGGCCTGCAGGTTTCTAAAACCAAAACTGTGAACCTCACATGTTGGTGACTTATGTGTTCTTATTCTCTACATGTATGTTATTAATACTAGATATCTTTCAGCAAGGCCATGAGAAAACCCTATGCAATCCACAGGCAAGCAGCAAAGATTCAGGTTAGCCAGCACATAAGCTCAGTCAAACCATAGTTGCAAACATGCAGAGAAGACCTCAAGCAAGAAGTATAGTATAAACATATTTTATTGCAACATGATAAGCAATGGGGTTGAGCAAGAAGTCATGCACTTAGCCCTATTAACCCTTTACCACTCAGATACGTGTTTTTACGTGTCTGCACCCCCCCCCACCATTTTAAGCCCCAGAAGCACCTAAAATCTGCATTTCTACCCCTGGATAGTTACGTTTGCTTTAGGATTTGTTGGGCAAAATAGTGACCTGTTTTTTCGCGCGCCTCTCCACTAAAAATATTCCTCACATCCCGAAAAATTTTGGGTGTATGTCCCAACCGGCCGCTAAAATTTATATCTGAGGGTTTCTGGGGTCAAAAATGCCTGAAAAGTGTTGCTGATAAAACATGCTGCAAACAGTGAAAATGGCCAGTGCTAAACGCCTTAATTGTTGCCTTGACAGTTGTGTGAAGATTAAAATGTGGTCAAAAATTCATGTGAAAACACACTTTTTGCCAACTTTGAGATTCCCTTTCTTTACCATGACAACAAAGATCAAGTCATGAAAGGTTGCATTTGAAAAGCTACTGCCCAATGAACATTCATACCGAGCTTGGTGTAAAACAGACCATCCATTATGAAACAATGGCTAGTTGAAGTTGCTGTCAGGTGCAACACTGTGAAAATCAGCGAAATTCACAAAATCCCTGAGTGGTTAAGGGTTAACCTTTATCCTGCTGATCACAACAACCCCTACTTTTGCAAACAGAGTAGATCCAGATCAGATGGCTTCTGAAGAAGCCATCTGATCAGAATCTACACTGTTTGACATTCTGTTTGTGAATCTGTGGGAATAAATTTCATCAAGTACTTTGGCCAAAGTAAGATCGAAATGTCCTTGGTTTGTTTATTTGTTTTGTTTGATTTGATGTTTAACGTCCCTATCCAGACTGTAGAGATCATTTTGGAGACGTTGCTTCCAATTTTGTGGGACTTTTACCTGACATTGAGATGAAATGACAAGCCCTGTCGCCCAATGAAACTAATAGGGGTTATAAGCATGGACGGTCCAACTTGCACTGCTTTTTCTGGGCAGGCTTAGCTCCTCTTAGCAGTTTACCAGTACTCTTTTGTGTGGAAGCATCATGCAGCCCATCTATTTCTTCAAGCCCCGATGGACTGGGGCCATTTGGTTTGTTCAGTTTGATCAATGAGGATTGTCTGGTTCCACCAGTTTTCTCTAAAGCACTGCTGAACACTAGAACCAGTAAATTGTTTCGTAGGCATTAATTGGTTGTAATAGTTACAAAGGGGGAAGGTGCAATAAAAGTAACAGCGACCAAACTACTCTAAGCTTGATCAAACTTCTTCATAATACAAGAGGGCCATGATGGCCCTGGATCGCTCACCTGATCCATATTTTACAAATGAAATTGTAGGTAATATACAGTGGAGTAGAGGGTTTGAGAAATTTTGGTTGACCCAAGGAGGTTGATATAATTTTAGCTCTGTTGGCCATCTTGTTCATCCAAGCATAACAGTTTTAGCAATTTTGGAAGAGGGTCATCCAAGGAACATTCCTGTGAAATTAATTCGAAATCCATCCACTGGTTAAGGAGAAGAAGTCTTTTAAAGGTTTTTCTATTTTTAGCTCTGGTGGCCATCTTGTTCATCCAAGCGGAACCGTTTGAGCAATTTTGGAAGAGGGTCACTCAAGGAACATTCTTGTGAAACTATATATCGAAATCCATCCACTGGTTAAGGAGCTGATGTCATTTGAATTTTTTTTTTTCTATTTTTAGCCCTGGCGGCCATCATGTTCATCAGGGAGGAGCAGTTTGAGCAATTTTAGTAGAGGGTAACCCAAGAAACATTCCTGTGCAGTTATTTCAAAATCCATCCAATGCTTAATGAAGAGAAGTATTTTAAAGGTTTTTCTATTTTTAGCTCTGGTGGCCATCTTGTTCATCCGAGCAGGATAGTTTGAGCAATTTTGGTTGAGGGTCACCCAAGGAACATTCCTGTATCCATCAACTGGTTAAGGAGAAGAAGTAATATAAAAGTTTTTCTATTTTTAGCTCTGGTGGCCATCTTGTTCATCAAAGACAAATGGTTTGAGCAATTTTGGTGGAGGGTCACCCAAGGAACATTCCTGGGAAATAATTTTGAAATCCATTCAACGGTTAAGGAGAAGAAGTCGTTTAAAGGTTTTTCTATTTTTAGCTCTGGTGGCCATCTTGTTCATCCGAGCAGAATGGTTTGAGCAATTTTGGTAGAGTGTCACCCAAGGAACCTTCCGGTGAAATTATTTCAAAATCCATGCACTGGTTAAGGAGGAGAAGTCGTTTTAAGGTTTTTCTATTTTTAGCTCTGGTGGCCATTTTGTTCACCCGAGCAGAACGATTTGAGCAATTTTGGTTGAGGGTCACCCAAGGAACATTCCTGTGAAATTATTTCAAAAGTTGTCCAGCAGTTTTGGAGAAGAAGTTGTTTAAAGCAAAAGTTGACGATGAACGCACACACAGATGACGGACAAAGACCAATCACAAAAGCTCACCGAGGAAGTGCTCAAGTGAGCTAAAAAAAACTAAAGCTGTACAGAAAAAAATCCATTATTAAGGCCACCAAAAATTAAGACAATCTCCTTTTAAAAGCTTATTGAGAAGGTTTTAGTTATCCTTTCTTTGTACATGTATTTTCTACACCCAGTGTCTCCTAATAAGAGACCAACTTTGGGACTGTTCAAAAGTGATCTTTAAGACCATTTATGAACAGTCCCAAAGGTGGTCTAAATAAATAAAAGACCAACTTTGGGACTGTTCAAAAGTGGTCTTTAAGACCATTTATGAACAGTCCCAAAGGTGGTCTAAATATAGGAATTTTACTCTATTAAAAACATAGCTCAAATACCTTTAGACCTTAAAAATTTTTGTTCACGATAAAGGCAGTTCAAACTACCGAGGGTTATAATCATATCCAGATGAGGACGCATTATGGGGGTTCTTTTAGATCTTCTATTAAGAAAGTAATGATGTGTGTACTCATTAGAATCGCCTCAGTGAGGCGATTCTAATGTGTACACACACCATAACTTTTCAAGATAAAATTAAGAAAAATCTCCCAAACTCGCCCCTGCCCATCGGGGCTTGGAGAAATAGACTGTGCTGCATGGTGCTTCCATGCAGAGCTCAAACTGACCACACAAGTACTGGTAAACCACTTAGGGTTAAGCCTGCCCACGCAAAGTGTTGTGAGTCAGACCTCCCAGTGCATGTAAGCCTTTTGGTTTCATTGGGTTGCAGGGCTTGAGATATGTAATTTCTTGGGCGGCAGGGTTTGAGGTATGTAATTTCATCTCAATGTTCAATAAAAGTCCCACAAAATTGGAAGCAGCATCTCCAAAATGACCTAAAGAGTGTTGACAGGGATGCTAAACTTCAATTCAAACAAACAAATGTCCCAAAATGATCCTAAATGGATGGATATGTAGAGCTATGGGAAGAATTCTCCTGGGACTGAACAGCAAGTTGGAATTAGCCAGGGTAAAAAATAGGGCTGGCTAATCGGACCTGTAAAGATAATCGATTATCATTCTTGCCATTGTGATCGATAATCGATTAGTAATCGCTAAAAATTTTGTCATAATTTTACCTGTTTGGCTTTCTGCCTGTGCATGACTCTTACCATATGTTGTACTATACCATATGTATATTTGAACAGACAGGCCTGAGGAAACAGTGTAGACCCAGATGAGATGCCGCAGAATGCGGAGTCTCATCAGGGTCTGCAATGTTTGCCACTCATCCAGCTATTTTAGGCACAACTTTTGGTAGTAAATTGTACTTATCAAATAATCGATTACAAGCAAATCAATATTGATTATCATTATATTATATATCGATTGATTAATCGATTTTCCGATTAAACATGTCAGCCTTAGCAAACAAGCCATCTGTCTTCGAGGTATTATAAAATGCCAATCAAGACTATTGTCATCTGCTTTGCCATCTGCCAGTAACGTTAACAGTATTTCTTTTGCAAACAGTGTGGACCCTGATCAGACTGCTCCTGTAGGCAAAAATATTTTAAAAAGTGTGAAAAAAAATTCAACAGACGACATAAGCAGACGACATTTTCAGATGTAGTTTTTCTCGGAGTCTTAAGGGTTAAAGATTCACAGTACCTGTGATTTGGCAAACTCCACCACATTAAAACTGACATTGTTAAGTAAGGCCAGGGAGTAGGTTGTTAATCCCGACTCTGAGCTACGCCACATCTGGTCCTGTGAACAGAAGAACAAACTGTAATCACCCAGGTAAGACCACAACCACAAAACATGTACCACTGAAGCTCTATGGAAAGTTATAGATTCATTTTTTCACATATTTTTCAGCAAAAATAAGGTTTGACATATCAACTGAATCATCTATTCACATGTAATGTCATGCCTTATTTTTGCTAAAAATAAGAAAAACTAGAGCTGTCAGTGAAAATGACTAGGGCCCCGGCAGCGCTATCAGAGGAGTAGGAAAATTTGTGGATGGACAGACGGACAGACAGACAGACAGACGGACGGACAGAGTGATTACTATAGGGCACCCACACTTTCAGTGCGGGGCCCTAAAAAAAATACTTTGAAAATACCATCTGCTCCCATGTGCTTAGTGTTTGGAGAGTTAAACACTAAGGTTTGAAGAACAATATCCAAAATGCCAAATGTTTGGCATCCCATAAGGGTTACCCTGAGAGTGTAATTTAATTAATAATGTAACACTATATCCTATTGTATAATGCCAAAGAAGGACAACGGTATATTCTCTGATATACTGTCCCCATGCAAGATCACTTTTCATTGGCTGGCATTTGGTTTTACACATACTACCTAATCAGCCTAAAATAGCTAGTCTGACCCAGAAAATCTTGTACACCATTACGAAAACACGTCTATATTTATACATAGTAAATTTAACCACCGAAAAAACAAAAATGTTCAGATGAAAAATTGTGATATTTTTCTTATTTCTGCTCAAAATATAGAATGTGGGTCCTCGTTAGAACCGCCTTATTGAGGCGGTTCTTACAAGTACCCACAATCTATATTTTAGAGCAGAAATAAGAAAAATAAGGTTTACCCATGTAAACCCCTGTTTTACTATAAAAGTGGGGTTCAAGGGGGTGAAAAGTATATACATGAAGGCGTGTTTACGTGACAACTACAATACTCAGTTCTGCTGCCTATTCCATGCTCCGAATGGAATACCTTAAGTTCTATCCCTTATCATGCTGAATAAATTAATTTAGCACACCCATTTCTGACTATCCACCAATCAAATGACTTGATATTATCCATTCGTTCAATTCACAACCTTCAAGACAAACAGTGTAGATCCAGTTCAGATGGCTTCAAAGCCATCTGATCTGGATCTACACTGTTTTGAAGAGGCAATCTGATCTGGATCTACTTTGTTTGCAAATTTTCAGGGAGATAAGGGTTAAGAAGATATTTGACCTTCTGAAAGGTTAATAAGTTTACACATTCTTTTGCTAGTAACTAGCAATAGCTGTTCTTGAACCTGTGGACAGGGGCCAGTTGTTCAAAACTAACGAGGTCAATAGTTAACTTGTTGTTAAAACTTTGATCATTTAATATGGCAAATATGCTAATATTTTTGCTCAAAGTAGCTTTTTTGTATACAATGGGTTAATATTGCCGTTATAAAGAGTTTTGTTGTTATATCGAATGAGAGCTGACCCATGAGAAAAGGGACTTTAACCCATTGTATACTAGTGGACTCTTCCATTGCTATATGTTGGACAAGTCCATTTGTCATATAAGGGGTGTCAGGCCATTTTTTCGTTTTCTATTTTTGAAGAAAAATTCTGTTAGCAAATAGTGCAGGCTCTGATCAGACGCTGTGTTCTGCGGCGTCTGATCTGGGATTGAACTGTTTGCCAAGCTACCCCTTTAGGGGTTTCCCCGCACACAACAGGTTAACGTTCTCCAATTTATGTCTTTCAAATGTTTGTTTGTTGTTTGTTTTTTTTTTGAGGGGGGGGGGGGGGGGGGGGGGGTGGGCTTTATAGCAATTTCAAGATTATTTAGAACCAATCATTAATCAGAGGTTGGCGAAAACAAAAAACAAGAGTACCCGGAATAAAAACACCTGACTTTCCATTGCAGAACATCACTTGAACAATTCCGTGAAATGAAGACCCCCCTAAACCCCACTTTATATAGAGAAAACTGGGGTTTACGTGGGTATACATTATTTTTCTGATTTCTGCTCCAAGACATAGGTTGTGGGTACTCATTAGAACTGCCTCAATGAGGAGGTTCTAACGAGCACCCACAACCTATGTTTGGAGTAAAAATAAGAAAAATATCACAATTTTTCATGAGAAATTTCACCATTTTGGAGATATGAAAGAATACACTATTTCGCACGGATGTGTTATCGTAATGTTGGCTTCACACATGTGACTCGAGTGAGGCTCAAACCCACAGCAATGGGAGACCTAATGACCCTTCTGACAAAATGTGCTTGTGAAACCAACTAATAGGGCCAGATGTATACCTTCTTGTGGGAAGCTACCCAAAGGCTGGGCTTATCAGCAGGCTTGGCTGTAGCTATTGCTGGTCACCAATACAATAAATACCCCTTTTTTATGAGCTTGCTATTTTGCACATATCAACAAAAAACATCTGTCAATGAGTGTGCAAGTGCTGACTAGGATGCTTAACAATGTTTTTTTTTCTGGGCCCAGTTGCTCAAAACATTGTTAACCCTTATCTTGCTGTTCACGACAACCCCTATCTTTGCAAATAGTGTAAATCCAGATCAGATGGCTTCATCAGAAGCCATTTGATCAGGATCTACACTGTTTGGCATTTAGTTTGTGAATTTGTAGCAATAAATTACATCAAGTAATTTGATTGGTTTATAGACAGAAATGGGCGTGGCTTAAATGAATATTCAGCAAGAGAAGGGTTAACTTAACAAACTCATTAGTGGCTAACTGTTCTAGCATGTACAATATCTAATAAAGGGCCTTAAAAAAACCTGTGTTTCCACTAATCTGACCAACCCTGATTTTGTGTGTCAACTTTACAATTTTTAGTCGTCAGAAAAGATACAAAAAGATTTTCTTTCCTACAAACCTTGATATTTTCTAGCAGTTTTGATAAAAATTTATAAAACTGTCAAAACAGCAAAACTTTTACTTAAAAACCCTTTCTTGTGCTTCCTTGATGCTCTAAACCTCAATATTTGAATGTTTTCTGGTCAAATGGCTAAAATTAAGCCCTTTTCAAGATTTTTGCTCTTTTACCATCAAATAAAGTGTTGACTGAACATAAAGAAGTTTTTTTTACCTAGTGACCCTACTTTTTTGGCATATTAGCAGAAACACAGCATTTTTTTCCAGGCCCAGTGGTATTTTTTACGGGGTATTTGTGCTGAAAAAAATGCAATCAGATTTTGCAATTGCAAGTACTGTTTAAGTTTTTCTGCAAAAATATTCACATAATTGCAATATTAATTGATCAAAGTTTAAGGATATTTTTCTAAAGGCATTACAGTCGAACTTCAATGGCTCGAACACCTTTGGGACCTCAAAAATCGGTTCGAGACAGGGGTTGTTCGAGCCACAGAGGTTTACTGCCAGGAGGCCTAACGAGGTACTTTTTGACATATTTTCAGTGTCCTGTAATGAAAATGTATGCTTTGTGTACTCATTAGAATCTCCTCATCGAGGCGATTCTAATGAGTACACACAGCATACATTTGCAAGATAAAAGACGAAAGTCTCCTAAATTATCTCCCACCATTTCTTATGTAGAGGACTTCCCTAGGGGCTCAAGAACGGGTTCGACTCAGCCATGGTAAACGAGCCATCGGTGTTCGAGCCATTGAAGTTCTACTGTATTACTTTTCCACAACTGCACCCTATTCTTTTATCCAGAAGAGCTACATGAAGAGGAAAGTGCTGTGTAACAAATGTTTGACAGTTTGGGCAGAAAGTTCCAGAATACATGCTTATGTACAATGTAACATAAAAGCATATTCTAACATGATACATGTATGTAGTGTATCTACAAAATAAATGGAAAACCATGCTCAGTTTTATTGTTTTGAGGGACTAAGGCTATATGGGCCCCGTCAAGCGATTTTGGTACTTATCGCCTCTGCGAGCAGTGAAGGTTCAGGCGAGCCTGCGCATCCGCGCAGTCTCGCCAGAACCTTCGCTGCTCGCTCATACAAGCAGTGAATCAAGAGGAACCTTCAGACAGAAAGCCATATCCCTGGCCCCTCTGAATGGCTGGGCATGCGCAGTTAAAATTTGTCATGACGGAACGCTCGAAACACAAATTCGCTTGGGGGGGCTCATATATAAGAGTAATGAGGTTAATGAAGTGATAATTTTCCATCAGAACTAATGGTTGTGGGAACTTATTAGAATCGCCTCTATGTGTAATTCTACCTACCATATTTTACCTTTTTACTGCACATGCTCCTATGAGTGCACACCAAAGCTATTTTTTGAAAGAAAATGCAAAAGCATAAACTTAACAGTAACCTTCCCTCAAAGCTCTCACAGAAATCTATAAAAACTTGCCATCATTTTCCAACAGTGAAAGCAAATCTTCATCTTGATAGCTATGTTTTGCATATGGAGTATGGGCTTATTAGGTAGTTTTTTACCACAATTTTTATACAAATGTTGAAAAACCTAAGCGCACGGTGAGATAAATAGGTCGAATATGGTCATATGTTTTTATGAAGAGGTCAAAAAAATTATCGCAAAGTTATGTCCAATACTTATCTTCAGCTTTAGCTAATGTTGGAACATCTTAATATATTTACCAGCAGCTGTGCTAACTCTAACATCCGTCCTGCGGTGTCAACAGCTATCATCACATTCCCATCATTACGCATTGTCTGTAATATTGTTGCTGAGGAAGAAAAAATAATAGAAATGTCCTACAAAAATGTTTAAACAAGAGTTCCAACTGTGGGTGCTAAATCTAGCTTGTTTGTTTGTTTGATTTGAGGTTTAACGTCCCCGTCAACACTGTAAAGGTCATTTTGGAGACTTGCTTCCAATTTTGTGGGACTTTTACCCATCATTGCGATGAAATGACATCTCAAGCCCAGTGAAACAGAAAGGGCTTATAAGCATGGACGGTCCGACTCGCGCCACTTTGCCTGGTCAGGCTTTGATCCTCTAAGCTGTTTACCAGAACTCGTGTGCGGGTCGGTTTCAGCTCTGCGCAGAAGCATCATGCAGACCATCTATTTCTTCAAGCCCTGATCGGCAGGGGCCATAAATCTAGCTTGAACAATAGAGTTGATGCTATGTATGGCACCAGGGTTGACATAAATATTGAACAAACGGATGAAAAACTAGAGCCCTGTAATCTCACTATGCTAAAAGCAGGTCTCGAGGAGATAAAACTTTTTTCATGCTCTACACATTTTAGCATGAAATTTTTCCTGCTCATAAATTTTAAAATGCCAACATAAGTTGGCATTTTAAAATTTATGAGCAGGACAAATGACATTCTCTGCTGATCTCAGCAGGACATTCACCTCATTAAAATAAATCAATTTGTTCATGATAAAGAGTGCAGACAAGCCATTTTTGGCCAAAAATTGACTGTTTTTGGGGCCTGTGACCTTGAATAAAAGGTCAAGGTCACCAAAATCTAATCAAATCTACAGTATGTTGTAATGATATATTGTTTGACTAAAATTAATCAATTCATTAATGAGATAGAGTGCAGGCAAGCCATTTTTGGCTTAAAATTGACATTTTTTGGAGGTCTGTGACCTTGAAAATGAGGTCAGTTATCATAACCTAATGACTGTTTTCCCCATCCTAATGATGTAACCATGTAAGTTTGTTCAGAAACCATCCATAGGTTCAGAATATATAGTGCTTCAAACAGGCTACACCAACGCAAACGGGATCCGCACCAAAAACAATATGTCCCCCTCACCTCTGGTGGAAGTAGGGGGACAAACGTTATTCAGCACATAAAGGATTGAATTTCTTACTCATGAGCTGTTCATCCCTAAATCTCCTTCTGGCCTGGTTGTAGGTAGCATTAAAAGCATCTGTGATCATAAGATGAGGACGTGAAAAATATTTTGACTCCAACACACAGCCATTCAAATGTCTGAAAACAGAATGCATAAAAATTGAATATAACTGGTGGAACAATAATACAAGCCACACCCTAAAACAAGGCCATTGTTTACCCTAAAACTGCAGCTGAAAATGTTTTCTTTTACTGTCATCTGCTGCATTTTCTCCTATTTACTTTTTAAACATATTTTTGCATACAGGCAAACAGTGTGGACCCAGATCAGACAGCTTTTCAAGGAGCAGTCCGATCTAAACAGTGTGAGCCCAGATCAGACTGCTCCTTTAGGAGCAGTCTGGTCTGGGTCCACACTGTTTGCAACAATGACTTTAAAAAGACAAGAGGCTCAATGAGCCTAAACCGCTCACCTGAGGAACTTAAGTTTTAACAATTCACAGACTTGACTACTAAATCTGCTAATAGAATCCAGCCCATTGACCCTTACAGGATATAAGTCATCATTATTGCATTGCATTCCAAGTTTGAGACTTCTAGCTTCTATAGTTCCTGAGAAATCTTTGACGAAAATTTAACATTGGTCAAAATGGAGAGAAAGAAGATTGAAAGAACAAATGAACAAATAAGCTGAGAAAGCCCAATGTCTCTTACACAAAATAAGTCATCATTATTCTATTGAATACCAAATTTGATGCTTCTAGCTTTTATAGTTCCTGAGAAATCTTTGATTAAAAATTTAACATTGGTCTATTATCTCTATATGGAGAGAAAGAAGAATGAAGGAACAAATGAACCAGACTAGCTCCAAAACCTAATGCAGCCTTTCCCCTTGCCCAATGGTGCTACACATAAAATTTAAACAAGATTGGTCGACTGCCTTCTGAGATATGCTGCATTGAAAGTGTGGACGACGGATGGACGGACGACAGACGACGGACTCCGGAGCCTTGGTATACTATCAGCTCACTGGAGCCTTTGGCTCAGGTGAGCTAAAAATTCAAGTCGCTATTTCTGTCACAACATTTTCCCTACGTTAAGTCTATGGGCAAATTTTTTTGTCTCTCAAGGTCACGTAACTCCGAGGTCAATATTCCGATTCGGCCCAAAATCGAACTTAACCGAAATTTTATGCCTGTCCTCGTTACCTGCAAGTTTGAAGCTGATATGAATAAAAATAAAGTTGCTATCGTGGTCACAACGTATTTTTTTATGCTCAAGGGCAGGTAACTCCAAGGCAAATAATCCGATTCGGCCCAAAATAGAACTTAACCGAGATTTTATGTCTGTCCTCGTTACCTGCAAGTTTGAAGCTGATCTGAAAAAAATTCAAGTCGCTATCGTAGTCACAACATTTTCCCTATGTTAAGTCTATGGGCAAATTTTTTGTCGCTCAAGGTCATGTAACTCCGAGGTCAATATTCCGATTCAAACTTAACTGAGATTTTATGCCTGTCCACGTTACCTGCAAGTTTGAAGCAGATCTGAATAAAAATAAAGTTGCTATCGTGGTCACAACGTATTTTTTTATGCTCAAGGGCAGGTAACTCCAAGGCAAATAATCCGATTCGGCCCAAAATAGAACTTAACAGAGATTTTATGTCTGTCCTCGTTACCTGCAAGTTTGAAGCTGATCTGAAAAAAATTCAAGTGGCTATCGTAGTCACAACATTTTCCCTATGTTAAGTCTATGGGCAAATTTTTTGTCGCTCAAGGTCACGTAACTCCGAGGTCAATATTCCGATTCGGCCCAAAATCGAACTTAACCGGGATTTTATGCCTGTCCTCGTTACCTGCAAGTTTGAAGCTGATCTGAATAAAAATAAAGTTGCTATCGTGGTCACAACGTATTTTTTCATGCTCAAGGGCAGGTAACTCCAAGGCAAATAATCTGATTCGGCCCAAAATCGAACTTTACCGTGATTTTATGTCTGTCCTCGTTACCTGCAAGTTTGAAGCTGATCTGAAAAAAATTCAAGTCGCTATCGTAGTCACAACATTTTCCCTATGTTAAGTCTATGGGCAAATTTTTTGTCGCTCAAGGTAATGTAACTCCGAGGTCAATATTCCGATTCTGCCCAAAATCGAACTTAACCGGGATTTTATGCCTGTCCTTATTATCTGCAAGAATGAAGCCGACAAGTTTGAAGCTGATCTGAATAAAAATAAAGTTGCTATCGTGGTCACAACGTATTTTTTTATGCTCAAGGGCAGGTAACTCCAAGGCAAATAATTCGATTCGGCCCAAAATCGAACTTGACCCAGATTTTATGCCTGTACTGGTTATCTGCAAGAATGAAGTCGATCAGAAAAAAATTGACGGAGCTAGAGTGATGACAAGCTTTTTCCTATGTGAAGTCTATGGGAGCTAGATGTTGCCATGGCAACCAGAGTTCCACTCAGATCTGCCTGAAAACCTAATGAAGCCTTTCCACTTGCCCAATAATGCGACACATGAAATTTGATCAAAGTTGGCCAAGTAGTCTTTAAGATATACATTTTTTAAATTCCCATTAACCCTAATGCAAAAACACACAAGGGCAGGTAACTCCTAAGTGAATGATCCGATTCTGCCAGTTATCGAACTTGACCGAGATTTCATGGCTGTGCTGGTTATCTGCAAGAATAAAGCCAATCTGAAAATAATTGAAGCAGCTACGGTGATGACAACATTCTCCCCATGTTAAGTCAATAGGCAATTTTTTCAACGCTCAAGGGCACGTAACTCCTGAGTGAATAATCCGATTCAGCCCAAAATCGAACTTGATCGAGATTTCATGCCTGTCCTCGTTATCTGCAAGAATGAAGTCGATCAGAAAAAAATTGACGGAGCTAGAGTGATGACAAACTTTTTCCTATGTTAAGTCTATGGGAGCTATTTGTTGCCGTGGCAACCAGAGTTCCAATCCGATCTGCCCGAAAACAGTATGCAGCCTTTCCCCCTACCTGATAATGCTTCACATGAAATTTGATCAAGATTGGCCCACTGGTTCCGGAGATATACTTCTTTGAAAGTGTGGACGACGACGGACGACGGCTCGTGGTATACTAATACCTCACATGAGCCTTCGGCTCAGGTGAGCTAACAACACAGCAGATGACTGTTATTATAATTGACATCTTACAGGTTTAAAGGAAAACAAATAGGTGATGAGAATTGTCTCCCTTGTCAAAAATGAGAGAAAATATTACAGGTGGTTCTGTTCATCTGAAAAAGCAAAGAAAAAGAAAGACTACTGCAATGACCCTGAGAATTGTAAGCAAACAGTGCAGACCCAGATCAGACTGCTCCTTCAACACTGCTCCTGAAGGAGCAGTCTGATAAGTGCAAACCAGTCTACACTGTTTGCACCCTGTATGCCCTTTTTGGACTCCTTGCTGGATCATGAAACAAATTTGATAAGTTTTAGGAGAATTATACAAAGTCCTCAAGGTGTCTGAATTTCTAGGATTTTTACGGTATTGCCTAAAACTTGACTTTAAGATGACGTATTGTCCACATATGTCACTACACACTCCTTTGTGTAAGACGAATTCCTGCGGCATCTGACAACTACAAGAAATTTCGTCAGAATGTTCTTGCCACATCATGCTGTTGTGACAGTTTTGTCAATGAATTGTTCAAAAGTGCAGGTCAGTGCTCTCACACAAAAGGTATGGCATGTGAAACAAAGGTGCAGATCAGCCTGTGCATCCGTGTCATCTGGGCCCTTTTGTTCAAAACTAATGTTGTTGTTTGTTAACAAATCGTTAAATCTTTAATCATTTAATATGGCAAAGATATTAATATTTTTGCTGAAAAAATGTGAGTAGCTTTTGCATATGTTCATGCCAAACTGTCAAATTCAACTTCATAATTGTTGAAAAGATCAGTGCCTGAAAATTGAACTTAATGTTAGAACTGCAGCTAAATTTTCTAAAATTTGTCAGTTTTCCTACAAAACATTCATTTGTTAATGCTTTACCCATTTTGTACCGGAAACCCTATAACGGGTACCCTGGCAAACAGTGCAGTCCCAGATCAGACGCTGCAGAATGCGGCGTCTGATCAGGGCCTACACTGTTTGCAAAAAGTTCAGCCATTTTCCATAACAACCTGACAGTCTGACATCCCTAAATTTTGAAAAGGACTCCTACTACATGTATATAAAAGGAGAAAGATTCCATTTGGTACAAAAAGGGTAAAATGTAGCTGTCAGCAACAACAACAGCAATTCTACTGAATTGTAATAAGCCATGTCATTGACAATATTTGATCTGAACAAACGAAACCATTCAGTATTGAGATTGTTTTCTTCAATGAAAAAACAAAAGCAGTGGCTTCAAGGATATAAATGTAGCAACTGTATTTACCGTATGTACATGTATTCACATAAACATGTCTTAAAAATCTACAAACCCAGATGAAATGCCACAAACTGTGGCATCTCATCATGGTCTACACTGTTTGCCACACATCCACCACTTTTAGTCACAATCTCCAGGCCTCATACTGACAAAGCTTTTCCATGCCTGAAAGGCCTGATTTTGCAGCCTGAACCCCTATCCTGCTGAACACAACAATCGTTAACTTTACAAACAGTGAAGATCCAGATCAGACGGCTTCTAAAGAAGCCGTCTGATCAGGATCTACACTGTTTGTAATGCAGTTTGTGAACTGAATGAAAACATTATATCAAGTAATTTGACTGACCGATAGTCAGAAACTGGTGTCGCTCAATAAATTTATTATACAGGATAAGGGTTAAATGGTAATTTTTGACAGAATAACAGAAGATAAATCTAAATCTGATGCCTGAAATCAAGAAATATTCAAGCTCTAAAAGCCTGAAATCCTGCAAATGCCTGAAAATACTAGGCCTGAATCTCGGGTAGTAAATTGTATTGGTTCAGAATTTTGAACAAGTATGGCAAGAAGTTGAGGTGTCCGAATATTTAGGTCAAATATGGTAATTTCAGTAAAACCTTGTCACTTGACTGACATTATTTCACACCTACGGAAACTGACGTAAATATGTGCCAACTGGAAATGTATCTGTCACAAACACTATTCTGGAAAACATGTCTTCAAGGCTGCAACAAGGCTCCCGAGGTTATAAAACTTTTTTATGCTAAATATTAAAATGCCAACAGATGTTGGTTTTGATTGATTGATTGAGGTTTAACGTCCCTGTCAACACTATTTGAGTCATTTTTTTAGCACTGCTTCCAATTTTGTGGGACTTTTACCGGACATTTGAGATAAAATGACATCTCAAGCCCTGCTTCCCGATGAAACCAATAGGGCTTATATGCATGGACAGTCCAAATTGGGCAGGCTTAGATCTCCTAAGCGGTTTACCAGTACACACACGTGGTTGTTTCAGCTCTGCATGGAAGCATCATGCAGCCCAATCTATTTCTCCAAGCCCCGATGGGCAGGGGCCAAACAAATGTTGACATTTTAAAATTTAGAGATGGATAAATGACATTCTGTGACCTCAGCAGGAAAACTGCCTGATTTATTTGTATTTATACAGTAATGAGCATCACAAATTTCATGCCCAGCTGAGTTGAGCATGAGAAAAAGTTTTACAAATTCAGGACCAGGTAAAACACAACTAACCAGCTTAGCTTTGACAAAGAAACTAGTAGAGGTATTGAGTTATCCAGGAAGAAAACTTTAACCCATATATGCCTAGCAGCCCATTTTCAGGACTTTGGCAAACAGCATAGACCATGATCAAATGCTGCAAAATGTGGTGTCTGATCTGGGTCTACACTGTTTGCTGGAAGAACATACATTTTTTGTAAAATTTACCACCAACAAAAACAAACCTGACATCATGGATCACTCCAAACTTATTAGGTGGAAGATTCCATTGTCTTATATGGATTAAGGTGTTGATCTGCAACTTCTTTGATATTCAGAAATGGTTTTCTCATGATGGGGTTAATTGTATCAGGACTCATACTGACCAACCTTTTCCATGCCTGAAAGGCCCGATTTTGCAGCCTTAACCCTTATCCTGCCATACATGACAACCATTACCTTTGCAAACAGTGTGGATCCGGATCAGATGGCTTCTGAAGAAGCCATCTGATCAGGATCTACACTGTTTGTTATTCAGTTTGTGAGCTGAATTTGTTTGGCTGATAGTCAGAAAAGGGTGTGGATAAATAAATTAAGGTTAAATAGTAATTTTAAACAGGGGGTGTGGGGGGTCAAAATCTGAAAGCCTGAAATGAAGACAAAAATCAAGCTTAAAAAGCCTGAAATCCTGCAAATTCCTGAGCAATATGAGGCCTGTTGTATACATGTCATCAAACTGTGAAAAAAATAGTCTTTCACCACTTGCAGTCATTAAAAATGCTTTGACATCTGAATAGGTTGAGCATACCAGTCTGCTCAATTAGTGTTGCCTATTCAGCCTAATCTCATGATCAAGGGTATTTTTACAAATAAACATTGGACAGGCCTCTGTGGCCTAGTAGATAAGAGCACTGACTCTTAATCAATAAGTCTCTCTAGCCTGGCTCGGGTTTCATATGAGACACCAAGTTCTGCAACAGAAGGTCAGGTGGTTTTTCTCCGGGTACTCCGTTTTTTGCCCAACTCTGATTAAAGATCGACTCAATATAATTGAAATAATCTTGAAAGGGCTGTAAAAGCAAAACCAAAATAAATGAATAAATGTGTTGTTGTACATAAAAAATAAAGACTGGTCCAAAGTAAAATTGCAATCTGGTCAAATTTGAGTCTCTACTGGTGCCATGATATATAACACTTTTTCTTGTGTTACTTTAGTTTTATACAAGCAAAAACTTAAAAACAGTGCCTTATATCTGTATGATCAGCCAGTCAGTTGGGTACAACCTTTGGCACTTTGCTTGAAGCTTTGGCAAGGTCCATACCACTTGTTTGTGAACAGTAAAGGATTTGAATAAACCTTTTTCTCTTTGCCTACATCATAAGTATCCTTTTTAAATGAACTACCTAAAAGTACCTAAACATGCTGCAAAGTAGGTCAATATCAACAGAAATATGTGACATTATCCTTGTCAATACCAAACACCATAGCAGCAAATTCTAGTTCATTCAGTATTGTCTGACAGTCTCAAACCACGGAACCTACAGCCTGTCAAGACAACATGGCAAAGGTGTTCCCTTATGACGCTGTTATTCAAAGGTCAAGGTTTTCATTAGTTTATTGTTTTAATTTGTGTTTGCAACACTTTGTTTTTAGCCCATAAAATGGCAATCATGACAACTGTCGTCTGCTTTGTTGTAGGCTGGTCACTTTAAAAGTCATTTTTGCAAACAGTGTGGACCCAAATCAGACTGCTCCTCAAGGAGCAGTCTGATTTGGGTCCCCACTGTTTGCCTGTAAGCAAAAATATTTTTTAAAACATTTGCAATAAAATTGAGCAGACAACATTTTCAGATGTAGTTTTTCTCGGCGTCTTTTGGGTTAAAGACAAAATAAAGCCTCAGATGGCTCAGAAACTTATTTTTTCATATTTCAGAGCAAATCAGCATTGACATTTCATGTGAAATATTTGTAGAACATCGGCCTCGACATGTCATGTACATTAAAATGCCATCTGCAACTTGACTGGAGAGCAAATGGGTTTAACCCTCATCTTGCTGAACACTACAACCCCTTCCTTTGCAGTGTAGATCCAGATCAGATGGCTTCTGAAGGTAAACCTGCTAGACCTGAAGGTTAACCTGCCAGGCGATGCCCGAGGCCTGCCTGAAACCCACCTGATGCCTACCCATCTGCCTGATACCCACCCTCCTGCCCGGACATCACTATTTTAAAGGATGTATATATATTTTTTTTTTTTTTTTAAAAACCTGTCCAGTCATTTTCCATATAATCTTTGTTTTTGGTTTGGATATTTTTGGACCCCAATGGTAGCATATAAAGAGATTGGGGTGTACCCACAACATACGCAGATACTGTTACATGGGTATGTGCAGTATCTTTTACCTTTCTTTTTTGTGGTTATAGTCAACTGCATACACTATCTCTTCCTCGCCATCTTTTAATATCTTCCATATTGTCCCACCAATCATATGACCTGCAGCTAGAGGAGTAATCTGTAGACCATGTCCTTTACCTGTCAATGGATACTACAATTAGCCAAATTTACAAAGAGCCAAAACTCATGTAGTATTTTTTGGAATTTCTTCAAGAGTTAATTATCTGGTCATCTACACATCACTAGCAATCCATTCATCAACATTTAAGGCTCTAGCTCTAACAGTTTTTGAGATATTTTGCTGACAAGATTTCATCCAATTTTTTTTTGAAAGGGCCATAACTGAGGAAAGGGGCATAATCCTGATGAGAAAGAAAATACGAGTCAGCTATGTTTTTATGAGGAATCCATATATGAAAATTCAAAACCCCAGCATACATGGTTCTAAAGTGATGCTATGCATCACAAAGCATGCAATGTACAAATGCCCAAATTTGCAAAGGGCCATAACTCGAAGTATTTTTCGGAATTTCTTAAAAAATTTATCAGGTCATCTCATCACTAGCAATCCACTCATCAACTTTCAAGGCTCTAGCTTTAATACTTTTTGAGATATTTTTCTGACAAGATTTCATCCAAATTTTTTCAAAGGGCCAAAACTCATCACTACCAATCCACTCATCAACTTTCAAAGCTCTAGCTTTAATAGTTTTTGAGATACGCATGTATTTTGCTGACAAGATTTTGTCCAAATTTTTTTAAAGGACCATAACTCTGGAAAGGGGCATAATCCTGACAAGAACAAAAATATGTGTCAGCTATTTTTTCATGAATGATCTATATGTGAAATTTGAAACCCCTAGAACACCTGGTTTAAAAGTTATGCTATGCATCAAATGTAACGGAAGGATGAATGAACAGACGGACAAACGTTCCAGAAGCAAAGTGACCCTCCAACTTCAAAGCTAGGGGCATAATGACTGTTAAGAAGATGCAGCAGAAGGCATAACATCACGAAAACACACCTATTTAATTTGACCCCCCTTGAACCCCACTCTTATATAATAAAACTGGGGTTTTTAGGGGGATAAACCTTATTTTTCTTATTTCAGCTCTAAAATATAGATTGTGGGTACTTGCTAGAACTGCCTCGATGAGGCGGTTCTACTGAGGACCCACAATCACAATTTTTCATCTTAAACTTTTCATTTTTTCAGCGATAAAGGTTACAGTGAATTTGTATAGGCGTGTTTTCGTAATGAGCAGATAACATTTTCTGATGCAGTTTTTCTAAGCATCTTAAGGGTTAAAAATGTTTTATTATACTCAGGCAGTGAAAGCAAGTGAACACCAAGAAAGCGAAAATTCTTTCATCTGATTTGTGAATAAAACTTGTTACCGTAATGATCCTTAGAATTGGGACAGATAGGCCTGAACAAACAGTGCAGACCCAGATCAGACTGCTCCTGAAGGAGCAGTCTGATCTAGGTCTACACTGTTTGCCATTCCATCTG
Source organism: Lucinisca nassula (assembly GCA_963580285.1). Lineage (NCBI taxonomy): Eukaryota > Metazoa > Mollusca > Bivalvia > Lucinida > Lucinidae > Lucinisca > Lucinisca nassula. The sequence goes on along the minus strand of OY757012.1, from coordinate 103,185,504 downwards.
CACCTTTTGGACTTCACGCTGGACCGTGAAACAAATTGGTGGCAATTTTAGGAGAATTACAGCAAATCCTAAAGGTGTCAAAATTCTGGGGATTTTTATGGTATCAATTAATCCTTTCAATCCTGTGAACTGATACAGGTAGCTATGGCAATTCTGAAGATGCGGATGAAACAGCTCATAATGAGTCAACTCATCAGGATCTACACTGTTTACTATTCTGTCAATGACTTTGACTAAAACCACTAGTGGCAACATAGGGATCACCCATGGTTTTTCCTCCATTAACATTCGCTGGGTCCTGAGGAAGCTGTTTGAACATGAGGCTGCCAGGTCGAATGTTCAAATATCTTCCTAGGGATCCGATAAATGTCAATGCAATGAAAGAACCATGATGATCATTGTTCTTGCATAACTTACGATTCCGACAGCAAATTTTTACAAAAAATGCCCAAAAGCTCTATATAAACTCCAAATAAACTCTTCAAATGCGACTGGCAAACCAACATGGCGTCCAATTCAATGACGTTGTTATGCAGTAACTAAGTCGCCCCCGCCCATAGGGGCTTGAAGAAATATATGGGCTGCACGATGCTTCCACGCAGACCTGAATCCGGCCCGCACACTAGTACTGGTAAACCACTTAGAGGATCTAAGCCTGTCTAGGAACCGCGGTGCGAGGTGGACCGTCCATGCTAATAAATCCTATTGGTTTCATTGGGCAACAGGGCTTGAGATGTCATTTCATCTCAATGTCGGGTAAAAGTCCCACAAAATTGGAAGCAACGTCTCCAAAATGACCTTTACAGTGTTGACGGGGACGTTAAACCTCAATTCAAACAATGCAGTAACTAACTGACATCATCATAGAACCCTAAAACGCTAAGTTCAGAGAGATAATGTTAAGTCACTCAACGTGACGTAAACAAAGCAAGGCCAGTCTTGTGATATCAAAAGCTCAAAATCCATGTTCAAACAGCATGCGAATTTCATGATTTGAACATGATTTGCTATTTGAGCATGGCTTGCGCTCCATTTGACAATGGCTACAAACAGGCATGCGCACAGATATTTATGCAAGAAAAAGGGTTTGTCCAGATATATATATGGAAGGGTCCACTTTGGGAACCTTTGGGTTTAAAAGGTAAATCAACTAGCAAAGTAGATGATTTTTATTTTCATTGTCTAAGCACTTTGAGAATTTTCAGATATAACAGAAGTCATGATCTGTGGCAATACCATTTTCATGCTGACCATTTTTATGTTACCAATATACGAAGCGAAGATTTTGTTCTTTGATTTAAAATTTAATGTCCCCATCAACACTGTATAGGTCATTTGGGAGATGTTGCTTCCAATTTCGTTGGACTTTTACCCGACATTAAGATGAAATGACATCACAAGCCCTGTCGCCCAATGAAACCAATAGTGTTTATAAGAATGAACGGTCCTACTCGCACCGCTTTGCCTGGGCAGGCTTAGATCCTCTAAGCAGTTTACCAGTATTCATGTGCGGTTGGTTCCAGCTCTGTGTGGAAGCATCATGCAGCCCATTTATTTCTTCATGCCCGATAGGCCGGGGTGTTGAAGTGAAGAAACAAGAGAAATCATCATCATCATCATCAACGGATTTTTGATTAACGTGCAGGTACAGGGGCAACGTCCACATAAGTGGGCCCCCTTCCAGGTAGCTGGCTTGCTGCACGCATGGCAGATCTTACACCAGATCTCCAGGCTTGTCTATCATGAGGATCGATAGCAGAGAGCTTCCATTCTCTGCAATCTCTTTCTGTTAGCTGCTTCCAGGTCATCTTGGGCCTTCCTGGCCCCCGCTTTCCACTTACCTGTATGTCACAGGCAGTCTTGATTGCACCGTTTGAGCGTTCCACATGTCCATACCAGCGAAGTCTTCTCTCTTTCAGGATGAGGTCCAGGTCCTCAATGCCAAGACGCTCCAGTAACTCACTGGACCTGATGGTGACAGTGTCCTGTGGCTTGACATTGCAGATCTGTCTGATCATTGCCCTGTCATTTCGCTGTAGACGTTGGAGGTTTGGCTTTGTCAATGGCCATGTCTCACTGGCATGGAGCATTGCGCTCCGCACACAAGAGCTATACACACGGCCACGTGTCTTGAACGAGAGGTGGCGGGAAGAGAGAACTGGTAGCAACTCCTTGAATTTCTTCCAGGCTGTTTTCACACGTGATGTAGTTGAAAGGTCGCAACCACCCCCTGCAGAGAGCATATCACCTAGGTAGCAGAAGGAAGCTACAACCTCCAGCTTGTCTGATCCGACTTGAACTTCCCTCTGTGGTCTGCCATCTAAGGGGCGTGCAGTTCCTTGGCACCGTGTACACCTGTACTCAGGGTCCTCTATCAAGCGTTTGAGCCCACTGCATTTCTTGTGCACCCAGAACTTGCAGCCATTACAAAAGATACTGTTGCTGCCAACTCCAGTGCGACATACAGCGCATGGGAACTGGCCTGTACTCTGCAAGAGGTCCAGACCTGTACCACAGATCATGATCTTTGTCTTTCCTGCATTCACTCTCAGCCCTTTCGCCTCCATTGCCTCTTTCCAAGTTAAGAGCCTCCTGACACATTCCTCAAGGGATTCAGCTATGATGACAAGGTCATCAGCATACAGGTCCTCCCAGGGGACTCCAGAGCGGAACTCGCATGACAAGGCTTCAAGCACAATGATGAAAAGCAGTGGGCTGAGAACAGAGCCTTGATGAACACCCACCTTCACCTCGAATTCTTCACTGTAACCATCACCAACGCGGACACGGCTCCGAGCATTTGCGTACATCCCTTGGACCAGTTTCACAATCCACTCGTCCACTCCAAGTTTTCTTAGTGCCCACCAGATGACTTTCCGAGGCACTCGATCAAATGCCTTCTCCAGGTCTACAAAAGCCATGTAGAGTCTCTTGTTGGCCGCCAGATACTTCTCTTGCAGCTGTCGGACAACAAAAATTGCATCTGTTGTGCCTCTTCCTGGGACGAAGCCAAACTGGGAATCGTCGATGGACACCAACTGCCTAATGAGGCCATCAACAATCCTCTCCAGGACTTTCATGACCTGTTCTGTCAGCTTGAGACCACGGTAGTTGCCCCGTTCCAATGCATCGCCCTTGCCCTTGTAGAGACAGACAATGAAACTCTGTTCCCAGTCAGAGGGTACCTTCCCATCACGGATGATTGCAGCTGCAAGATCACGGATCATCGAGGCACCCGCATCACCTGCAGCTCTTATCATCTCCACCACTATGCCAGAGGGACCAGGTGCTTTGCCAGTCTTCATCTGAGAGATAGCCTTCTTAACCATATCAATAGTGATTGGGATGGGTGGCCCTTCCACTGGTGGTTCATCAGACAGGTGGTCTGGGTCCCAGTCGAACTCAACATTGAGTAGCCTTTGGTAGTGTTCTAACCAGGCCCTCTGCTTTGAGTCATCACTCATTGACATCTCCCCTGCATCATTCTTTACTGGTTTGTCACCTACAACATCGGCATTCTCTCTTCTCATCTGGTTAGCAAGGCGGTATACTTCTGAGGACTTAGGGTCAATATTCTTGTAGATCTCCTTCTCAGCTTCTTGGCGAGCATGGTGCACCGCACGTCTGGCTATGCGTTTGGCCGTAAGATATAATGCACGGGTGCCCTTACCAGTCTTCCAAGCTTTAAAGGCTTGCCGCTTGGCTGCTATGACCTTATTAACATCCTCATTCCACCACCAGGTTTCGCGACGCCAGCGGTGGGGCCGAGTTGTGCCACACACCTCTTCAGTTGTCTTGAGCAGACCGGTCTTGATGCTGTTCCATATATCCTCAGTGGTAGCATCTGCTACACCTGCCGAAGCACTCACATGCTGGCTGAAAAAAGAAACTAGATGGTATACCATCGCAAATACCCACTTTTTCTATGAATAACACTAAAGATATGGCAATGTCATGCTTTTTGACCTTAGACCCTGGGGCCATGCTGGGGTCAAGGTCACACGAATAGTATTCCAATATCGTCTGCTGAGTGCAATAACGTTGTAAGTGCAAAATGGCAACTTTTCAGGAGAGACAAAAAACTGTTTTATTAAAGAATGGCATAGAAAACCATACTATAAGCTGGTTTCTTAACTTCATGGCGATTTCTTTCATTTGTGTGTGATGTTTATTGTTGAATAAATGGCATTTGAAAAGAAATATCTAACATTTAAGGGTTGATACACCATTTCTACGCCAAGTGTTTTTGGTGCAAAAACGGTTTAAGTGCATCAAGCGCTAAAACAGTGTAAATGTACAAACCTTATTTCTTTGCCTTTTACATGATAAAGCAGTAAATTAAAGACACTTGGTAAGTAATAGGTCACATTTTATACATTCTGCATTAAAAAACTTTGCGCAAAAATGGGGTAAGTGCACTTACACTGTTTTTGCGCCAACTTTTTTTCTAAAAGTCAGAGCAAAAACAGTGTAACTGACAAAAAAATTCCAAAATGCTGAAATAAATCATGATTGTGGCAGAATCCAGCTGTAGAACTTATTTACCAAGTGTGTCAAGTCCTAAGGCACCCATTTATGCAAAAAAACTATTTTGGCCAAAATGTCAGTTACACCGTTATTGCACTCAGCAGACGATATGTTCTACATTCCAAGGGCTATCCAATAATCAAGTTTCGGAAGTGCAATCCCAACAGTTTAGAAGATATGATAAAGTCCTACTTTTTGACCTTTGACCCTGGGGCCATGTTGGGGTCAAGGTCACACGAAAAGTATTCCAAAATGTTCTACATTCCAAGGGCTATCCAATATTCAAGTTTCGGAAGTGCAATCCCAACAGTTTAGAAGATATGATAATGTCCTACTTCCTGACCTTTGACCTTGGGGCCATGTTGGGGTCAAGGTCACAAAAAAGTAGCCCACTGCCATCTACATACCATATACTATCCACATGCAAAGTTTCAAAAGTGTAACTTCAGTGGTTGCAGAGGAGATCCATTTACAAGAGACATGAAGGATGCACAGACAGATGGACTGATGCCCACTCAACTCTGGTACGAAAACAATATACCCAATTTTTCTTCGAAAAAGCGGGTATAATAAAAAGATTCCCCTTCTACCTTTACTGTACAGGCCTCGCCAAACTGTAAGCCAATATCAGTTTGCTGCCCCGGTGATCTACTCACCCAAACACCCCACCAATCATTCTATTACAAAATGATCTGCACCAAAAAAGTCCTTTAGAAAATGTCAAGTGCTATAATGATACAATGTTTCATGTATCATGTTTGAATTGAAATATTCTTTCATTACCCCATGTTTTATCATGATTTAAGCATGTTGCGAAAATCAGTTCACCCTAGCTTCAATGTTGAGAATTAATACCATGCCGCTACAAAGTCAAAACCTTGTATCACCAATTTTTTGGTGAAATGACATTTTGATATAATCAGATTTATGGACCACTGACACATCTAATCTCAAAACGTTGTATCTCTAAGCCAATCAGTTTTCATTTTACAACAGTAAAACGTATCTTAGCATAATCTTGATTGATGTGAAAAATTGAATCTCAAAACCACATATTTCAAGCTTGGTGTGGTCACAAAACCACGTATTACAAGCTTGGTGTGGTCAGCAGAACAGTATGTCCAGACAGAAGTTGAAATTTTGATGGTCGATAGGCAATTCCGTAAGTAGTAAAATAAAGTAAAGATCAAATGAAATAAGTTACTACAGATCTAAATAATATAGTCCACAAAAGGTGACAAAAGGACATAACTCATGCATTATATGATAAAATACTGATCATCAAAAATTCATATCTCCATACACATCTAAAATCTAGGTGTCTGAAACAGAAATGTAAGCAACTTATATACTGAATATTAAAGTGGTATTTATATTTGTGTGTGTGTGTGTGTGTGAATTCGGGTTTAACGTCACTTTCAACAATTTTTCAGTCATATCACGACGGTGTCTGGTTGCAACAGGGAGCTCAATGCTCACGTTTATAGTGCTGCCTCACTGAAGTATCATGTCCCAGACACATTACATGATACCACACCCAGTCACATTATCCTGACACTGGATCGACCAGTCCTAGCTCTACCCCGTAAATCTGAGTGCCAAGCGAGGAGCAGCTAGTACCATTTTTAACGACTTTGGTATGTCGCGGCCCGGGATCGAACCCGAGACCTCCCGTTCCCCGGAGCGGACACTCTACCAACTGAGCTGTTGGGGCCGGTATATTTATATTTGTCCTTTGCTGAAAGAAATTTTTGAAAAGAGTCCAGAAAATTGAAAGAAACATGATACAAGAGGGCCCTATATCGCTCACCTGTGTACCAGAAAACCATTAGTGTAGGAGACCACTTGACATAATGCTACATACTAAATATGTAAACTCTGGGCCTTATGTCTTCGGAGAAGAAGATTTTTTAATTTTTTTCCAGATTAAGTCTATACGAGCTAATGAGCCGTGGGGCGTGGCCAATCCTGACCCAAAGGGCATGGTTACCAGGATTTATGTATGGGACTATTTTATGTTGCTATATACTAAATATCTAAGGTCTGTACTTCACGGTTTCAGAAGAAGATTTTTGAAGCTTTTTTTTTTCCATTATAAGTTTATAGGAGCTAAGAGGCCACAGGATTTGGCCAATTTGGACTCCCAGGGGCATGATTGGCAGAATTCACGTAGGCGACCACTCAGCATTACTACATGCTAAATACCTAAGTGCTGGGCCTTATGGTTTCGGAGAAGAAGATTTTTGAAGTTGTTTTTTTTTTTTTCAGTTTTTTTTTTTTTTTTTTCATTTTAAGTCTATGGTAGCTAATGGGCCCATGGGTTGGCCAATTTTGGCCCAAGGGGCATGGTTCACAAGATTTCTTAAGATGACCATTTCATGTTGCTACATACATGTACTAAATATCTAAGCTCTGGGACTCATGCTTTCAGAGGAGAAGATTTTTGAAGTGCTTTTTTTTTCCATTATAGGTCTATTGGAGCTAACAGGCCGATGGGCGTGGCAAATATTGACCCCAGGGACATGGTTGACAGGATTGATGTAGGTGACCACTCAATGTTCCTACATGCTATATATTAAAGCTCTGGGCCGTGTGGTTTCGGAGAAGAAGATTTTTGAAGTTTTTCAAATTGTAAGTCTATTGGAGCTAAAGACCCCTGGGGCGTGGCCAATTTGGATCCCAGAGGCATAATTGGCAGGATTTATGTAGGTGGCCACTTGATGTTGCTACATACTAAATCTAAGCTCTGGGCTATATGGTTTCAGAGAAGAAGATTTTTGAAGTTTTTTCCATTATAATTCAATGGGAGCTGATGAGTTGAGAGTGGCCAATTTTGATCCCAGGGGCAGGGTTGGCATGATTTATGTAGGTGACTATTTTAGGTTGCTAGATACTAAACATCTAAGCTCTGTGCTTCATCGTTTCAGAGAAGAAGATTTTTTAAGCTTTTTTCCATTATGAGTCTATGGGAGCTAAGGGGCCCCGGGGCATGGTCAACTTGGACCCCAGGGGCATGATTGGCAGGATTTATGTAGGTGACCACTTGCTGTTGCTACATGCTAAATATCTAAGCTATGGGCCCTGTGGTTTCAGAGAAGATTTTTTAAGTTTTTCCCCTTATAAGTCTATGGGAGCTGATGAGCCCCGGAATGTGGCCAATTTTGGCCCCAGGGATATGTAGGTGACTATTTTATGATGCTACATACTAAATATCTAAGCACTGTGCTTCATAGTTTCAGAGAAGAAGATTTTTTTTTTCCTATGACTATTCAGCGACGACATATATTTCACAATCCACCCTCTTACAGCACACATTAACCCTTAAGATGCAGAGAAAACTGCAACTGAAAATGTTGTCTGTTTACGTCATCTGCTGAATCTTCTTACAAACTTTTTAATTTGCATACAGGCAAACATTATGGACCCAAATCAGTCTGCTCCTATAGGAGCGCTCTGATCAGGGTCCACACTGTTTGCAAATGACTTTTAACCCTTTACCACTCAGATACGTGTTTTTACATGTCTGCACCCCCCCCCCCCGCCCATTTTAAGCCCCGGAGCACCTAAAATCTGCATTTCTAGCCCTGGATAGTTATGTTTGCTTTAGGATTTGTTGGGCAAAAAAGTGACCTGTTTTTTCGCGCGCCTCCCCACTAAAAATATTCTTGGAGGGTTTGAAGGGGGGCTTTGCCCCCCTCACACCCTGAAAAATTTTGGGTGTATGGCCCAACCGGCCGCTAAAATTTATATCTGAGGGTGGTTGGGGTCAAAAATGCCTGAAAATTGATGCTGATAAAACATGCTGCAAACAGTGAAAATGGCCAGTGCCAAACACCTTACCCGGTAACTGTTGCCATGACAGCTGTGTGAAGATTAAAATGTGGTCAAAAATTCATGTGAAAACACATTTTTGCCAACTTTGAGATGCCCCCTCTTTACCATGACAAAAATGATCAAGTCATGAAAGGTTGCATTTGAAAGGCTACTGCCCAATAAACATTCATACCGAGTTTGGTGTAAAACAGACCATCCATAATGAAACAATGGCTAGTTGAAGTTGCTGTCAGGTGCAACACAGTGAAAATCAGCGAAATTCACAAAATCCCTGAGTGGTAAAGGGTTAATGTAAGCAACAGATGACAATTGTCGTGAATAGCAGCTTATGGGTTAATATCAATCAAACATGATAAGAAAAATATTTCACAATTAAAGGCTAACAAAAGGTTCAACTAGAAATGTTTTAAGAGGAAAACAATGTCCCCCCACCATAAATATATCTTAAAACACCAATTTGACTTTAATAACTAGGTTAAAGTCACCAAAATGTAAGCTGCAAACAAGCATTTTTGGCCAAAAAACTGATAGTTTCCCCAGGAGCCTGTGACCTTAAAAAACAAACAGTCATTAAAAAGCTCAGATCACCAGACAAATTTGTAGACTGTAATTAAATATTGTACCGATTTTGACCAACATTCATAAATTCTTAAATGATATAGGTTACAGATAAGCTATTTTTGGCCACAAAAGAACAGGTTTCGGGAGACCTTTGCCTTAGAGTGCAGACAAGCCATTTTTGACACAAAATTGATTGTTTTGGGGGGCCTGTGACCTTGAAAAAAGATCAATATCACCAAAATCTAATCAAGTCTGTGGTATGTTGTATTGATATATTGTACCAAGTTTGACTATAATTAATCAATTCGTTCATGAGGAAGAGAGCAGACAAGCCATTTTTTGCCAAAATATGACTGTCTTTGGGGTGCTGTGACTTTGTAAAAAGGTCAAGGTCACCAAAATCTAACCAAATCTGTGGTTTGTTGTAATGATATATTGTACCAAGTTTGACAAAAATCAATCAATTAGTTAATGAGATAGAGTGCAGACAAGCCATTTTTGGCCCCAAACTGACTGTTTTGGGGTCCCTGTGACCTTGAAAATGAGGTCAAGGTCACCAAAATCTAATCAAATCTGCAGTTTGTTATAATGATATATTGTGACAAGTTTGACGAAATATGGTCAATTCTTTAATAAGAGAGAGTGCAGACAAGCCATTTTTGGCCCAAAAATGACTGTTTTTGGGTCGCTGTGACCTTGATAATGAGGTTAAGGTCACCAAAATCTAATCATATCTCTGCTATGTTGTAATGATATATTGTACCAAGTTTGACTAAAATTAATCCATTCGTTAATGAGATAGAGCGCAGACAAGCCGTTTTTGACCCAAAAATGGCTGTTTTGGGGTCAATGTGACCTTAAAAATAAGGTCAAGGTCACCAATTTCTAACCAAATCTGTGGTATGTTGTAATGATGTATTGTACCAAGTTTGATGCAAATTAATCAATTTGTTAATGAGACAGGGTGCAGACAAGCCATTTTTGGCCCAAAATTGACTGTTTTGGGGTCGCTGTGACCTTGAAAATGAGGTCAAGGTCACCAAAATCTAATCAAATCTACAGTATGTTGTATTTCCAAAAATGACTGTTTTGGGTCGCTGTGTGTGTGTGTGTGAATTCGGGTTTAACGTCGCTTTCAACAATTTTTCAGTCATATCACGACGGTGTCTGGTTGCGACAGGGAGCTCAATGCTCACGTTTATAGTGCTGCCTTGGGTCGCTGTGACCTTGGAAATGAGGTCAAGGTCACTTAAATCTAATCAAATCTGCGGTTTGTTGTAATGATACATTGTAACAAGTTTGATTATAATTAATCAATTTGTTTATGAGATACAGTGCAGACAAGCCATTTTTGGCCCAAAAATAACTGTTTTTGGGGTCGCTGTGACCTTGGAAATGAAGTCAAGTTCACCAAAATCTAATCAAAGCTGTAGTTTGTTGTAATGATAATTGTACCAAGTTTGATAAAAGTTAATCAATGCGTTAAGAGACAGAATGCAGACAAGCCCTATTTGGCCCAAAAATGACTGTTTTTGGGTCGCTGTGACCTTAACAATGAGGTCAAGGTCATCATGACCTAATGACTGTTTTCCCTTATCCTAGTCATATGTCTATGCAAGTTTGGTCAAAATCCATCCATAGGTTCAGGAGATAAAATGCTTCAAACAGGCTACGCCGACGCAAACGGGATCTGCACCAAAAACAATATGTCCCCCTCCCCTCCGGTGGGGTGACATAATGATCTTATTAATAGTATTTCAGAAATATAGTGATATTGCCTCTGACACTGTGGGTCTTCTACATAACCCTTTTAACACGGGATGGCTCAAAATTTCTCAAAACACATCAGAACCAGAGCTGTCATTAGACAGCATGGCTCGCCTGGAAAAAGAGTCTTTAAAGCCATGGGCAAGTCCATCGTGGTGGACTCTTCCATTGCTATATGTTGGACAAGTCCATTTGCCATTTTAAGGGTATCAGGCCTATTTTTTCATTTCTATTCCATTTTTACAAAAAATCCTGTTAGCAAATATTGCAGACCCTGGGTTCTGCATATGATCTGTGCCTGCACTGTTTGTCGGGCTACCCTTTTAGGGGTTTCCCCCCTAGAATGGGTTAAATACAAAAGTTTTTTGGTTTTCTTTGTTTATTTATTAGATGAAAATTATAAGGGTGAATGAAATTATTTTCCTTTTATTCCTCATCAACTGTGCAGTAAATCCAAGATTGCAGACATTGCAATTCAGCAAAGGCGAGTGCAGGAGGGCAATATTTTGCTCATGGGGTATGTGGAAAATAACTGGCCTTGTGCTGTCCAATCAAAAGCCTTTTTAACAGTTTAACAAATGTATTTGAGCTTTCCTTCCAAGCGATACCCCCCGACATATTCTCTGTCAACTTTAAGGATCCTATAAGTTCAGTGCCTCAGGTCTACTCAGGTCTACTCTTAAAATAAAAAAAAGAATTTGCTCCAATTTGCTCAATTCTTTTCTTTTAAACCATGTTCAGATGTGACCAAATATTTTTGAGTTGCCTCTCCTGAAGGTGTATCCATTCCCCTTAATATTACACAATTAATAATAATAATAATAATTATAATAATAATAATAATAATAATAATCATAATAATCAACTTTATTTACAGAGGGTAACACATTTAGTAAACTAGTACTATTCTTCTATAAGGCCCTCTCTTTTTTTCCTGAGCAGAAATCAGAACCAAGCAATGTGGATAAAGTCTCTTGCTTAAGGAAATAACACTTGATGTTAGTGAGGATCGAACCCAGTACCTCACGATCTTCAGTCTGATGCTTTACCACTGCACCACAGCACTCCATTAAGTCCCTATATTCTGGGGACTACTACAAATTTTAGTCTTACCCTTGAGAGAGACAGTCTGGGAGTATTTCAATTGAGTGATTTTGTCAAAGGCAGCATCAACATCATCCAGAGTGAACACTTCAAAGTCTTCTGTGTTGTTTCGAGACTGAAACATAATAACATCAAAGTTTTGTTTGCTTGTTTGATTTGAGGTTTAACGTCTCCGTCAACAATGTATAGGTCATTTTGAAGACATTGATTCCAAATTTGTGGGACTTTTACCAATCCCTCAGATGAAATGACATCTCAAGCCCTGTCACCCAACGAAACCGATAGGGTTTACAGACACAGCTTTGAATCAGATCATCTAAGCAGTTTACCTGCACTCTTGTGTGGTCGGTTTCAGCTCCGCATGGGAGCATCATGCAGCCTTTCTATTTCTTCATGCCCCGATGGGCGGGGGCCGAATAACATCATAGTACCAGCTGACTAGGATGAAACTGATCTTCCACTAGCAAAACTTCGCTTTCCTATCTGCCCAGCATGAATGTCAAGGTACGGTAAAAATCCTAACAAACTGGGACACCTTGAGGACTTGTTGTAATTCTCCTAAAATTTTAATAAATTTGTTTCAGGATCCAGCAAGTAGTCAAAAGATGCAGAGGGAAAGGCAAAGGAGCAGTCTGATAAAGGAGCAGTCTGATCTGGGTCTAGGCCTATCTGTTCCCATACTTAGGATCATTATGGTTTTTATTGTTTGCTTGTTTGATTTGATGTTTAACGTCCCCATCAACATTATAGTCATTTTGGAGATGTTGCTTCCAATTTTGTGGGACTTTTACCGACATTGAGATGAAATGACAACTCAAGCCCTGTCGCCCAATGAAACCAATAGGGTTTATAAGCACGGACTGTTCGACTCTCACCGCTTTAGCTGGGCAGGCTTAGATCCTCTAAGCGGTTTACCAGTAATCATGTGCGACGGGGTTAAGCTCTGTGTGGAAGCATCATGCAGCCCATTTATTTCTTCAAGCCCTGATGGGCGGGGGCCAATGATCATTACAGTAATCATACTTATGCAACCACAGCTCTGTGAGGTCTTCAGAATGAAAGCCAGTGCCACAGGACTTTTGCAATCTGCCCATATCAGGACCTTTTTGTTCAAAACTAACAGTGAAACTGACTAGGGCCCCGGCAGCGCTATCAGAAATTTGTGGACGGACAGACGGACAGATGGACAGACAGACAGACAGACAGACAGACGGACGGACAGAGTGATTACTATAGGGCACCCACACTTTCAGTGCGGGGCCCTAATAAAGCTAACAGAGTTGTTAGTTAACTCTTATCCTGCTGAATCATTTTATTAGCCACACCCATTTATGACTATCAGCCAATCAGATAATATGATACGATGCTTTCGTTCAAATTAAACAAGAGGACCATGATGGTCCATTATCGCTCACCTGAGCGAAGAGCTAAGAGTTTTGCACGTGCCCCAGTGTCCTGTTTGAGACAAGACTTTAAAAGTTTTTCCCTAATATGTCTATGTAAAGAGAGTGGGCCCCGGTGCGGGTCATTTTTGGTCCCAGGGCTGTAATTTGAACAATCTTGGTAGAGGTCAACTAGATGAAGCTTCATACTAATTATCAAAGACCTGTGCCTTCTGGTTTCAGACAAGAAGATTTTTAAAGATTTCCCTATCATAAGCCTGCATAAAACCAGTGGGCCCCGGCAGGGGGGGGGGGGGGGGGGCATTTTTGGCCCCAGGGCTATAATTTGAACAATCTTTGTAGAGGTCAACTAGATGAAGTTTCATATCAAATATCAAAGACCTGGGCCTTCTGGTTTCAGACAAGAAGATTTTCAAAGGATTTCCCTATATAAGCCTATTTAAAACCAGTGGGCCCCGGCGTGGGGCCATTTTTGGCCCCAGGGCTATAATTTGAACAATCTTGGTAGAGATCAACTAGATGAAGCTTCATACTAAATATCAAAGACCTGTGCCTTCTGGTTTCAGACAAGAAGTTTTTTAAAGGTTTCCCTATCATAAGCCTGCATAAAACCAGTGCGCACCGGCGCGGGACATTTTTGGCCCCAGGGCTATAATGTGAACAACCTTGGTAGAGGTCCTCTAGATGAAGCTTCATACCAAATATCAAAGACCTGGGCCTTCTGGTTTCAGATAAGGCCAAAACAAAATATATGTGTGGTTCCGGTTACCCGACCGTGCCTAACTTTTTCCCGCCGACCCTAATTATTTTTCTATCATGAATATTCCAAACATTTTATGTGCAAAAACGGTCTTTGAATTTTTCATGGTTAAAGTATTTTAGTACATATTCATTAAAAAGCGCTTTCATTAAAGGACAATCTGGTCGTATTAACGCATGAAAATGGTGTGCGTCTGCCAAAAAACAACAACAAAAAAACATCAAAAACATCCGTGTTTGTCTCTAAATAACTGTGAGCCTAGAAAAACAATGCATATCGTAAGCATCGCTATTTAAAAGCTGTTTTTTTTATCAATTGCCGCGAGCTGCCAGTTATCGGTAAGTGCATGGCCCGTGCTAATCAATAACAATTAGTCAGTTACAGTTCAAATGGGTCAGGGATATGGCATGTGGCTACTTCTGAAGAAGCCGACGCTTTGAAGTAACCCATAATTATAATCCAAAATCTCCAGTACTTAGCACATTCAAGACCGTTCATGCAAGCCAATAGAACCACCACCGGAAACAAAATAAATAAGAAAAAAACTACTACCAGAGGGTAAAACGTCTGTTGTCTCCTGTGATCAACAGGTATTTTCCATGGACCGGTAAGAGAGGCAAAATTAGGAAGCGGTCGGAACCCACAAATTTTGAATGCAATTTGTTTTCGGAAGCGCAAGATGCATAAACCCATGTCTCGGACGCATAAAAAAGGACAATGGCGCACATTTATTGCGGTATGCAGACCGTGACGGTATGATCCCTCGCAATAATCAGATTACTTTTGTGACAATAAAAATTACCCAAATTATGTTTTACCACCTGTAGCGATAATCAGACAAGTGTGCACGCTTCAACAAACATAAATAATGCAGACGGCTTGTGTAAATCTCTCAAGTATTTTCACGTTCTCCATGAACAGAAAGCTAAGCCTCCACAGATGCGCAGACTGATCGTAGTCTTCGCTGGTCACACATATATAGTTTTTGTCATGCCGCGCTTAATTTCCCGCCGTCATTTTGAACGTGCATTTGTTGCAGTCTGAATTTTTCCCACGTTTTTCAATAACACGTCATCGATAGTTTGCACACACGGTCTTCGCATCCAATTTTTGGAAAACATGACAGTAAACTGTGCGACAGGTGAAGTCACAGATCAGCCTTCGCAGTCTTATCAGTCTTTGCTCTTTGTTCAAACCTGTTGTAGTATGGCTTCTGCGATATGCAGAGAGCAGCAAACGAAAAGCTCGATGTGCAGGCTGATCTTACGTTAAAAGATTTTTTTTCGTGAGTGCAGGAAGCAGTTTAACCTGTTGTATTATATGTCCGATAAAGATGGTAGTTAATGAGCTAGGGTGTCATATGGTGGTGACATCATAAATGCTTTCCGCAAAATGCACTGAATGCGTATGCGCACACAGAAAAGACTCAGATCAGCTTGAAGTTCTGCACAGTCTGATCTGAGTTTATTGTTCACAAGGTTTCATTTCTCGGAAAGTTTAGACACTCGCCGATCAGACTGGCCGCATATGCACATGATAACACTGGTCAGGTAAATTTTCACACCTAATCGTTTAATTGGTATCACTTACATGTACACTGGTCATCAAATCTTAAAGTGAGATAATTTGGAACAATAAACAGCGGGAATAAGCGGTAAACCATCAAACAGGCAACAATCTTTTGCTAAAAAAGTGTCTAAAATATCCATTTTCTCCATTCTTTAAACAGGCATGACGTTGTTATATTTTGGTCATTTGATTTGAGGTTTAACGTTCCCGTCAACACTGTAAAGGTCATTTTGGAGACATTGCTTCCAATGTTGTAGGACTTTTACCCGACATTGAGATGAACAGACTCAATAAAACCGAGTCTGCTATTTTCGTTTATTTGGTGTATTCTTTGCTTCCGGAGGATCTAACTATTCAGAACTTATTTATCCCTGCTCACCCTTGCATGCCCCTAGTTAAAGGGGAAAGCAGACTTAACTGGGGATATATTTTTCCCAATCTCAGCTCCAGAACATACATGTACGTTGTGGTTTCTTATTACAACCACCTCAATGGCATGGTTCTATTGAGTTTCCACACTGTACAAGTTTGGATTAGAGTCATGAAAGAGGCAGTTGGGGAAACATGCAACTATGATGTAGTGTACACGTGTGTAGAAATGTTTATGTTTTTGTACAATCAAGATCAGGAACTTAACTTTTCAAAATGAAGGATTTTGGACTCCTGTTTTCAGAATCATTGTGAGATCTATCTATCTATCTATCTATCTATCTATCTATCTATCTATCTATCTATCTATCTATCTATCTATCTATCTATCTATCTATCATGTTCAGCTTTAGGACCAAGTAAGACAGATACAAATGGAACAAGGACTACGATTTGAAAAGACTATAAATAAAATAGTTTCTGCTGGTGCTAATTGGTGGATGTTTAATTTGCAGCATTAAGCCGTTATAAGAAACTTTCTGATATCCGTTTACTCTGTCATTTCATCTTGATCTTTTGAACTTTTACATTTATCTTCAATGTATATATGGTACAATAACAGTTACAACACTATTCAAGATAAAGCAACCTTCACTAGAACAGCAAGTCCCAAAGGCTGACCTTTTGTAAAAGGCGAACACATACACAGGATGTCCAATCAAAATACTTTGTTCTGACTGAAGAAAACCCTTATTTTTGTAACAATTAGGACAATATGGATGAAAACTAAGCAATATTTATTATACTTTTATCTGTTTACAATGTTTTCAAGTACAATTATACAACAGAAGCAAAACAATATAACAAAAATAAGTGCAGTGTGTAGCATAGTATAGAAGGTGAGAAAAACAAGAGGCTCAATGAGCCTAAACCGCTCACCTGAGGAACTTAAGTTTTAACAATTCACAGACTTGACTACTAAATCTGCTAATAAGATCCAGCCCATTGACCCTTACAGGATTTAAGTCATGATTATTGCATTGCATTCCAAGTTTGAGACTTCTAGCTTCTATAGTTCCTGAGAAATCTTTGACGAAAATTTAACATTGGTCAAAATGGAGAGAAAGAAGAATGAAAGAACAGATGAACAAATAAGCTGAGAAAGTCCAATGTCTCTTACACAAAATAAGTCATCATTATTCTATTGAATACCAAATTTGATGCTTCTAGCTTTTATAGTTCCTGAGAAATCTTTGATTAAAAATTTAACATTGGTCTATTATCTCTATATGGAGAGAAAGAAGAATGAAGGAACAAATGAACCAGACTAGCTCCAAAACCTAATGCAGCCTTTCCCTTTGCCCAATGGTGCTACACATAAAATTTAAACAAGATTGGTCGACTGCCTTCTGAGATATGCTTCATTGAAAGTGTGGACGACGGATGGACGGACGACAGACGACGGACTCCGGAGCCTTGGTATACTATCGGCTCACTGGAGCCTTTCGCTCAGGTGAGCTAAAAATTCAAGTTGCTATTTCTGTCACAACATTTTCCCTACGTTAAGTCTATGGGCAAATTTTTTTGTCTCTCAAGGTCACGTAACTCCGAGGTCAATATTCCGATTCGGCCCAAAATCGAACTTAACCGAGATTTTATGCCTGTCCTCGTTACCTGCAAGTTTGAAGCTGATATGAATAAAAATAAAGTTGCTATCGTGGTCACAACATATTTTTTTATGCTCAAGGACAGGTAACTCCAAGGCAAATAATCCGATTCGACCCAAAATCGAACTTAACCGAGATTTTATGTCTGTCCTCGTTACCTGCAAGTTTGAAGCTGATCTGAAAAAAATTCAAGTCGCTATCGTAGTCACAACATTTTCCCTATGTAAAGTCTATGGGCAAATTTTTTGTCGCTCAAGGTCATGTAACTCCGAGGTCAATATTCCGATTCGAACTTAACTGAGATTTTATGCCTGTCCACGTTACCTGCAAGTTTGAAGCTGATCTGAATAAAAATCAAGTTGCTATCGTGGTCACAACGTATTTTTTTATGCTCAAGGGCAGGTAACTCCAAGGCAAATAATCCGATTCGGCCCAAAATCGAACTTAACCGAGATTTTATGTCTGTCCTCGTTACCTGCAAGTTTGAAGCTGATCTGAAAAAAATTCAAGTCGCTATCGTAGTCACAACATTTTCCCTATGTTAAGTCTATGGGCAAATTTTTTGTCGCTCAAGGTCACGTAACTCCGAGGTCAATATTCCGATTCGGCCCAAAATCAAACTTAACCGGGATTTTATGCTTGTCCTCGTTACCTGCAAGTTTGAAGCTGATCTGAAAAAAAATTAAGTTGCTATCGTGGTCACAACGTATTTTTTCATGCTCAAGGGCAGGTAACTCCAAGGCAAATAATCCGATTCGGCCCAAAATCGAACTTAACCGTGATTTTATGTCTGTTCTCGTTACCTGCAAGTTTGAAGCTGATCTAAAAAAATTCAAGTCGCTATCGTAGTCACAACATTTTCCCTATGTTAAGTCTTTGGGCAAATTTTTTGTCGCTCAAGGTCACGTAACTCCGAGGTCAATATTCCGATTCTGCCCAAAATCGAACTTAACCGAGATTTTATGCCTGTCCTCATTACTAGCTACAGTGATGACAACATTTTCCCCATGTTAAGTCGATAGGCAATTTTTCGGGCGCTCAAGGGGATGTAACTCTTGAGTGAATTATCTGATTCGGCCCAAAATCGAACTTGACCGAGATTTTATGCCTGTAATGGTTATCTGCAAGAATGAAGTCGATCAGAAAAAAATTGACGGAGCTAGAGTGATGACAAGCTTTTTCCTATGTGAAGTCTATGGGAGCTAGATGTTGCCATGGCAACCAGAGTTCCACTCAGATCTGCCTGAAAACCTAATGAAGCCTTTCCACTTGCCCAATAATGCGACACATGAAATTTGATCAAAGTTGGCCAAGTAGTCTTTAAGATATACATTTTTGAAATTCCCATTAACCCTAATGCAAAAACACACAAGGGCAGGTAACTCCTAAGTGAATAATCCGATTCTGCCAGTTATCGAACTTGACCGAGATTTCATGGCTGTGCTGGTTATCTGCAAGAATAAAGCCAATCTGAAAATAATTGAAGCAGCTACGGTGATGACAACATTCTCCCCATGTTAAGTCAATAGGCAATTTTTTCAACGCTCAAGGGCACGTAACTCCTGAGTGAATAATCCGATTCAGCCCAAAATCGAACTTGATCGAGATTTCATGCCTGTCCTCTTTATCTGCAAGAATGAAGTCGATCAGAAAAAAAATTGACGGAGCTAGAGTGATGACAATTTTTTCCTAACGCTCAAGGGCACGTAACTCCTGAGTGAATAATCCGATTCAGCCCAAAATCGAACTTGATTGAGATTTCATGCCTGTCCTCGTTATCTGCAAGAATGAAGACAATCAGAAAAAAATTGACGGAGCTAGAGTGATGACAAACTTTTTCCTATGTTAAGTCTATGGGAGCTATTTGTTGCCATGGCAACCAGAGTTCCAATCCGATCTGCCCGAAAACAATATGCAGCCTTTCCCCCTACCTGATAATGCTTCACATGAAATTTGATCAAGATTGGCCCACTGGTTCCGGAGATATACTTCTTTGAAAGTGTGGACGACGACGACGGACGACGGACGCCGGCTCGTGGTATACTAAAACCTCACATGAGCCTTCGGCTCAGGTGAGCTAAAAAATAAAAATAAAAAATAAAATAATTTTCCTACCTACCTACCCTATTTTTGAAAACCATGTAATAGGAACCACACATATAATTTGTTTTGGCCTAAGAAGATTTTTAAAGGTTTTCCGTATAAGCCTGTGTAAAACCAATGGGGCCATTTTTGGCCCAAGGGCTATAATTTGAACAATCTTCATAGCGGTCCACTAGATGAAGCTTCATACCAAATATCAAAGACCTGGGCCTCCTGGTTTCAGACAAGAAGATTTTCAAAGGATTTCCCTATATACACTACAGGTCGCACATAAAAGCCAGTTTTCTTTTTCACTCCGAATGCAATTTTCACAGTACTCCAAACCACTCCGCATATTTTCATCACAACACTTGGAATGAGGACACAAACCACTCCCAAACACTCCGCGAAATATCGAGTATACTCGGAGTTTTCCGAACGATTATACAGGTAATGTTTGGTCAATAATGCCCGGGGCTAATATTCCGAATGTCGGTAGAAATACTCTGAGTGGTTCAAGTTTATATTTATTCATATGATATTGGTTGTATATTAATTGTTATTATTATTATTATTATTATTTTACTGACAATTTTTCATTAGGTCGTTTTTCCTTCCCCTATCAAAATTTCACCTTTCTAACATGCCTCGCCAACTTTCGCGCAGCCTAACATGTATCATTTGACCCAATCTTTTTTCATGCCGGTTGGATTTTCAATTTGCACGTGCAACTAATATACCCCAGCACAGAAACAGGACCATTACGGTAAAATGCCTTACTTGAAGTTGTAATAAACAGGCATATAATGAGTATAAGGTACTCCTCGTGATATGTTCCCAAATGCAATATATATATTTATATATTTTTTTCTTTTTTTTGGTTTGATGTTCTGTTGAAGAATTCACTTCTTTCGACCAGATCGTTGTTTTAAAGGCTGGCGGAATCCAAATTTCAAGGAGAGGAAGGGAAAAAGGAAAACATCCGAATCAGCATCTACAGCAACCATAGCCGAGCATGTGTCCGTCAGGTGGACAGGTCCGTGAGATGAACACCTAGCTTATATAAAGCAGTGGGGCTTACGAGGATTGGGGATATTCATTAGTTCTCTTATTTTTAGACAGAAGCTTACATGTACCGATTTATGGATCTCGTAAGGATCGGCTAATTGTGGCTGTTCTTACGAGCACCAGTAGTTTACATTTGAACTAGATGTGTAAAAACATTACGGAAGCACGCCTATTCAAATATATAGGATAATTTTACCACCAAATTGAAATTTTTCAGTGTAAAAACGTGATAGTTTTCTTATTTCTGCTCAAAATATGGATTATGGATACACATTGGAACCGCCTGATCGAGGCGGTTCTAACGAGTACCACTGGCTGTGTTATAGAGCAGAATAAAGAAAATAACGTTTACCCCTCTAAACCCCAGTTTTACTGTATAAAAGTGGGGTTAAAGGGGGACAGAATTATTTAGACATGTTTACGCGATGATACCGAACTATGTCATCTTAAAAAAAAAAAAAAAAAACG
This sequence comes from Lucinisca nassula, assembly GCA_963580285.1. Classification (NCBI taxonomy): domain Eukaryota; kingdom Metazoa; phylum Mollusca; class Bivalvia; order Lucinida; family Lucinidae; genus Lucinisca; species Lucinisca nassula. The sequence goes on along the minus strand of OY757012.1, from coordinate 103,164,325 downwards.
TTAGTTCTAGAGATAAGGAAGACGATGAGAGCCTCCCCTGCAAGAGCAATGATTTGGTCTCTCACCGCTGTTGGGTCTCACTCGGGCATGTAAAAAAACAACGGCTATCAGGTTCTTATCTGGGTACTCCAGTTTTCGCCCATCTCAGATTAGCATTTTGATAGAAATAAATGAAATAATCTTGAGAGGGCCGCGAAACACTCCAACCCCTTAGCTCACAGTCTTGTTATCGTCAAGACAAGTTATATGAGAAATGACTCTATTTTATCATATTCTATGTGATTTGTTGAGTAATAAATCACAGTTTGGAGGCATTTGTAAAGAAGACTAAACCACAATTGGTGTATCTACTTTAAAGTAACCGGCAGCTTGAACTGTGATTTTTTTTTGCAATGGTTCACAAACTGGAGCTGATCTATTTGGATTCTAACACACTCATATTCGACAATACCATCAAATTCTCCCAACTTTTCGACCGTTTTTTCCTTTTCTTTCTACTAATACTGCGATCGGTCACATCTTACCATTACTCGCAGATGTACATTACATACACACCAGTTTTGCAGGATGAAAGCCAACACAGTAATCATGTAATTACGGTAGGGGTCTTCAACCTGCATAGGGCATGACTCTCCCTGCACAGGGGGCCTCCAGATAGCGTCCCGATCCGAAGGACGATGCCCTTTATGACATTCATCCCTGCAAATGATGCCAATGGAGCGTGTTCGGACATCGAAATTTTATCGCCTCTGCCGGGGATCGAACCTGGGACCTCTAGCATCAAATGCAAGTGCACTAACCACCGAGCTATCAAGGCACGTAATATGTTAAAAGGAATCCCGACAAATTAAGTGATTCAGGGGGATGCGGATTCAATACCTGCCAGGAGTCGGTAGCTTTCTGTCGTGGAAATCGATCATTACAACTTTTCTACAGTCATTCTCTCCATTCCGCTGATGGCCCCGCCATCGGGGCTTGAAGAAATAGATGGGCTGCAAGGTGCTTCCACGCAGAACTGAAACCAACCACACACTAGGACTGGTTGACTGCTTAGAGGATCTAAGCCTGCCCAGGCTAAGCAGTGCGAGTCGGACCGTCCATGCTTGTAAACCGTATTAGTTTCATTGGCCGACAGGGCTTGAGATGTCATTTCATCTCAATGTCGGGTAAAAGTCCCACAAAATTGGAAGCAACGTCTCCAAAATGACCTATAGAGTGTTAACGGGGACGTAAACATCAAATCAAACAAACAAACAAATCCATTTCGCTGAGTCAAGGGCACTTGCCAGTTTCTGGTGAAAGAATTTGCACACTGCAGCCTATGAGTTAAACGCTTACGTAGCCAATAGGTCTGCACAGGAAGTGTTGACAGCTAAAAGAATGACCTAAAATAGTATTGACTGGACCGTCAAACTCTTATACAAAAAAAAAAAAAGGAGTGACGTTCTACAACTGCGGCTGTTCGGCCACACTCTTCTTTACTGAGATTTATTGCACAATAAAACACTCCATTTCCGTTGCCGTTATGGGCGTCATTTTTTAACTGATCAGTTTACCCATCAGCACTATTCCTGGGCAGTCTTTTACGGTAACGGTTAACCAGCACAGTGCGTATTCTTTCGCCAGAGAATGACAACTGCCCTTCTTGATAACAGCGGAAAGGAGAGAAAGGTCAGAACAAATTTCATGATCAGTCTCCACAACAGAATGTTGCCGACCCCGGCAAGTGTCGGACCCACGTTCTCCTGATCCCAAGTCAGACGCGCATCCGAATGAGATACCGAGGCTGGCAATGGGCGTGATGTACTAGAATAAAATGATTATAGAAGAAATTGTGTTTGTTGGCTTTGAACATTCCAGGATGAGCAATGTAGCCATCAAAAATGTATGACCGGAAAGCCATACGGCATAGTAACCTTCCAATGTGACCTTGACCTGGTGTCAGCAAGATTCATTTATGAACTCTGCACATGAGCTCACTGAGGGGAATAATTGATCAAAGTTTAATGAAAATCCTTTGAGGGGTCTAGGAGATATGGAACGGACACAAAATTCAATGTTTCAAAGTCGTGACCTTCAAATGTGACCTTGACCTTGTGTCGGCATGGTTCATTTATTGGTTCTGCACATAAGCTCACTGAGGTAAAAGAATGGGGTAAAAAGAGATATGGAAAGGACACAAAAATCAAAGTTTCAAACTCTTGACCTTCAGCTATGACCTTGACCTTGAGTCCGCATGGTTCATTTATGGGTTCTGCACATGAGCTCACTCAAAAGAATATTTGACCAAAGTTTAATGAAAATCGTTCCAAGGGTAAAGGAGATATAAAACGAACAAAAAATACCAAGTTTCAAACACATGACCTTCAACTGTGACCTTGACCTTGAGTCGGCATGGTTCGTTATGGGTTCTGAACATCAGCTCACTGAGACTAACACTTGACCAAAGTTTAATGAAAATCTATCAAAGGGTAAAGGAGGTATGGGGCAGACAAGAAAGTGCTAGGGACAGACAGACGGACGGACATTCCTATTATCCCGCCGCGAAGGACGGATAGACGAAAGACATTCCTATAATCCCCGCTCCGCTTCGCGGCAGGGGATTAAAAATTGTTGATTTCACAAATCCTGGTATTGATAGCCGCGCTATTCTAATCGCTGTGAGGTCAGAGTGTTGCGCAAATGGGTTAATTATCTCTAGAATCTGGACTGGAATCCTGTTGTCGGGTTTGAAGACCCAGATCAGACGCCGCATGAAATTGGAAGTAAAGAAATTTAAAATAATAATGATTTGCCACTATTACATACCTTTATCTGTAGTCAGTTAAAGGACCCCTTAACATGAAATCTGTCATTGAGGAATAAATTATAATAGCCGGTGTATAGTTGTTAGGTTACTCGCCTCATAAACCAGGGATTGTCGGATCAATCCCGGGCCTCTCCAGACTTTCGGATGCGTCTTTTAACTGAGGACCCGGCTCTGTATGACATTAGCTGTTGGTGGGACGAAAAACTAAAACAGACACATATGTAGACCGCATTCTTATACATTTTCCTTGTACATGAGCCGGCGCACGACAAAGGCTTTTTTTCTACTACAGAAGTATCGGATCAGCATTTGCATCTAGACAACATGTCCAGTCTTCGCTTGTTGCTCTTTGAATAGCCCATATAGTAGGCTTATTCGAACAGCAAAGGCTCTGATCAGACTGCACGGATGCGCAGGCTGATCTGAGTCTTCAATGGTTACACGTCTTATCGAACCAGAGGACCATTGGTCCTGAATCGCTCACCTGACTTTTCTGAGGAAGTCCTCAAAGACTTTAATATGTGATCTTTGGCCAAGAGGGACCGAAGGTCTGTGTAACTGGGTGGGGATCTCAACTGTTTCCGAGATATTAAGCATTCAATGCAATAAAGGGAGTTGGCCCCAAGCCCCCCCGCCCCCCCCCCCCCACCCCCCCCCCCCCCCCCACTGGAACCGTAGGTCCAACGGTCCATTACACTGAATGCGACAAGAATATATATGGTTTATGGGTGGGGATCTTAACCGTTTCCGAGAGATTAAGCATTTTGTGGAAAATAGGGGGTTAGGCATGCCCCCCTCCCTCACCCAGGGACCCCCCCGGGTCCAAAGGTCCATGTCACTGAATGCGCCTTATCATAAGAAACAAGAATATATATGGTTTGTGGGTGGGGATCTTAACCTTTTCCGAGATATTAAGCATTTTGAGCAAAAAAGGGGGAGGGGCATGCCCCCCCCCCCCCCCGGACCCCTGGTACCCCAGGGTCCAAAGGTCCATGTCACTGAATGCGCCTCATCATAAAGAACAAGAGGATATATGGTTTATGGGTGGGGATCTTAACCGTTTCCGAGATATTAAGCATTTAATGCAAAAAAGGGGGTAGGGCATGCCCCCCTGGGACCCCCGGGTCCAAAGGTTCATGTCACTTAATGCGCCTTATGATCAGGAACAAGAATATATATGGTTCATGGATAGAGATCTTAACCGTTTCCGAGATATTAAGCATTTTGTGCAAAAAAAAAGGGGTGGGGCATGCCCCCCACCCCCCCCCCCCCCCCCCGGACCCCTGGTACCCCATGGTCCAAAAGTCCATGTCACTGAATGGGCCTCATCATAAGGAACAAGAGTATATATGGTTTATGGGTCGGGATCTTAACCGTTTCCGAGATATTAAGCATTTTGTGCAAAATAGGGGTGGGGCATGCCCCCCCCGGGGAACCCCGGTACCCAAAGGTCCATGTCACTGAATGCGCCTTATCATAAGGAACAAGAATATATATGGTTTATGGGTCGGGATCTTAGCTGTTTTGGAGATATTAAGCATTTTGTGCCAAAAAGGGGGTGGGGCATGCCCCCCCCCCCCCCCCCATATATATGGTTTAGTGGCATTATTTGTAACAGTTTGCAAGATATCAGACATTTCTACTTTTTCCCATACAAATGCCCATGTTACCAAATTTAACCTTGGCGTAAAATAGGTCAAGGTCATCCCAGGGACACCATTTATGCAATTTATGATGGGCCCATGTCCCAGGTGCTACATGCCAAGTTTCATGCAAATCGGCCCAGTGGTTCCGGAGGAGAAGATTTTCGAAGGGTTTTTACCATATATGGGCATGGCGGCCATCTTGGTCATGTGACCTAGACCAAAAATGCAAACTTTCGTTCCCCCACCCCATGGAGCCTCCACATGAAATTTGACTACAATCGGCCCAGCGGTTCCGGAGAGAAGACGTTTGAAAATGTGAACACACACACACACACAGAATTTTTGCCTGGCCATACTATCAGCTCACCAATGAGCCTTCGGCTCAGGTGAGCTAATTACGTGTTCCCCAGTCTATGCATCCACTTTGGTCAAAGTCTTCACTTGTTGCTCTTTGAATAGCCCAGAGATCAGAATGCTCACAGGAACAGCAAATGCTCTGATCAGACTGCACAGATCAATTCTCAAACGAGCAATTATGTTTCCTGTAAGTGCCTTTTCACACGCAATAACTGTGCGTGTGCTCACTAGTATGTATGGTTAATCTGCACGTGCTTACATGACGAACTGCGGTAAATTGTGGGAATCATGTGCTCAGTCTGAGACAGCGCATGGAAAAAAGCAATCTGTCACACTGGTTGTTCACGAGAAGCGAGGGATGTTTAACCCTTTTTGTACCAAATGGAATCTTCCAGCTTATATATGGCAGGTGTCCATTTGAAAATTTAGGGGCGTCAGGTTGTGTTTTCTTCAAAATTGATTAGGAAAAGGGCTGAACTTTTTGCAAACAGTGTAGGCCCTGATCAGACGCCGCATTCTTCGGCGTCTGATCTGGGCCTGCACTGTTTGCCAGGGTACCCGCTTAGGGGTTTCCAGTCTGAAATGGGTTAATGGAGAAATAATGAAAACAGCATTACAATAAGATGGTTTAATCGAGGCATTGATGATTTGGGAAAGTGGCCCTGGATGGGAGCTCAGACATTCGTTCGTTAATCCCTTAAATGCCTTAACTCTAAACAATGCAGACTCTAATCAGAGGCCCTTTATTTGGCTTCTGACCGGGATCTACCATGTTTGCCATTTCCAGACCAGATCGATTCTACAGGTAAACCTTAACACACTACTCTGGCCTCACTGATACGAACAGCGCGGCTTTAATAAACCGCTACTTGGATTTCATACAAAAAAGTGACACTAATTTAGAATTAGTATCGTAAAGCTACTGCACTTCGTAAGTTTTGGTCGACTGTCAATCTACCGAAAACTTTCTATGGTGCTGTGTAATAATAAAATCCTTTTCCGAGATGGTATGCTACTCTTGAATTGGCCCTCGCCCATAGGGGCTTGAAGAAATATATGGGCTGCATGATGCTTTCACGCAGAGCTGAATCCGGCCCGCACACTAGTACTGGTAAACCGCTTAGAGGATCTAAGCCTGTCCAGGAACCGCGGTGCGAGGCGGACCGTCAATGCTAATAAACCCTATTGGTTTCATTTTGCGACAGGGCTTGAGATGTCATTTCATCACAATGTCGGGTAAAAGTCCCACAAAATTGAAAGCAACGTCTCCAAAATGACCTTTACAGTGTTGACGGGGACGTTAAACCACAAATCAATCAATCAATCAATCAATGCTACTCTTGAAGGAAAGAATTTGCTCCCGAAAGGCAAGTATTTGTTTTTACTTTACGCACATGCGTAATATGTCTGATGAGCCTTTCGCCTATGAATACACTGGAAGTCGCTGGAATAACACACGCACCCACCTTTCATGGACGGTTTTTCCAGGTTGGCGTGCGCATCCATGCAGTCTGATCAATATTCAGCCATCACAAGTGGTCGCAGTTCTACCCATGGTGAAATGATACACTTACCTTTGACAGTTATGTTATTCCGGGGTTTTGTTTTGTTTGTTAGTTTGATTGAGGTTTAACGTCCCCGTCAACACTGTAAAGGTCATTTTGGAGACGTCGCTTCAAATTTTGTGGGAATTTTTGTCTTTTACCCGACAATGAGATGAAATGACATCTCAAGCCCTGTTGCCCAATGAAACCAATAGGGTTTATATGCATGGACGGGCCGGCTCGCACCACTTTGCATGGACAGGCTTAGATCCTCTAAGCGGTTTACCAGTACTCGTGTGCGGGTCGGTTTCAGCTCTGCGTGGAAGCATCATGCAGGCCATATATTTCTTCAAGCCCTGATGGGCGGGGGCCGTCTCGGTCTTTGTAGTAGCACGGGTTTTATGTCGAGCGCTAACTTATGTACGATCTCAGTGTTTTGTTACATGCTGAACATGAGGCCGGCTGCGAATTTATTTTCAGTAAAAGGGTATACAATTCCTTGGTCGACTCTACTGATTAAAATAGTGGTGTGTTGTTGATTTTAATATACCCGTTTTTTTTTGTTTGTTTTTTTTGAAGAAAAAAAAAACATGGACATATTATTTTCGTCATTGTTGTTCGTTCGTCCGTCCGTCATAAGTGGCCGCAGTTCTATCCATGGTGAAATGAGCGAAAACACTTACCTTTGACAGTGCATGTTATTCTAGGTCTTTGTTCATGCCGAGCGCTAGCTAATGTACGATCTCAATGGTTTGTTTTAAAACATGCTGAACATGAGACCGACGGTCAAAATCAGTCAGCTTCGGCTACGACATTTTATTTTTCAGCTAAAGGGTATACGATTCATTGGGTGGTGTCACTGGTTATTGTTTTTTGGGGGTATATTATTTTCGTCACTGGTGTTCGTCCGTCCGTCCTTCCTTTCAACTGTCACAAACATTGTGAATGCAACTACTTTTTTTATTCATCACGCAAACATGCCTATATAGTTTTGACCCCCTTCAACCCCACTTTTATATAGCGAAGCTGGGGTTTACAGGGGTTAATCTTTATGTTCCCTATATAGATTGTGGGTAACCGTTACAACCGCCTCATCGAGATTGTGCTAACGAGTACCCACAATCTATGTTTTGAGTAGAAATACGAAAAATTATCAGGATTTTTATCTCAAAAAATTCCATTTTTGGAGGTAAAATTTTGCCGATGTATTTCAATAGGCGTGTTTTCGTAATGTCTTAGCCTATGGTGACCAAACTGGACTGTAAAACTCGCACGAACTGCAAAGACTCGGGACTTGTAGACCGGAAAAAAACCTGCGCGCTCATATTTCAAACGCCTTGGTGAGTCGATAAAGTAAGCCGTGTAGTGAGAAAGATTCTGACTGATCAGTGTTTGTAAATCAGACCCAGTATCTAGCGCCGGCCAAAGCCTGCACGCTCCTTTTGAAACGCCTCGGTGAGGTGATAGAGATAGCTGTGCAGCCAGAAAAGTTGTGACTGATCAGTCTATGAAAACCTCATCAGGTACTCGGATAAGGAACTGAACTGTTTACGCAAATAACAAAAATTATGTATGTTTTGTTTGTTTGATTTGAGGGTTAACGTCCCCGTCAACACTGTATAGGTCATTTTGGAGACGTTGCTTCCAATTTTGTGGGACTCTTACCCGACATTGAGATGAAATGATATCTCAAGCCCTGGCGCCCAATGAAACCATTAGGGTATATAATCATGGACGGTCCTACTCGCACTGCTTTGCCTGGGCAGGCTTAGATCCTCTAAGCGGTTTACCAGTACCCGTGTGCGGTCGGATACAGCTCTGGGTGGAAGCATCACGCATCCCATTTATTTTTTTCAGCCCTGATTGGCGGGGGCCAAGAGGTTGTGGTGTATATAGATATCTAGAGCTTTGGGAACAATTCGCTATGTGCTCAAGAGCGATTTCGATTTGGCCATTATAAACAAGCAAGTACTCGTGTGCGGTCGGTTTCAGCTCTGCGTAGCCCATCTATTTCTTCCAGCCCTGATGGGGGGGGCGTAATTATGTATGTTAAAGTCATGACTGATCATTCTTGTGAACGTCACTTTAACCCATCAGACCCAGTGCTTGCACGATCTGCAAAAACTCAAGATTAACCTGCAAATCCTGTCTAACCAGCGAAGATCAGCCTTTCCGTATGCGCAGTTTGATTAGCATTTCCGTTTTGTAGGCATCTGATCATGATCTACACGGTTTCAAAAAAAAAAAAAAAAAACACGCACACACACAAACAGGAGTTATTACAAGTTATGCTATATATATAAATGTCATGATTTTTATTATAAATAATGGAATCGCCTCGTTAAACACGAAGCTAAGTTCGAGCGAGCGCCAGCCAAATACATTAAGATTCACATGACCGGTAAAGACGTAGATTGGAGCCTGACTAGAGTTGATCAGCCTGCACAACCGCGAGGTCTGATTTGAGACAATCAACGGGCATTCAGATTGGGATAACGCTGGTCATGTCATAGATACGTTTACATGTATCGCAGCGACGAATAAACACTACAAAAAATGGAATCGCCTCGCTAACTGTAGTTTGAGCCATTAAGTCCTGAACGAGCAGTAAAGACCTCACTGCCTGTGCACCCGCTCAGTCTCATCTGGAGCAGCCTGCGCATTCGCGCAGTCTCATCTGCAGCATCTGAGGAATGAAAAGAGGGAAGTGAAAACATGCTAAGTTCTGCACCGAAAGGTCAAGGGGATTTTCTCAGGGTAAGCCGAGTTTCGCCCACCTTTGATTAACGATCGACATCTTGAAAGAGCCATATTACCACACTACACCTACAAAAAAGATGGGTCAATTTAGGAGTGTTTACGAGATGCAATCTTGCATTTTCTAAACTCTATCTGTCTGTCTGTCCATTGGTCTATCTTGTCTGTCTGTGCCTATCTGTTTGTCTGTCGGTCGGTCGACCAATGTCCAAGACGGATGTCCGAATTTTGATCGAAAGGCAAAAAACCATGGAAACTTCAAAACATCTAATGCGACATCAAATAGAAACATCAAACAACACGCGACCAAACATCGGAAGACAAAACATCTTGAATGTCACACACGCAGACACACACATACACAAAGACAAAACATCGAAAAAATCGTCTTTTTTTGTATACAGAAAACGGACCGGGAAAACACATGAGCATATAAAAGATAAATTCTTCAACACTGATACACTGCGCCATTCAATCGTGTTTGTTTTAAACCTTTTCCCTTTTTCATTTCCAATAACTTTCGTTTTTTTTTTTTGTTTTTTTTTTTTTGTTCTTCTTCTTCTTTTTTTTTTCATAATTAATTATCAGTTGTACACACAGGTAATAATTAAATACACTCCGCGTAACTTTCGCATGGATTTCGTGGCAAAGATAGCCTGCGGCAAAGAACACTCCGAATAATTTTCAGATTCGGAATGTTTTAGAAGGCCAAAAGAATCATGCGAAATGAAGAAATTCGGAATAAAGAGTCTTTCGGCTGTTCTGCGCGACCTGTACTGTAAGCCTATGAGAAAACAATGGGCCCCGGCAGGGGGGGCATTTTTGGCCCCAAGGCTATAATTTGAACAATCTTGGTAGAGGTCCACTAGATGAAGCTTCATACCAAATATTAAAGACCTGGGCCTTGCGGTTTCAGAGGAGAAGATTTTTAAAGATTTTCCCTATATAAGCCTATGTGAAACCAGTGGGCCCCGGCACAGGGGCATTTTTGGCCCCAGGGCTATAATTTGAACAATCTTGGTACCGTAAAAATTCGGCTATAAGACGAGGATTTTTCCCTCCAAAATGAGCCAAAAAAAACGACCCCGTCTTATAGCCGAGGTCATGGACTGCAGGCTTTTTTCCGGCAATGTCCGGCGAAGACCAGACATACGGAAAAAGCCGATCGGTGATTTATGAATTGATATAAATCGCCGCCCACAAACCACCGATACGATTTTTCTGCACGCGATCGGAAAATGACGTCATCCGACGCCATTACCCCCACACGTGTTTAATGTCATTGCGTGTATCTCTTTCATAAAAAAAATGTTTGGAACCGGTAAAAAAATATTTTTCCGATAGCTAAGCGGTTGTGAATAGAGGTGGATAGAAAATCAGTGCTTTGCACAGCTCCAGAATTATCCCCAGAAGCTCCGTGTCAATAACCAACAACAGCGTTCGACTTTTCCCGCCAACGTCTATTTGGCGCCAAAACATAACCATTCATGAGATCGTAGAAGTCCGATTTAATAATGCAAACATCTACCGTTAGATGTAGCTAATAGTCTGAGGAGCAATTAAATCAGTTTCACACTGATTGTGGATTAAATTTTATGACTGGAGGATAAACGCAAATTAGAGACATAACTTGACCATATTTTCACACCTTATCGACACGCACCGCAGGGTGGCAATTATACGACAGGGATTAACAATAGTGTCATACTTGAACCGTAATAAATACACAGATGGTTTGTCTCTGAATTGACAGCGATTTACTTACTGGGTTACTTTTACCGTATTTAAGGACTCAAAAAGACAGGCGATTTTTTTTTTTTTGCTCTTGTCCCGACCGAGCGTCATAAGGTCAAAGTGCACCTGCCCGGCGTGATTTCGGTCTTGTCCCGGACGGCCGGGAAATGGATTTGTCAGCCCCTGTCGTCTATTAAATAGAAGTTTGTGTAGCCTAAGCCAGCAAAGCATGTACCGTGCCGACAGCGATACGACGTATCGGCCGGACGTTTGCCGCTATTTTGTGCTAGCTGGGGCGTTGGTTCTGAAACTGAATAGCTAGGTGTTGTGTTCCCCGATAAAAAAAAAAAAACGTTCAGTTACTTATAAAAAAGCTGCAATAAATATTTCTAAATTTTGTGGCTAGAAATGAGGGGTAAGTAGAGGGGTTTTCTAACGAAAAAAAGGCCGATTTCTCACATCTAAATAGCATCTGGCGGTAGCAGATAGGCCCCGACAGATATGGCAAAAATTTGACCCGTCTTATAAAAGAGTATAAGCAAAATCCCACTTTAGAATAACTGAAAAAGGGGTCCCGTCTTATAGCCGAATCGCCTTATAGCCGAATTTTTAAGGTAGAGATCAACTAGATGAAGCTTCATACTAAATATCAAAGAACCTGGGCCTTCTGGATTCAGACAAGAAGAGTTTTAAAGGTTTTTCCTATATAAGCCTATGTAAAACCAGTGGGCCCCGGGGTGGGGCCATTTTTGGCCTCAGGGCAATATTGTAAACAATCTTGGTAGAGGTCCACTAGATGAAGCTTCATACTAAATATCAAAGACCTGGGCCTTCTGGATTCAGACAAGAAGAGTTTTAAAGGTTTTCCCTATATAAGCCTATGTAAAACCAGTGGGTCCCGGTGTGGGGCCATTTTTGGCCCCCAGGGTTGTAATTTGAACAATCTTCATAGCGGTTCACTAGATGAAGCTTCATACCAAATATCAAAGACCTGGGGCTGCTGGTTTCAGACAAGAAGATTTTCAAAGGATTTCCCTATATAAGCCTATGTAAAACCAGTGGGCCCTGGCGTGGGGACATTTTTGGCCCCAGGGCTATAATTTGAACAATCTTGGAAGAGGTCCACTAGATGAAGCTTCATACCAAATATCAAAGACCTGGGCCTTACGGGTTCAGAGAAGAAGATTTTTAAAGATTTTCCCTATTTAAGCCTATGTAAAACCAAATGGCCCCGGGGCGTGGAGCCATTTTTGGCCTCAAGGCAAAAATTTGAACAATCTTGGTAGAGGTCTACTAGATGAAGCTTCATACCAAATATCAAAGACCTGGGCCTTGCAGTTTCAGAGAAGAAGATTTTTAAAGATTTTCCCTATATAAGCCTATATAAAACCAAAGGGCCCCAGGGCGGGGGCATTTTCGGCCCCAGGGCTATAATTTGAACAATCTTGGTAGAGGTCCACTAGATGAAGCTTCATACCTAATATCAAAGACGGGGGAGTTCTGGTTTCAGACAAGAAGATTTTAAAGGTTTTCCCTATATAAGCCTATGGAAAACCAGTTGGCCCCAGGGCGGGGCCATTTTTGGCCCCAGGGCAATAATTTGAACAATCTTGGTAGAGGCCCACTAGATGAAGCTTCATACCAAATATCAATGACCTGGGCTTCTGGTTTCAGACAAGAAGATTTTTAAAGGTTTTTTTCTTATTTTTCCCTTTTGTTGCCATGGCAACCAGAGTTCTGCATGGAATGGAATTCTTTGAACAAATTTGGGAGAGGACCACCCAAAGATCATTTCTGCCAAGTTTGGTCAAAATCTGTTCAGTTGTTTAGGAGGAGAGGATGGACATCCGGATGGACGATGACGGACGAATGACCGATCACAATAGCTCCCCTGGAGCCTTCGGCTCAGGTGAGCTAAAAACTGAAGCCATCTGATCTGGATCTACACTGTTTGCAAAGGTAGGGGTGTCAGGGTTACTATTATGTCAAAACTTCAATCATTCTGTTTATTCTGTTTGGCAAAAACACTTTGACGAATTTATTTTTCCTTTTCTTGCTTAAAAATGTGAGTAGCTTTTGCACTTAGTTTTTGCAGTGCAAAAAATGAATTACAGATTTTATTTTATCTTTTTTGTTTTGTTTTCTCTCTCTCTCTCTCCTTCCCCCCCCCCCCCCCCCCCCCCCCCTCCAGCAAAACATCACTGCATTAGACATTGTACTTGCTAGAACAAATGAAATTTTCATCAAGGGTGAGTTTTTCAAAACAAACTATGTCATTAGTTAACATATCGTTAAAACTTTGATCATTTAGTATGGGAAATGTGCTTATATTTTTGCTGAAAATATGAGAGCTGCTTTTGCAAATGCAAAAGCTGCACTCCTTTTTTAGCTAAAATAATAAAAGAAATACATGCCAACCTCTTTATAGCACTATTGTTTAAGTCCAAAGCAGAAACCATGTTAGGATAAAACAAGATGTGTTTGTCAAACACTGATGCACACGGACAGCCCATGTGAAATATTAAAGCCCTATCATTAACCAAGGTCAAGGTCACAAGATCAAAAATTATGGTACCAATGGAAAGGTCTTGTGACAAGGAATGCACATGTGAAATATCAAAGCCCTATCACTTACCATTCAAAAGTTATTCCCAATGCTAAGCTTTTGCTGACAGACAAACAAACAGACAGACCAAAAGCTATATGCCCCCGAACCATTGATTCTGGGGGCATAAAAAAGCTGTATTATATCCAAACCATATTGCACAGATTAGTAGAAAATGACCAATTATGATCATTTTTCTACATTATCTATACACTTTGTGATCGAATAGTGTTATATCCAAACCAATGTTATAATAAAAATTGCTTATAGAAGTTATATAGTACCATCAAGTACAGTGAAATTCTGCTATTAAGACCACCTAAAATTAAGACCAATTGTGCCTTAAAAAGCTTATTTAGAAGATTAGAGTTATTCTTTTTTTATGATTCCTGCATACAGTGTCCTCTGGTCAGAGACCACCTTTGGAACTGTTCAAAAGTGGTCTTAAAGACCACTTTTGAACAGTCCCAAAGGTGGTCTTAATATCGGAATTTTACTGTATCTGTAAGTGAAATGTGTTTCTATTGTTTTATTTATAAGTTTTTGCAATAGTGAAAACAGTTAAAGGTAGCAAAAAGTTCTTGGTTTCTCCCTTGTGACCCAAGCAAGGCTAAAACCCACAGTGGTACAGCATACAATGTCGAACTACAGTAAAATTCCTATATTTAGACAAACTTTGGGACTGTTCCAAAGTGGTTTTGAAAAGTACTTTTGAACAGTCCAAAAGGTGGTCTCTGTCTAGAGGACACTGTATGCAGAAAAAAAAAGAAACAACTGCAACCTACTAAACAAGCTTTTAAAAGCAGAATTAGTCTTAATTTTAGGTGGTCCTAATAGTGGAATTTCACTGTATTTTTTTTGGTATTGGAGTTTTACGGCCCAGTCAACACTATTTTAGGTCATTTTTGAGCCAGTCAGTTTACCTATCCACACTTTTCCTGGGCAGGCTTATACGTAAGCAGTTAACCAGTACAGTGCATGGAATTTCATAGTATTTGAGCAAATATTGTAAAATATGAATGCAAAACCTACCTGATACAAGTCATACATAAACATTTGTCCCATCTTATAAACTGGCACTGTGGCATAGATTGCGCAAGTCAGGCCACACTTGCCCACCAGGTGGGGTAACGCTCCGAGGTGCATGTTGTCTGGGTATGATAGCAACACTGCATCAATCTGGTTCATGTGCCTGAAAACAGGAACACAAGGTGAAGGTCACAAACATAGTTCTCCCAAATCTGTGCCAAGAAAGCTCATAAGAAAACATCATTATCGTGCACCTATACCACACTGCTCCAAACAAGGAGAAATAATGAGGATAATCAACCCTTATCTTGCTGAATAATTAATTTGGCCACGCCCATTTCTGACTTTGAGCCAATTAGATTACTTGCTATAATTTATTACTGCCAATTCACAAACTAAATGTCAAACAGTGTAGATCCTGAAGCCATCTGATCGGGATCTACACTGTTTGCAAAGGTAGGGGTTGTCGTGGTTAAGGGACAATTTTTTAAACTTCTTGTTACAAACATGTTGTGGGTACTTGCTGGAATAGCAATATTGAGGCAAATACAACAAGTACGCACAAGATGTGTTTTTATGACCAAACTAGACAAAAGTGCCCAGTGGGGCACGTATACCCCCGGCCAGTGCCATCACCTCAGCTGAAACAAGAACTACAAAGGGAAACTAGAGCTGCCGCCTAACGGGCGCCAATTATACCCCCGCATGCGTTGTCAGACAAATTTTTACAAGTATTTGACCTTGAGGAAGGTCAACGTAAAGGTCAAGGTCAGGTTTGTGTATATCAATCTTAAGTACTAGTGGCAAGGTGTGTGGTGTGTGAATATTAAAGAAATCGGTCAAAGAATAAGGAAGTTATGAGCAATGTTAAAGTTTTTTGTAACGGACCGACGACGACAGACGACAAGCTGACTCCTATATACCCCCTTCAAACTTCGTTTTGCGGGGGTATAATAACTCTAAAAGGCCTGACCCCTTGGCCCTTATTTTCTTTCCCACAATACAACTAGTCATACTGATCATGTTTGCAAAATTTCAAATTTCTATGTACAGTAGTTATTGAGAAATCTTTGACACAAAATAAAAATATACACTATTAAACAGCAAGAACTACAAAGGGAAATAACTCTAAAAGGCCTGACCCTTGGCCCTTATTTTCTTTCCCACAATACAAGTAGTCATACTGATCATGTGTGCAAAATTTCAAGTTTCTATGTGAAGCAGTTCCTGAGATATCTTTGACACAAAATAATTGTTTACGGACACACAGACAGACAGACGGAAAAGACAACAAGAGGGCCCAGAGGGCCCTGGTTCGCTCACCTGATCCAATGTATAACAAGTGGGCCCCAGGCAGAGTCATTTTTGGCCCCAGGGCTATAATTTGAACAATCTTGGTAGAGGTCCACAAGATGAAGCTTCATATCGAATATGAAAGACCTGGGCTTTGTGGTTTCAAAGAACAAGATTTTAAAGGTTTACCCTGTATATAGAAGTCTATGTAAAACAAGATTTTCCCTAATATAAGTCTATGTAAAACCAAAGGGCCCCGGAGCGGGGGCATTTTTGGCCCCATGGCTATAATTTGAACAATCTTGGTAGAGGTCCACTAGCTGAAGCTTCATAACAAATATAAAAGACCTAAGCCTTGTGTTTCAGAGAAGATGATTTTTAAAGATTTTCCCTATATAAGTCTATGTAAAACCAAAGGGCCACATGGCGGGGGCATTTTTGGTCTCAGTGCTATAATTTAAACAATCTTTATAGAGGTCCACTAGCTGAAGCTTCATAACAAATATCGAAGACCTAAGCCTTGTGGTTTCGGAGAAGAAGATTTTTTAAGATTTTCCCTATATAAGTCTATGTAAAACCAAAGGGCCCCGGCGTGGGGGCATTTTTGGCCCCAGGGCTATAATTTGAACAATCTTGGTAGGGGTCCACTAGATGAAGCTTCATACCAAATATCAAAGACCTGGGCCTTGCGGTTTCAGAGAAGAAGATTTTTAAAGATTTTCCCTATATTAGTCTATGAAAAACCAAAGGGCCTCGGTGCGGGGGCATTTTTGGCCCCAGCATTATAATTTGAACAATCTTGGTAGGGGTCCACTAGATGAAGCTTCATACCAATTTCAAAGACCTGGGCCTTGCGGTTTCAGAGAAGAAGATTTTTAAAGATTTTCCCTATATAAGCCCATGTAAAACCAAAGGGCCCCGGTGCGGGGGCATTTTTGGCCCCAGCACTATAATTTGAACAATCTTGGTAGGGGTCCACTAGATGAAGCTTCATACCAAATATCAAAGACCTGGGCCTTGCGGTTTCAGAGAAGAAGATTTTTCAAGATTTTCCCTATATAAGCCCATGTAAAACCAAAGGGCCCCGTGGCGGGGGCATTTTTAGCTCCAGCACTATTATTTTAACACTCTTGGTAGGGGTCCACTAGATGAAGCTTCATACCAAATATCAAAGACCTGGGCCTTGCGGTTTCAGAGAAGAAGATTTTTAAAGATTTTCCCTATATAAGCCCATGTAAAACCAAAAGGACCCGGTGCGGGGGCATTTTTGGCCCCAGCACTATAATTTGAACAATCTTGGTAGGGGTCCACTAGATGAAGCTTCATACCAAATATCAAAGAACATGGCCTTGCGGTTTCAGAGAAGAAGATTTTTTAAGTTTTCGGTGAAAAAAATCTATTTTTGGCTACTGTGACCTATATGTGCAACGGACCGGAACCATTTGAACAACTTTGAAAGGGGACCACCTAAGGATCATTCCTGTGAAGTTTGGTCAAAATCCGATCAGTGGTTTAGGAGGAGATGTCGTTTGAAGAAAAGTTTACGGACGCACGCACGGACGGACCCACATTTTGGGTTTGTGTGACTGCACCTGTCCATATTTTATGGGGCTAAAATTTTTATGTGGCTAACGGTTTATGTGGCTATAAGACACACAAATCTGTACAGCTAATGTGGCTAGCCACACAAACTTTGGACATCAGCCACATAAAGGCTGTCTGTACGAAACCGTCTTTGTCTAAACTTATGTGGCTACCAGAGGTTGTGATATCTAGCCCTCTAAAGGTAGAACAGAACTTTCTTTATAGTGCACTGATACATCTTATGGGTCTAGCTCCTCACATAGAGGGACTTTTTCCTACTGCAGCATTCAGCCCCAGGACAGCCAGTTAAATTTATGTGGCTCAGCCCCATAATCTCAAAGTTTAGCCTCATAATCCTGGACATCCATGTCCAAGGATGTCCAAGGTGATGGACATAAATTTATGTGTCTTTTTTTTATTTGATTTTGCTAGTCCCCCTGAACCCCTCTGTACTAACAGAAAAATGGGTTTGTGAGGCTAGCCACACAAACCCATTTTGCCACACAAAACCCTTCTGTACCTAAAAGAAGCCACATAAACCCATTTTGTAAGAACGGACGCACGCACGGACGCACGACGGACAAAAAGTGATCCCAAAAGCTCACCTTGTCACTACGTGACAGGTGAGCTAAAAACTATATACCCCCATTGCATACTTCGTATGCCGGGGGTATAATAAGAAAATTAACTCAAAATTATCCTCATCTGAATCTATAATATATATAGGAATGAATAATAATACATGTACCAGTCTTTTAAGATGCCAAGAAAAACTGCATATTGTCTGTTTATGTTATCTGCTGTATATCTTGCAAACTTTTCAAATGTATTTTTGCATACAGGCAAACTGTGTGAAGCCTGATCTGATTGCTCCTAGAGTAAAGGATCTACTTTTAAAGGAGAGGGAATTTGCTCCTCAGGCAGGAGCGAATTCTCTCCTTTAAGAAAAGTAGATCCCTTTTTCAGAGGTTCTCAGTTCCTTTGGAAACTGAGTTGGTGTGAAGGTGCTGTGCCCATGCATTTCACTGCTCTGCGTTCAGTAGGAAAAGGATCTGTTGTAGGGCTGGCTAATCTGAGCTGAAAAGATAATCAATTATCAGTCATGCCATTGTGATCGATAATCAATTAGTAATCATGGAAGATTTGGCCATAATTTTACCTCTCTGGCTATCTGTCTCAGCAGGACTCCTACCATATGTTGTACTTTACCATATGTATTTGAACGGACAGGCCTGAGCAAACAGTGTAGACCCAGATGAGACGCCACAGAACGTGGCGACTCATCAGGGTCTGCACTGTTTTTGCCACTCATTCAGATATTTTAGACACAACTTTGGGTAGTAAATTTTACTTTACAAGCAAATCAGTAATGATAATCATTTTGTGGAATTTATTGATTGATTAATCGATTATCCGATTATCTTTTTGAACACAACAACAACCTTTGAGAGAAGAGCCTTTTTTCAGAGGGAATAATTAACAGGAGACCCAACAGGAAGTCCTGGAAGTTGCCTTCCTTGATAAAACAAGAGGCCCATGGGCCACAATGCTCACCAGAGCTCATGGGGCCACTGCCCACTGGCAGCAATGTATTTTAATTAACCATGGAAGCCCTGCTCCAAAGGCTGCTACAGATAAAATTTCGACCCAATCAGACTAGTGGCTTCAGAGGTCTGATGTGGCTTGAAGACAACAGAATGACAGTTGACAATTTCCCATCTGTGGCAATAGGCCAAAAAGAACTTTATTAAAGGAACATTTCTATGAAAGTTTGACAAAATATCTTGAGAGGAATTAATGTCATTTTTCAATTTTCCCCATTATAAGTCAATGGAAACTCTTAACTTGCCATAGCAAACAAACCAAAGAACCAAATTTCATAAACCAGAGCTCAGGTGGGCACTGCCCAATGGAGCCCTGATTGGTGTCACTAAATGGGTCTTATAAAAAGGAACAGAGACATATATGGTTTAGCGGTGGGGATATGTATGGTTCCTGAGATGTAAGGCCTTTTAAGCAATGGAGGGATTCGGGCATGGCAGATCCCAGAAAAGCCAAAGATTGTTGTCACTGAATATGTCTTATCATAAAGATCAAGAATATATATGGTTAAATGGTGGGGATCTGAACGGTTTCTGAGATATGAGGCCCTTTTATGAAGTGGAAGGGAGAGAAATGGCCCCTGCGGACCCCCAAAGACAGGGTTGACTGAATGTGTCTAATAACAATGAACAAGAATATATGTGATTACAGGATGGGAATTTGAATGGTTTTTGAGATATATGGCCTATTATTAAGTGGAGTCTTATCATCAGGAACAAGAATATGTATGGTTTAGGGGTGGATATCTGAACGGTTTCTGAGATATATGGATTTTAATGAAGGGGTGGGGCATGGCCCGTGGAATCCCCATGCTGGTGTCACTGTTTGCGTCTTATCATTAGGAACAAGAATATATATGGTTTAGGGGTGGGCTCTGAACAGTTTCTCAGATATATGGTCTTTTGTGAAGTCGAGGGGTGGAGTGTGGCCCGGGCACAACCTGGGTGACCCCTAGGTTGGTGTCACTGAATGTGTCTTATCATAAGGAACAAGAATATATATGGTTTTGGGATGGGGATCTGTAAGGTTTCTGGAATATTTAGCCTTTTATGAAGTGGAGGGGGTTGAGCATGGCCCCCGCACATCCCGGGGGACCCCCAAGTTGGTGTCACTGAATGCGACTTATCATAAGGAACGAGAATATATATGGTTTAGGGGTGGGGATCTGTAAGGTTACTGGGATATTGGGCCTTTTATGAAGTGGAGGGGGTGGGGCATGGACCCGGCACATCCCGGAGGACCCCCAGGTTGGTGTCACTGAGTCATCTTATCATAAGAAACAAAAGTATCTATGGTTTAGGGGTGGGGATCTCAATGGTTTCTGAGATAAATGGCGTTTTATGAAGTGGAGGGGGTGGGGCATGTCCCCGGCACATCCCAGGGGACCCCCAGGTTGGTGTCACTTAATGCATCTTAGCATAAGGAACAAGAATATATATAGTTTAGGGATGGGGATCTGAATGGTTTCTGAGATAAATGGCATTTTATGAAATAGAGGGGGCAGGGCATGTCCCTGGCACATCCCGGGGGACCCCCAGGTTGGTGTCACTTAATGCATCTTATCATAAGGAACAAGAATATATATATGGTTTAGGGGTTGGGATCTGTAAGGTATCTGAGATATAAGGCATTTTATGAAGTTGACAGGGCGGGGCATGGCCCCGGCACAACCTAGGGGACCCCCAGGTTGACATAAAAGCATTATGGCTGAGAGAAGTTTACTCAAGGAACATGTCCATGTAAGTTTTGTCAAAATATCTGCAATGACTTGGCAGTAAATGCAATTTTTTCAGTTTTCCCCATTATAAGTCAATGGAAACTCTAAGTTGCCATAGCAACAAAACTAAAAGGCCAAATTTCATAAAAAACACAAAACCTGTAAAGGCAAATAGGGTGAATATTTTCATAAAGTCTCAGCCTCCTAGAGCATATGGTTTCTGATGAGAAGTATTTTTTTTCTATTTTTTGCATTTTGGTTTCCATGGCAACCAATAAAAATGAACAGAAGGCCTAAAATCATACGGCAGATAGTAGATTGCCTATGGAACATTTCTATGCAAGGTTTGTCAAAATATCTGCAGAGGCTTGGCAGTAAATGCCATTTTTCAATTTTCCCCATTATAAGTCTATGGAAACAACAAGTTGCCATAGCAACCAAACTAATGCGCCGATTTTCATAAAAACACAAACTTTCAATCCCCCAGCCCAAGGATGCTACAGATAAAATTTGGGCCCAATCGGCCCAGTGGCTTCAGAGGAGATGTCGTTAGAAAGTGTTGACGCCAGACGACGACATACGACGACGGATGACAGACGACGACAGACAACTGCCTATCCTATAAGCTCCCCCAGAGCCTTCGGCTCTGGTGAGCTAAAAATTGAAATAAAATAATCCAGTGCTGCATTCAACAATGCGAGAGCTGGCCTGAGCGCTTGAACAAACAAAACACGCACTACAGAACAACAGTGGGCACTCGCTATTTAAAGATGACGACCTTAGACCATTTGTCTGCTTCCCTGTCTATCAGAAGTTTAATTCTGCTAGTTCTGCTTGAGGAACTGGCAAATAGTTCTGTGGAAGGTAGTTAAAACACGTTTTGACAACTGTAAATAAACAATTTTCTTCGCCTACTCAGCTAAAGTCGAACCTCCCTTCCTTTTACGCATACGCAAAGGATTCAGTACCCAAAATTGTACTCAAACTGTATCCCAAGCGCTTGCGTTCAGAAGACAAACAGGTGAACGATCGGTGGGCGCCTGCGTTGTTGAATGCACCCCTGGCATATCTGTTCACCTTAGCAGAGAAATAAAACAAGAGGCCCATGGGCCACTATGCTCACCAGAGCTCAGGTGGGCACTGCCAAATTGCAGCCATGTATTTTAACATGATATCATTTTAATCTGCCAAATGAACCCCCATATCCAAATGAGCATCCATGTGGACTCAGTATATGAAATATTAGGCCTTTTATGAAGTAGAAGGGGTGGGGCATGGACCCAATGGAGCCCTGGTTGGTATCACTAAATGTGTCTTATCACAAAGAACAAGAATATATATGGTTTAGCAGTGGGAATCTGCATGGCTGGAGATATAAGTGGAGGGGTTGGAGCATGCCCTGTCGTTCCCAGGAAAGCCCAAGATTGTTATCCCTAAATGTGTCTCATCATAAGGACCAAGTATATATATGGTTTAGGGGTGGGAATCTGAACGGTTTCCAAGATATCCTTTCATGAAGTGGAAAGGAGAGGACTGGCCCCTGCGGACACACCTACAGTAGGTGTGCTAATAATAAGGAACAAGAACATATATGAATATGGGGTGGGGATTTAATGGTTTCTGAAATATATGGCCTTTTATGAAGTGGAAGGGCGGGGCACATTGCCTCAGCACAAAGAGACCCCCAAGTTGGTGTGACTGAATGAGTCTTATCATAAGGAACAAGAATATATATGGTTTAGGGGTGGGGATCTGAACTATTTCTGAGATATGTGGCTTTTAATGAAGTCAAGCGGTGGAGCAAGGCCCGGGCATGCCCCGGGGACTCACAAGCTGGTGTCAATGAATGTGCCTTATCATAAGGAAGATGAATATATATGGTTTAGGGGTGGGGCTCTGAACAGTTTCTGAGATATAAGGCCTTTTGTGAAGTGCAGGGGTGGGGCAAGGCCCAGGGAGACCCCCAGGTTGGTGTCAATGAAAGTGTCTTATCATAAGGTACAAGAATATATATGGTTTAGGGGTGGGGATCTGTAAGGTTTCCGAGATATTGTGATATTATGAAATGGAGGGGGTGGGGCATGGCCCCAGCACATCCCTGGGGACCCCAAGGTTGGTGTCACTGAATGTGTCTCATCATAATGAACAAGAACATATATGGTTTAGGGGTGGGGATCTGAACAGTTTCTGAGATATATGGCCTTTTGTGAAGTGAAGGGGTGGGGCATGGCTCCGGCGCACCCCGGAAGACCCCCAATTTGGGGTCAATGAATGCGTCTTATCATAAGGAGCAAGAATATATATGGTTTAGGAGTGGGGATCTGTAAGGTTTCCGAGATATTGGGCCTTTTATGAAATGGAGGGGCGGGACATGGCCCCGGCACATCCCGGGGGACCCCCAGTTTGATGTCACTGAATGCGTCTTATCATAAGGAACAAGAGTATATAGGGTTCAGGGGTGGGGATCTGAATGGTTTCCGAGATATTGGGCCTTTTATGAAGTGGAGGGGGTGGGGCATGGCCTCGGCACATCCCGGAGGACCTCCAGGTTGGTGTCACTGAATGCGTCTTATCAATAGGAACAAGAATATATATAGTTTAGGGGTGGGGATCTGTAAGGTTTCTGAGATATAAGTCATTTTATGAAGTACTGGGGGCGGGGCATGGCCCCGGCACAACCTACTGGACCCCCAGGTTGACATAACAGCATATGGCTGAGAGAAGTTTATTAAAGGAACATTTCTATGAAAGTTTTGTCAAAATATCTGCAAAGGCTTTGTAGTTAATGCCATTTTTCAATTTTCCCCATTATAAGTCTATGGAAAATCTAAGTTGCCATAGCAACCAAACTAAAGAGCCGAATTTCATAAAAAACACAAAACCTGTAAAGGCAAATATGGTGAATATTTCCATAAACTTTCAGCCTCATAGAGCATACGGTTTCTGAGGAGATGATTTTTTAAGTATTTTTTTCTATTTTTTCATTTTGGTTTCTATGGCAACCAATACAAATGAGCAGTAGGCCTAAAATCATATGGCAGATAGTAGATTGCCTAAGGAATATTTCTATGAAAGTTTTGTCAAAATATCTCCAGTGGCTTGGCAGTAAATGCCATTTTTCAATTTACCCCATTATAAGTCTATGGGAGCTCTAAGTTGCTATAGCAACCAAACTAATGGGCCAATTTTCATAAAAAACACAAACTTTCAATCCCCCAGCCCAAGGATGCTACAGATAAAATTTGGGCTGAATCGGTCCAGTGGCTTCAGAGAAGAAGATGTTTGAAAGTGTTGACGTCAGACGACGACGACGATGACCACGACGCCGCCGGACAACTGCCTATCCTATAAGCTCCCCCGGAGCCTTCGGCTCTGGTGAGCTAAAAATTCTACTCCAAAACTAACCATAAAATTCTTATCAAAAGGTTACCTATGTAATGGCCTGCTTCTCTCTTAAACTCTTGTATCTTCTGTTGCTTTTGAATTTTTCTCTGAATCCATTTGCAGTAAAAAGATTTATCTCTCCCAACAAATGAAACTTCTTTTCCAAGATCTAACAATGTTTTTTTGTTTTTTTTTATCATTCTTTATTTTTGGTTTTGCTTTTTATAAATGAATAAACTCAAACAATTAGAGTTCCTAACATTTGTTTGCCATGTGCCTAAAGCAGACGCCAACTGGCACTCTTTGCATGTGCAAAACAAGAAATGTACATGTTGAGTGACAAGGTGAAACATGACAGGGAGGAAATATACAACAATCTAATAATAGCATACTGCTACAGCAGCAAACCTAAACAACTGCACTGAAACATACATGTATGAAAATTTAAAATAAATTGTCATTCAATTTCAAACCAGGAGAAAGAAAGAAAGTTCTGAAAAGCACTCAAACCCTATGTTTGATAAAAAAATGTCAAAACCTTTCATCAAAAAGTTGCCATTTAAACCATGATGCTATACTCCATGTAGTTTTAGGTGTCCCAACATTTAAGCACCTGGGGAAAGGGTACACCTCTAGGCAGAGACATTGTTTTCCTTTTTTATCAACAGGCGTCAAGTATGAAAGGAAAAAATTGCACAATCCAGCATTGAGACCAAACGGTGCAGACAGAATGGCAAACAGTGTTGACCCTGATCAGACTGCTCCTTCTGGAGCAGACTGCTCCTGGAGCAGTCTGATCTGGATCTTCACTGTTTGCTTAGACCTATCTGTCCTAATAATTACATCTAGGATCATTACAGTAGAAAAATGACCATAATTGGTCACCTCTCTGTATAATCTATACATTTTTGTTTGAATATAACATGTTCTTATTAATAAAACTTTCTGCTTTGGACCAGAACAATAGTGTTATAAAGAGGTTGAGGTGTTTTTACAGTAATATACTAGAGAAAGCAACCGGTGGGTGGTCACGTATACCCCCGGCCAGGGCCATACTCTGATATAGCTTTCAAGCTTGTATGTAATATGAATGAAGATGTCAAGAAGCTATAAGAATCTATAAATGTGCTTGTAAAAGCTAAACTAAACATAAAATTTCTAAATGGACCAAGGGAGTGAGGGCATCAAAGTTACTGAAGGAGTGGGGGTATCAATGTTACCAAAGCAGCAGGGTGGGTTATGCATCAATGAAATCTTTGGACTGGTATGCAACATCGATGCAAGTATCAATTGAATTTGTCTTAGTGTTTAGAACATACAGGCATCTATAAACTTTGTCATAAAACTTTAACCAAATGTAAAATTTCTAAGTCCGTGACCTTGAGGTCCAGGTCACCCTGGGTGGGGGAAGGGACATACATCACAAAATGTTGGAACTGGTACATTGATGCAAGTATCAAATGAATTTGTCTTAGAGTTTAGAACATTACGGGCATCTATAAACTTTACCATAAAACTTTAACCAAATGTAAAATTTCAAAGTGTGTCCTTGACCTCAAGGTCACGGTGGGGGATGGGACATGCATCAATGAAATCTTAAGACCAGTGTGTAAGTATCAACTAAATCTACCGAAGGGTTCAGAAGATACAATCTCTCAGAAACTTTGATGCAAAACTTTAACCAAATGTAAAATTTCTAAGTCTGTGACCTTGACATCAAGGTCACTGTGGGGGTGGGACATGCATCAATGAAATCTTTGGACCAGTATGTAACTTCAGTGTAAGTATCAACTAAATCTATCAAATGGTTCAGAAGATACAATCTCCTAGAAACTTTGACGCAAAACTTTAACCAAAATGTTAACGGACGGACAGACAGACGGACGCACAGATGGACAGAAGGAAAGATGGACACACGGAAGGATGGACGGACCAACGGCAGGACGAAAACTATATACCCCCAAAGCATACTTTGTATGCCGGGGGTATAATAATTTACCTTTTGATTTCCTTAATGAGTCCCATGTCAAAGTCCTCGTCCCAGCCACAGTCAAGCAGAAAGCTGAACTCATCAACTTGTAACAGGTAGCAAGGTGGTCCCTCATCCCGGGCCCCAGACAGGGCCTCTAATTTGATTATGGAGGTCATAGTTTCAGAGATCCGGCAATTAATTCAGACTGTAACATAAAAAATAAAATATACAATCAGAAATGAAAGTACCGTGGGTAACTGTTCTGACTTAATTATTAGGTCTCTCATCCCTGTGGGTTCATGTCTCACTCAGGTCACATGTGTGATGCAAGGTTCTGCAACAGAAGGTCAAGAAGGTGCTAAAAAGGCAATCCAGAGTTATGGTTCATGTGCTCTGCACATCGTCTCATGGTGCTTTACATTTGTGTGAAGTTTCATGAAAATATCTCAAGCGGTTTTTGCGTTATGGAGCGGACAAGGTTAAAATTGCCATTTTTCAATGTTCAAAGGGCAATAACTCTAAAAGTAGGCAAAACAGAATTATGGTTCATGCGCTCTGCACATCATCTTATAGTGCTTTAAATTTGTGTAAAGCCCTGGTCCCACAGACCTTATGACTGCGATGCGACCTCTCTGCAACTGATTTCATTGCAACTGGCCCGCAACCTTTGCAGCTGTTGCAACTAAATTTGCTCCGTAAATGTGATCGCTGACTAGTCAGCGACCGGTCGCTGAACACTCATCGATTAATGTTGCCCAAAGTCGGCGATTGATCAGCGACTTGTCGCCGAAGAATCACTGTATGATCGGTGACCGACTTGCAACAAGTGAAACATGATCGGGGACTATTTGGCGATCAATCGGCGACTCTTCAGAGACTGGATAAAACCGATCAGCGACTTGTTGGAGACTGTTTTGCGGGGTTTTTTTACACAGACAAAAATAAACTAAATTTTTCGGGAGATCAAATCATTTCTGAAAATTTTTCGAGAGAGATTAAATCATTTCTGTGCAAGTTGTCATCATGGCAACACAGCAGTTAATTCGCTTACAACAGTTCAACCAGGAAGCAGCATTTATGGCTGGCGTGCTGTACAGACATATAAGGCAGAGACGACGAAGACGTTATTAGATAAGGCCTTGGATTGCCAGAAGGCCTCAGTTTGGAGATTTCGAAAATTTAATGGTGGAGTTGGAGAGAGAAAGTGAGGGGCACCTTTTTACAGCTTGTCGGCGACCTGTTGCACATCAATCGCAGACTTATCAGTGATCAATCTCCGATCGATCGCCCACCCATTGCCGAACAGTTGCCGACCGATCGCCGATAAGTCGTGCATTGATCGCGGATCAGTCGGCGATCGGTCTGCGACCAGTCTCCGATAAGTTGCAATAAGGTTGCTAGAATTTACAGCCAAATTTGCATAAATTCGGTTGGGGATCGATCGGTGACTGTTCGGCGATCGATCGGAGATTGGTCTACGAGGTCTAGAAAACCATTGCAACTAGTCTGCGATCAAAATCAGTCGCAGCCAGTCTTTTGTGCATGCACAAATGACGATAGGTGACTAAATTTGATCGGCAACCTACCCGAGACCTTGCTGCAACCTTTTTAAAACCACTCTGCGACTTCTGCAACCGCTCCGCGATTGCCACTTTTTTAGTCGTGAAGAGGCCACATCGCCGTCGCAAGCTCTGTGGGACCGGGCCTTTAGGTTTCATGAAAGTCAATGTTCAAAGGGCAATAACCCCAAAAGTAGGCAATCCAGAGTTATGATTCATGTGCTCTGTACATCGTCTCATCGTGCTTTACATTTGTCTCAATTAAATCCTTTGTAATTGTCACTTGCAGACGCTAGCCTACATATTTTTCCTGCCAAAACAGAGCATAGGAGAAGTTTTTTTGTTGTTTTTTTTTTGGTATTATTTAATATTCACTAGATAAAAACAAAGAAACGAAAATCAAGCAACGTACAACAATAAACATTCATAATCACCATGTTAAACTTGGTTCACTTACATTAATAGCCCCTCTTTCCAGCTAACCTTTCGGAATTGTCAAGCTGCATTTTTCTTCACTATTTAGTGATACCTTCTTGAGACCAGAAGAGGTAAATAAATATGGCCGCCAGAGATACAGAAACGAAAGTATAGTAATAAATAAATTCAGCCATGGTTTGAATGAAAAGCTAAATGACCACTAGAAGTATAGAATCAGATTAACATTTAATCTAGTAACTATATAATTTATAAAATACATGCAGTATGTACATGTAATATTCATAATAAACTGGCAGAAACAATAGCCATGCATGCAGAAAAAGTGGGTGCGGTAACAATATAACGCTATATTTTCAGGATCAGCGCTCGACCACATATAACGCGATGACGATGGATCCCGATGACGGCGTTTTAACGACGCTACAGTGCAATTACATGATTACTATGTAGGCTTTCATCCTGCAAACCTGGATATTGTATGTTACAGGGCTCTAGAAAACTGACTTTTCACCGGTCCAGACCCATTTATGAGATTGAAAACCGATTTATTTGAAAAATTCTACTGAACAAGATGTGTTTGTGAAACACCAACATGTCCCCGGGCATGGTCATTTTTTTTTCAAAGTTGGTCACAGTTCAAAGTCAAGGTCACAGGTCAAGATTTCTTGTTTGAGTGGGAAGCCCTTGGCACAAGCAACTTACATGCCAAATATGAAGGCTCTATCTTAAACAGTTCGAAAGTTATTGAATAATGATATTCTTTCTTTCAAGTAGGTCATAGGTCAAGGTATCAGATCAAAACATTTTGCAAGCTCTTGTCACCAGGAACCTACATGCCAAATATGAAGGCCCTATCTTAAACGATTCAAAAGTTATGAACAATTTTATTTGTTCTTTTAAGTAGGTCAAAGGTCAAGGTCATGGTCAAAAAATTTTGCATGAATGTAAAGCTCTTATCACAAGGTACCTACATACCACATATGAAGGTCCTATTCCAAACGGCTCGAAAGTAATGACCAAAATGTCATTTTTTCGTTTAAGTAGTTCAAAGGTCAAGGTCACAGGTCAAAAATTTTTGCATGAATGTAAAGCTCTTGTTACAAGGAACCTACATGCCAAATATGAAGGCTTTATCTCAAACCGTTCAAAAGTCATGACCAATGTAAACTTTGTCTTTTATGTGGGTCAAAGGTCAAGGTCACAGGTCAAACTTTTTTGTGAGAATGTAAAGCTCTTGTCACAAGGAACCTACATGCAAAGTATGAAGGCTGTATCCCAAATGGTTCAAAAGTTATGAACAAAATGATATTTTTTTATTTTTAGTAGGTCAAAGGTCAAGGTCACAGGTCAAAATATTTTGCATGAGTGTAAAGCTTTTGTCACAATGAACATACATACATGTATCAAATATGAAGGATGTATCTTAACCCTTTACCACTCAGAAAATTAGCAAATATAGTATCTTAACAGAACACTGATATAGGTACATGTAAATCAATAATCAATAGTCCATATATGGCTGATAGGCCTGACAGTCTTATCTGAACAGAGATATTGGCATTTTTGTGTGATTTACACCCTTATGTTACAATAATGATTATTTTAGTATTTTCTGTACATTTGACAATAATTATGTAAATGTAAAGTTTCTAGGAAATTAAATTTTCTTTCCAATGGTACTAAATTTATTATAGTTTCTCTTTGCGTTTTGAAAATATGAAGTGTCAAAGTAAGCAAAATGTTTTCTTGAGCAAAAATTTCTGTTTTGGGTTGGTCAGAGAAAGTATTTTTAACCACCATAGCCCCAGAAAAGAGGGGGTATCCACGTATTATTTTTCTTATTTCCGTGCAAAAACGTATTTTGTAGGTAATCATTAGGGCATGTCACTGAAGCTCTTCCAACAAGTTTCCATAACATCCTTTTTTATGCAGAAATAAGATCATGTTCATAAGTCTGTGAAATGAACATCTATCTGAACCTGGTATACATTATTCTCATTATTTCTGCACCAAGACCAAGGTTGTGGGTACTCGTTAGAACTGCCTCAATCGGCACCCACAACCTATGTTCTGAGTATAAATAAGAAAAATATCAAAGTTTTCAATGGAAAAGTAGCCATTTTGGGGAAATAAAAGAATGTACTATGACCCATGGGTGTGTTTTTTTATGAAAAATTCAGTACTTTTGCATAAGATTAAACTTTACTTTTTTTTTTTTAAATCAGTGTATCAACCACCCCATAGCCAGCTCACCCCAAAGAGCCGTCTCTGTATTTTTTTTTTTTTTTTTAGCAAAAGATTCGTTTGTTTGATTAGAGGTATAACATCCCCGTCAACACTATTTAGGACATTTTGGAGATGTTACTTCCAATTTGGTGGAACTTTTACCCAACACTGAGGTGAAATGACATTTGATGCGCATAATCATTGTACAGCGTCTGGTCTGGGTCTGTGCCGTCGCATGTGCTGTCTACAACCCTGTAGACCCTGATCAGAAACCTTATAATAATTGTCTGGGCTCTGATCCTGATCTGCACTGTTTGCACCTTTGTGTTCTGTCTGTTGTCATACAGACAGACGGGTGGATGACGCCAGGCTGATAGCTACTGGTCTGGGTATAATAATTTTCTGGGCTCTGATCCCGATCTGCAGTTTGCACCTAGGTGTTCTGTCTATAGTCATTCAGACAGACGGATGGATGATGCCAGGCTGATCGCTATATCCCCCAAACATGTTCAGACTAGGGATAAAAAACACCACCGTCGGCGATAAGTCCCTGATCAGACGCCGCATTATCGTTGTGCAGCGTCTTGTCCGGGTCTGCGCCGACCCATATGCCGTCTACAAACCTGTAGACCCTCATCAGACGCCGTTTAATAATTGTACAGGTCTGATTCGAATCTGCATGTCTTGCATCTGTCTGTTGTGTCTACGGACGGACGGACGGACATGTGAATGGACGCCAGACTCATGATTTTGTTTGCAGACGGAGGGACGGACGCCAGGCTGATTGTTATATTCCCGAACCTATTTGGTCAGGGGATAAAAAATAAAACGCACCATCGGCGGTCAGACCATGAATAGACGTCGCATGATCATTGTACAGCGTCTGGTCTGGGTCTGTGCCGTCGCATATGCAGTCTACAAACCTGTAGACCCTATCCAGACGCCGCATCATCATTGTGAGGCGTCTGATTCAAATCTGCACAGTTTGCACCTTTGTGTTCTGTCTATTGTTATACAGACAATTGGGTGGCTGATCGCTATATCCCGCGAACATGTTCAGACTAGGGATAAATCTCACCACCGTTGGTGATTAGTCCCTGATCAGACGACACATTATCGTTGTGCAGCGTCTTGTCCGGGTCTGCGCCGACCCATATGTTGTCTACAAACCTGTAGACCCTCATCAGACGCCGTTTAATAATTGTACAGGGTCTGATTCGAACCTGCATTGCTTGCATCTGTCTATTGTGTCTACGGACGGACGGACATGTGAACGGATGCCAGACTCATAATTTTGTTTGCGGACAGACGGACGCCAGGCTGATTGTTTTATCCCCGAACCTATTTGGTCAGGGGATAAAAATAAAACGCACCGTCGGCGGTCAGACCATGATCAGACGTCGTATGATCACTGTACAGCGTCTGCTCTGGGTCTGTGCCGTCGCATATGGTGTCTACAAACATGTAGACCCTATCCAGACGCCGTATAATAATTGTATGGCGTCTAATTCAAATCTGCACTGTTTGCACCTTTGAGTTCTGTCTTTCGTTATACAGATGGTTAGGTGGATGACGCCACGCTGATCGCTATATCCCCCTTACCTGTTCAGACTAGGGTTAAAAAAACACCACCGTCGGCGATAAGACCCTGATCAGATGCCGCATTGTCGTTGCGCAACGTCTTGTCCGGGTCTGCGCCGTCTCAGATACCGTCTACAAACCTGTAGACCATCATCAGACGCCGTTTAATAATTGTACATCTGATCCGGATCTGCATTGTTTTCATGTCTGTTGTGTCTACGGACGAACCTTTGAACGGACGCCACTCATAATTTTGCGTCTACGAACGGGCGAATGAACGGACGCCAGGCTCCAACCTGTTCAGACTAGGGATTAAAAAACACCACCGTCGGCGATAAGACCCTGATCAGACGCCGCATTACCGTTTCGCAGAGTCTTGTCCGGGTCTGCGCCGTCTCATATGCCTTCTTCAAACATGTAGTCCCTCATCAGACGCCGTTCAATAATAGTACGGCGTCTGATCCGGGTCTGCATTGTTTGCATCTGTCTGTTGTGTCTACGGACGGACGGACATTTGGACGGTCGCTATATCCTCCATACCTATTCGGTCGCGGAAAATAAAATAAAATGAACCGTCGGCAGTTGGAGCTGAATCAGACGTCGCGGCGATAATTGTGGAGTGTCTGATCCGGGTGCCGTAGCATTATAAGGTCCAAAAACCTGAAGACCCTGATCAGACGTCGCAATTTTTTTTTTTGTTGTTGTAGAAATTAATATTCATTATAGGGGCTGAAACTATTGACCAATGAAAGGCCTTCTACCCATCTGTGGGTTTTATTGCCCTTCCGATGACCACCTGGGTACACTTTTGGGTACTGTTACGTAATTTATTGCGGCTCAATGCTCGGCACGCTCCGGGTGGCATCCGTTGTATAAACATTCCTAGGGTATCATAATCCCCAATTAACTAATTATCTTGGACCATAAATCCCTTGAAGCTCACTGATTATACAGTGCTAATTGTCTCTACATAAATCATGCAAATCATGCACGACCGACACACAAATATTGCGTCATTCAGTAACTCAACCCAGTAATTTTCCATTACGGTCAGGCAAGGTCATCGTGATTCAGTAGAAGAAACCCCTGGTGTGTTTGGTTGTAAATTACACAAAAACTTTGTATAGAAACATATTTGTTTTTTTCGCAAATATTGTTGGCAAAAGACCAAACTTAACATTAATAAACATCCGGCGTTTTTATATTTAGGAAAAAGGTAAAAATAACGCGATTGATTTTGAGACACGGGCAAACACGTATTTGTTCAAATGGCGACACACGGGAATATACGTATCTGTACGTTAATCGATAAAGTCGTAAATATACGGGTCTGAGTGGTAATGGATCGAATCGGGAAAATACGTAACTGAGTGGTAAAGGGTTAAGAATGATCCCTTTTCACATTATTCAAAGAAAATGGTGAACGGAGTTATGACTATGAGAGTGAACGGAATTATGAGAAAAGGCCATACACCTGTGAAGGGGTTGCTTTCTTTTTCTTTCTTTCTACTGATACTGCAATCGGTCACATTTGGCCATTACTCGCAGGTGTATATTACATACACTCCAATTTTGCAGGATGAAAGCCTACACAGTAATCATGGTAGGGTTCTTTAACCTGCACAGGGGCCTCCAGTTAACTTCCCGACCCCGAAGGACGGTGCACTTTATGACATTTATCCCAGCAAATGATGCCAATGGAGCGTGTTTGGACACAGAAATTTTATCGCCGCTGCCGGGGATCGAACCTAGGACCTCTAGCATCAGAGAATCAAAATTGTTACTGGTGACACGTCAAATGACATTCATACACCAGGACCTGTGATATGGGAAGTTAGTCCCTAGCTCTAACCAAAGAGGTAAATTTAGCTGCACAATCCTCAGCACCTTCAGCCGTTGAAATAATCGAATCAGGAAGGACATTCCAATCTCTAATGGTTCGGGGGAAGAACGATTCTATATAAATGTCAGTTCTTGCAGTAAGGGTCTGAACCGTCATTGAATGGTGCTTTCTACAGTTCCCAGCTGGGGGAACAAGGCTATCTGTTGGAATGCTGCCAGCACCCTTTAGACTTTTGTATAAGAGTATGAGTCTACTGTCTCTTCTCCTTTTCTTGACAGATTCCCATCTTAATTTTTCTAGAATTCCAGTCATGCTCCCAGTTTCAAAGCAGTAATTTCTTGTTACAAATGTAGCAGCTCTATTCTGAACTTTTTCAATTTCTTCATTAAGGACCACTTCGCTTGGGTCCCAGATGCAACTACCATATTCCAAAATTGGACGAACAAGTCCCCTTTATGCTGTCTCTTTCACATCCTGAGCTCCAGCTTGGATTTTAGGGCAAAGGGGCGCTGGGTAGGGCACTTGCGTATGCGGGCAATAAAAAACACACCATTTTTTGGGTGTTTGTAATACCATCACAATGTAATCCTTAGGATCTTGAGTAAAACACTCGCACTAACTATACACACGTCAGTCAGCTAATGCCAGATGTCTCTACTGATTTATATATATATATTTACTTGCATTTCACAAGTAAGTGGGGTATTGGGTTGCAGCAATAGCAATGCTTATTATTTAAAAAAAAAACATTTGAACATTTTACTTCTAGGTATCTTTAAATATAGATATATTATATTTAAAACTAGAAATGCGTCCATAGGACACGGATGCCCCCGCCTGAAAATATGCCTATGTTTGTATTCATCCATGTTTAAGTTTTGGACCCTTTTTTCACATTTGACCTCTAAGTATGACCGTGACCTTGGAGGTAAGGACCTTGGTTTTGTGTGAGGCAGATTGTCTTATGATGGCCAACATTTCTGCCAAGTAATTTCAAAATCCATCCAGAGATAAGAAAGTTATTGGCTGTGTTTAAGTTTCAGACCATTTTTTTGACATTTGACCTCTAAGTATGACCTTGACCTTGGAGGTATGGATCTGGGTTTGCATGTGACACATCGTCTCATGATGGTTAACATTTCTTCAAAGTTATTTCAAAATCAATCCAGAAATAAGTAAGTTATTGACGGTGTTTAAGTTTCGGACCCTTTTTTGACATTTGACCTCTAAGTATGACCTTGACCTTGGAGGTACGGACCTGAGTTTTGCATGTGACACATTGTCTCATGATGGTTAACATTTCTACAAAGTAATTTCAAAATTCATCCAGAATTAAGAAAGTTATTGACTGCGTTTAGTTTCAGACCCTTTTTTTGACCTTTGACCTCTAAGTATGACCTTGACCTTGGAGGTAAGTACCTGGGTTTTGCACGCAACATGTCAGCTCATGATGGTTAACATTTCTGCCGAGTAATTTAACAAGAGGGCCATGATGGCCCTGGATCGCTCACCTGATCCATTGTGTAACAAGTGGGCCCCAGAGAGGGCCATTATTGGCCCCAGGGCTTTAATGTGCATAATGTTGAGGGAGGTCTTAAAGGTGAAGCTTCATACCAAACATCAACAAAGGCTATAATTTGAACAATCTTGGGAAAGGTCCACTAGATGAAGCTACACATTAAATATCAAAGACCTGGGCCTTGCAGTTTCAGAGAAGAAGATTTTTTTAAAGATATTCCCTACATAAGCCTATGCAAAACCAAATGGTCCCAGGGCTATATAAATCTATGTTAAACCAAAGGGCCCCGGGGTGGGGGCATTTGTGGCCCCATGGCTATAATTTGAACAATCTTGGTAGAGGTCCACTAGATAAGGCTCAATATAAATTTCAAAGGCCTTGGCCTTGCAGTTTCAGAGAAGATTTTTAAAGATTTCCCTATATAAGTCTATGTAAAACCAAAGGGCCCCCAGAGCGGGGACATTTTTGGTATCAGGGCTATAATTTGAATAATCTTGATAGAGGTCCACTAGATGCAGCTTCATACCAAATATCAAAGACCCAGGCCTTGTGGTTTCGGAAGAAGATTTTTAAAGATTTTCTCATATTAGTCTATGTAAAACCATAGGGCCCCAGAGCGGGGGCATTTTTGGCCCCAGGGCTATAATTTGAACAATCTTGGTAGAGGTCCATTAGATGAAGCTTCATACCAAATTTCAAAGTCCTGGGCCTTGTGGTTTCAGAGAAGAAGATTTTTAAAGATTATCCCTATATAAGCCCATGTAATACCAAAGGGCCCCGGGGCGGGGCCACTTTTGGCCCCAGCACTATAATTTGAATCATCTTGGTAGGGGTCCTTTAGAAGAAGCTTCATACCAAATATCAAAGACCTAGGCCTTGTGGTTTCAGAGAAGAAGATTTTTAAAGATTTTCCCTATATAAGGCCATGTAAAACCAAAGGGCCCCGGAGTGGGGGCATTTTTGGTCCAAGGGGTATAATTTGAACAATCTTGGTAGGGGTCCACTAGATGAAGCTTCATACCAAATATCAAAGTTCTGGGCCTTGCGGTTTCAGAGAAGAAGATTTTTAAAGATTTTCCCTATATAAGCCTATGAAAAACCAAAGGGCCCAGGGGCGGGGGCATTTTTTGCCCCAGCAATATAATTTGAACAATCTTGGTAGGGGTCCACTAGATGAAGCTTCATACCAAATATCAAAGTCCTGGGCCTTGCGGTTTCAGAGAAGAAGATTTTTAAAGATTTTCCCTATATAAGCCTATGTAAAACCAAAGGGCCCTGGGGCGGGGACATTTTTGGCCTCAGCACTATAATTTGAATAATCTTGTTAGGGATCCTTTAGATGAAGCTTCATACCAAATATAAAAGACCTAGGCCTTGTGGTTTCAGAGAAGAAAATTTTTAAAGATTTTCCCTATGTAAAACCAAAGGGCCCAGGGGCAGGGGCATTTTTGGCCCAAGGGCTATAATTTGAACAATCTTGGTACAGGTCCATTAGATGAAGCTTCATTCTAAATATCAAAGTCCTTGGCCATGCGGTTTCAGAGAAGAAGATTTTTAAAGATTTTCCCTATATAAGGCCATGTAAAACCAAAAGTCCCCGGGACGGGGGCATTTTTTGCCCCAGCACTTTAATTTGAACAATCTTGGTAGGGGTCCACTAGATGAAGCTTCATACCAAATATCAAATTCCTGGGCCTTGTGATTTCAGAGAAGAAGATTTTTAAAGATTTTCCCTATATAAGCCTATGTGAAACCAACGGGCCCCGGGGCGGGGGCATTTTTGGCCCCAGCACTATAATTTGAACAATCTTGGTAGGGGTACACTAGATGAAGCTTCATACCAAATATCAAAGACCTGGGCCTTGTGTTTTCAGAGAACAAGATTTTTAAAGATTTTCCCTATATAAGCCTATGTAAAACCAAAGGGCCCCGTGGCGGGGGCATTTTTTGTCCCAGCACTATAATTTGAACAATCTTGGTAGGGGTCCACTAGATGAAGCTTCATACCAAATATCAAAGTCCTGGGCCTTGTGGTTTCAGAGAAGAAGATTTTTAAAGATTTTCTCTATATAAGCCTATGTAAAACCAAAGGGCCCCGGGGCGGGGGCATTTTTGGCCCCAGCACTATAATTTGAACAATCTTGGTAGTGGTCCACTAGATGAAGCTTCATACCAAATATCAAAGACCTGGGCCTTGTGGTTTCAGAGAAGAAGATTTTTAAGTTTTTGGTGAAAAAAATCTATTTTTGGCTCCTGTGACCTAGATGTGCAACGGACCGGAACCATTTGCACAACTTTGAAAGGGGACCACCTAAGGATCATTCCTGTGAAGTTTGGTCAAACTCCGATCAGTGGTTTAGGAGGAGATGTCTTTAAAGAAATTGTTTACGCACACACGCACGGACGGACGCACACACGACGGACAAAAAGTGATCCCAAAAGCTCACCACGTCACTGCGTGACGGTGAGCTAAAAATCCATCGAGAAATAAGGAAGTTATTGACCGCGTTTAAGTTTAGGACGCACGGACGGACAGAGACAAGGGCATATATGCCGTTTGCACCATTCTTTGAATGGCGGGGGCATAAAAATCAATTGTTTGATTCATCTGAAAGCGTGTTATGAAAGCAATTCAAACAAGAGCTGTCGCCAGACAGCATAGCTCGCCTGTTTTGCGACTTCAAGATATAAGGAAAAATTTATGAACCATGAAATATAGGTCACACTTACCTTGATATATTTGAGATCAATAATCAGGTCACATGGAACATATATTCCAGATATTACATTTCAGGATCAAATTGTATCTGAATTATAAGGCAAAATCATTGAACCATGAAAATAGGTCACAAGGACCTAGATATATTTCCATGTCAATCATCGGGTCACATGGAACTAATTATCCAGGTAAGACATTTCTCCATCAAATAGTATTCAAGATAATAGGAAAAATCACTGAACCATGAAATATAGGACACACTGACCTAGATATTAATTCAAGCTCAATCATGGGGTCACATGGAATAAATAATCCAGGTATGACATTTCTCCATCAAATGTGTTCAATAGGCAAAATCACTGAACCATGAAATATAGGTCACACTGACCTGGATATATTTTGCAGTCAATTATAGAGTCACATGGAACTAATAATCCAGGTATGACGTTTCTCTATCAAATTGTATTCAAGATAATAGGCAAAATCACTGAACCATGAAATATAGGTCATACTGACCTAGATATATTTTGAGGTCAATAATGGGGTCACATGCAACTAATAACCCAGGTATAACATTTCTCCATCAAATAGTATTCAAGATAATAGACAGAATCACTGGACCATGAAATGTAGGTCACCATGACCTAGATATATTTTGCGGTCAATTATTGGGTCATATGGAACTAATAATCCAGGTATGACATTTCTCCATCAAATAGTATTCTAGATAATAGGCAAAATCGCTGAACCATAAAATATAGGTCACAGTGACCTAGATATATTTTGAGGTCAATAATGGGGTCACCTGCATTTAATAACCCAGGTATAACATTTCTCCATCAAATAGTATTCAAGATAATAGACAAAATCACTGGACCGTGAAATGTAGGTCACCATGACCTAGATATATTTTGCGGTCAATTATTGGGTCACATGGAACAAATTATCCAGGTATGACATTTCTCCATCAAATAGTATTCGAGATAATAGGCAAAATCGCTGAACCATGAAATATAGGTCACAGTGACCTAGATATATTTTGAGGTCAATCGTGGAGTCACATGGAACTAATATCCCAGGTATGACATTTCTCCAACAAATAGACTTCAAGATATAAGGCAAAATCACTGGACCGTGAAATGTAGGTCACCATGACCTTCACCCTTTTACACTTGAACCAATGTCACTTGATTGGCTGATGTATAACCAATTGTGTCTATAACTCGTTAGTATAATGGAAAGGTATACAACAAATTACAAAGGTGTCCTAGATTTTGACCCCCAGCCCCACCCCATCCCCAATCCCAGGCATTAACCCAGGGGTGTGTTGTCTTGGAATCTCAGAAGACACTCCCAGGTATCCAAGTTGTAAATATGAATGCTTTGTGATGAGTGACTGTTGAGATATAAGCATTTCAAAAACTTTAACACAGAATTACAAAGGTGTTCTAGATTTTGACCCCTAGCCCAACCCCGGGGCATGAACCCAGGGGTCTGTTCTCTTTGAACATCAGAGGACCCTCCCAGGTACTTAAGTTCCAAATATGAGTGGTCTGTGATGAGTGACTGTTGAGATATAAGCATTTGAAAAACTTTAACGCAGTGTGACGGGAACGCAAACGCAAACGCGCACGCCATCCGAGGTGACAACAATAGCTCTCCTTGTACTTCGTACAGGCGAGCTAAAAATAATCAATGACTGAATAAGTAATCTGTTCAAGGGAGGCTACTCACAATAATTTCTTTCCTCGTGAATGAATGTCATTTGACGTTTCAGAATTGAACGAATACTGATCAGACTGAACGGGTGTGAAGGCTGATCTGCGACTTCACTGGTCGCAAATGATCTGCAAAGACTCAGATCAAAATGAACAACTAGTGTTTGCAATATCCTCGCAGCTTGATCACTCTGCAACAGTAACAATAAACAGAGTGTATACCACGCTGTGTCTATAATGGTCGCACAACAAAGACCCAGATCAACATGCGCAACCCTTGTAAAGTTGGGGGGGGGGGGGGCAACCTTTTTTCTCACATATCTCTGAGTAGCCCTGCAAAAGGCTCCTGGGGTCAGCGACGACTGGGCAGTTTGCAAGGATGCACAGGCTACTCTGAGTCTTCACTGGTGGTATGTTACTCAAAGACTCAGACCAGCATGCGCAACCACTTTGTAAGTCAGAACAACATGCGCAACAACTATGCAAGTCCGTTTGGAGGATCAGCGAAAATTTAAAAGAAAGACCCAGGGAGCGCCATAATCACAAGACGCAGCCCACTCTTGACATCAAGACATTCATCAGATTGCATGGATGCGCAGACTGATGCTAGTTGCAGTTGAGCAATGACCTGCTCATCCAATCAATACGGCTACTGAAGGCTTGCGCGCATGCACTGACTGATCCAAGTCTTCACTGCCCGCATGTCTTAGTGTAGTTCAGGTTATTCCAGTTTACGCCCACCTGATTAATGGTCGGATCGGCTCTATATGATATAATCTTGAAAGGACCGTAACTCCACCCCCAATAAAACTTGATTCCCGGCAGAAGTGCCCCTTCAATAGAAATATGAATACATAATTTTCCGCGGGAGAATTTCCCCGCCTTTTATTACATATGCCATTTATTTTATGTGCGTGCGGTCGCTGCACTGTTTTGAAAATTTCACGTGTTTATTTGTTTTGTCCCAAATATTGGATCCTGAGCGACTGCTGCATGTGCCCGAACACAGCAGGGGCTAATAAGTCAAAATTATTCTGAATCATCATAGAACTGTTTTTTTTTTCCTGCTTACGTGTCCGCTGATGCACCACTGAAAAACGAAGAAATCATATGGTTATTTTTTTTAATCTTAACTCTCTCTCTCTCGTCCATCCTCTTTTACCTTTCTCTTCTCTGTCGTCGGCATTTTAACCGTAACGAGTCACGAGTCAGTTGAGAATAATTTTGATAAACCGATCATGACCGTTTAAATAATGATACAAATTATTGCACATTTTATTTTTGCAATACCAATTAGAAGTAAACTGAAGCAGCTTGTAGCTAGTATTTCTGGCAGTGTAATAAATACTGACAATACTGCTCATCAACCATGGTGTTTACCAGATTACTTCGGTGCGGGTTGCATAACTAATCCAGTTAATAACTACATCTACCCATGGTGTCTTATTAACGTCTTAAATTACACATTCACCATATTTGCATTAGGCAAAAAAAAATAAATGTCTTGTTTCCGGAAACATCAAAATAATTTTCTGGGTAGGGCCAAAATTAAAAAGGTGTTGGTTTGCTGTTTACCGACCGACCCGAAATTTTCGTGCGACCCGAACATTTTTTTTGCCGTCAAAAAAAAAAAAATTTTTTTTTCCGACTCGTTCCGGTAACGTCCGGATTTTAGTCCCAACGTTTCTTTTTCCATATTTGAGTTCGTGTCGCATCATTGTAACGGGTGCGTGATCCGCCTCAGCTGACCAGGGCTTCCCATAGGCGGACGTACGGCGTATATTACGTCCTGAAATCGCTTCCGGACGCCCAAATTAAACATCAAAGGCGTCCCGCGGACTCCCGAAAATTTCTCTGTACGGCCAAAAATCTTTACCGAGACGTATAAACCCGCACACTTTTAGCGGTTTGTAAAAAGTTTGCTCCGCCTTTTTAGCTGAAACCGCTATCTGTGTTTATTGAGTACTAAGGACGTCCCATTTTCTGCCTGCGCGGTAATATATTGACAGTCAGAATCACGTGCGTCGGCACACCTTTGATCGTCATCGGTGTGTGAAAAACGTGTCGAGGTGATTGCTCGGTTTTTACATATAATTAAACGGATTAGTATTTGAAGATGAACCAATTATCTCATTGACGATAAGTGTTTTTTATAATCCTGTAAACTTGTTACTGTTTAAATTAAAGCGGGTCGTAATTTAGGTGTTTGGTAGTGAAATTATCATTACGCTAATAGCGATGCAAAGTGTGACAATAGTTTCAAAGATTGATACGCATTTTTTTTCTTGAGTAATTAGGTGAAATGACGAAAATAATTTATAAAATCCAAAAAGGTAGCTGCGACCGCCGTTAGATTTTGGCGCCTCGAAAATACGTTAAACCGGCGAAGGTGACCAGGCCGGTGCGTCAGGGTCCGAGCTGCAGTCTGAGATTTCTCTGTACGGCCAAAAATCTTTACCGAGACGTATAAACCCGCCCACTTTTAGCGGTTTGTAATAAGTTTGCTCCGCCTTCTTAGCTGAAACCGCATTCTGTGTGGACGTCCCATTTTCTGCCTGCGCGGTATTATATTGACAGTCAGAATCACGTGCGTCGGCACACCTTTGATCGTCATCGGTGTGTGAAAAACGTGTCGAGGTGATTGCTCGGTGTTTGCACAAAATTAAACGGATTAGTAGTTGAGGATAAACTAATTATCTCATTGACAATAAGTGTTTTTTAATCCTGTAAACTTGTTAGTGTTTAAATTAAAGCGGGTCGTAATTTCTAAAGGCGTTTGGTGAGATTATCATTAGCATTAGCGATGCATTGTGTGACAATAGTTTCAAAGATAGATACGAATTTTTCTTGAGTAAATAGCAGGTGTTCACTAGGTGAAATGACGAAAATAATTTATAAAATCCCAAAATTTCGCCGCGATACGTACAACCGGCGAATGTGACCAGGCCGGTTCGCCAGGGTCCGAGCTGCAGTCTGATCTGTATGTTAGCCAAAAAGCCAAAAAAACAAACAAAAAAAAAAAAAAAAAACTACCGCTGACTCGTCTAAGTCTGCTCCAACTGACCAATGTTGCACGTGTTTCTGCCTGTTTGTCTGAAGCATTTCTGAGTGTTTAGAGTACAATGAAGACTCGAAGCTTATGTTTTGCAAAGTTTAGCAAAAATCTTTCACAAAAGAATTTCTCTTTATTTCTTTTTAATCCATATATGACAATGGGTGTCGGGTTTGTTTTATTTGTCTTAAGTTCTACAAACAGTGTAGACAGATCAGACGCTATGTTCTGTGGCGTCTGATCTGGGTCTACACGGTTTGCTTATGACTCAAAAATGGGCCACTAGGCATATATGGGGATGGGTAATGCGGTTGTTTTCTTTACTATTTTTTTTTCGGGGGGGGGGGGGGGGGGGGGGGGGGGGCAAGGGATTTTTACTTGGAAAGTTATATGATTTATACAGGCCAAGCAAAAATAGTTTTCTTTTTTGTAAACACTCCTCTGCACTGTACTGACCGCATGTATGTCACATAGTTAAGAGTAGTTTTAACTTCCTCACAGAGCTTTGCTTGATTGTTTTGAATTTAACGGCCCAGTCAGCACTATTCAAGTAATTTTTGAGCCGGTCAGTTTACATATCCACACTTTACTAGCAATCAAAAAGAAGATACAAGTGATTAAAAATGCAAACAAAAGATTCATAGATTGAATGATATATATTTCTTCATCAAAACAATTTTACGATCCGCAAACACCTTGATTAAAAATTGTGACTTCCTGAATTTTCAAGTGGGACTTCCAGATTTCAAGGGTAGGAAGTCT
This sequence comes from Lucinisca nassula, assembly GCA_963580285.1. Lineage (NCBI taxonomy): Eukaryota > Metazoa > Mollusca > Bivalvia > Lucinida > Lucinidae > Lucinisca > Lucinisca nassula. The sequence continues at coordinate 103,120,875 of OY757012.1, read as the reverse complement.
GGGACTTCCTGAATTTGGGAGTTAATGGAAGCCCTGTTAAACTTCATTCAATTGTCAATAAGCGTTTCGATGACAGATCGTCTCTAGAAAATGGCCGCAAAGGCACCAAGTGCCGAAGCTACATTCTGCGTTTCGGTTGAAGTTCAAAAAGCACAACACAAGCGGATCACAGTTGTCAAAAATGTATTAAAGCGTTTGCCAACTTTTCACACATAGGAGGACTTGTTTAATGACGCCATTGAAAACGATTTTTTTTTTCCTTCCACTGTTCAATTACAAATATCAGAAAGAACTTCTTGCTCTTAAGTTTCACTTTTTGGCAGCAAGACCTGGAAAATAATGATGCAGTTGTTAGCAAGTTTATATTTTAAGCAAGTTTAAAGATATCAAGAACAGAAACATGCATCAAAGTTATGCAAATCATATGCTTTGTCTATTTCGGTTAAAAAAAAAAAACGAGGGAAAAAAAAAAAAAAAAAGCCGACCGACCGACCCACTTTTACAAGAGAAAAAAAAAAAAAAATAGCCGACCGACCGACCCACCTAAAATTTTCTGGGTCGGTAAACAGCAAACCAACAATTTTTTAAGGTTGGCCTAGGTAGGTAGGCAAACTTTTTTGTATGGGAAAAGCATAAATTCTTTGAAAAACACCCTTAAAATCAAAGAAAAATTCTCAGAATTCTCTTTTTTAGAATTCTCTAAAAAGTTTGGGTAGGCCCCAAAAAAGTAGGGTCGGTAGGGTTTCCAGAAACAAGACATTTTTTTTTTTGGCCTTATTTGCTGGCTCCCAGCTTGCACATTGTCAATATTGGAAAGGAAGTGGCTAGACGACCGGACCCGGTCTTTTAGTCTCTGAGTCTAGAACGCCAGACCCGGCATTCTAGACTCTGAGACTAAAAGACCGGGTCCGGTATTCTAGACAAGTCCATTACAGAGCTAGAATGCCGTGAATATAATATTTGGCAGTTATAATCGACCGAAAACAGAAAACAAATACATATGAAGAACCGGACAAACCTTTTCTACCATTTTAGAAGGGGGAGAATACTTTCGTTTTATGTATATCGGCAACTGCAATTTTCTAGATGTAACGGCCAGATGTAACGACTATTAATGCGGGACGGACACTTATGACTTATGCATTGGTTTTTATTATTATAATAATAAATATTATTATTATTATTATTTATATATGATGGAAATTGAACGTGATAAATCAGCGTTTGTCGTGTTTGTCGCGGTTATAAACTATAATTACGGTGTGTTGCAAACAACCATTAACCTGATTGAGCGGTCAAACGACCGCAAAGACATCTAAAAGTTTTAAGATCCTATTGTCTTAAACTATCACCGCCAACACATCACACACTTTAAATATCGTAGTAATTTTCTACTCCAAACAAACAAAGCAATTATCTCAACTTACTTAATGCTGTCCCTGGAAAGTTCGTCATTGCCCCATGATGGCTCATAGGTCAAACGTTCGAAGACTATTCTAGACTCAGAGGCTAGAAAATCGGATCCGGTCGTCTAGCCACTTCTTTCTTTGAGGTTGTTTGACCGCTCAATCAGGTTAATGGTTGTTTGCAACACACCTAATTATATTTTACAACCGCGACAAACACGACAAACGCTGATTTATCACGTTCAATTTCCATCATATATAAATAATAATATTTATTATTATAATAATAACTAGAATCGCGCAGCCGATGGCAAGCCATCACATATCCCCACGCTTCCCTGCAGGCCCCACCCCCTGGGCACAGCCCCCGCCCATAGGGGCTTGAAGAAATATATGGGCTGCACGATGCTTCCACGCAGAGCTGAATCCGGCCCGCACACTAGTACTGGTAAACCGCTTGGAGAATCTAAGCCTGTCCAGGAACCGCTATGTGAGGCGGACCGTCCATGCTAATAAACCCTATTAAGTTCATTGGGAGACAGGACTTGAGATGTCATTTCATCTCAATGTCGGGTAAAAGTCCCACAAAATTGGAAGCAACGTCTCCAAAATGACCTTTAGAGTGTTGACGGGGACGTTAAACCTCAAATCAATCAATCAAAACCACCCCCTGGACCATCCCCTAGGGGTGTTTGACCCGAGGCGTAAAATTTTGATTGTGATGTATTCTACGAGTTCATCATGCCGTTCGATTTAATATGCTACACGACCATGTTCTGAAAACTTTTTTATCCCCAAGGTGCCCCACCCCTGGCCGCACTCCCAGGGGTAGGATCAAAATTCCGAAAGTCTTATGCACTCCCCAGACCAAAGTTTTATCAGTTCCCAAAGTTTCAAGTTTCTATCTATAACGGTCTAGGAGGAGTTATCCAGTAACAGTAATGTATGGGGGTAAAGGGGTCAAAATCAGTTTTTGACCTCTGGTGACCTCAAAATTGACCCCAGGGGTCAAATTTTGGTTGTAATGTTTTCTACTCATCATGCCGTTCACTTTGATATATTACACGACCATGTTCTGGAAAATTTTGATTTTTGACCCACGCGGTCCCCACCCCCTGGGCCCACCCGTAGCGGTGTGATCAAAATTCCGAAAGTGTCATGCACTCCCCAGACCAAAGATCTATCAGTTCCCAAAGTTTCAAGTTTCTATCTATAACCGTCTAGGAGGAGTTATCCGATAAAGGAGTCAAAATCAGTTTTTGACCTCTGTTTGACCTCTGGTGACCTCAAAATTGACCCCAGGGGTCAAATTTTGGTTGTAATGTTTACTACTCATCATGCCGTTCGCTTTGATATATTACACGACCATGTTCTGGAAATTTTTATTTTTGACCCCCGCAGGCCCCATCCCCTGGGCCCACCCGTAGGTGTGTGATCAAAATTCTGAAAGTGTCATGCACTCCCCAGACCAAAGATCTATAAGTTACCAAAGTTTCAAGTTTCTATCTATAACCGTCTAGGAGGAGTTATCCGGTAAGACGGACGGACGGACGACGAAGACCATTACAATATCCCCACTTTTTCTTCAAGTCAAAAGTGTCTGTTCCGCATTAATAGTCGTTACATCTGGCCGTTATATCTAGAAAATTGCATTTGCCGATAAACATAAAACGAAAGTATTCTCCCCATTCCAAAATGGTGGAAAAGGTTTGTCCGGTTCTTCAAATGTATTTGTTTTCTGTTTTCGGTCGATTATAATTGCCAAATATTATATTCCCAGCATTCTAGCCTTCCGTAATGGACTTGTCTAGAATACCGGACCGGGTCTATAGGTCTCAGAGTCTAGAATGCCGGGTCCGGCGTTCTAGACTCAGAGACTAAAAAACCGGGTCTGGTCGACTGGCAACTGATCAGCAAGATTTCAAAATATATAATTTTTAACAATGTCTATAGAATATATATATATTCTATAGACAATATATATTCTATAGACATTGTTAAAAATTATATATTTTGAAATCTTGCTGATCAGTTTGCCAGCGGTGCATACATTTACCGGAAAGCACCAAAATACCGGAAAGCAAACCAAAATACCGGAAAGCACATATAAATACCAAAAAGCACTTATATATACTGGAAAACATTAGAAAATTGTATTTAAATGCAATATAAAATAAGCTTCGGTTCCTCTCTGGACTTTTTTATTGCAATGGTAAGTAGGCCCCACCCGATAAATGTTCTATCTTTTGAAATAAAGGGAACATAGAAAGAGGTGAAAATCCGTGTATTGCGATTTTATTGCAATGGTAAGTAGGCCCCACCCGATAAATGTTCTATCTTTTGAAATAAAGGGAATATAGAAAGAGGTGAAAATCCGTGTATAAATCAGAACCAATTTTATGTCACTGATCATGAGTGAATATTGCTCATGCAGATTAAGTGAGTAATGTCCAAAGATGAAATTAGCTATTCTTGTACTTATGTATACTTACTTAATGAGAAATCATAATCAAAGATTTATGCCATTATTAGACAATATTTGCTCAAATAAGGGACCCTGTATATAATAAGAAAGAAATACCTAATAACTTATTGGCTACAACACTACCACGCACAATCAAACTAATCCATACTGTAATACAACCTATATATCCCTACTATGATATCTTCCTTCACGTAGGTTGAGATAATGATATGCAAACATGGCGGTCCGGTCCCAATTGACCCACTTAAGATTTTATAAGAACACGACATCCTAAGTCGATGAAAGCACCACCTTTTCATAAACTAAGAAAGCTAAGAAGCAAAAGAGGATTGACCTCCTTTGGCATCCTCCTGGTGTATGAATGTCATTTGACGTGTCACCAGTAACAATTCTGATTCTGATTCTGATAGAAGTCACTCACTGCACACTGATTGGCTGGATTAACTACAAACTAAGAGAAAAGCAACAACCAAAACACCAAAACATGACATCCCAACAAAACGCAGCTAGGGCCAGTAGTACACGATACTACCAAGATTACCCTCGTAGAGACCTGGGGGTTGGGACAAAACATAGGCGTGCTTTCAGGGTGGTAGAGCACGGGTACTAGGACATTTCGCAATAGCCGAAATTGGCTGGTCTAATAGTAACCCTTCCTGGCTCACTTTTGGCCGCCGTTCAAAATTCAAAATCACATGCATTATCACCCTTTAACAAGCACCGTGTCGTGCACAGACGTTTTCTCTACCATGACAGGGGTGGGGGTAGAGTCTAATCGAAGCCAACACCGATAAGGCATGAGAAGCTTCTTCCTCGGTCCGACAAAGGGCTGTGTACTGACACATTTTGCAGCCGGAATTGGCAACGTGTCACAACATTCTAGAGCCCTTGACCTACTTCTTACATCATCCGCGAAAGAAGTCACCTAACTCCCAATCGGCTAGCTGATAACTGTCAAGCAGACAGGAGTCAGCATATTGGCAGCCTAGGGAAAAGAGCAGCACCTATAATTTATCCCAGTCGGCGAACCTATGTGCCCTTGGCGCCCGGTTGGTTACCACCATGGTTTCATTCGCTTTATTTGGAGACAGTCATATTTCTAGACTGAAGAAATTCTGCTATTATGACTTGACGGTATGCCTATCATCTGTCTCCCCTCTCCCTCTCTCTCTCTCTCTCTCGTCCCAACGGTCATGTGACATTGAAGTGTGTTGGAGTGGGTGTCGACGGCATGACGCCAAACTAATGTTGACTCGACGCCCGTCCGTCAGTCCACTCATTAGTTTATTTCGACTGTCAGTATGTTTATTTGTCTGTCTAACTGTCCCTTCGTTTTTAGATAGATAGATAGATAGATAGATAGATAGATAGATAGATAGATAGATAGATGGGTCAGTCACGAAGATGGATTTTCGTCAATTAAAAACGGATCCAGGATAAATGAATTTCAGTAATATACGCAAAATATCATGCTTTCCTTCTCGAGGCATTATTTCAATTTAAAACGGGTATATTTTCTCTCAAAATGTCGGAATATTGTTAGCATTTGTAGTTCCGCCAATGCATTTGAATAGCGATGGCCGTTTCAATTGACGGCCAGTGCTTTGCGCATGCGCAAGAATGACGTCATAAACGGAATCCTTAAAACCTCCTTAAAGATAGATATAGATGGCAGCGTGTAATTCTTGAAACTTGCATGTCATTCTCACAATACCCTATTGGTATTTAAGTTTTTTAGGTAAAATTATCAATATAAATCTAAAACATAGGCCTAAATTTCATTTTTAGCATGTTCCTCCGCAGAAAAAAACCAAAGTACAAAGTGCTTTTTGGTATTTATATGTGCTTTCCGGTATTTTGGTTTGCTTTCCGGTATTTTGGTGCTTTCCGGTAAATGTATGCACCCGTTGCCAGTGGTCCGGTCGTCTAGCCACTTCCTATTGGAAAATCAGGTAACGAGCGGAAGCCTGCCCCTCTGAAAGTAGCTAGCTGGAGCACTGCCTTACCAAACCCCCTTTGCAGAAGTTAACCGGTGGAGTGCACATTTTTTCGGCATTATTTGACAACCAGTGGATCCAAATATCATGTATTTTCGCGACTTTCACTGAGAAAAACTACTGAACCGGAATGGTTCACTTACGTTGGAAATATCTTTTTTCGCAGAAACAGAAAACTATGGCATTCCGTAAATTTTTCTTCGTTAGAAATTGTCTGTCGATCTTCTGTAAACGACAGAGTTGGCCACAAATGAACCTCCCAAAAATCTGTCGCTACATGGAGGCCGCCATATTTGATCTCTAGCCATTGAGACTGAAATCAAGGCAGCAGGCACAGACCGCATGCACTGATTGTCTGGTAATTATTGAAGATAAAAACCGGTATTTTTGATCGCATGCACTTATTGTTTGGTAATTGACTAAAATCCGGTATCATATTCCGGTATCTTATCACTTTTCCACCTACAACTGTCTACTACTGCTACTACTACTACGACTACTACTACTACTTATAATAAACGCAATGATAAAAAATAAAACGGTTCGTCAGTCAATCTAATACAAGTGTAAGTAAGCTACACCTGTTTTTTCTTATACAGCTACTGCTTATACTACTACTACTACTACTACTACTACTACTACTACTACTACTGCCGCTGATTTTAATAATGAAATAACAGCAGCTGCGGCAGTAGTAGTACTTTAGCGTTTACCGGGTCGTCCACGAAGTGAAGCAATGCTGACACCAATCCAGGTAGTACTGACCGCAATTACCGTTGCTTAACTTCGTGAATAAACTAGCCACTGCACAGGCTGTCTAAGTGGTACATATCAATAACTATTACAATCCCATCCCACCCCTCGTGTGTGTGTGTGCGTGCGTGTGTGTGTGGTGCGTGCGTGCGTGCGTGCGTGCGTGTGTTTGTGTGTGTGTGTGTGTGTGTGTGTGTGTGTCGCCACAGCAACAGCTTAGCTCATACGCAGACGGGAGCGAACCCACAACCCCTGGTTTATGAGGCAAGTAGCATAACCACTACGTAGCGGAGGATTCTTTTGTAGTAGTAGTAGTAGTAGTAGTAGTAGTAGTAGTAGTAGTAGCGGTATCTTATTAGAGAAGGTTGGGGAATACTGTCCACGATGGGCCTTCAAGGTTGGCCGCTCTACTTCGTTTAACACGTCACCGACGCTACTTTTTTGGCCATTGTCGGCAGATCCAATCAGCAACCTTCTTCTGTCATAAAGGGGGTCATCATTTGCTGGGGCCCCTGTGCGTGAAGACTCAGCCCATGTGTACTTTACGGATCCCTGCCTTAATTAGGCTTTATCATGATAGTGTATGTTTTTAGGACTGCCGCGTCTTTATATTGCGAGCGTCAGTATAGCCATTTGGCCGGATAGAAGTTATCCAGCTAGCAGGATGCTGTATCCGGAGGAGCCGTCTTCCACGCTGACCGAGTCACACAACAGTGATCGGACGGGCTGTCCCTCCAGTTTCCGCTGCTCGAACATCCATACCACTGCCTTATGGAATAGTCATCCCCGTCTGACCGCATAATGGCAGTTATCACGACCTCCCATCCTTCGGAGGATAAAGTGATCAAAGAGACTCGCAATTCATACTGGGTCACACCCAAGTGCTAGGCTTCTGGGCTCAGCCCAGATGGGGAAAAGGGACAGACTTCACTTCTCACATAGGTTCATCTCATGGTCTTGTATCGCCATCTTGCAGGGTTCACTAGCAGGATCCGGTACCCAGAGGACCCCTCTACCACACAGACATACCATTGCCTTATGCGGCCCCCGCCCACAGGGGCTTGAAGAAATATATGGGCTGCATGATGCTTCCACGCAGAGCTGAATCCGGCCCGCACACTAGTACTGGTAAATCGCTTAGAGGATCTAAGCCTGTCCAGGAACCGCGGTGCGAGGCGGACCGTCCATGCTAATAAACCCTATTGGTTTCATTGGGCGACAGGGCTTGAGATGTCATTGCATCTCAATGTCAGGTAAAAGTCCCACAAAATTGGAAGCAACGTCTACAAAATGACCTTTACAGTGTTGACGGGGACGTTAAACCTCAAATCAAACAAACAAACATCATTGCCTTATGGTAAGTTATCATCATTGGGCAAAATAAAGGTTACTAGTATCCCGGGATACTCATCCTGTGGAGGATAAAGAGGTCAGAGGGACTGGCGACGAACACTGGGAAACAACCAAGCGCTTTACTTCCGGGCTGGGCCACAGGGGGTTCGGACTTCACTTCTCACATTGGTTAACCGCATGGTCTTCGCAATCTAGCCGGATAACAGAGGTTATCCCGCGATACCAACTAGCAGGACCCGTACCAAGAGGGCCCCCAGGATCCGGTACCCAGAGGGTCCGTCTACCACAAAGACCGGGTCACACTTCAGTGCTAGGTATGGCTGTATCTGAAGTTTACGCTGCTCGAACACGCCTACCTCCCGCTTAAAGAATCGTTATCCCCGTGTGGCCACATAATGGAGGTTATCCCAGGATGTTCAGTCCGCGGAAGATAAAGGTATCAAAGGGAATTACAACTCTCACTAGGTTACATCCCAGCGCTAGGCTTCTGGACTCGGCCACCTTCGGGCCAGACTTCACTTCTCATATATGTTCACCCCATGTTCTAGTATCCCTATCTAGCTGGATAACAGAGGTTATCCACACAGATCCAATCACACACCAGTGCTAGGCCTTGCAAACCCTCTAGGTACCGAAGCTCGAACACGCATTCCATTTCGATATGAACAATTTATCCCCACCTGGCCGTATAACGGAGATTATAAAGGGATCGAAGGAACTAACAACTAACACTGGTTCAAACCAAATCGCTAGGCTTCTGGGCTCGACAGCTGGGGGTCGGACTGCTGCTGCCTTGAATGAATTCGGTAATCGATGGTGTAAGCAAGAGTATGTTGAGCATAAAGCCCTTAAGGACTGGAAACTTAGCATTTTAAATTTAAAACTAGTGGATAAACGCATTTCTTGCTATTGTCAAAAATATTAACTTATTACCTCCTAAGCCTAAGACGTCTTTATGTCATCTTAAACTAGGTATTCAAGAATTTCATAAGAAGTTTGTTTTGGGCTCTGCAGACAAGGCCGCTAACAACGTCGTCGTCGTGTAACGGCTCCACTATGTTAACACGCTTAAGCAGGAGCTTGGTGGTACTAAAGTCTATGGACTTCAGCCTTTAGCTGAAGAGAGAGTTATAGTAGATGAACATATTTGTCATTCAGCCACCAAGTTTGCCGTGTGTGTTACAGAAGGCCAAGACAAGCTTCCTACGCTATACTGGTTACCGAAACTTCATTAAAGACCTTACAAAGCACGGTTTATTGCAAATTCTAGCTCTTGCACTACCACTGAACTTTCTAAATTACTAACTTCCTGTCTTACTGCTATTAAAACGCATCTGATTAAATATTGTGATAAAGTCTTTGAAAGATCAGGGAGAAATCTGCTTTGGTCTATAAAAAATTCGAATGAGGTTTTAAATAAATTTAAATCCAGACGTTTTCGTGCTTCAAGTCTGTCTACTTTCGATTTTTCCACTCTTTACACTACACTTCCTCATTATCTCATAAAAGCAAAGCTTAATGATTTATTTGAATGAGTTTTTTCACAAAGAAGATTCTCTCTATCTTGCATGTAATGTCAAAATACATTTTATGCCCCGCCATTCGAAGAATGGTGGAAAGGGCATAATAATAATTTAGAAAGTTCAGTGGTAGCGCAAGAGCTGACATTTGCAATAAACCGTGGACTGTAAGGTCTTTTATGAAGTTTTGGTAACTAGTATAACGTAGGAAGCTTGTCTTGGCCTTCTGTAACACACACAGCAAACTTGGTGGCTGAATGACAAATATGTTCATCTACCATAGCCCTCTTTTCATCTAAAGGCTGAAGTTCATAGGCCTTAGTACCACCAAGCCCCTGCTTAAGCGTGTTAACATAGTGGAGCCGACTTGCATTCATAACGATTTTCAGCACTTACCCTGAATTTCCCCTCTTTAGGCCCCATACTAGGGAATGTGACACCAAATCACCCAAAGAACGATCTTGCTCTGACATCAGTCTTTATGGTAAACATAATAAATGAAAGATATAAAGAAATTTGTTATCATTTTTTAGTCACTTGCATAATTGTCCCCCCCCCCCCCCCCCCCCTATTGGGTCCCATATCAGGGAATGTGACGCGAATCATACCTCTAAGGATTATATCCAAGCAACTAGGAACATGTTTAACATAATACAATATAGATATTTAGAGGCTTTGATGTGTGAATTTTAATGTAAATGTAGAGGCTGTATTAATTCGATCATTTACACATCCTATATTGATTTCCCCGTCGTTGGTCTCCTTTACAGGGAATGTGACGCCACTTGATCCCTATGAGTAGTATGCCCAATCATTTAGATTTCTCACTGACAGAACGAATTACAGATATTTAGAGGCTGAGAGGCTGAAATTCGAACCCAAGTGTTAAACTTGCATTTATAACGGTTTTCAACACTTACACTGAATTTCCCCTCTTTGGGCCCCATACTAGGGAATGTGACGCGAATCATACCCTCTAAGGATTATGTCCAGGCAACTAGGAACATGTGTAACATAATACAATATAGATATTTAGAGGCTTTGATGTGAATCTTAATGTAAATGTAGAGGCTGTATTAATTACTTCGACGATTTACACCACGTATATTGAATTTCCGTCGTTGGTCCCCTTTACAGGGAATGTGACGCCACTAGATCCCTGTGAGTAGTATGCCGAGTCATTTAGCTTTATCGATGGCAGAACGAATTACTGCTATTTAGAAAAAGTAAAACAAAGATCAGGAATCGATACAATTAACTTACTCCACCCATCAAAGACACCAAAGGGAAAGAAACACAAACATTAAGCGACCAGACCATAATGGAAACCTAAACAAAGGAATGCCATAAGGACAGTAACTTTCCCACAAAATGGCTATATGGCCATCCAAAATAAAAAGACACAAATGCTACACACAGTAAGTAACAAACAACAACATAAATAAATCGCCACAGAAGACCCGCCTTGGAACGGTCAGTGGAAAGATTTCCACTGAGGGGGGGGGGGGGGGGGGGGGCTTAAATCGATTTTACGTGGCCACATTCCTCGCCCTTACTTCCGTCGCAATTTAGACAAATAATTAGAGACTAAGAGGCTGAAATTCGAACCCAAGTGTTAAACTTGCCTTTATAACGATTTTCAGCACGTACACTGAATTTCCCCTCTTTGGGCCCCATGCTAGGGAATGTGACGCTACTTCACACAATGTACGATTTTGCTCTGGCATCGGTCTATATGGTAAACATAATAAATGAAAGATATTAAGAGGCTGCGGTTTCGAAATATTTTCAAACTTGAACGGTATGTGAAATTTGTTATCATTTTTTAGTCAATTGCATAATTGTCCCCCTATTGGGCCCCATATAAGGGAATGTGACGCGAAACATACCCTCTAAGGATTAGATGCATGCCTAGCAGCAAGTTTACAGTGATATTTAGAGGCTTTGATGTGTGAATTTTAATGTAAATGTAGAGGCTGTATTAATTACGTCGACTATTTACACCACCTATATTGAATTTCCCCTCGTTGGTCCCCTTAACAGGGAATGTGACGCCACTTGATCCCTATGAGTAGTATGCCGAATCAATTAGCTTTATCGCTGATAGAACGAATTGCAAATATTTAGAGGCCGAGATGCTGAAATTCGAACCCAAGTGTTGAACCTGCATTTATAACGATTTTCAGCACTTACATTGAATTTCCCCTCTTTGGGCCCCATACTAAGGAAAGTGACGCCAATTCACCCAACGTACGATCTTGCTCTGACATCAGTCTATATGGTTAGCATAATAAATGAAAGATATTAAGAGGCTGCGGTTCCGAAATATCTTCAAATTTGAACGGTATGTGAAATTTGTTATCATTTTTGAGTCACTAGCATAATTGTTCCCCTATGGGGCCCAATAAAAGGGAATGTGACGCAAAATATACCCTCTTATGATTATATGCAGTTAACTAGCAACAAGTTTACTATAATACAATATAGATATTTAGAGGCTTTGATGTGTGAATTTTAATGTAAATGTAGAGGCTGTATTAATTACTTCGACTATTTACACCACCTATATTGAATTTCCCCTCGTTGTTCCCCTTAACAGGGAATGTGACGCCACTTGATCCCTATGAGTAGTATGTCGAGTCATTTAGCTTTATCGCTGACAGAACAAATTGCAGATATTTAGAGGCTGAGAGGCTGAAATTCGAACCCAAGTGTTTAACTTGCATTTATAACGATTTTCAGCCTTTACACTGAATTTTCCCACTTTCGGCCCCATACTAGGGAATGTGACGCCAATTCACCCAAAGTACGATCTTGCTCTGACATCAGTCTATATGGTAAACATAATAAATGAAAGATATTAAGAGGCTGCGGTTCCGAAATATCTTCAAATTTGAACGGTATGTGAAATTTGTTTTCATTTTTGAGTCACGTGCACAATTGTCCCCCCTATTGGGCCCCATAGCAGGAAATGTGACGCAAATCATACCCTCTAAGGATTGTGTCCAGGCAACTAGGAACATGTTTAATATAATACAATATAGATATTTTGAGGCATTGATGTGTGAATATTAATGTAAATTTAGAGGCTGTGTAAATTACTTCGACGATTTACACCACGTATATTGAATTTCCCCTCGTTGGTCCCCTTAACAGGGAATGTGACGCCACTTGATCCCTATGAGTAGTATGCCGAGTCATTTAGCTTTAACGCTGACAGAACGAGTTACAGATATTTAGAGGCTGAGAGGCTGAAATTCGAACCCAAGTGTTAAACTTGCATTTATAACGATTTTCAGCACTAACACTGAATTTCACCTTTTTGGGCCCCATACTAGGGAATGTGACGCCAATTTACCCAAAGTACAATCTTGCTCTGACATCGGGATATATGGTAAACATAATAAATGAAAGATATTAAGAGGCTAAGGTTCCGAAATATCTTCAAATTTGAACGGTATATGAAATGTGTAATCATTTTTGAGTCAATTGCATAATTGCCCCCCCCCTTCCCCTATAGGACCCCATATGAGGGAATGTGACGCGAATCATACCCTCTAAGGATTATGTCCAGGCAACTAGGAACATGCTTCACATAATACAATATAGATATTTAGAGGCTTTGATGTGTGAATTTTAATGTAAATGTAGAGGCTGTATTAATTACTTCGACCATTTACACCACCTTTATTGAATTTCCCATCGTTGGTCCCTTTAACAGAGAATGTGACGCCACTTGATCCCTATGAGTAGTATGCCGAGTCATTTAAACTTATCGCTGACAGAACGAATTGCAGATATTTAGAGGCTGAGAGGCTTAAATTCGAACCCAAGTGTTAAACTTGCATTTATAAAGATTTTCGGCACTTACACTGAATTTCCCCTCTTTGGGCCCCATACTAGGGAATGTGACGCCAATTCACCCAAAATACGATCTTGCTCTGGCATCAGTCTATATGGTTAACATAATAAATGATAGATATTAAGAGGCTGGGGTTCCGAAATATCTTCAAATTTGAATGGTATGTGAAATTTGTTATCATTTTTGAGTCAATTGCATAAATGCACCCCTATTGGGCCCCATATCAGGGAATGTGACGCGAATCACACCCTCTAAGGATTATGTCCAGGAATCTAGGCACATGTTTAACATAATACAATATAGATATTTAGAGGCTTTGATGTGTGAATTTTAATGTAAATGTAGATCGAGGCTGTATTAATTACTTCGACTATTTACACCACCTATATTGATTTTCCCGTCGTGGTCCCCTTTTCAGGGAATGTGACGCCACTAGATTCCTATGAGAAGTATGCCGAGACATTTAGCTTTGTCACTGACAGAACGAATTACAGATATTTAGAGGCTGAGAGGCTGAAATTCGAACCCAAGTGTTAAACTTGCATTTATAACGATTTTTAGCACTTACACTGAATTTCACCTCTTTGGGCCACATATCAGGGAATGGGACGCCAATTCATCCAAAGTACGATCTTGCTCTGACATCAGTCTATATGATAAACATAATAAATGAAAGATATTAAGAGGCTAAGGTTCCGAAATATCTTCAAATTTGAACGGTATGTGAAATTTGTTTTCATTTTTGAGTCACGTGCACAATTGTCCCCCCTATCGGGCCCCATAGCAGGAAATGTGACGCAAATCATACCCTCTAAGGATTGTGTCCAGGCAACTAGGAACATGTTTAATATAATACAATATAGATATTTTGAGGCATTGATGTGTGAATATTAATGTAAATTTAGAGGCTGTGTAAATTACTTCGACGATTTACACCACGTATATTGAATTTCCCCTCGTTGGTCCCCTTAACAGGGAATGTGACGCCACTTAATCCCTATGAGTAGTATGCCGAGTCATTTAGCTTTAACGCTGACAGAACGAGTTACAGATATTTAGAGGCTGAGAGGCTGAAATTCGAACCCAAGTGTTAAATGCATTTATAACGATTTTCAGCACTAACACTGAATTTCACCTCTTTGGGCCCCATACTAGGGAATGTGACGCCAATTCACCCAAAGTACAATCTTGCTCTGACATCGGGTTATATGGTAAACATAATAAATGAAAGATATTAAACGGCTAAAGTGCCGAAATATCTTCAAATTTGAACGGTATATGAAATGTGTAATCATTTTTGAGTCAATTGCATAATTGCCCCCCCCCCCTTCCCTTATAGGACCCCATATCAGGGAATGTGACGCGAATCATACCCTCTTAGGATTATGTCCAGGCAACTAGGAACATGTTTCACATAATACAATATAGATATTTAGAGGCTTTGATGTGTGAATTTTAATGTAAATGTAGAGGCTGTATTAATTACTTCAACCATTTACACCACCTATATTGAATTTCCCATCGTTGGTCCCTTTAACAGAGAATGTGACGCCACTTGATCCCTATGAGTAGTATGCCGAGTCATTTAAACTTATCGCTGACAGAACGAATTGCAGATATTTAGAGGCTGAGAGGCTTAAATTCGAACCCAAGTGTTAAACTTGCATTTATAAAGATTTTCGGCACTTACACTGAATTTCCCCTCTTTGGGCCCCATACTAGGGAATGTGACGCCAATTCACCCAAAATACGATCTTGCTCTGGCATCAGTCTATATGGTTAACATAATAAATGATAGATATTAAGAGGCTGGGGTTCCGAAATATCTTCAAATTTGAATGGTATGTGAAATTTGTTATCATTTTTGAGTCAATTGCATAAATGCACCCCTATTGGGCCCCATATCAGGGAATGTGACGCGAATCATACCCTCTAAGGATTATGTCCAGGAATCTAGGCACATGTTTAACATAATACAATATAGATATTTAGAGGCTTTGATGTGTGAATTTTAATGTAAATGTAGATCGAGGCTGTATTAATTACTTCGACTATTTACACCACCTATATTGATTTTCCCGTTGTGGTCCCCTTTTCAGGGAATGTGACGCCACTTGATTACTATGAGAAGTATGCCGAGACATTTAGCTTTGTCACTGACAGAACGAATCACAGATATTTAGAGGCTGAGAGGCTGAAATTCGAACCCAAGTGTTAAACTTGCATTTATAACGATTTTTAGCACTTACACTGAATTTCACCTCTTTGGGCCCCATATCAGGGAATGTGACGCCAATTCATCCAAAGTACGATCTTGCTCTGACATCAGTCTATATGATAAACATAATAAATGAAAGATATTAAGAGGCTAAGGTTCCGAAATATCTTCAAATTTGAACGGTATGCGAAATTTGTTATCATTTTTGAGTCATTGCATAATTGTCCCCCTATTGGGCCCCATATCAGGGAATGTGACGCAAATCATACCCTCTAAGGATTATGCCGAGGCAACTAGAAACATGTGTAATATAAAACAATATAGATATTTAGGGGCTTTGATGAGTGAATTCTAATGTAAATGTAGAGGTTGTTTTAATTACTTCGACGATTTACACCACATATATTGAATTTCCCCTCGTTGGTCCCCTTTACAGGGAATGTGGCGCCACTTGATCCCTATGAGTAGTATGTCGAGTCATTTAGCTTTATCGCTGACAGAACGAATTGCAGATATTTAGAGGCTGAGAGGCTGAAATTCGAACCGAAGTGTTAAACTTGCATTCATAACGATTTTCAGCACTTACACTGAATTTCCTCTCTTTTGGCCCCATACTAGGGAATGTGACGCCTATTCGCCCAAAGTACGATCTTGCTCTGTAATCAGTCTACATGGTAAACATAACAAATGAAAGATATTAAGAGGCTACGGTTCCGAAATATCTTCCAATTTGAACGGTATGTGATTTGTGTTATCATTTTTTAGTCAATTGCATAATTGTCCCCCTTTTGGGCCCCATATCAGGGAATGTGACGCGTATCATACCCTTTTACACGGGGGTAATACCATTTTCTATACCTGTGTTGTCGACCGAGCCGGTACTGTGTAAAGCTGCTGTCGACCGAGAAATACGGTTTTCGACCGAGCAGTACGGATGTCGACAGAGGAGGGTAGTCGATAAATTCGCTCTAAATTGTTATTTTTGTGTATGTCTGTCCACTTTTGTGGTGTCAAATCGTTTGTGAAATAGTTTGCTGTTGTTTCAAGTGTTTTGGAAGTCTGACTAATAGCCTGTTTTGACGCTGAGCGGAATTAAACGGGAAAATATATAAAATAAGTACTTCCGGGGAAATGCGTGGCTTTCATTCAGTGTCATGGAATATCGAGGACGAAATGATGCGGATACATCATTAACATACGCGATAACCTTTTATTTGTGTGTCGACATTCTTTATATGCATCTGTGGAACTGTTTATAGTTTCACCGATACGGCTGTCGATGAAGTGAAAGTTTGCGGGGTACAGTTGTCGACGTTACTGGGTACAGATGTCGATGATTCAACGAGAGTGTAAGGGACAGATTTACTGGAAATTAACCCCAGTTAAACAATAAAATAACTGTTGCATTCTTCGTCAGGCTTTGTTTGTTTGTTTGTTTGAAATGGCTGATTGATAAACTATCGTTGCTTTGTTTTGTTTGTTTGATTTGAGGTTTAACGTCCCCGTCAACACTGTTAAGGTCATTTTGGAGACGTTTCTTTCAATTTTGTGGGCGAAAACCGAGTACCCGGAGAAAAACCACCTGACCTTCCGTTACAGAACTTGGCATCTCACATGTGACCCGAGCGAGGCTCGAACCACAGCGGTGAGAGACCTAATGATCAAGAGTCAGCGCTTGTAACCACTAGGACACGGAGGCCCGTTGTTTAGGTTTTGAGCTCAGAACTTCAAGCGCATGTGCAGAGACGAATATTTCTCAATAAATGCCATGACAAACAGTAGGGTTGATCAGCAAACATTACGAAAACATGCCTATTAAAATAAATTGAAGCTTTTACCCTAAAACAAAAATGAAAATTTTCAGAAAAAAAAAAATATCTGATTCTTTTTTATATTTCTGCTCAAAAATAGATTGTTTGAACGCGCGGTTCTAACAAGTACCCAGAACCTATGTATATGAGCAGAAATATGAAAAATAAGGTCTATCCCTGTTTTTTTATTTGTTTGATTTGAGGTTTAACGTCCCCGTCAACACTGTAAAGGTCATTTTGGAGACGTTGCTTCCAATTGTGTGGGACTTTTACCCGACATTGAGATGAAATGACATCTCAAGCCCTGTCGCCGAATGAAACCAATAGGGTTTATTAGCATGGACGGTCCGCCTCGCACCGCGGTTCCTGGACAGGCTTAGATCCTCTAAGCGGTTTACCAGTACTATTGTGCGGGCAGGATTCAGCTCTGCGTGGAAGCATCGTGCAGCCCATATATTTCTTCAAGCCCCTATGGGCCGGGGCGGAGGTTTACCCCTGTAAACTCCAGTTTCACTATATAAAAGTGGGGTTCAAGGGTGTCAAATTTATATAGGCGTGTTTTCGTGATGAGCTCCTTTCCCGACTACCCAAAATTCCTAAGCAGAAAAGCTCTTCAGTCCACGTGACTATCACAGACATGTCCGAATAACTTTTTTTATAGAAAACAGCCGCAGTGACTGAGGTCAGAGTGTTGTGTAAGAGGATTATCTTGGAATCATAGGTTGGGCTTGGCAAACAGTGAAGACCCAGACCAGACGCCACAGAATGCGGCATCTGATCAAGGTCTACACTATATACTTAAAAATCGGATTTCAAGGGTAAATTAAGCAGTTTAAATCACAGTCCAGGACTTTTCCGACCTACAGTCAGCGACAATCGACCCACCAGTATTCTTAGTGCTTTGATTTTGCGTTTGTTATGTGTGCGCAAGTGCATATTTAAGTAAAGGAGGTATAAATGGTTAACGCTGAGGAGAAATCGGCCGTAAATGAGTAGTGGTAAACCGCTTAGTGGGTCTTAGCCTGCCCATGCAGGCAAAGTGGTGCGAGTTGGACCGTCCGTGCATGTAATGACATTTTATCTCAATGTCGGGTAAAAGTCCCACAATATTGAAAGCAGCGTCTCCAAAATGACACAAATAGTGTTGACGGGAACGTTAAACCTCCCTCAAACAAACAAACATAACCAGATAACTGTACCGACATGTTAAGATAGTTTATCAGTTGTCTGTTTGTTTGTTTGATTTGAAGTTTAACGTCCCCGTCAACACTATAAAGGTCATTTTTGAGACGTTGCTTCCAATTTTGTGGGACTTTTACCCGACATTGAGATGACATGACATCTCAAGACCTGCCGCCCAATCAAACTAATACTGTTTATAAGCATGGACGGGCCGACTCGCACCGCATTGCCTGGGCAGGCTTAGATCCTCTAAGCGGTTTACCAGTACTCGTGTGCGGGTCGGTTTCAGCGCTAGCTCTGCGTGGAAGCATCATGCAGTCAATCTATTTCTTCAAGCCCCGATGGGCGGGGGCTGATTATCAGTTGTCTATGTTGAAATTAGAACAGACTTTTGTCATTCCTAACGGGGATGGCATGTTGGTTTTCACTGGGCAATGTCTTGACATGTCCCGTAGTTTATACTAATTTATTTTAGTTCGATTGCGATGAAAGCTCCAAGCTTATTGAATCGATCTCGAACACTCATTCCGGATGTTTTCACGCGCGCGAGAGAGAGGCAGTGGCTTTTACACCACTGCTACCCATTTACACCTGGGTGGAGTGGGGCAGTGTCATTACGTGTCTTGCCCAAGGACACACCTCGATACCGGTGGCCGGATTCGAACGCACAACCTCTCGATCGTAAGTCGAACGCACTAACCACTGCGCTATCGAGGCTGACACATGTCCCGTGCTCAGCTGTATTTGAAACAAAAGTCACCTATCAGCGGTAATATGGTTTCTAATAAGTTGTTTGGCATTGTGGGTATACAAATGCTGACGGGTGGTCAATGTCAGTATGGTCGTCGTGATTTCCTCACCAGATGCAGTTTTGCAGCCAGTGTCGGACCCTGGATAACAACGCAGAACTGTTCAAGACCGCTGTATCCTATAACTTGTCCACGGAAGGCTTTCTAAGATTTTTTTAAAAAGCTACACGTGTATATTTAAACGAAATTTGTAATCGGCATAATATGATTTATTAGAGAAGAAGAAGAAGAAAAAAAAAGAAGAAGAAGAAGAAGAAGAAGAAGAAGAAGAAGAAGAAGAAGCTAGTATACCTTGCCACACACCTGCGTCACTGTCACCACGAACACTTCCAATATGTCTAGGGGTGGCTTTGTTGAACCGTAATTAATAAGTTTCTCATTTCGTAAATTTCACACCCAAATATACATATGGTCAATTTCGAAAAATTTTGATGTCTGAATTTTCTGACGTATAAAGAATTGGTAAGTACTCGTCACACCTGTGAAAAACTAGTGCGACTTTTTATAGGGTGTGAAGAATTGGTATCAATTCCTCACACATGTGAAGAATTCGTTGACAATGTCTGACGTGTAAAGAAATGGTAAGTATTCGTCACATCTGTGACCTGTGTTTATGGGGTGTGGAGAATTTGTACCAATTACTAGTACACGTGTCTTACATGTAAAGAACTGGTACCGATTCCTCACACATGAGGAGAATTGGTACCAATTTCTCACACAAGAGTATAATTGATACCAATACTTCACACATGTGGGTAATCGGTACCAAATCAACACAGAAGCCTCTGTGGTGTAGTGGTTACGCTATTCGCCTTGTAAACTAGGGATCGCAGGATCGATCCCTGGCTTCTCCGGACTTTCGGATGAGTCTTTAAACCGAGGTCCCGTCTCCATATGACCTTAGTTGTTGGTGGGACGTAAAACTCAAACACTCACTCACTCACCAAATCCACACACATGTGAAGAATCTCAATTAGTTGGCTACCAACTTTCACTGGCTGTAATAGTTTCTGAAAAATTAATTCTTTTAACTTTTCCTATAGAAAAGGATAGGTTGTAAATTTGAGCGTGTCTGTAGATAAGTTCGGGGTAATCCTAAGATCATCATTTGAACAACTTATGATGTGCTGGAGTCCTATCTGTTACGGCAAGGTTTCTTGACTGGTCCTAGAGAAGCTTTCCAATGGTTTAACCATATATGGGTGTGGTAGCCATCTTGGTCATGTGACCCAGATCCCGCGAACAAACTAGCGTTCCCCCTACCCAAAGAAGTTCAAACCATATTGGCTTTGATTGGCCAATCGGTTTTAAGATATTACGAAAAAACGTATGGGGCGCCGTTTTACTATTTAATCCGTATTTATAGATATCCATAAATCGAATTATGGATATCCATAATTCGATTTATGGAAATACATAAATCAGCCGAATAATGGATATCCATAAATCGAATTATGGATACCCATAATTCGATTAATGGATATCATTATTTATGATCGATTTATGGATATCCATAATTCGAATTATGGATATCCTTTATTCGATTTATGGATATCCATTATTCCTCTGATTTATGGATATCCATACTTCGAATTATGAATATCCATAATTCGATTTATGGATATCCATAATCCAGATCGATTTATGGATATCCATAATTCGAATTATGGATACCCATAAATCACCGCCAAAGCTTTTGGTTTAATGATGTCTCCCTAAAACACGTGATTTTTTATTGTAAAAATCTTCAAAATCTTCAAGGTCTTCATCATCGCTGGAAGATGATGGCCGGTCAAAGGGACCTATCTGCCGTGCAGCCTTTTCAGCCCGTAAGGCTTCCAAAGCAACGGACGGCATACGCTGAACTCCCGCCATGTGTGCAGTTAAATATCGGAACCAGCCGTAAGATTTGGAAATGGAAGCAACGTCTCCAAAATGACCTTTACAGAGTTGACGGGGACGTTAAACCTCAAATCAAACAATAAATACTCTACTTGAGATGTATGGAGAACCAAGCAGATTCAGATATATCTCCTGGACCCCGCCCATAGGGGCTTTGAGAAATAGATTTGGCTGCATGAGCTGAGAGTACTGGTAATTCGTTTAGAAGGTCTAAGTCTGTCAAAACAAAGTCGTGCGAGTCAATGGGCGACAGGGATTAAGATGTGTGTTTGTTTGTTTGTATTTGAGTTTAACGGCACAGTCAACACTAATTTAGGTCATTTTTGAGCCGGTCAGTTTACCTATCCTCACTTTTCCTGGGCAGGCTTATACGTAAGCAGTTAACCAGTACAGTGCACATTCTTTCGCTAGAAACTGACAACTGCCCTTCTTGAATCAGCGGATGGGAGAGAATGACTGTAGAAAATATTTTATGATCAATCTCCACGAAAGAATGTTGACGACCCTGGCAGGTATCGAACCCGCTTCCTCCTGATCACCAGTCAGACGCGCATCCGACTGAGCTACCGAAGCCGGCTAGATTGAGATGTCATTTAATCTCAATGAAGGCTTGATGACCAACAAAACTGGAAGCAACGTCTCCAAAATGCCTTAAATATCATTGAAGGGGACGTTAAACCTCAAATCAAACAAAACATATCTCTCCCACACCATAGGCCATCACTAAGCCTGTCCGACATTACCTCCACCTCCATCCCGGCTTTTATTTAACACCTAAATCGGAAAACTGACGCGAATAGTCGAGTTTCTTTCTTTCTTTTTTTTTTTTTTTTTTTGCAAGGGAGCAGTCATTATTCATTAGGTTTATTTGCAGAGGAGAATTATGGATATCCATAATTCGATTTATGTATATCTATAAATCAGCCGAATAATGGAAATCCATAATTCGAATGAGGGATATCCATAATGCGATTAATGGATATCCATATTTCGATCTAAATTAATGATATCCATAAATCGATTTATGGGTATCCATAATTCGAATTATGGATATCCATAATTCGAATTATGGATATCCATAAATAATTATGGATATCCATAAATAATAATGCATATCCATAATTCGAATTATAAAAACGGAATAAATAGTAAAACGGCGCCCCATAAACACGCCTCTCAATATGAGTGTGTGTGTGTGTTGGTTAGTGTGTGTGTGTGTGTGTGTGTGTGTGTGTGTGTGTGTGTGTGTGTGTGTGTGTGTGTGTGTGTGTGTGTGTGTGTGTGTGTGTGTGTGAATTCGGGTTTAACGTCGCTTTAAACAATTTTTCAGTCATATCACGACGGTGTCTGGTTGCGTCAGGGAGCTCAATGCTCACTTTTCTAGTGCTGACTCACTGAAGTATCATGTCCCAGACACATTACATGATACCACACCCAGTCACATTATCCTGAATCCTGACACTGGGTCGAGCAGTCGTAGCTCTACCCATAAATCTGAGTGCCAATCGAGGAGCAGCTAGTACCATTTTTAACGACTTTGGTATCTCGCGGCCAGGGATCGAACCCGTGACCTCCCGTTCCTCGGAGCGGACACTCTACCAACTGAGCTATCGGGACCGGTGCCTCTCAATATGAAACTTTTCGCATGAAAATACTGAATTTTGCTTATTTCTGCTCTAAACATAGATCGACGAGGCGGTTCTAACAAATACCCATAATCTGTTTTTGCTGAAATTAGAAAAATAATATATACGCCTGTAAACCCCAGTTTTACTATATAAAAGTGGGGTTGACGGGGGTCAATATTACATAGGCGTGTTTTCGTGATGAATGAGATATTTGCAGAATGTGAACGGACGACGACGGATGCCGGAGCATGAATATACTTACTCGCTGAGCTTGCGGCTAGGGTGAGCTAAAAACCTAATGACCAATCTCATTGGTGACGGGCCTCCGTGGCCTAGTGGTTAAGAGCGCTGACTCTTGATCATTAGGTCTCTCACCGCTGTGGTTCGAGCCTCGCTCGGGTCACATATGAGATGCCAAGTTCTGCAGTGGAAGGTCAGGTGGTTTGTCTCCGGGTACTCAGGTTTTCGCCCACAAAATTGGAAGAAACGTCTCCAAAATGACCTTTACAGTGTTGACGGGGACGTTAGACCTCAAATCAAACAAACAAAACAAAGCAACGATATTTTGGTCCCTCAGTAGCAAATTCTTTCCTTTAAGTGTAGACCCATTTTTTAGTTGGAACGGGCCTCCGTGGCCTAGTGGTTAAGAGCGCTGACTCTTGATAATTAGGTCTCTCACCGCTGTGGTTCGAGCCTTACTCGTGTCACATGTGAGACGCCAAGTTCTGCAACGGAAGGTCAGGTGGTTTTTCTCCGGGTACTCCGGTTTTCGCCCACCTCTGATTAACGATCGGCTCGATATGAGTGAAATAATCTTGAAAGGGCCGTAAAACCACAAAAAAGCCTAAACATGAATGTTAGTCAATATTCAATTTCGTTATGGCCCTTTCAAACAAATTTGAAATGTTTAAGCATTTAAACTTCAAGCGCCTGTGATCTTTCCGACATCATTCTTCAAGAGCATTTGCACAGGTTTACAACATTTTTTGCAGTTTAATTTCAATCTGATTTGGCATTTACATGTTCAAGTGTTTACATCAGTGACCAGCCATGTAGCCTGTTGTGTAAACTAAATATGGGAGAATTAAGGATTGAGTTATTCTTGGTGATTGTTTCGACTTTAAGACACCAGTTCGCACAAAACATACATTTTTCTTCATGGCTCCCAGTGAAATCTGCCTTATAGTGATGATTTCAGTAATAATCATAGAATAAATCATGTATTTTAACAGCAGTAGATGAACTGTAGTTTTTATATTTCGTCGACAGGCGTATCAATCAGACGAGGATACCATCGACGGTCGTATTTCTAATAATCGACATCCGTATCCCGACATTTTTCAAAGGTCTATAAAAACTCCAAGAGTGCATGAATTATGTCGAACCCACGTTGTTGTTGAAGCGTAAATGGTAGATAAAATATATATGGTGTTTTATTGCTTTCCTACTTTTCATAAAGCATTAGATTAATGATATTCTGTGAAAACTGATTTTTTTCGAAAGAACCGGTATTTTATAGTGTTTTTCAGACTCACGACTCTCTACAAGTGAACAGACAATTAACAGCTTGCCTCTTTAAAACACCGACATCGTTTGTAAATGTTTAAACTAACGTTTTCGCCTCTCCAAGTGCATCAGAATCGAAGACCCTCCTCTGTCGACATCCGTACTGCTCGGTCGAAAACCGTATTTCTCGGTCGACAGCAGCTTTACACAGTACCGGCTCGGTCGACAACACAGGTATAGAAAATGGTATTACCCCCGTGTTTTAGGATTGTGTCCAGGCAATTAGGAACATGTTTAACATAATACAATATAGATATTTAGAGGCTTTGGTGTGTGCATTTTAATGTAAACGTACAGGCTGCATTAATTACTTCGAGGATTTACACCACCTATATTGAATTTACCCTCGTTGGTCCCCTTAACAGGGAATGTGACGCCACTTGATCCCTATGAGTAGTATGTCGATGTATTTACCTTATAGCTGACAGAACGTATTGCAGATATTTAGAGGCTGATGGGCTGAAATTCGAATCCAAGTGTTGAACGTGCATTTATAACGATTTTCAGCACTTACACTGAATTTCCCCTCTTTGGGCCCCATACTAGCGAATGTGACGCCAATTTACCAAAAGTACGATCTTGCTCTGACATCATAAATGAAAGATATTAAGGGGCTGCGGTTCCGAAATATCTTCAAATTTAAATGGTATGTAACATTTGTTATCATTTTTGAGTCACTAGCATAATTGTCCCCCTATTGGGCCCCATAAAAGGGAATGTGACGCAAAATATACCCTCTAAGGATTATATGCAGGTAACTAGCAACAAGTTTATTATAAAACAATATAGATATTTAGAGGCTTTGCTGTGTGAATTTCAATGTAAATGTAGATGCTGTATTAATTACTTCGACCATTTACACCACGTATATTGAATTTCCCCTCGTTGGTCCCATAAACAGGGAATGTGACGCCACTTGATAACTATGAGTATTATGTCGAGCCATTTAGCTTTATCGTTGACAGAACGAATTGCAGATATTTAGAGGCTGAGAGGCTGAAATTCGAACCCAAGTGTAAAACTTGCATTATAACGATTTTCAGCACTTACACTAAATTTTCCCTATTTCGGCCCCATATTAGGGAATGTGACGCAAATTCACCCAAAGTACGATCTTGCTCTGACATCAGTCTATATGGTAAACATAATAAATGAAAGATATTAAGAGGCTGCGGTTCGGAAATATCTTCAAATTTGAACGGTATGTGAAATGTGTTATCATTTTTGAGTCACTAGCATGATTGTCTCCCTATAGAAAATAGAAGTAAAACAAAGATCAGGAATCGATACAATTAACTTACTCCACCCATCAAAGACACCAAAGGGAAAGAAACACAAACATTAAGCGACCAGACCATAATGGAAACCTAAACAAAGGAAGGCGATAAGGACAGTTACTTTCCCACAAAATGGCAATATGGCCATCCAAAATATAAAGACACAAGTGATACATACAGTAACAAACAACACCATAAATAAACCGACACAGAAGAACCGCCTTGGAACGGTCAGTGGAATGATTTCCACTGTGGGGGGGGGGGGGCTTAAATCGATTTTACGTGGCCACAATCCTCGTCCTTACTTCCGTCGCGATTTAGACAAATAATTTGTTCAGTCCGCATGAAGGTCTCCTAAATCATCAGTGCAACATCTCCGTGAACACAAAAATCAAAGAACCACAGAGGTGAGACAACGCCATATCAGGGAATGTGACGCGAATCATACCCTCTAAGGATTATGTCCAGGCAACTAGGAACATGTTTAACATAATACAATATAGATATTTTGAGGCTTTGATGTGTGAATATTAGTGTAGATGTAGAGGCTGTATTAATTACTTCGACGATTTACATCACGTATATTGAATTTCCCCTCGTTGGTCCCCTTTACAGGGAATGTGACGCCACTTGATCCCTATAAGTAGTATGCGGAGTCATTTAGCTTTATCGCTGACAGAAAGAATTACAGATATTTAGAGGCTGAGAGGCAGAAATTCGAACCCAAGTGTTAAACTTGCATTTTTAACGATTTTCAGCACTAACACTGAATTTTCCCTCTTTGGGCCCCATACTTGGGAATGTGACGCCAATTCACCCAAAGTACGATCTTGCTCTGACATCGGTCTATATGGTAAACATAATAAATGAAAGATATTAAGAGGCTACAGTTCCGAAATATCTTCAAATTTGAACGGTATGTGAAATGTGTCATCATTTTTGAGTCACTAGCATGATTGTCCCCCTATAGAGCCCCATATCAGGGAATGTGACGCGACTCATACCCTCTAAGGATTATGTCCAGACAACTAGGAACATGTTTAACATAATGCAATATAGATATTTAGAGGCTTTGATGTGTGAAATTTAATGTAAATGTAGAGGCTGTATTCATTACTTCGACCATTTACACCGCCTATATTGAATTTCCCTTCGATGGGCCCCTTAACATGGAATGTGACGACACTTGATCCCTATGACTAGTATGTCGAGTCATTTAGCTTTATCGCTGACAGAACATATTGCAGATATTTAGAGGCTGAGAGGCTGAAATTCGAACCCAAGTGTTGGACGTGCATTTATAACGATTTTCAGCACTTACAATGAATTTCTCTCTTTGGGCCCATATAAGGGAATGTGACGCCGATTCACCAAAAGTACGACCTTTCTCTGACATCAGTCTATATGTTAAGCATAATAAATAAAAGATATTAAGAGGCTGCATTTTCGAAATATCTTCAAATTTGAACGGTATGTGAAATTTGTTATCATTTTTCAGTCACTAGCATAATTGTCCCCCTATAGGGCCCCATATCAGGGAATGTGACGCGAATCATACCCTCTAAGGATTATGTCCAGGCAACTAGAAACATGTTTAACATATATACATATAGGTATTTAGAGACGTTGATGTGTAATTTTTTTTTATGTAAATGTAGAGGCTGTATTAATTACTTCGACCATTTACACAGTCTATATTGAGTTTCCCCTCGATGGGCCCCTTAACAGGGAATGTGACGCCACTTGATCCCTTTGACTAGTATGTCGAGTCATTAAGCTTTATCGCTGACAGAACATATTGCAGATATTTAGAGGCTGAGAGGCTGAAATTCGAACCCAAGTGTTGAACGTGCATTTATAACGATTTTCAGCACTTACAATGAATTTCTCTCTTTGCGCCCCATACTAGGGAATGTGACGCCTATTCACCCAAAGTACGATTTTGCTCTGACATCAGTCTATATGGTTAACATAATAAATGAAAGATATTAAGAGGCTGCGGTTCCGAAATATCTTCAAATTTGAACGGTATGTGAAATTTGTTATCATTTTTTAATCACTTGCATAATTGCCCCCCCCCCACCCCCCCCCCCAAACACACACGAACACTCTGTTGGGCCCCATATCAGGGAATGTGACGCGAATCATACCCTCTAAGGATTATGTCCAGCCAACTAGGAACATGTTTAACATAATACAATATAGATATTTAGAGGCTTTGGTGTGTGAATATTAATGTAAATGTAGAGGCTGTATTAATTACTTCGACCATTTACACCACGTATATTGAATTTCCCCTCGTTGGTCCCCTTAACAGGGAATGTGACGCCACTTGATCCCTATGAGTAGTATGTCGAGTCATTTAGCTTTATCGCTGACAAAACGAATTACAGATATTAAGAGGCTGAAAGGCTGAATTTCGAACCTAAGTGTTCAACTTGCATTTATAAAGATTTTCAGCACTAACACTGAATTTCCCCTTTTTTGGCCCCATACTAGGGAATGTGACGCCAATTCACCCAAAGTACGATCTTGCTCTGACATCGGTCTATATGGTTAACATAATAAATGAAAGATATTAAGAGGCTACGGTTCCGAAATATCTTCAAATTTAACGGTATGTGAAGTTTGTTATCATTTTTGAGTCACTAGCATAATTGTCCCCCTATTGGGCCCCATACCAGGGAATGTGACGCGAATCATACCCTCTGAGTATTATGTCCAGGCAACTAGGAACATGTTTAATATAATGCAATATAGATATTTAGAGGCTTTGATGTGTGAATTTTAATGTAAATGTAGAGGCTGTATTAATTACTTCAACCATTTACTCCACCTATATTGATTTTTCGTCGTTGGTCCCCTTTACAGGGAATGTGACGCCACTGGATTCCTATGAGAAGTATACCGAGTCATTTAGCTTTCTCGCTGACAGAACGAATTACAGATATTTAGAGGCTGAGAGGCTGCAATTCGAACCCAAGTGTTAAACTTGCATTTATAAAGATTTTCAGAACTTACACTGAATTTCCCCTCCTTTGGCCCCATATAAGGGAATGTGACGCCAATTCACCCAAAGAACGATCTTGCTCTGACATCAGTCTATCTGGTAAGCATGATAAATGACAGATATTAAGAGGCTGCGGTTCCGAAATATCTTCAAATTTGAACGGTATGTGAAATTTGTTATCATTTTTGGGTCACTAGCATAATTATCCCCGTATTGGGCCCCGTTTCAGGGAATGTGACTCGAATCATACCCTCTAAGGATTATGTCCAGCCAACTAGGAACATGTTTAACATAATACATTATAGATATTTAGAGGCTTTGATGTGTGAATATTAATGTAAATGTAGAGGTTGTATTAATTACTTCGACGATTTACACCACGTATATTGAATTTCCCCTCGTTGGTCCCCTTAACAGGGAATGTGACGCCACTTGATTCCTATGAGTAGAATGTCGAGTAATTTAGCTTTATCGCTGACAGAACGAATTACAGATATTAAGAGGCTGAAAGGCTGAAATTCGAACCCAAGTGTTAAACTTGCATTTATAAAGATATTCAGCTCTAACACTGAATTTCCCCTTTTTGGGCCCCATACTAGGGAATGTGACGCCAATTCACCCAAAGTACGATCTTGCTCTGACATCGGTCTATATGGTTAACATAAGAAATGAAAGATATTAAGAGGCTACGGTTCCGAAATATCCTCAAATTTAACGGTATGTGAAGTATGTTATCATTTTTGAGTCACTAGCATACTTGTCTCCCTATTGGGCCCCTTACCAGGGAATGTGATGCGAATCATACCCTCTGAGGATTATGTCCAGGCAACTAGGAACATGTCTAATATAATACAATATAGACATACAGAGGCTTTGATGTGTGAATTTTAATGTAAATGTAGAGGCTGTATTAATTACTTCAACCATTTACATCACCTATATTGATTTTTTCGTCGTTGGTCCCCTTTACAGGGAATGTGACGCCACTTGATTCCTATGAGAAGTATACCGAGTCATTTAGCTTTCTCGCTGACAGAACGAATTGCAGATATTTAGAGGCTGAGAGGCTGAAATTCGAACCCAAGTGTTAAACTTGCATTTATAAAGATTTTCAGCACTTACACTGAATTTCCCCTCTTTGGGCCCCATATAAGGGAATGTGACGCCAATTCACCCACAGTACGATCTTCTTCTGACATCAGTCTATATGGTAAGCATAATAAATGAAAGATATTAAGAGGCTGCGGTTCCGAAATATCTTCAAATTTGAACGGTATTTGAAATTTGTTATCATTTTTGAGTCACTAGCATAATTGTCCCCCTATTGGGCCCCATATCAGGGAATGTGACGCGAATCATACCCTCTAAGGATTATGTCCAGGCAACTAGGAACATGTTTATCATAATACAATATAGATATTAAGAGGCTTTGATGTGTGAATTTTAATGTAAATGTAGAGGCTGTATTAATTACTTCGACAATTTACACCACGTATATTGAATTTCCACTCGTTGGTCCCCTTAACAGGGAATGTGACGCCACTTGATCCCTATGAGTAGTATGTCGAGTCATTAAGCTTTATCGCAGACAGAACGAATTGCAAATATTTAGAGACTGAGAGGCTAAAATTCGAACCCAAGTGTTAAACTTGCATTTATAACGATTTGAACGGTATTTGAACGGTATGTGAAATTTGTTTTTATTTTTGAGTCACGTGCACAATTGTCCCCCTATTGGGCCCCATATCAGGGAATGTGACGCAAATCATTCTCTCTAAGGATTATGTCCAGCAACAAGGAACATGTTTAACATAATACAATATAGATATTTTGAGGCTTTGATGTGTGAATATTAATGTAGATGTAGAGGCTGTATTAATTACTTCGACGTTTTACACCACGTATATTGAATTTCCCCTCGTTGGTCCCCTTAACAGGGAATGTGACGCCACTTGATCCCTATGAGTAGTATGCCGAGTCATTTAGCTTTATCGCTGACAGAACGAATTACAGATATTTAGAGGCTGAGAGGCTGAAATTCGAACCCAAGTGTTAAACTTGCATTTATAACGATTTTCAGCACTAACACTGAATTTTCCCTCTTTGGGCCCCATACTAGGGAATGTGACGCCCATTCACCCAAAGTACGATCTTGCTCTGACATCGGTTTATATGGTAAACATAATAAATGAAAGATATTAAGAGGCTACGGTTCCGAAATATCTTCAAATTTGAACGGTATGTGAAATTTGTTATCATTTTTGAGTCACTAGCATGATTGTCCCCCTATAGGTCCCCATATCAGGGAATGTGACGCGAATCATACCCTCTAAGGATTATGTCCAGGCAACTAGGAACATGTTTAACATAATACAATATAGATATTTTGAGGCTTTGATGTGTGAATATTAATGTAGATGTAGAGGCTGTATTAATTACTTCGACGTTTTACTCCACGTATATTGATTTTTTCCTCGTTGGTCCCCTTAACAGGGAACGTGACGCCACTTGGTCCCTATGAGTAGTATGCCGAGTCATTTAGCTTTATCGCTGACAGAACGAATTACAGATATTTAGAGGCTGAGAGGCTGAAATTCGAACCCAAGTGTTAAACTTGCAATTATAACGATTTTCAGCACTAACACTGAATTTTCCCTCTTTGGGCCCCATACTAGGGAATGTGACGCCAATTCACCCTAAGTACGACCTTGCTCTGACATCGGTCTATATGGTAAACATAATAAATGAAAGATATTAAGAGGCTACGGTTCCGAAATATCTTCAAATTTGAACGGTATGTGAAATTTGTTATCATTTTTGAGTCACTAGCATGATTGTCCCCCTATAGGTCCCCATATCAGGGAATGTGACGCGAATCATACCCTCTAAGGATTATGTCCAGACAACTAGGAACATGTTTAACATAATTCAATATAGATATTTAGAGGCTTTGATGTGTGAATATTAATGTAAATGTAGAGGCTGTATTAATTACTTCGACGATTTACACCACGTATATTGAATTTCCCCTCGGTGGTCCCCTTAACAGGGAATGTGACGCCACTTGATCCCTATGAGTAGTATGCCGAGTCATTTAGCTTTATCGCTGACAGAACGAATTACAGTTATTTAGAGGCTGAGAGGCTGAAATTCGAACCCAATTGTTAAACTTGCATTTATAACGATTTTCAGCACTAAGACTGAATTTTCCCTCTTTGGGCCCCATACTAGGGAATGTGACGCCAATTCACCCAAAGTACGATCTTGCTCTGACATCGGTCGATATGGTAAACATAATAAATGAAAGATATTAAGAGGCTGCGGTTCCGAAATATCTTCAAATTTGAACGGTATGTGAAATTTGTTTTCATTTTTGAGTCACGTGTACAATTGTCCCCTTTTTGGGCCCCATACCAGGGAATGTGACGCAAATCATACTCTCTAAGGATTATGTCCAGGCAACTAGGAACATGTTTAATATAATACAATATAGATATTTAGAGGCTTTGATGTGTGAATGTTAATGTAGATGTAGAGGCTGTATTAATTACTTCGAAGATGGACACCACGTATATTGAATTTCCCCTCGTTGGTCCCCTTAACAGGGAATGTGACGCCACTTAATCCCTATGAGTAGTATGCCGAGTCATTTAGCTTTATCGCTGACAGAACGAATTACAGATATTTAGAGGCTGAGGGAATGAAATTCGAACCCAAGTGTTAAACTTGCATTTATAACGATTTTCAGCACTAACACTGCATTTTCCCTCTTTGGGCCCCATACTAGGGAATGTGACGCCAATTCACCCAAAGTACGACCTTGCTCTGACATCGGTCTATATGGTAAACATAATAAATGAAAGATATTAAGAGGCTACGGTTCCGAAATATCTTCAAATTTGAACGGTATGTGAAATTTGTTATCATTTTTGAGTCACTAGCATGATTGTCCCCCTATAGGTCCCCATATCAGGGAATGTGACGCGAATCATACCCTCTAAGGATTATGTCCAGGCAACTAGGAACATGTTTAACATAATACAATATAGATATTTAGAGGCTTTGATGTGTGAATATTAATGTAAATGTAGAGGCTGTATTAATTACTTCGACGATTTACACCACGTATATTGAATTTCCCCTCGGTGGTCCCCTTAACAGGGAATGTGACGCCACTTGATCCCTATGAGTAGTATTCCGAGTCATTTAGCTTTATCGCTGACAGAACGAATTACAGTTATTTAGAGGCTGAGAGGCTGAAATTCGAACCCAATTGTTAAACTTGCATTTATAACGATTTTCAGCACTAACACTGAATTTTCCCTCTTTGGGCCCCATACTAGGGAATGTGACGCCAATTCACCCAAAGTACGATCTTGCTCTGACATCGGTCTATATGGTTAACATAATAAATGAAAGATATTAAGAGGCTGCGGTTCCGAAATATCTTCAAATTTGAACGGTATGTAAAATTTGTTTTCATTTTTGAGTCACGTGTACAATTGTCCCCTTATTGGGCCCCATACCAGGGAATGTGACGCAAATCATACTCTCTAAGGATTATGTCCAGGCAACTAGGAACATGTTTAATATAATACAATATAGATATTTAGAGGTTTTGATGTGTGAATGCTAATGTAGATGTAGAGGCTGTATTAATTACTTCGACGATGGACACCACGTATATTGAATTTCCCCTCGTTGGTCCCCTTAACAGGGAATGTGACGCCACTTAATCCCTATGAGTAGTATGCCGAGTCATTTAGCTTTATCGCTGACAGAACGAATTACAGATATTTAAAGGCTGAGGGAACGAAATTCGAACCCAAGTGTTAAACTTGCATTTATAACGATTTTCAGCACTAACACTGAATTTTCCCTCTTTGGGCCCCATACTAGGGAATGTGACGCCAATTCACCCAAAGTACGATCTTGCTCTGACATTGGTCTTTATGATAAACATAATAAATGAAAGATATTAAGAGGCTACGGTTCCGAAATATCTTCAAATTTGAACGGTATGTGAAATTTGTTATCATTTTTGAGTCACTAGCATGATTGTCCCCCTGTAGGGCCCCATATCAGGGAATGTGACGCAAATCATACCCTCTAAGGATTATGTCCAGGTAACTAGGAACATGTTAAACATAATACAATATAGATATTTAGAGGTTTTGATGTGTGAATTTTAATGTAAATGTAGAGGCTGTATTAATTACTTCGACCATATACACCACCTATATTGAATTTCCCCTTGTTGGTCCCTTTGTCAGGGACAGTGACGCCACATGATCCCTATGCGTAATATGCCGAGTCATTTAACTTGATCGCTGACAGAACGAATTGCAGATATTTAGAGGCTGAGAGGCTGAAATTGGAACCCACGTGTTAAATTTGCATTTATAAAGATTTTCAGCACTTACACTGAATTTCCCCTCTTTGGGCCCCATACTAGGAAATGTGACGCCAATTCACCAAAATATGATCTTGCCCTGACATCAGTCTATATGGTAAACATAATAAATGAAAGATATTAAGAGGCTGCGGTTCCGAAATATCTACAAACTAGAACGGTAAGTGAAATGTGTTATCATTTTTGAGTCAATTGCATACATGCCCCCCACCCCTATTGGGCCCCATATCAGGGAATGTGACGCGAATCATATCTCTAAGGATTATGTCCAGGCAACTAAGCACATGTTTAACATAATACAATATAGATATTTAGAGGCTTTGATGTGTGAATTTTAATGTAAATGTAGATCGAGGCTCTATTAATTACTTCGACCATTTACACCACCTATATTGATTTGCCCGTCGTTGGTCCCCTTTACAGTGAATGTGACGCCACTTGATCCCTATGAGAAGTATGCCGAGTCATTAAGCTTTCTCACTGACAGAACGAATTATAGATATTTAGAGGCTGAGAGGCTGAAATTCGAACCCAAGTGTTAAACTTGCATTTATAAAGATTTTCAGCACTTACACTGAATTTCCCCTCTACGGGCCCCATATAAGGGAATGTGACGCCAATTCACACAAAGTACGATCTTGCTCTGACATCAGTCTATATGGTAAACATAATAAATGAAAGATATTATGAGGCTGCGGTTCCGAAATATCTCCAAATTTGAACGGTATGCGAAATTTGTTATCATTTTTGAGTCATTGCATAATTGTCCCCCTATTGGGCCCGTTATCAGGGAATGTGATGCAAATCATACCCTCTAAGGATTATGTCCAGGCAACTAGGAACATGTTTACTATAATACAATATAGATATTTAGAGGCTTTGATGTGTGAATTTTAATGTAAATGTAGAGGCTGTATTAATTACTTCGACAATTTACACCACATATACTGAATTTCCAGTCGTTGGTCCCCTTTGCAGGGAATGTGACGCCATTTGATCCCTATGAGTAGTATGCCGAGTCATTTAGCTTTATCATCGACGAACGAATTGCAGATATTTAGAGGCTGAGAGGCTGAAATTCGAACCGAAGTGTTAAACTTGCATTCATAACGATTTTCAGCACTTGCACTGAATTTCCTCTCTTTTGGCCCCATACTAGGGAATGTTACACCAATTCACCCAAAGTACGATCTTGCTCTGTAATCAGTCAATATGGTAAACATAATAAATGAAAGATATTTAGAGGCTACGGTTCCGAAATATCTTCAAATTTGAACGGTATGTGAAATGTGTTATAATTTTTGAGTCAATTGTATAATTGTCCCCCTGTTGGGCCCCATATCAGGGAAGGTGACGCGAATCATACCCTCTAATGATTATATCCAGGCAACTAGAAACATGTTTAACATAATACAATATAGATATTTAGAGGCTTTGATGTGTGAATTTTAATGTAAACATAGAGGCTGTATTAATTACTTCGACCATTTACACCACCTACCTTGAATTTCCCCTCGGTGGTCCCCTTGACAGGGAATGTGACGCCACTTGATTCCTATAAGTAGAATGTCGAGTCATTTAGCTTTATCGCTGACAGAACGTATTGCAGATATTTAGAGGCTGAGAGGCTGAAATTCGAACCCAAGTGTTGAACGTGCATTTATAACGATTTTCAGCACTTACAGTGAATTTCCACTCTTTGGGCCCCATACTAGGGA
This sequence comes from Lucinisca nassula, assembly GCA_963580285.1. NCBI lineage: Eukaryota > Metazoa > Mollusca > Bivalvia > Lucinida > Lucinidae > Lucinisca > Lucinisca nassula. The sequence continues at coordinate 103,084,965 of OY757012.1, read as the reverse complement.
ATGTGACGCCAATTCACCCCAAAAACGATCTTGCTCTGACCTCAGTCTATATGGTAAACATAATAAAAGAAAGATATTAAGAGGCTGCGGTTCCGAAATATCTTCTAATTTGAACGGTATGTGAACTGTGTTATCATTTTTGTGTCTCTAGCATAATTGTCCCCCTATTGGGTCCCATAAAAGGGAATGTGACGCAAATCATACCCTCTAAGGATTATATGCAGCTAACAAGCAACAAGTTTACTATAATACAATATAGATATTTAGAGGCTTTGATGTGTGAATTTTAATGTAAATGTAGAGGTTGTATTAATTACTTCGACAATTTACACCACCTATATTTAATTTACCCTCGTTGGTCCCCTTAAAAAGGAATGTGACGCCACGTGATCCCTATGAGTAGTATGTCGAGCCATTTAGCTTTATCGCTGACAGAACGAATTGCAGATATTTAGAGGCTGAGAGGCTGAAATTCGAACCCAAGTGTTAAACTTGCATTTATAAAGATTTTCAGCACTTACACTGAATTTTCCCTCTTTGGGTCCCATACTAGGGAATGTGACGCCATTTCACCCCAAATACGATCTAGCTCTGACCTCAGTCTATATGATAAACATAATAAAAGTAAGATATTAAGAGGCTGCGGTTCCGAAATATCTTCAAAATTGAACGGTATTTGAAATGTGTTATCATTTTTGAGTCTCTAGCATAATTGTCCCCCTATTGGGCCCCATAGAAGGGAATTTGACGCAAAATATACCCTCTAAGGATTACATGCAGCTAACTAGCAACAAGTTTACTATAATACAATATAGATATATAGAGGCTTTGATGTGTGAATTTTAATGTAAATGTAGAGGCTGTATTAGTTACTTCGACCATTTACACCACCTATATTGAATTTCCCCTCGTTGGTCCCCTTAACAGGGAATGTGACGCCTCTTGATCCCAATGAATAGTATGCAGAGTCATTTAGCTTTATCGCTGACAGAACAATTTGCAGATATTTAGAGGCTGAGAGGCTGAAATTGGAACCCACGTGTTAAATTTGCATTTATAAAGATTTTAAGCACTTACACTGAATTTCCCCTCTTTGGGCCCCATACTAGGGAATGTGACGCCAAATCACCCAAAATATGATCTTGCTCTGACATCAGTCTATATGGTAAACATAATAAATGAAAGATATTAAGAGGCTGCGGTTCCGAAATATCTTCAAATTTGAATGGTATGTGAAATGTGTTATCATTTTTGAGTCAATTGCATAAATGCCCCCCCCCCAACCCCTATTGGGCCCCATATCAGGGAATGTGACGCGAATCATACCTCTACGGATTATGTCCAGGCACATAAGCACATGTTTAACATAATACAATATAGATATTTAGAGGCTTTGATGTGTGAATTTTAATGTAAATGTATATCGAGGCTCTATTAATTACTTCGACCATTTACACCACCTATATTGATTTGCCCGTCGTTGGTCCCCTTTATAGGGAATGTGACGCCACTTGATTCCTATGAGAAGTATGCCGAGTCATTTAGCTTTCTCACTGACAAAACGAATTACAGATATTTATAGGCTGAGAGGCTGAAATTCGAACCAAAGTGTTAAACTTGCATTTATACAGATTTTCAGCACTTACACTGAATTTCCCCTCTACGGGCCCCATATAAGGGAATGTGACGCCAATTCACACAAAGTACGATCTTGCTCTGACATCAGTCTATATGGTAAACATAATAAATGAAAGAAATTAAGAGGCTGCGGTTCCGAAATATCTTCAAATTTGAACGGTATGCGAAATTTGTTATCATTTTTTAGTCTTTGCATAATTGTCCCCCTATTGGGCCCGTTATCAGGGAATGTGACGCAAATCATACCCTCTAAGGATTATGTCCAGGCAACAAGGAACATGTTTACTAGAATACAATATAGATATTTAGAGGCTTTGATGTGTGAATTTTAATGTAAATGTAGAGGCTGTATTAATTACTTCGACCATTTACACCGCCTATATTGAATTCCCCCTTGTTGGTCCCCTTAACAGGGAATGTGACGCCACTTAATCCCTATGAGTAGTATGTCGAGCCATTTAGCTTTATCGTTGACAGAACGAATTGCAGATATTTAGAGGCTGAGAGGCTGAAATTCGAACCCACGTGTTAAACTTGCAGTTATAACGATTTTCAGCACTTACACTGAATTTCCCCTCTTTGGGCCCCATACTAGGAAATGTGACGCCAATTCACCCAAAATACGAGCTTGCTCTGACATCAGTCAATATGATAAACATAATAAATGAAAGATAGTAAGAGGCTGCGGTTCCGAAATATCTTCAAATTTGAACGGTATGTGAAATGTGTTATCATTTTTGAGCCGATAGCATACTTGTCCCCCTATTGGGCCCCATAAAAGGGAATGTGACGCAAAATTTACCCTCTAAGGATTATATGCAGGTAACTAGCAACAAGTTTACTATAATACAATATAGATATATAGAGGCTTTGATGTGTGAATTTTAATGTAAATGTAGAGGCTGTATTAATTACTTCGACCATTTTTACACCACCTATTTTGAATTTCCCCTCGTTGGTCCCCTTAACAGGGAATGTGACGCCTCTTGATCCCAATGAGTAGTATGCAGAGTCATTCAGCTTTATCGCTGACAGAACGAATTGCAGATATTTAGAGGCTGAGAGGCTGAAATTCGAACCCAAGTGTTAAACTTGCATTTATAACGATTTTCAGCACCTCTTTCGGCCCCATACTAGGGAATGTGACGCCAATTCACTCAAAGTACGATCTTGCTCTGACATCAGTCTATATGGTAAACATAATAAATGAAAGTTATTAAGAGGCTGTGGTTCCGAAATATCTTCAAATTTGAACGGTATGTGAAATTTGTTTTCATTTTTGAGTCACGTGCACAATTGTCCCCACTATTGGGCCCCATATCAGGGAATGTGACGAAAATCATACCCTCTAAGGATTATGTCCAGGCAACTAGGAACATAATACAATATATAAAGAACGCGAGATTGCCTTTTAATATCCTAGGGATGACCGTGACTGGCCTTATGGCCTACAAACTCGCCTAGACAATTGCGCAGACCAAACGAGTAGCAGTCTGAGCTGGGTCCACAGTGTTTGCAATAATGTTCTCTGGTCAGATACCACCTGTGGGACTGTTCAAAAGTGGTCTTAAATCTAAGAAGTGTGGTTATAGTCACTGTTTTCGAATTAAAATAAGTCGTCTCTCCGGAGATTCGAACTCACGCCAAAAAAAAAAAAAAAAACAGGAAAACGACCCTTCGAGAGCCTGGTAATTTTTTTTTTGTTTTTTTTTTGTTGGGGGGGGGGGGGGTTGTTTCGGATGCTTTTTTTGTAACAGGCTCGTCCTTCAGTGTTTTGCATTCCCCTACATTCTGATTCTAAGTAGGGCGGATATTATTCGAAAGTTGTTAGATATCTTACTAGAGGAAGCTAGGGGGAGGGTGGGCAGAGAGAGAATCTAGCGCTAGTAGTTAAGGATTGGGTGTCCCTCTAGGGACATTGAATGAATAACGTTTTAACAATGATAAGCTTCGATTTACGAATTGTGTAATACATAAAATAAATTAATGATAATTTTCTTTTTTATCTTTGAAAAACTGAGTCTGTTAGCAAAAGACTTCCATACGAATAACAATAATTAAAAAATAAAAAAAAAAAAACTTTGTATTTAGATCGTCGTAAATTTCCGCAAGCGAATGTACTATAGTGGTCTATTTATAGGCCACTCATAGCGTCAAATTTTCAGTATCGATTTTGTCTTAGTAGTAAAGTTTAGTCTGTTTCGTATTACACATGTTGTACATAACACGTTAGAAATTAAGTTTTTTAGACATTTTGTTTGATTTATTCATATATTTATCCCGTCAACACTTTAAAGGTCATTTTGGAGATGTTGCTTCCAATATTGGGGGACCCGATGAAATGACATCTCAAACCCTGCCCCCCAACGCGAGCGCAGGCTGGTCCCGGGTCGGCACCACCGAGTGGGGATGCCAAGGACAATTTCTATTTTTCATCCCCGCACTGTGGGGCCGAGCCGGGGGGTGGGGGGGGGGGCACATCGCGTTGTTATACGAGGTGACATTGGTATGTCGCAGCCAGTTGGGATTAAATTCTTTTGTGGTTGGGAGGCTTAATTTGGCAAATGGAGAATATTGATGTTTTAGGGTTGGGAGGCTTAATTTGCCAAAAAGAAAACTTTTTTGGGTCAAAATGAGGTGGGAAGCATAAATGGTTGAATGGGGCTTTCATGGCTGAAACAAAAAAGTCCATTCATCCTCCCTGCTGCTCAATATAGATATTTAGAGGCTTTGATGTGTGAATTTAAATGTTAATATAGAAGCTGTATTAATTACTTCGACCATTTACGCCACCTACATTGAATTACCCCTCGTTGGTCCCCTTAACAGGGAATGTGACGCCACTTGACACCTATCAGTAGTATGCCGATTCATTTAGCTTTATCGCATACAGAAGGAATTACAGATTTTTAGAGGATAAGAGGATGAAACTTAACATGCAAGACTCTTGGAATTAATTGACTATTCACATCACTTACCTGACTTTTCACCAATGTAGGGCGCCTTTGTTAGGGAATGTGACGCAATTGGACCCATTTTAAGAGTTTGCATTGACATCAGGCAACATGTTGAAAATAATGGATGACATGTATTTAGGGGCTGTATTCACACAAACATGGTAAACTTACATTTTGAACGATTTTGATTACTTACATGGAATTTCCCTTCTTTGGGTCTCATACTAAAGAATGTGACGCTACTTGACCCATTGTATGATTATGCCCTAACATCAGTCTATATGATAAACATAATAAATCAAAGACATTAAGAGGCCGTGTTTCCGACATATAATCAGTCTTGAATGGTATGTGATATTTGTTATCATTTTTGTCACCACAAAAGTACACTGATGCAGATGTCATAAGGATGCTGGAATATCTAATTGACAACATTTTCGTGGAGCTCAGTGGCCTATTATTTCAGCAAACAATTGGCATGACAATGGGTACTAATTGTGCACCGTTGCTTGCCGACTTGTTCTTGTACTCGCATGAGGCGGAGTTTGTACAAGGTCTCCTCAAAGCAGGCAAGAATCGCCTTGCACAACAATTCAATTTCACCTACAGATATATAGATGATTTATTGTCTCTGAAAAATGCTAAATTCGCAGAGTACTTGCAATTCATCTATCCATATGTTGAAATTTAGGGAAGAACAGAAACTGCAACCTCCTCCTCATACTTGGATTGTTATCTCTATATTGACAACGGGAAGCTTTCTACTGGGCTGTACGATAAACAAGATGACTTCAATTTTCCCATTGTTAACTTTCCCTTCCTGAGCAGTAATACCCCGTCTACACCAGCATATGGAGTTTACGTTTCACAGTTGATCGGTTATGCTAGAGCCTATTCCAAGTATCAGGACTTTATGGAACGTGGGAAGGTGCTCACTACCAGGTTGTTATGCCAGGGGTATCAAAAACAAACTCGTATCAACACTAAAGAAGTTCTATGGGAGGCACCATGATCTTGTTGATCCGTACAATGTGGCCATTTCCAGAATTATTTCTGATATGTTTGCCAATGGAAAGCCATAGGAAGACTTCCAAAATCTCGGACATACTCTTCTCGGCATTTACACCTTTTCTTCGTTTGTTGGGCATGGTGCGCGAAGCTTGCTTACCAAGTAATGCTTACTATCCGCGGACGCCTGATAACACTCTTCTGGACTCCATGTCTGTTGATCTGAACATTGATATTTGTCATTTTGTCTATGGACTAATGATTTTGGCTTAACGCTTTGGTACTACGACCTAAACTACCTTTGTGTTACTTGCATAATTGTCCCCTTATTGGGCCCCATATTAGGGACTGTGACGCGAATCGTACCCTCTGAAGATTATGCCTAGGCAACCAGCTGCATGTCTAACATAATATAGTACAGATATTTGGAGGCTTTGATGTGTGAATTTCAATGCAAATGTGACGCTGTATTGACCATTTACACCACTTATAATGAATATCCCCTCGCTTGTCCCTTTAACATGGAATGTGACCTCACTTGACCCCTATGAGTAGTATGCAGAGGCAATTAGCTTCATCGGTAAAAAACGAATAACAAATATTTAGAGGATGAGAGGCTGAAATATAACAAAACACCCAAGACTTGGCGAATTTATTGGCCATTTACATCCCTAACATGGCTTTTCCCCACTGTAGGGCCCCTATGTAAAGGAATGTGACGCAAATGGGCCCGTTTGAAAAGTGTGCGGAGGCACCAGGCAACATGTTAAATATAATGGATGACAAGTATCTAGAGGCTGGTGTGCTGCCGGTATTCTGCTAGACGGGAATAACTTTTTTAATATGGCAGTGGTATGGATATTGTTCGAGCAGCGGAACGTGGAGCCCAGCACTAGGGTGTGGCCCGGTCTGTACGATAGAAAGGTCGTCTTGGTACACGACCTTTCTAATGGGTCCCGAGGCATAACCTTTCTTATCCGGCCAGATTGGGATAAAAGATCATGTGTTGGACCTAAATGAGAGGTAATGTCAGACCCAAATGTGGCAGAGCCCAGAACCCTAGAGCGACTAGTGTGACCCAGTGTGAGTCACTTTGACCCCCTTTTCCTTCGCGAGGGTTTCCTGAACAAAAAATTAATTGTATAAATCACGACTGCAGTAAGGGCGAGGATTGCGGCCGTGTCAAAACGATTTAAGCAGGGTTCGAACAGCAAATCCTGGAGGGAGAACCTGGCTCAGCACCACCGTGGTGTGACCCGGTCTGTGTGAGATAGGGGTCCTGTAGACCCTGCTTGTGGGTATTACGGGATACCCTCTGTTATCCGGCTAGATGGGGATAAAAAGCCAAGGGTTGAACCCCTCTCACCCCTGGTCCGAGACCAGAAGCCTAGCGCTTGTGTGTGACCCAGTATGAATTATGAGGCCTTTTGATCTCTTTATTCTCCGCTGGATGGGCAACTCGGAATAACCGCCGTTATGCGCCCAGACAGGGATTTTTCTTCAGTAAGGAAGTGGTGTGGATTTTTCAACAGCAGAACCTGCAGGGAGAGCCAGGTCTAGCCCTGTGGTGAGACGCCATCTGAGTAGTAGAGGGGTCTTCTCGGTATCTGATCTTGCTAGTGCGTATCGCAATATAACCTCTGTTTTCCGGCCAAACTGGGATACAATACTAGGGCTGAACGTATGTGAGAAGTGAAGTCCACCTTCTGTGGCCGAGACCAGAAGGCTAGCTCTGGAGACAGACTCGGTGCGAGTCTTTTCGATACATCTACCTTCTGCAGCCTGAACATACCTGTATAACCACCGTTATTTGGCCATAAGGCAGCGGTATGGGTGTTCAAGCAGCGAAACCTGGAGGTTTTGTTTGTTTGATTTGAGGTATAAGGTCCTCGTCAACACTCTAAAGGTCATTTTAGAACCGTTGCTTACAATTCTGTAGGACTTTACCCGACAATGAGATAAAATGAGATCTCCAGCCCTGTCTCCCAATGAAACAAATAGGGTTTATAAGCATGGACGGTCCGACACTCACACCAATTTGCCTGGGCAAGCTTAGTATTCTATACCGCGACAGTGGTAAGGGCGCGGATTATGGTCATATAAAATCGATTTAAGCCCCCCCCCCCCCCAAGTGGAATTCTTTCCACTGACCGTTCCAGAACGGTTCTTCTGTGGCGGTTTATTTATGTTGTTGTTTGTTACTGACTATGTATATCACTTGTGTCTTTTTATTTTGGATGGCCATTTGGCCATTTTGTGGGAAAGTAACTGTCCTTATGGCCTTCGTTTGTTTAGGTTTCCATTTTTGGTCTGGTCGCTTCATGTTTGTGTTTCTTTCCCTTTGGTGTCTTTGATGGGTGGAGTAAGCCAATTGTATCGATTCCTGATCTTTGTTTTACTTCTACTTTAGTTCCTCTTAGCGGTTTACCAGTACTCGTGTGTGGATCAGACTCAGCTATGCGTGGAAGCATCATGCAGCCCATATATTTCTTCAAGCCCGGACGGGCGGAAACTTGGAGATAGTGTCAGGCCTAGCCCTAGCGTGTTATCCGGCTAGATGCGGATTCAAGACCATGGGGTGAACCAGTGCGAGAAGTGAAGTCCGATCCAACTATGGCTGACACCGGAAGCATAGTGCTAGGGCATTATGCAGTGTTAGTCCTTTATATGCCCTTTTATCCTCCGCAGGATGAGAAGCCGGGGATAAACTTTATGCTGTCAGATGGGGATACCTTACGGGTTGGAATTATGTGAGAAGCGAAATCCAACCCATGTGGCCGAACCCAGAAGGCTAGCACTGGAGATTGACTCAGTGTTTCGATACCTTATTCCTCCACAGCCTGAACATCCCGAGATAACCACCGTTATTTGGCCAGACAGGGATAACTTTAAGGCAGTGGTATGGATGTTCAAGCAGCGAAACCTTGAGATAGAGCCAGACCTAGCACTATGGTATTATCCGGCTAGATGCGAACACAAGACCATGAGTGAACCTTTGGGAGAAATGAAGTCCGACTCCAGGTGGCCGAGCCTAGAAACCTAGGGCTGGGTTGTGACCCAGGGCGAGTTGGGCGTTCCTTTTATATCTTAATCCACTGCCAGGTGAGCATCCTGGGATAACCTCCCTTATGCGGTCAGACGGGGATAACTTTCCATAAGGCACCGATATGGGTGTCCTAGCAGTGGAAAATTGGAAGAGAGCCAGGCCTAGCAATGACCTGTGACACGGTGTGTTTGGTAGAGGGGTCCTCTAGTTACCGGACCTGAAAGTGGGTATTGTAGGATAACATCTGTTATCCGGCTAGACGGGGATACAAGACCGGGGCGTGAACCTGTGTGAGATGCGTTCAGAACCCGATTTAGCCTAGAAACTAAGCGCTGGAATGTGACCCGGTGTTTACTTATTCAGATGTTTTGTCATCATAAACTTATTAATATGATATGGCTAAACATTCGAAAACATATAACAGTTAATATAATGGATGAGTCTTGGATTGAGCCTAGGCTAGGCCTATTAATGTTCTCTTCTGTGTGAGATGTGAATCCTTTTGATCTCTTTATCCTCCGAGGGCTCAGCACCCCGAGAGCGGTTAGAAGGGGATACCTTACCGTATTGTAGTAGTATGGGTGTCCAAGCGGAGGTAGAGCCAGCCTAGCAATGAGATGCGGGCCCTGCTAGTGTAAATCGCGATATAACCTCTGTTAACCGACTAGATAGGGATGCTAGACCATAGGCTGAACCTATGTGATAAGTGAAGTCCGACTTCTGTGTGGTCAATCCCAGAAGCCTAGCGGTTGGAAGTGACTCAGTGTTATTTGTGATCCATTTTGATCCCTTTATCCTCCGCGGGGTGAGCATCTCGGGATTATCCACGTTATGCGGAGAGACTGGGTAACTTTTCCGTTTGATATGTTCTATAAAAGGGTTATCCTTGGGAAGCAATGAATACACCATAGAACTGGAAAATATGAAGTGTGCATGTTTTCTGGGCCAGAATAGCTAGTTTCGGTCAATTAGGCCTCATCAGTGACCCTGGTATATGAATGTCTTTTGACGTGTCAACAGTATCAATTCTGATTCTGACAAGAAAATATAAACTACACTATGATGTAGGGCAGGGAGACTTTTTACGGCCGCCACGCATTCCCAGAAACCAGCTGTAGTTACGTTAAATATGTTCTATAAACGGGTTATCCTTTGGAAGCAATGAATACACCTTAGAACTTGAAAATAATAAGTGTGCGTGTTTTCTGGGCCAGACTAGCTAGTTTCGGTCAATTAGGCCTCATCAGTGACCCTCAATTTTTTTTTAAAAATTCCACAATGGAATCAATGATCCCAAAGGATAGGAATTTATAAACTACACTATAATGACTTATATGGGTGTTCGAGAAGTTGAACGTAACGTGGAGATAAATTCAGGCCTTGAACTGGGTATTGACCCGGTCTCTTTTGAGGTTCCTATGGGAACTGACCCTGTTCATGGGTATCGTGAGATAACCTCTGTTATCCTTCAAAACTGTGGGTATCGCGAGATAACCTGTTATTCGGCAAAACTGGGTTACAAGATCATGCGTTACTTGTATGAGAAATGAAGTTCGCACCGCCCACCCTGTGGCCAAGCCAATAAACCTGGCGCTGGGATGTCAACCAGTGTGAGTTGTGTGTTACTCTGCTCCCTTTATCCTCCACAGCAAAACCACCATTATTTTGCTAGATTGGGAGACCATTTCCATAAGGCAGTGGTATGGGTAGAGCAAGGCCTGCCACTAAGGTGATATCCGGCTAGATGCGGATACAAGACCATGGGGATGAACCTTTGTGAGACATGAAGTCCGACCCCGCCGACCGAGCCCAGAAGCCTAGCGCTGGGGTGTGACCCAGTATGACCTGTGAGTCCTTTGATCTCTTAATCCTCAGCCAGATGAGCATCCCGGGATAACCTCCCTTATGCGGCCACATGGGAATAACCTTTCATTAACGCAGTTGTAGGGATGTTCGAGCAGAGAAAACTTGAGGGAGAGCCATGCAGAACACTGAAGTGTGTCCCAGACTTTGTGGTAAAGGGGCCCTCTGGGTACCGGATCCTGATAGTTGGTATCGTTGGATAACCTCTGTTATCCGGCTTGATTACAATACAAGACCATTGGATCAACCTATGCGAGAAGCGAAGTCCGATCCCCCTGTGATCCAGCCCGGAAACATCGGGCTAGGGTGTTACATTGAATTAGTCATCAGTCCCTTTGATCCCTTTAGCCTCCGCGGGATGAGCATCCAGGGATAACCTCTATGCTGCCAGACGAGAATAACTTTCCATGAGGCAATGCTTTTCAGTGTTCGAGCAGCGGATCCTGGAGGGAAACCGGGCCTAGTACTATGCTATGACCCGTTCATTGTGGTAGAGGTGTCCTCTGGATAGGGACCCTGCTAGTAGGTATCACGGGATAACCTCTATTATTCGGCCTACCACAAGAACATGGGGTGAACCTATGCGAGAAGTGAAATCCGCCCACGCTGGACCGAGCCCAGAAGCCTAGCCTCTGAATACCTGTTATCCATTACATTTAACATGTTGCCTGATGCCTCTGCAAACTTTTCAAATGGATCCATTTGCGCCACATTCCCTTACATTGGGGACCTGGAGTGAGGAAAAGTCATGTTAGGGATGTAAATGGCCAATAAATTCACTAAGGCCTACATGTTTTGTTAAATTTCCTGTTAAGGGGACCCAACGAGAGATAATCCAATATAGGTGGTGTAAATGGTCGAAGTAATTAATGCATCTTCTACATTTACATTAAAATTCACACATCGAAGGCTCTAAATTGCTATATATTATTATATGAAACATGTTGCTAGTTGCCTAGTCATAATATTTAGAGGGTATGATTCGCGTCACATTCCCTAATATGGGGCCCAAAATGGGGACAATTATGCAAGTAACACAAAAAGATAACAAATTTCACACACCGTTCAGGTTTGAAAATATTTCGGAACAGCTTCTTAATATCTTTCATTTATTATGTTTATAGTATAGACTGATGTCAGAGCAAAATCGTACATATGGGTGAAGTAGCGTCACATTCCCTTGTATGGTACTCAAAGAGGGGAAATTCAGTGTTGATAAAAATCGTTATAAATGCAAGTTTTACACGTGGGTTCGAATTTCAGCCTCTCAGCCTCTAAATATCTGCAATTCGTTCTGTCAACAATAAAGCTAAATAACTCGGAATACTCTTTATAGGGATTAAGTGGCGTCCAATTCTCTGTTAAGGGGACCAACGAGGGGAAATTCAATATAGGTGTTATAAATGGTCGAAGTAAATCAACACAGCTTCTACATTAACATTAAAGTTCACACATCAAAACCTCTAAATATCTATATTGTATTATGTAAAACATGTTCCTAGTTCCCTGGACATAACTCTTAGAGGGAATGATTCGCGTCACATTTCCTGATAAGCGGCCCAATTGGGGGGGGGGGGGGAGGCGGGGGGGGGGGGGGGCAATTGTGCAAGTGATAAAAATGATAACAAATTTCACATACCGTTCTTCAAGTTTGAAAATATTTCGGAACCGCAGCCTCTTAATATCTTTCATTTATTATGTATACCATATAGACTGATGTCAGAGCAAAATCGTACATTGGGTGAAGTAGCGTCACATTCCCTAGAACGGGGTCCAAAGAGGGGAAATCCAGTGTACGTGCTGAAAATCGTTATAAATACAAGTTTAACACGTGGTTCGAATATCAGCCTCTTAGTCTCTAAATATCTGTAATTCGTTCTGTCAGCGAGAAAGCTAAATGACTCGGAATACTACTCATAGGGATCAACGAGGGGAAATTCAATATAGGTGGTGTAAATGGTCGAAGTAATTAATACAGCCTCTACATTTACATTAAAATTCACACATCAAAACATCTAAATATCTATATTGTATCATGTTAAACATGGTCCTGGTTGCCGGGACATAATCCTTAGAGGGTATGACTCGCGTCGCATTCCCTCATATGGGGCCCAATAGGGGGACAATTATGCAAGTGTATCAAAAATGATAAAAAAAATTCACATGCCGTTCAAATTTGAAAATATTTCGTAACCGGAGCCTCTTAATAATTTTCAGTTTTTATGTTTACCATATAGACAGGTGTCAGAGCAAGAGCGTTCTTTGGGTGAATTGGCGTCACATTCCCTAGTATAGGGCCCAAAGAGGGGAAATTCAGTGTAAGTGCTGAAAATCGTTATAAATGCCAGTTTTACGGGTGGGTTCGAATTTCAGCATCCCAGCCTCTAAATGCCTGTAAGCCTGTAAGCCATTATGTTTAACATGTTGCCTGCTGCCTGTTCACACTTTTCAAACGGGTCCATATGCGTCACATTCCCTTACATAGGGGCCCTGCAGTGAGGAAAAGCCATATTAGGGATGCCAATGTGGCCAATAAATTCACTAAGGCTTGCATGTTTTGTTAAATTTCCGCCTGTCAGTCTCTAAATATCTATAATTCGTTCTGTCGGCGATAAAGCTAAATGACTCGGAATACTGCTCATCAAGTTGCGTCCCATTCCCTGTTAAGTGGACCAACGAGGGGAAATTCAAATGGTCGAAGTAATTAATACAGCTTCTACATTTACATTAAAATTCACACATCAAAGCCTCTTAATATCTATATTGTATTATGTTAAACATGTTTCTAGTTGCCTGGACATAATCCTTAGAGGGTATGATTCGCGTCACAATACCTGTAAAGGGGACCAACGAGAGGAAATTCAATATAGGTGGTGTAAATGGTCGAAGTAATTAATACAGCCTCTAAATTTACATTAAAATTCACACTTCAAAGCCTCTAAATATCTATATTGTATTATGTTAAACATGTTCCTAGTTGACTGGACATAATCCTTAGACGGTATGATTGGCGTCACATTCCCTGATACTGGGCCCAAAAGGGGGGGGGGGTGGGGGGGGGGGGGCAATTATGCAAGTGACTCAAAAATGATAACAAATTTCACATACCGTTCTTCAAGTTTGAAAATATTTCAAAACCGCAGCCTCCTTTCATTTATAATGCTTACCATAAAGACTGATGTCAGAGCCAAATCGTACATTGGGTGAAGTAGCGTCACATTCCCTAGTATGGGGCCCAAAGAGAGGAAATTCATTGTGAGTGCTGAAAATCGTTATAAATGCCCTACAACATAGTCTAGATTATATTTTCTTGTCCTTTGAGATCATTGGTTCCTACATCATAGTGTAGATTATATTTTCTTGTCCTTTGGGATCATTGTTTCCATTGTGGAATTTCGAAAATATCTGATGGTCACTGATGAAGCCTTATTGGCTGAAACTAGCTAGTCTGGCTCAGAAAACATATACACTCCATATTTTTCAGTTCTGTTGTGTATTCCTTGCTTCCAAAGGATAACCCTTTTTATAGAACATATTTAACTTCACTACAGCTGGTGTGTGGGAATGTGTGGCGGCGGTAAAACGTGTCCCTACCCTACATCATAGTGTAGATTATATTTTCTTGTCCTTTGGGATCCTTGTTTCCATTGTGGAATGTCGAAAATATCTGAGGGTCACTGATGAGGCCTAATTGGCCGAAACTAGCTAGTCTGGCCCAGAAAACATGTACACTCGATATTTTTCAGTTCTGTGGTGTATTCCTTGCTTCCAAAGGATAACCCTTTTATAAAACATATTTAACTTCACTACAGCTGGTGTGTGGGAATGTGTGGCGGCGGTAAAACGTCTCCCTGCCCTACATGATAGTGTAGATTATATTTTCTTGTCCTTTGGGATCATTGTTTCCATTGTGGAATTTCGAAAATATCTGAGGGTCATTGATGAGGCCAAATTGGCCGAAACTAGCTAGTCTGGCCAAGAAAACATGTACACTCCATATTTTTCAGTTCTGTGGAGTATTCCTTGCTTCCAAAGGATAACCCTTTTATAGAACATATTTAACACTTGGTTTCGAATTTCAGCCCCTCAGCCTCTAAATATCTGTACTTCGTTCTGTCAGCGATAAACCTAAATGACTCGGCATACTACTTCTAGGGATAAAGTGACGTCACATTCCCTGTTAAGAGGAACAACGAGGGGAAATTCAATATAGGTGGTGAAAATGGTCGAAGTAATCAATACATCTTCTACATTTCCATCAAAATTCACACATCAAAGCCTCTAAATATCTATTTTGTATTATGTTAAACGTGTTGCATGTTGCCTGGGCATAATCTTTAAAGGGTATGATTCGCGTCACATTCCCTAATATGGGGCCAAATAGGGGGGCAAATATGCAAGTGCCTAAAACTGATAACATATTTCACTCACCGTTCAAGTTTGAAACTATTTCGGATTCGCGGCAACTTAATATCTTTCATTTATTATGTTTAACATATAGACTGATGTCAGGGCACACTCGTTCATTGGGTGAAGTAGCGTCACATTCCATAGCAATGGGCCCAAGAGGGGAAATTCAAAAAATGTACTTATCATACTACTCATATGGGTCGTGTGGCGTCACATTCCCTAATATGGGGCCAAATAGGGGGGGGGGGGGGCAATTATGCAAGTGGTTAGAAAATGAAAACATATTTCACATACCGTTTAAGTTTGAAAATATTTCGGAACCGCGGCCTCTTAATAACATTCATTTATTATGTTTAACATATAGACTGATGACAGGGCACAATCGTACATTGGGTGAAGTAGCATCACATTCCCTAGTGTGGGGCGTTAAGAGGGGAAATTCAAAGGAAATACTGAAAATCGTTAAAATGCAAGTTTAACAAGTGGGTTTGAATTTCAGCACCCCAACCTCTAAATACCCGTCAGCCATTATGTTAACATGTTGCCCGATGCCTCTGCACACTTTTCATACGGGTCCATTTGCGTCACATTCCCATACATAGGGGCCCTACAGTGGGGAAAGCCATGTGGGGGTGTAAATGGCCAACAAATTTGCAAAGTCTTGCATGTTTTGTTACATTTTAGCCTTTCAGCCTCTAGATATTTGTAATTCGTTCTCTTAGCGATAAAGCTAGATGCCTCAACACACTACCCATATGGGTCGTGAGACGTCGCATTCCCTAATATGGGGCCAAATAGGTGGTGGTTGGGGCATTTATGCAAGTGACTCAAGAGAGTAACATACAAGCGTATTTCACATAGCGTTCAAGTTTGAAAATAGTTCGGTACCGCAGTCTCTTAATAGCTTTCATTTATTATGTCTAACGTATAGACTGATGTCAGGGCACAATCGTACATTGGTTGAAGTAGCGTCACATTCCCTAGTATGGGGCCCAAAGAGGTGCGATTCAATGTAAGTTCTGAAAATCTTTGACTAATGCCAGTTTAACAAGTGGGTTTGAATTTCAGCACCACAGCCTCTAAATACCCGTCAACCATTATGTTTATTTCAGCACCACAGCCTCTAAATACCCGTCATCCATTATGTTTAACATGTTGCCTGATGCCTTGGCACACTTTTCATACGGGTCCATTTGCGTCACATTCCCTTACCAATAAATGGCCAATAAATTATTGCATCTTTTGTTGAATTTTAGCCTCTCAGCCTCTCAATAGCTGTAATTCGTTCTCTTAGCGATAAAGCTAGATGCCTAAACATACTACTCATATGGGTCAAGTGGCGTCACATTCCCTAATATGGGGCCAAATAGGGGGAGAATTATGCAAGTGACTAAAAAATGATAACATATTTCACATACCGTTCAAGTTTGAAACAATTTCGGAATCGCGGCCCATTAATATCTTTCATTTATTATGTTTAACATATAGACTGATGTCAGGGCCCAATCGTACATTGGGTGAAGTAGCGTCACAATCCCTAGTACGGGGCCCAAAGAGGGAAATTCAATGTAAGTACCAAAAATCGTTAAAAATGCAAGTTTTACAAGTGGGTTTGAATTTCAGCACCTCAGCCTCTAAATACACGTCATCCATTATGTTTAACATGTTGCCTGGTGCCTCTGCACACTTTTCATACAGGTACATTTGCGTAGGGGCCCGACAGTGGGGAAAGCCATCCTAGAGGTGTAAATGGCCAATTAATTCGCAAAGGCTTGCATGTTCTGTTGCATTTAGCCTCTCAGCCTCTAAATATCTGTAATTGGTTCTCTTAGAGATAAAGCTAGATGCCTCAACATACTACTCATATGGGTCAAGTGGCGTCACATTCCTTAATATGCCAAATTGTGAGACAATTATGCAAGTGACTCAAAAATGATAACATATTTCACATACTGTTCAAGTTTGAAACTATTTCGGAGCCGCGGACTCTTAATATCTTTCATTTATTATGTTAAACACACAGACTGATGTCAGGGCCCAATCGTACATTGGGTGAAGTAGCGTCACATTTCCCTAGTATGGAGAAAGAGGGGAAATTCATTGTACGTGCTGAAAAACGTTATAAATGCAAGTTTAACACTTGGGTTCGAATTTCAGCCTCTTAACCTCTAAATATCTGTAATTCGTTCTGTCAGCGAGAAAGCTAAATGACTCTACATACTACTCTTAGGGATCAAGTGGCGTCATATTCCCTCTTAAGGGGCCCATCGAGGGGAAATTCAATATAGGTGGTGTAAACGGTCGAAGTAATTTATACAGCCTCTACGTTTACATTAAAATTCACACATCAAAGCCTCTAAATATCTATATTGTATTATGTTAAACATATTCCTAGTTGCCTGGACATAATCATTAGAGGGTACGTTTCGCGTCATCTTCCCTTATATGGGGCCGAATAGGGGGACAATTATGCTAGTGACTCGAAAATGATAACACATTTCACATACCGTTCTAGTTTGAAGATATTTCGGAACCGCAGCCTCTTAATATCTTTCATTAATTATGTTAACCATATAGACGGATGTCAGAGCAAAATCGAACATTGGGTGAAGTAGCGTCACATTCCCTAGTATTGGGCCCAAAGAGGGGACATTCAGTGTACGTGCTGAAAATCGTTATAAATGCAAGTTTAACACGTGGGTTCGAATTTCAGCCTCTCAGCCTCTAATTATCTGTAAATCGTTCTGTCAGCGATAAAGCTGAATGAAAGGGCATACTGCTCATAGGGATCAAGTGGCGTCACATTCCCTGTAAAGGGGACCAACGAGCGGAAATTCAATATAGGTGGTGTAAATGGTCGCAGTAATTAATACATCCTCTATATTTACATTAAAATTTGCACATCAAACCCTCTAAATATCTATATTGAATTATATTAAACATGTTCCTAGTTGCCTGGACATAATCCTTAAAGGGTATGATTCGCGTCACATTCCCTGAAATGGGGCCCAATAGGGGAACAATTATGCAATTGACTAAAAATGATAACACATTTCATACACCGTTCAAATTGAAGATATTTCGGAAACGCAGCCTCTTAATAACTTTCATTTGTTATGTTTACCATATAGACTGATGTCAGAGCAAGATCGCATTTTGGGTGAATTGGCGTCACATTCCCTAATAGGGGCCCAAAGAGGGAAAATTCAGTGTAAGTGCTGAAAATCGTTATAAATGCAAGTTTAACATTTGGGTTCAAATTTCAGTCTCTAAATATCTGCAATTCGTTATGTCAGCGATAAAGCTAAATGACTCGGCATACTACTCATAGGGATCAAGTGGCGTCACATTCCCTGTTAAAGGGACCAACGAGGGGAAATTCAATATAGGTGGCGTAAATGGTCGAAGTAATTAATACAGCCTCTACATTTACATTATAATTCGAACATCAAAGAATCTATATATCTATATTGTATTATGTTAAACATGTTCCTAGTTGCCTGGACATAATCCTTAGAGGGTACGATTCGCGTTACATTCCCTGATATTGGGCCCAATAGGGGAACAATTATGCAATTGACTAAAAATGATAACACATTTCATACACCGTTCAAATTGAAGATATTTCGGAACCGTAGTCTCTTAATATCTTTCATTTATTATGTTTACCATATAGACTGATGTCAGAGCAAGATCGTACTTTGGGTGAATTGGCGTCACATTCCCTAGTATGGGGCCCATGGAGGGAAAATTCCGTATAAGTGCTGAAAATCGTAGGGTCAAGTGGCGTCACATTCCCTGTTAAGGGGACCGACAAGGGGAAATTCAATAAAGGTGGTGTAAATGGTCGAAGTAATTAATACAGCCTCTACATTTACATTAAAATTCACACATCAAACCCTCTAAATATCTATATTCTATTACAGTAAACTTGTTGCTAGTTGCCTGGATCTAATCCTTATAGGGTATGTTTCGCGTCACATTCCCTGATATGGGGCCCAATAGGGGGAACAATTATGCAAGTGACTCAAAAATGAAAACAAATTTCCTATGCCGTTCAAATTTGAAGATATTTCGGAACCGCAGCCTCTTAATACCTTTAATTTATTATGTTTACCATATGGACTGATGTCAGAGTAAGATCGTACTTAGGGTGAATTGGCGTCACATTCCCTAGTATGGGGCCCAAAGAGGGGAAATTCAGTGTAAGTGCTGTAAATCGTTATAAATGCAAGTTCCACACTCGGGTTCGAAATTCAGTCTCTCAGCCTCTAAATATCTGCAATTCGTTCTGTTAGCGATAAAGCTGAATGACTCGGCATACTACTCATAGGGATCAAGTGGCGTCACATTCCCTGTTAAGGGGACGAGCGAGGGGAAATTCAATATAGGTGGTGAAAATGGTCGAAGTAATTAATACAGCCTCTAAATTTCATTAAAATTCACACACCAAAGCCTCTAAATATCTATATTGTATTATAGTAAACTTGTTGCTAGTTGCCTGCATATAATCCTTAGAGGCTATGTTTTGCGTCACATTCCCTTATATGGGGCCCAATAGAGGGACAATTATGCTAGTGGCTCCAAAATGATAATACATTTCACATACCGATCAAATTTGAAACTATTTCGGAACCGCAGCCTCTTAATATCTTTTATTTATAATGTTTACCATATAGACTGATGTCAGAGCCTGGTGTAAATGTTCGGAGTAAATAATACAGCCTCTACATTTACATTAAAATTCACACATCAAAGCCTCTAAATATCTATATTGTATTATGTTAAACATGTTCCTAGTTGCCTAGACAAAATCCTTAGAGGGTATGATTTTGAAACTATTTCGGAACCGCAGCCTCTTAATATCTTTGGGTTCGAATTTCAGCCTCTCAGCCTCTAAATATCTGTAATTCGTTCTATCAGCGATAAAGCTAAATGTCTCAGCATACTACTAATAGTGATCAAGTGGCGTCACATTCCCTGTTAAGGTGACCGACGAGGGGGAATTCAATATAGGTGGTGTAAATGGTCGAAGTAATTAATACAGCCTCTACATTTACATTAAAATTCACTCATCAAAGCCTCTTAATATCTATATTGTATTATGTTAAACATGTTCCTAGTTGCCTAGACAAAATCCTTAGAGGGTATGATTTTGAAACTATTTCGGAACCGCAGCCTCTTAATATCTTTCATTTATTATGTTTACCATATAGACTGATGTCAGAGCAAAATCGTAAATTGGGTGAAGTAGCGTCACATTCCTTAGTATGGGGCCCAAAGAGGGGAAAATCAGTGTAAGTGCTGAAAATCGTTATAAACGCAAGTTTAACACGTGGGTTCGATTTTCAGCCTCTCAGCCTCTAAATATCTGCATTTCGTTCTGTCAGCGATAAAGCTAAATGACTCGGCATACTATTCATAGGGATCAAGTTGCGTCACATTCCCTGTTAAGGGGACCAACGTTATAAATGCAAGATTAACACTTGGGTTCGAATTTCAGCCTCTCAGCCTCTAAATATCTGTAATTCGTTCAATCAGCGATAAAGCTAAATGTCTCAGCATACTACTAATAGTGATCAAGTGGCGTCACATTCCCTGTTAAGGTGACCGACGAGGGGGAATTCAATATAGGTGGTGTAAATGGTCGAAGTAATTAATACAGCCTCTACATTTACATTAAAATTCACTCATCAAAGCCTCTAAATATCTATAATGTATTATGTTAAACACGTTCCTAGTTGCCGGGACATAATTCTTAGAGGGTAGGATATGCGTCACATTCCCTGATATGGGGCCCAATAGGGGGGACAATTATGCAAGTGACTCAAAAATGAAAACAAATTCCACATACCGTTCAAATTTGAAGATATTTCGGAACCGCAGCCTCTTAATACCTTTTTTTTATTATGTTTACCATATGGACTGATGTCAGAGTAAGATCGTACTTAGGGTGAATTGGCGTCACATTCCCTAGTATGGGGCCCAAAGAGGGGAAATTCAGTGTAAGTGCTGAAAATCGTTATAAATGCAAGTTCAACACTCGGGTTCGAAATTCAGCCTCTCAGCGTCTAAATATCTGCAATTCGTTCTGTTAGCGATAAAGCTAAATGACTCGGCATACTACTCATTTGGATCAAGTGGCGTCACATTCCCCGTTCAGGGGACCAACGAGGGGAAATTCAATATAGGTGGTGTAAATGGTCGAAGTAATTAATACAGCCTCGACATATACATTAAAATTCATACATCAAAGCCTCTAAATATCTTTATTGTATTACAGTAAACGTGTTGATAGTTGCCTGCATATAATCCTTAGAGGGTATGTTTTGCGTCACATTCCCTGATATGGGACACAATAGGGGGACAGTTATGCAAGTGACTCCAAAATGATAACCCATTTCACATATCGTTCGATTTTGAAACTATTTCGGAACCGCAGCCTCTTGATCAAGGGCACCAACGAGGGGAAAATCAATATAGGTGGTGTAAATGTTCGGAGTAAATATTACAGCCTCTACATTTACATTAAAATTCACAAATCAAAGCCTCTAAATATCTATATTGTATTATGTTACACATGTTCCTAGTTACCTAGACAAAATCCTTAGAGGGTATGATTTGCGTCACATTCCCTGATATGGGGCCCAATAGGGGGACAATTATGCGAGTGACTCCAAAATGATAACCCATTTCACATATCGTTCAATTTTGAAACTATTTCGGAACCGCAGCCTCTTAATATCTTTCATTTATTATGTTTACTAAAAATAGACTGATGTCAGAGTAAAATCGTACATTGGGTGAAGTAGCGTCACGTTCCCTAGTATGGGGCCCAAAGAGGGGAAATTCAGTGTAGGTGCTGAAAATCGTTATAAATGCAAGTTTAACACGTGGGTTCGATTTTCAGCCTCTCAGCCTCTAAATATCTGCATTTCGTTCTGTCAGCGATAAAGCTAAATGACTCGGCATACTACTTATAGGGATCAAGTGGCGTCAAATTCCCTGTTAAGGGGGCCAACGAGGGGAAAATCAATATAGGTGGTGTAAATGTTCGGAGTAAATAATACAGCCTCTACATTTACATTATAATTCACACATCAAAGCCTCTAAATATCTATATTGTATTAGGTTAAACGTGTTCCTAGTTGCCTAGACAAAATCCTGAGAGGGTATGATTTGCGTCACATTCCCTGATATGGGGCCAAATAGGGGGACAATTATGCGAGTGACTCCAAAATGATAACCCATTTCACATATCGTTCAAATTTTGAAACTATTTCGGAACCGCAGCCTCTTAATATCTTTCATTTATCATGTTTACCATATAGACTGATGTCAGAGCAAAATCGTACATTGGGTGAAGTAGCGTCACATTCCCTGATATGGGGCCCAATTGCGGGGCAATTATGCGAGTGACTCCAAAATGATAACCCATTTCACATATCGTTCAATTTTGAAACTATTTCGGAACCGCAGCCTCTTGATATCTTTCATTTATCAAGTTTACCATATAGACTGATGTCAGAGCAAAATCGTACATTGGATGAAGTAGCGTCACATTCCCTAGTATGGGGCCCAAAGAGGGGAAATTCAGTGTAAGTGCTGAAAATCGTTAAAAACGCTAGTTTAACACGTGGGTTCGATTTTCAGCCTCTCAGCCTCTAAATATCTGCATTTCGTTCTGTCAGCGATAAAGCTTAATGACTCGGCATACTATTCATAGGGATCAAGTTGCGTCACATTCCCTGTTAAGGGGACCAACGAGGGGAAAATCAATATAGGTGGTGTAAATGTTCGGAGTAAATAATACAGCCTCTACATTTACATTAAAATTCACACATCAAAGCCTCTAAATATCTATATTGTATTAGGTTAAACATGTTCCTAGTTGCCTAGACAAAATCCTGAGAGGGTATGATTTGCGTCACATTCCCTGATATGGGGCCCAATAGGGGACAATTATGCGAGTGACTCCAAAATGATAACCCATTTCACATATCGTCCAATTTTGAAACTATTTCGGAACCGCAGCCTCTTGATATCTTTCATTTATCATGTTTACCATATAGACTGATGTCAGAGCAAAATCGTACATTGGGTGAAGTAGCGTCACATTCCCTAGTATGGGGCCCAAAGAGGAGAAAATCAGTGTAAGGGCTGAAAATCGTTATAAACGCAAGTTTAACACGTGGGTTCGATTTTCAGCCTCTCAGCCTCTAAATATCTGCATTTCGTTCTGTCAGCGATAAAGCTAAATGACTCGGCATACAATTCATAGGGATCAAGTTGCGTCACATTCCCTGTTAAGGGGACCAACGAGGGGAAAATCAATATAGGTGGTGTAAATGTTCGGAGTAAATAATACAGCCTCTACATTTACATTAAAATTCACACATCAAAGCCTCTAAATATCTATATTGTATTAGGTTAAACATGTTCCTAGTTGCCTAGACAAAATCCTGAGAGGGTATGATTTGCGTCACATTCCCTGATATGGGGCCCAATAGGGGGACAATTATGCGAGTGACTCCAAAATGATAACCCATTTCACATATCGTTCAAGTTTGAAACTATTTCGGAACCGCAGCCTCTTAATATCTTTCATTTATCATGTTTACCATATAGACTGATGTCAGAGCAAAATCGTACATTGGGTGAAGTAGCGTCACATTCCTTAGTATGGGGCCCAAAGAGGGGAAAATCAGTGTCAGTGCTGAAAATCGTTATAAACGCAAGTTTAACACGTGGGTTCGATTTTCAGCCTCTCAGCCTCTAAATATCTGCATTTCGTTCTGTCAGCGATAAAGCTAAATGACTCGGCATACTATTCATAGGGATCAAGTTGCGTCACATTCCCTGTTAAGGGGACCAACGAGGGGAAAATCAATACAGGTGGTGTAAATGTTCGGAGTAAATAATACAGCCTCTACATTTACATTAAAATTCACACATCAAAGCCTCTAAATATCTATATTGTATTAGGTTAAACATGTTCCTAGTTGCCTAGACAAAATCCTGAGAGGGTATGATTTGCGTCACATTCCCTGACATGGGGCCCAATAGGGGGACAATTATGCGAGTGACTCCAAAATGATAACCCATTTCACATATCGTTCAATTTTGAAACTATTTCGGAACCGCAGCCTCTTAATATCTTTCATTTATCAAGTTTACCATATAGACTGATGTCAGAGCAAAATCGTACATTGGGTGAAGTAGCGTCACATTCCCTAGTATGGGGCCCAAAGAGGGGAAATTCAGTGTAAGTGCTGAAAATCGTTAAAAACGCAAGTTTAACTCGTGGGTTCGATTTTCAGCCTCTCAGCCTCTAAATATCAGCATTTCGTTCTGTCAGCGATAAAGCTTAATGACTCGGCATACTATTCATAGGGATCAAGTTGCGTCACATTCCCTGTTAAGGGGACCAACGAGGGGAAAATCAATATAGGTGGTGTAAATGTTCGGAGTAAATAATACAGCCTCTACATTTACATTAAAATTCACACATCAAAGCCTCTAAATATCTATATTGTATTAGGTTAAACATGTTCCTAGTTGCCTAGACAAAATCCTGAGAGGGTATGATTTGCGTCACATTCCCTGATATGGGGCCCAATAGGGGTACAATTATGCGAGTGACTCCAAAATGATAACCCATTTCACATATCGTTCAATTTTGAAACTATTTTGGAACCGCAGCCTCTTAATATCTTTCATTTATCATGTTTACCATATAGACTGATGTCAGAGCAAAATCGTACATTGGGTGAAGTAGCGTCACATTCCCTAGTATGGGGCCCAAAGAGGGGAAAATCAGTGTAAGTGCTGAAAATCGTTATAAACGCAAGTTTAACACGTGGGTTCGATTTTCAGCCTCTCAGCCTCTAAATATCTGCATTTCGTTCTGTCAGCGATAAAGCTAAATGACTCGGCATACTATTCATAGGGATCAAGTTGCGTCACATTCCCTGTTAAGGGGACCAACGAGGGGAAAATCAATACAGGTGGTGTAAATGTTCGGAGTAAATAATACAGCCTCTACATTTACATTAAAATTCACACATCAAAGCCTCTAAATATCTATATTGTATTAGGTTAAACATGTTCCTAGTTGCCTAGACAAAATCCTGAGAGGGTATGATTTGCGTCACATTCCCTGACATGGGGCCCAATAGGGGGACAATTATGCGAGTGACTCCAAAATGATAACCCATTTCACATATCGTTCAATTTTGAAACTATTTCGGAACCGCAGCCTCTTGATATCTTTCATTTATCAAGTTTACCATATAGACTGATGTCAGAGCAAAATCGTACATTGGGTGAAGTAGCGTCACATTCCCTAGTATGGGGACCAAAGAGGGGAAATTCAGTGTAAGTGCTGAAAATCGTTAAAAACGCAAGTTTAACACGTGGGTTCGATTTTCAGCCTCTCAGCCTCTAAATATCAGCATTTCGTTCTGTCAGCGATAAAGCTTAATGACTCGGCATACTATTCATAGGGATCAAGTTGCGTCACATTCCCTGTTAAGGGGACCAACGAGGGGAAAATCAATATAGGTGGTGTAAATGTTCGGAGTAAATAATACAGCCTCTACATTTACATTAAAATTCACACATCAAAGCCTCTAAATATCTATATTGTATTAGGTTAAACATGTTCCTAGTTGCCTAGACAAAATCCTGAGAGGGTATGATTTGCGTCACATTCCCTGATATGGGGCCCAATAGGGGTACAATTATGCGAGTGACTCCAAAATGATAACCCATTTCACATATCGTTCAATTTTGAAACTATTTCGGAACCGCAGCCTCTTAATATCTTTCATTTATCATGTTTACCATATAGACTGATGTCAGAGCAAAATCGTACATTGGGTGAAGTAGCGTCACATTCCCTAGTATGGGGCCCAAAGAGGGGAAAATCAGTGTAAGTGCTGAAAATCGTTATAAACGCAAGTTTAACACGTGGGTTCGATTTTCAGCCTCTCAGCCTCTAAATATCTGCATTTCGTTCTGTCAGCGATAAAGCTAAATGACTCGGCATACTATTCATAGGGATCAAGTTGCGTCACATTCCCTGTTAAGGGGACCAACGAGGGGAAAATCAATACAGGTGGTGTAAATGTTCGGAGTAAATAATACAGCCTCTACATTTACATTAAAATTCACACATCAAAGCCTCTAAATATCTATATTGTATAAGGTTAAACATGTTCCTAGTTGCCTAGACAAAATCCTGAGAGGGTATGATTTGCGTCACATTCCCAGACATGGGGCCCAATAGGGGGACAATTATGCGAGTGACTCCAAAATGATAACCCATTTCACATATCGTTCAATTTTGAAACTATTTCGGAACCGCAGCCTCTTAATATCTTTCATTTATCATGTTTACCATATAGACTGATGTCAGAGCAAAATCGTACATTGGGTGAAGTAGCGTCACATTCCTTAGTATGGGGCCCAAAGAGGGGAAAATCAGTGTAAGTGCTGAAAATCGTTATAAACGCAAGTTTAACACGTGGGTTCGATTTTCAGCCTCTCAGCCTCTAAATATCTGCATTTCGTTCTGTCAGCGATAAAGCTAAATGACTCGGCATACTATTCATAGGGATCAAGTTGCGTCACATTCCCTGTTAAGGGGACCAACGAGGGGAAAATCAATACAGGTGGTGTAAATGTTCGGAGTAAATAATACAGCCTCTACATTTACATTAAAATTCACACATCAAAGCCTCTAAATATCTATATTGTATTAGGTTAAACATGTTCCTAGTTGCCTAGACAAAATCCTGAGAGGGTATGATTTGCGTCACATTCCCTGACATTGGGCCCAATAGGGGGACAATTATGCGAGTGACTCCAAAATGATAACCCATTTCACATATCGTTCAATTTTGAAACTATTTCGGAACCGCAGCCTCTTAATATCTTTCATTTATCATGTTTACCATATAGACTGATGTCAGAGCAAAATCGTACATTGGGTGAAGTAGCGTCACATTCCCTAGTATGGGGCCCAAAGAGGGGAAATTCAGTGTAAGTGCTGAAAATCGTTAAAAACGCAAGTTTAACACGTGGGTTCGATTTTCAGCCTCTCAGCCTCTAAATATCAGCATTTCGTTCTGTCAGCGATAAAGCTTAATGACTCGGCATACTATTCATAGGGATCAAGTTGCGTCACATTCCCTGTTAAGGGGACCAACGAGGGGAAAATCAATATAGGTGGTGTAAATGTTCGGAGTAAATAATACAGCCTCTACATTTACATTAAAATTCACACATCAAAGCCTCTAAATATCTATATTGTATTAGGTTAAACATGTTCCTAGTTGCCTAGACAAAATCCTGAGAGGGTATGATTTGCGTCACATTCCCTGATATGGGGCCCAATAGGGGTACAATTATGCGAGTGACTCCAAAATGATAACCCATTTCACATATCGTTCAATTTTGAAACTATTTCGGAACCGCAGCCTCTTAATATCTTTCATTTATCATGTTTACCATATAGACTGATGTCAGAGCAAAATCGTACATTGGGTGAAGTAGCGTCACATTCCCTAGTATGGGGCCCAAAGAGGGGAAAATCAGTGTAAGTGCTGAAAATCGTTATAAACGCAAGTTTAACACGTGGGTTCGATTTTCAGCCTCTCAGCCTCTAAATATCTGCATTTCGTTCTGTCAGCGATCAAGCTAAATGACTCGGCATACTATTCATAGGGATCAAGTTGCGTCACATTCCCTGTTAAGGGGACCAACGAGGGGAAAATCAATACAGGTGGTGTAAATGTTCGGAGTAAATAATACAGCCTCTACATTTACATTAAAATTCACACATCAAAGCCTCTAAATATCTATATTGTATTAGGTTAAACATGTTCCTAGTTGCCTAGACAAAATCCTGAGAGGGTATGATTTGCGTCACATTCCCAGACATGGGGCCCAATAGGGGGACAATTATGCGAGTGGCTCCAAAATGATAACCCATTTCACATATCGTTCAATTTTGAAACTATTTCGGAACCGCAGCCTCTTAATATCTTTCATTTATCATGTTTACCATATAGACTGATGTCAGAGCAAAATCGTACATTGGGTGAAGTAGCGTCACATTCCTTAGTATGGGGCCCAAAGAGGGGAAAATCAGTGTAAGTGCTGAAAATCGTTATAAACGCAAGTTTAACACGTGGGTTCGATTTTCAGCCTCTCAGCCTCTAAATATCTGCATTTCGTTCTGTCAGCGATAAAGCTAAATGACTCGGCATACTATTCATAGGGATCAAGTTGCGTCACATTCCCTGTTAAGGGGACCAACGAGGGGAAAATCAATACAGGTGGTGTAAATGTTCGGAGTAAATAATACAGCCTCTACATTTACATTAAAATTCACACATCAAAGCCTCTAAATATCTATATTGTATTAGGTTAAACATGTTCCTAGTTGCCTAGACAAAATCCTGAGAGGGTATGATTTGCGTCACATTCCCTGACATTGGGCCCAATAGGGGGACAATTATGCGAGTGACTCCAAAATGATAACCCATTTCACATATCGTTCAATTTTGAAACTATTTCGGAACCGCAGCCTCTTAATATCTTTCATTTATCATGTTTACCATATAGACTGATGTCAGAGCAAAATCGTACATTGGGTGAAGTAGCGTCACATTCCCTAGTATGGGGCCCAAAGAGGGGAAATTCAGTGTAAGTGCTGAAAATCGTTAAAAACGCAAGTTTAACACGTGGGTTCGATTTTCAGCCTCTCAGCCTCTAAATATCTGCATTTCGTTCTGTCAGCGATAAAGCTTAATGACTCGGCATACTATTCATAGGGATCAAGTTGCGTCACATTCCCTGTTAAGGGGACCAACGAGGGGAAAATCAATATAGGTGGTGTAAATGTTCGGAGTAAATAATACAGCCTCTACATTTACATTAAAAATCACACATCAAAGCCTCTAAATATCTATATTGTATTAGGTTAAACGTGTTCCTAGTTGCCTAGACAAAATCCTGAGAGGGTATGATTTGCGTCACATTCCCTGATATGGGGCCCAATAGGGGGACAATTATGCGAGTGACTCCAAAATGATAACCCATTTCACATATCGTTCAATTTTGAAACTATTTCGGAACCGCAGCCTCTTAATATCTTTCATTTATCATGTTTACCATATAGACTGATGTCAGAGCAAAATCGTACATTGGGTGAAGTAGCGTCACATTCCTTAGTATGGGGCCCAAAGAGGGGAAAATCAGTGTAAGTGCTGAAAATCGTTATAAACGCAAGTTTAACACGTGGGTTCGATTTTCAGCCTCTCAGCCTCTAAATATCTGCATTTCGTTCTGTCAGCGATAAAGCTAAATGACTCGGCATACTATTCATAGGGATCAAGTTGCGTCACATTCCCTGTTAAGGGGACCAACGAGGGGAAAATCAATACAGGTGGTGTAAATGTTCGGAGTAAATAATACAGCCTCTACATTTACATTAAAATTCACACATCAAAGCCTCTAAATATCTATATTGTATTAGGTTAAACATGTTCCTAGTTGCCTAGACAAAATCCTGAGAGGGTATGATTTGCGTCACATTCCCTGACATGGGGCCCAATAGGGGGACAATTATGCGAGTGACTCCAAAATGATAACCCATTTCACATATCGTTCAATTTCGAAACTATTTCGGAACCGCAGCCTCTTGATATCTTTCATTTATCAAGTTATCCATATAGACTGATGTCAGAGCAAAATCGTACATTGGGTGAAGTAGCGTCACATTCCCTAGTATGGGGCCCAAAGAGGGGAAATTCAGTGTAAGTGCTGAAAATCGTTAAAAACGCAAGTTTAACACGTGGGTTCGATTTTGAGCCTCTCAGCCTCTAAATATCTGCATTTCGTTCTGTCAGCGATAAAGCTTAATGACTCGGCATACTATTCATAGGGATCAAGTTGCGTCACATTCCCTGTTAAGGGGACCAACGAGGGGAAAATCAATATAGGTGGTGTAAATGTTCGGAGTAAATAATGCAGCCTCTACATTTACATTAAAATTCACACATCAAAGCCTCTAAATATCTATATTGTATTAGGTTAAACATGTTCCTAGTTGCCTAGACAAAATCCTGAGAGGGTATGATTTGCGTCACATTCCCTGATATGGGGCCCAATAGGGGGACAATTATGCGAGTGACTCCAAAATGATAACCCATTTCACATATCGTTCAATTTTGAAACTATTTCGGAACCGCAGCCTCTTAATATCTTTCATTTATCATGTTTACCATATAGACTGATGTCAGAGCAAAATCGTACATTGGGTGAAGTAGCGTCACATTCCTTAGTATGGGGCCCAAAGAGGGGAAAATCAGTGTAAGTGCTGAAAATCGTTATAAACGCAAGTTTAACACGTGGGTTCGATTTTCAGCCTCTCAGCCTCTAAATATCTGCATTTCGTTCTGTCAGCGATAAAGCTAAATGACTCAGCATACTATTCGTAGGGATCAAGTTGCGTCACATTCCCTGTTAAGGGGACCAACGAGGGGAAAATCAATACAGGTGGTGTAAATGTTCGGAGTAAATAATACAGCCTCTACATTTACATTAAAATTCACACATCAAAGCCTCTAAATATCTATATTGTATTAGGTTAAACATGTTCCTAGTTGCCTAGACAAAATCCTGAGAGGGTATGATTTGCGTCACATTCCCTGACATGGGGCCCAATAGGGGGACAATTATGCGAGTGACTCCAAAATGATAACCCATTTCACATATCGTTCAATTTTGAAACTATTTAGGAACCGCAGCCTCTTAATATCTTCCATTTATCATGTTTACCATATAGACTGATTTCAGAGCAAAATCGTTCATTGGGTGAAGTAGCGTCACATTCCCTAGTATGGGGCCCAAAGAGGGGAAATTCAGTGTAAGTGCTGAACATCGTTAAAAACGCAAGTTTAACACGTGGGTTCGATTTTCAGCCTCTCAGCCTCTAAATATCTGCATTTCGTTCTGTCAGCGATAAAGCTTAATGACTCAGCATACTATTCATAGGGATCAAGTTGCGTCACATTCCCTGTTAAGGGGACCAACGAGGGGAAAATCAATATAGGTGGTGTAAATGTTCGGAGTAAATAATACAGCCTCTACATTTACATTAAAATTCACACATCAAAGCCTCTAAATATCTATATTGTATTAGGTTAAACATGTTCCTAGTTGCCTAGACAAAATCCTGAGAGGGTATGATTTGCGTCACATTCCCTGATATGGGGCCCAATAGGGGGACAATTATGCGATTGACTCCAAAATGATAACCCATTTCACATATCGTTCAATTTTGAAACTATTTCGGAACCGCAGCCTATTAATATCTTTCATTTATCATGTTTACCATATAGACTGATGTCAGAGCAAAATCGTACATTGGGTGAAGTAGCGTCACATTCCTTAGTATGGGGCCCAAAGAGGGGAAAATCAGTGTCAGTGCTGAAAATCGTTATAAACGCCTCTAAATATCTGCATTTCGTTCTGTCAGCGATAAAGCTAAATGACTCGGCATACTATTCATAGGGATCAAGTTGCGTCACATTCCCTGTTAAGGGGACCAACGAGGGGAAAATCAATACAGGTGGTGTAAATGTTCGGAGTAAATAATACAGCCTCTACATTTACATTAAAATTCACACATCAAAGCCTCTAAATATCTATATTGTATTAGGTTAAACATGTTCCTAGTTGCCTAGACAAAATCCTGAGAGGGTATGATTTGCGTCACATTCCCTGACATGGGGCCCAATAGGGGGACAATTATGCGAGTGACTCCAAAATGATAACCCATTTCACATATCGTTCAATTTTGAAACTATTTCGGAACCGCAGCCTCTTAATATCTTTCATTTATCATGTTTACCATATAGACTGATGTCAGAGCAAAATCGTACATTGGGTGAAGTAGCGTCACATTCCTTAGTATGGGGCCCAAAGAGGGGAAAATCAGTGTCAGTGCTGAAAATCGTTATAAACGCAAGTTTAACACGTGGGTTCGATTTTCAGCCTCTCAGCCTCTAAATATCTGCATTTCGTTCTGTCAGCGATAAAGCTAAATGACTCGGCATACTATTCATAGGGATCAAGTTGCGTCACATTCCCTGTTAAGGGGACCAACGAGGGGAAAATCAATACAGGCGGTGTAAATGTTCGGAGTAAATAATACAGCCTCTACATTTACATTAAAATTCACACATCAAAGCCTCTAAATATCTATATTGTATTAGGTTAAACATGTTCCTAGTTGCCTAGACAAAATCCTGAGAGGGTATGATTTGCGTCACATTCCCTGACATGGGGCCCAATAGGGGGACAATTATGCGAGTGACTCCAAAATGATAACCCATTTCACATATCGTTCAATTTTGAAACTATTTCGGAACCGCAGCCTCTTGATATCTTTCATTTATCAAGTTTACCATATAGACTGATGTCAGAGCAAAATCGTACATTGGGTGAAGTAGCGTCACATTCCCTAGTATGGGGCCCAAAGAGGGGAAATTCAGTGTAAGTGCTGAAAATCGTTAAAAACGCAAGTTTAACTCGTGGGTTCGATTTTCAGCCTCTCAGCCTCTAAATATCAGCATTTCGTTCTGTCAGCGATAAAGCTAAATGACTCGGCATACTATTCATAGGGATCAAGTTGCGTCACATTCCCTGTTAAGGGGACCAACGAGGGGAAAATCAATACAGGTGGTGTAAATGTTCGGAGTAAATAATACAGCCTCTACATTTACATTAAAATTCAC
The DNA here is from genome assembly GCA_963580285.1 of Lucinisca nassula. Classification (NCBI taxonomy): domain Eukaryota; kingdom Metazoa; phylum Mollusca; class Bivalvia; order Lucinida; family Lucinidae; genus Lucinisca; species Lucinisca nassula. The sequence continues at coordinate 103,052,233 of OY757012.1, read as the reverse complement.
ACATCAAAGCCTCTAAATATCTATATTGTATTAGGTTAAACATGTTCCTAGTTGCCTAGACAAAATCCTGATATGATTTGCGTCACATTCCCTGACATGGGGCCCAATAGGGGGACAATTATGCGAGTGACTCCAAAATGATAACCCATTTCACATATCGTTCAATTTTGAAACTATTTCGGAACCGCAGCCTCTTGATATCTTTCATTTATCAAGTTTACCATATAGACTGATGTCAGAGCAAAATCGTACATTGGGTGAAGTAGAGTCACAGTCCCTAGTTTGGGGCCCAAAGAGGGTAAATTCAGTGTAAGTGCTGAAAATCGTTAAAAACGCAAGTTTAACACGTGGGTTCGATTTTGAGCCTCTCAGCCTCTTAATATCTGCATTTCGTTCTGTCAGCGATAAAGCTTAATGACTCGGCATACTATTCATAGGGATCAAGTTGCGTCACATTCCCTGTTAAGGGGACCAACGAGGAGAAAATCAATATAGGTGGTGTAAATGTTCGGAGTAAATAATGCAGCCTCTACATTTACATTAAAATTCACACATCAAAGCCTCTAAATATCTATATTGTATTAGGTTAAACATGTTCCTAGTTGCCTAGACAAAATCCTGAGAGGGTATGATTTGCGTCACATTCCCTGATATGGGGCCCAATAGGGGGACAATTATGCGAGTGACTCCAAAATGATAACCCATTTCACATATCGTTCAATTTTGAAACTATTTCGGAACCGCAGCCTCTTAATATCTTTCATTTATCATGTTTACCATATAGACTGATGTCAGAGCAAAATCGTACATTGGGTGAAGTAGCGTCACATTCCTTAGTATGGGGCCCAAAGAGGGGAAAATCAGTGTAAGTGCTGAAAATCGTTATAAACGCAAGTTTAACACGTGGGTTCGATTTTCAGCCTCTCAGCCTCTAAATATCTGCATTTCGTTCTGTCAGCGATAAAGCTAAATGACTCAGCATACTATTCGTAGGGATCAAGTTGCGTCACATTCCCTGTTAAGGGGACCAACGAGGGGAAAATCAATACAGGTGGTGTAAATGTTCGGAGTAAATAATACAGCCTCTACATTTACATTAAAATTCACACATCAAAGCCTCTAAATATCTATATTGTATTAGGTTAAACATGTTCCTAGTTGCCTAGACAAAATCCTGAGAGGGTATGATTTGCGTCACATTCCCTGACATGGGGCCCAATAGGGGGACAATTATGCGAGTGACTCCAAAATGATAACCCATTTCACATATCGTTCAATTTTGAAACTATTTAGGAACCGCAGCCTCTTAATATCTTCCATTTATCATGTTTACCATATAGACTGATTTCAGAGCAAAATCGTTCATTGGGTGAAGTAGCGTCACATTCCCTAGTATGGGGCCCAAAGAGGGGAAATTCAGTGTAAGTGCTGAACATCGTTAAAAACGCAAGTTTAACACGTGGGTTCGATTTTCAGCCTCTCAGCCTCTAAATATCTGCATTTCGTTCTGTCAGCGATAAAGCTTAATGACTCAGCATACTATTCATAGGGATCAAGTTGCGTCACATTCCCTGTTAAGGGGACCAACGAGGGGAAAATCAATATAGGTGGTGTAAATGTTCGGAGTAAATAATACAGCCTCTACATTTACATTAAAATTCACACATCAAAGCCTCTAAATATCTATATTGTATTAGGTTAAACATGTTCCTAGTTGCCTAGACAAAATCCTGAGAGGGTATGATTTGCGTCACATTCCCTGATATGGGGCCCAATAGGGGGACAATTATGCGATTGACTCCAAAATGATAACCCATTTCACATATCGTTCAATTTTGAAACTATTTCGGAACCGCAGCCTATTAATATCTTTCATTTATCATGTTTACCATATAGACTGATGTCAGAGCAAAATCGTACATTGGGTGAAGTAGCGTCACATTCCTTAGTATGGGGCCCAAAGAGGGGAAAATCAGTGTCAGTGCTGAAAATCGTTATAAACGCCTCTAAATATCTGCATTTCGTTCTGTCAGCGATAAAGCTAAATGACTCGGCATACTATTCATAGGGATCAAGTTGCGTCACATTCCCTGTTAAGGGGACCAACGAGGGGAAAATCAATACAGGTGGTGTAAATGTTCGGAGTAAATAATACAGCCTCTACATTTACATTAAAATTCACACATCAAAGCCTCTAAATATCTATATTGTATTAGGTTAAACATGTTCCTAGTTGCCTAGACAAAATCCTGAGAGGGTATGATTTGCGTCACATTCCCTGACATGGGGCCCAATAGGGGGACAATTATGCGAGTGACTCCAAAATGATAACCCATTTCACATATCGTTCAATTTTGAAACTATTTCGGAACCGCAGCCTCTTAATATCTTTCATTTATCATGTTTACCATATAGACTGATGTCAGAGCAAAATCGTACATTGGGTGAAGTAGCGTCACATTCCTTAGTATGGGGCCCAAAGAGGGGAAAATCAGTGTCAGTGCTGAAAATCGTTATAAACGCAAGTTTAACACGTGGGTTCGATTTTCAGCCTCTCAGCCTCTAAATATCTGCATTTCGTTCTGTCAGCGATAAAGCTAAATGACTCGGCATACTATTCATAGGGATCAAGTTGCGTCACATTCCCTGTTAAGGGGACCAACGAGGGGAAAATCAATACAGGCGGTGTAAATGTTCGGAGTAAATAATACAGCCTCTACATTTACATTAAAATTCACACATCAAAGCCTCTAAATATCTATATTGTATTAGGTTAAACATGTTCCTAGTTGCCTAGACAAAATCCTGAGAGGGTATGATTTGCGTCACATTCCCTGACATGGGGCCCAATAGGGGGACAATTATGCGAGTGACTCCAAAATGATAACCCATTTCACATATCGTTCAATTTTGAAACTATTTCGGAACCGCAGCCTCTTGATATCTTTCATTTATCAAGTTTACCATATAGACTGATGTCAGAGCAAAATCGTACATTGGGTGAAGTAGCGTCACATTCCCTAGTATGGGGCCCAAAGAGGGGAAATTCAGTGTAAGTGCTGAAAATCGTTAAAAACGCAAGTTTAACTCGTGGGTTCGATTTTCAGCCTCTCAGCCTCTAAATATCAGCATTTCGTTCTGTCAGCGATAAAGCTTAAGACTCGGCATACTATTCATAGGGATCAAGTTGCGTCACATTCCCTGTTAAGGGGACCAACGAGGGGAAAATCAATATAGGTGGTGTAAATGTTCGGAGTAAATAATACAGCCTCTACATTTACATTAAAATTCACACATCAAAGCCTCTAAATATCTATATTGTATTAGGTTAAACATGTTCCTAGTTGCCTATACAAAATCCTGGGAGGGTATGATTTGCGTCACATTCCCTGATATGGGGCCCAATAGGGGGACAATTATGCGAGTGACTCCAAAATGATAACCCATTTCACATATCGTTCAATTTTGAAACTATTTCGGAGGCGCAGCCTCTTAATATCTTTCATTTATCATGTTTACCATATAGACTGATGTCAGAGCAAAATCGTACATTGGGTGAAGTAGCGTCACATTCCTTAGTATGGGGCCCAAAGAGGGGAAAATCAGTGTAAGTGCTGAAAATCGTTATAAACGCAAGTTTAACACGTGGGTTCGATTTTCAGCCTCTCAGCCTCTAAATATCTGCATTTCGTTCTGTCAGCGATAAAGCTAAATGACTCGGCATACTATTCATAGGGATCAAGTTGCGTCACATTCCCTGTTAAGGGGACCAACGAGGGGAAAATCAATACAGGTGGTGTAAATGTTCGGAGTAAATAATACAGCCTCTACATTTACATTAAAATTCACACATCAAAGCCTCTAAATATCTATATTGTATTAGGTTAAACATGTTCCTAGTTGCCTAGACAAAATCCTGAGAGGGTATGATTTGCGTCACATTCCCTGACATGGGGCCCAATAGGGGGACAATTATGCGAGTGACTCCAAAATGATAACCCATTTCACATATCGTTCAATTTTGAAACTATTTCGGAACCGCAGCCTCTTGATATCTTTCATTTATCAAGTTTACCATATAGACTGATGTCAGAGCAAAATCGTACATTGGGTGAAGTAGAGTCACAGTCCCTAGTTTGGGGCCCAAAGAGGGTAAATTCAGTGTAAGTGCTGAAAATCGTTAAAAACGCAAGTTTAACACGTGGGTTCGATTTTGAGCCTCTCAGCCTCTTAATATCTGCATTTCGTTCTGTCAGCGATAAAGCTTAATGACTCGGCATACTATTCATAGGGATCAAGTTGCGTCACATTCCCTGTTAAGGGGACCAACGAGGAGAAAATCAATATAGGTGGTGTAAATGTTCGGAGTAAATAATGCAGCCTCTACATTTACATTAAAATTCACACATCAAAGCCTCTAAATATCTATATTGTATTAGGTTAAACATGTTCCTAGTTGCCTAGACAAAATCCTGAGAGGGTATGATTTGCGTCACATTCCCTGATATGGGGCCCAATAGGGGGACAATTATGCGAGTGACTCCAAAATGATAACCGATTTCACATATCGTTCAATTTTGAAACTATTTCGGAACCGCAGCCTCTTAATATCTTTCATTTATCATGTTTACCATATAGACTGATGTCAGAGCAAAATCGTACATTGGGTGAAGTAGCGTCACATTCCTTAGTATGGGGCCCAAAGAGGGGAAAATCAGTGTAAGTGCTGAAAATCGTTATAAACGCAAGTTTAACACGTGGGTTCGATTTTCAGCCTCTCAGCCTCTAAATATCTGCATTTCGTTCTGTCAGCGATAAAGCTAAATGACTCGGCATACTATTCGTAGGGATCAAGTTGCGTCACATTCCCTGTTAAGGGGACCAACGAGGGGAAAATCAATACAGGTGGTGTAAATGTTCGGAGTAAATAATACAGCCTCTACATTTACATTAAAATTCACACATCAAAGCCTCTAAATATCTATATTGTATTAGGTTAAACATGTTCCTAGTTGCCTAGACAAAATCCTGAGAGGGTATGATTTGCGTCACATTCCCTGACATGGGGCCCAATAGGGGGACAATTATGCGAGTGACTCCAAAATGATAACCCATTTCACATATCGTTCAATTTTGAAACTATTTCGGAACCGCAGCCTCTTAATATCTTTCATTTATCATGTTTTCCATATAGACTGATTTCAGAGCAAAATCGTACATTGGGTGAAGTAGCGTCACATTCCCTAGTATGGGGCCCAAAGAGGGGAAATTCAGTGTAAGTGCTGAAAATCGTTAAAAACGCAAGTTTAACACGTGGGTTCGATTTTCAGCCTCTAAATATCTGCATTTCGTTCTGTCAGCGATAAAGCTTAATGACTCGGCATACTATTCATAGGGATCAAGTTGCGTCACATTCCCTGTTAAGGGGACCAACGAGGGGAAAATCAATATAGGTGGTGTAAATGTTCGGAGTAAATAATACAGCCTCTACATTTACATTAAAATTCACACATCAAAGCCTCTAAATATCTATATTGCATTAGGTTAAACATGTTCCTAGTTGCCTAGACAAAATCCTGAGAGGGTATGATTTGCGTCACATTCCCTGATATGGGGCCCAATAGGGGGACAATTATGCGAGTGACTCCAAAATGATAACCCATTTCACATATCGTTCAATTTTGAAACTATTTCGGAACCGCAGCCTCTTAATATCTTTCATTTATCATGTTTACCATATAGACTGATGTCAGAGCAAAATCGTACATTGGGTGAAGTAGCGTCACATTCCTTAGTATGGGGCCCAAAGAGGGGAAAATCAGTGTAAGTGCTGAAAATCGTTATAAACGCAAGTTTAACACGTGGGTTCGATTTTCAGCCTCTCAGCCTCTAAATATCTGCATTTCGTTCTGTCAGCGATAAAGCTAAATGACTCGGCATACTATTCATAGGGATCAAGTTGCGTCACATTCCCTGTTAAGGGGACCAACGAGGGGAAAATCAATACAGGTGGTGTAAATGTTCGGAGTAAATAATACAGCCTCTACATTTACATTAAAATTCACACATCAAAGCCTCTAAATATCTATATTGTATTAGGTTAAACATGTTTCTAGTTGCCTAGACAAAATCCTGAGAGGGTATGATTTGCGTCACATTCCCTGACATGGGGCCCAATAGGGGGACAATTATGCGAGTGACTCCAAAATGATAACCCATTTCACATATCGTTCAATTTTGAAACTATTTCGGAACCGCAGCCTCTTAATATCTTTCATTTATCATGTTTACCATATAGACTGATGTCAGAGCAAAATCGTACATTGGGTGAAGTAGCGTCACATTCCTTAGTATGGGGCCCAAAGAGGGGAAAATCAGTGTAAGTGCTGAAAATCGTTATAAACGCAAGTTTAACACGTGGGTTCGATTTTCAGCCTCTCAGCCTCTAAATATCTGCATTTCGTTCTGTCAGCGATAAAGCTAAATGACTCGGCATACTATTCATAGGGATCAAGTTGCGTCACATTCCCTGTTAAGGGGACCAACGAGGGGAAAATCAATACAGGTGGTGTAAATGTTCGGAGTAAATAATACAGCCTCTACATTTACATTAAAATTCACACATCAAAGCCTCTAAATATCTATATTGTATTAGGTTAAACATGTTTCTAGTTGCCTAGACAAAATCCTGAGAGGGTATGATTTGCGTCACATTCCCTGACATGGGGCCCAATAGGGGGACAATTATGCGAGTGACTCCAAAATGATAACCCATTTCACATATCGTTCAATTTTGAAACTATTTCGGAACCGCAGCCTCTTAATATCTTTCATTTATCAAGTTTACCATATAGACTGATGTCAGAGCAAAATCGTACATTGGGTGAAGTAGCGTCACATTCCCTAGTATGGGGCCCAAAGAGGGGAAATTCAGTGTAAGTGCTGAAAATCGTTAAAAACGCAAGTTTAACACGTGGGTTCGATTTTCAGCCTCTCAGCCTCTAAATATCTGCATTTCGTTCTGTCAGCGATAAAGCTTAATGACTCGGCATACTATACATAGGGATCAAGTTGCGTCACATTCCCTGTTAAGGGGGCCAACGAGGGGAAAATCAATATAGGTGGTGTAAATGTTCGGAGTAAATAATACAGCCTCTACATTTACATTAAAATTCACACATCAAAGCCTCTAAATATCTATATTGTATTAGGTTAAACATGTTCCTAGTTGCCTAGACAAAATCCTGAGAGGGTATGATTTGCGTCACATTCCCTGATATGGGGCCCAATAGGGGGACAATTATGCGAGTGACTCCAAAATGATAACCCATTTCACATATCGTTCAATTTTGAAACTATTTCGGAACCGCAGCCTCTTAATATCTTTCATTTATCATGTTTATGTTTAACATATACACTGATGTCAGGGTACAATCGTATATTGGGGAAGTAGCTTCACATACCCTTGTATGGGCCCCGAAGAGGGAAATTCAATGTAGGTACTTAAAATCGTTAAAAATACAAGTTTAACAAGTGGGTTTAAATTTCAGCAACCCCGCCTCTAAAAACCAGTCCCCCATTATGTTTAACATGTTGCCTGATGCCTCTGCATACTTTTCATACGGGTCCATTTTCGTCACATTCCCTTACATAGGGGCCCTACAGTGGGGAAAGCCATGTTAGGGGTGTAAATGGCCAATACATTCGCAAAGTCTTGCATGTATTGTTAAGTTTCAGCCTCTCAGCCTCTAAATATCTGTAATTCGTTCTGTCAGCGATAAAGCTAAATGCCTCATCATACTACTCATAGGGCTCAAATGGCGTCACATTCCCTGTTAAGGGGCCCAACGAGGTGAAATTCATTATAAGTGGTGCAAATGGTCGAAGTAATCAATACAGTTCAACAATTACATTAAAATTCACACACCAAAACCTCCAAATATCTATATTATATAAAGTTAAACATGCAGCTGATGGGATAGGCATATTCTTCAGAGGGTATGATTCGCGTCACATTCCCCATATATGGGGCCCAGTAGGGGACAATTATACAAGTGACACAAAGATGATAACAAATATCACATACCGTTCAAGATTGATTATACTTCGGAACCCCGACCTGTTGATATCTTTCATATAATATGTTTATCATTTAGAATGATGTCAGTGCATAATCATACAATAGGTCAAGAAGCGTCACATTCTTTTGTATGGGGCCCAAAGAAGGGAAATTCCATTTAACTAATTAAAATCGTTCAAAATGCACGTTTAACATGTATATGTGAATTTCGGCACCCAAGCCTCTAAATACCTGTCATCCATTATGTTCAACATGTTGCCTGATTTCTATGCACACTCTTAAAATGGGTACGATTGCGTCACATTCCCTTACACGAGGGCCTACAGTTGGGGAAAAGTCATATAAGGGATGTAAATGGCCAATAAATTCGCAAAGTCTTGAACGTTGTGTTAAATTTCATCATCTCATCCTCTGAATATCCGAAATTCGTTCTCTAGGCGATAAAGCTAGATGCCTCGGCATACTTCTCACGTGGCTCATGTAGCGTCACATTCACTGTCAATGGGACTAACGAGGGGAAATTCATTATAGGTTATATAAATGGTCGAAGGCATTAATACTGCTTTAAATTTACATTTAAATTCACACAACAAATATGTTCTAGAAATGTGTTATCCTTTGGGACAAGTAATACACCACAGAACTAAAAAATATGAAGTGTACATGTTTTCTGGGCCAGACTGGCTAGTTTCGGCCATTTAGGCCTCATCTGTGACCCTCAAATATTTTCAAGATTCCACATTGGAATCAATGATGCCAAAGGACAAGAAAATATAAACTACACTATAATGTAGGACAGGGAGACTTTTTAGTGTCGTTAAATAGTGCTATAAATGGATTATGAAGCCTCTAAATATCTGTATTGTATATAGGTCATTTTGGAGGCGTTGCTTCCAATTTTGTAGGACTTTTACCCGACATCGAGATGAAATGACATCTCAAGCCCTGTCGCCCAATGAAACCAATAGGGTTTGTAATCATGGACGGGCCGATTCGCACCACTTTGCCTGGGCAGCCTTAGGTCCTCTAAGAGGTTTACCAGTACTCGTGTGCGGTCGGTTTCAGCTCTGCGTGGAAGCATCATGCAGCCAATCTATTTATTCAAGCCCCGATGGGCGGGGGCTGCGTGTAATTACAGTAGGGATCTTTAACCTGCACAGGGGATGGTTCTCTCGGGGGGGGGGGGGGGGTCTCCATTTAACGTCCCAATCCAAAGGACTGTGCACTTGTGGCATTCATCCCTAAAAATGATGCCAATGGACCTTGTTCGGACACCGCAAGTTTATTACCGCTGCCGAAAATCGAACCGATGGCCTCTAGCAAATACACTAACCACTGAGCTACCACACTCCACAGCGGTTGTGGTCCATGAAACAGAGACGTACGTATGCGGGCAAAAAATTAACACTGGTGATACATCAAAAGACAGTGATTCGTCACTTGTATATATGGCATTCAAATGAAAGGCTGATGGCGCGTAAACAAATAATAGAAGAAAATATATGGTCTGTGGTATTTGTTACGTCTCCCTCACGCCTAATTAGGTCATTTTGGTGACGCTGCTTCCAATTTTTATAAACTTTAACCGGATATTGAGATGAAATGGCATCTCAAATCCTGCCGCCCAATGAAATCAATACGTTTTATATGAATGAACGGTCCAATTAGCACCACTCTTTCTCGACAGGCTTAGAAAATATTTGAGGGTCACTGATGAGGCCTATTTGGCCGAAATTATATATCTAGTCTGGCCCAGAAAACATGCACGCCCAGTCCTTGCTTATTTATAGAATGTATTAGATCTAGACCTTCTAAGCGGTTCACAAGTACTCGTGTGCGGTGGGTTACAGCACTACGTGGAAGCACCATGCAGACCAATTTTTTTCTCCAGGCACCGAATTGGGCTGCATGATGCTTCCACGCAGAGCTGAATCCGGCCGCACACGAGTACTGGTAAACCGCTTAGAGGATCTAAGCCTGCACAAGCAAAGCGGTGCGAGTTGGATCGTCCATGCTTATAAACCCTGTTGGTTTTATTGGGCGACAAGGCTTTAGATGTCATTTCATCTCATTGTCGGGTAAAAGTCCCACAAATCTGGAAGCAACGTCTCCAAAATGGTCTATAAAGTGCTGACGGGGACGTTAAAAATCAAATGAAACAAACAAATAGAAGATGGGCGAGGTCTGGCTATTTTACTTTCTGTTCCGTGATTTAGCACCGCACCTTGCATTATTTAACGTCGGTCCGTGCATAGATCTCACTCATACTCACGAAGACAAGTGCTTAATTATTTTGTTGTATATACAAAAGATTTTACATCTAAACACAAATGAAAGAGGAAAAAGTATCAATAAATGCTCGAAATACAGTCCTTTATTGTAATAACTATATTCAAAATACGGGTAATTTATAATTCAAGGGAAGTAATTAAAGATTACATGTTTATTGTATGTGGTACCGGATTTTAGTTAATTTGTCCGGTCTGTGCATGCGGTCTGTGCCTGCTGTCTTGATTTTAGCGCCATTGAGCGCCTGGCTGACAAGACAGTTCCCCCACAAGATCTTTTCCCGCCACGGTCCAAACTGGGTTCCCCTTAAATAGCGAAAAGGATTGCTTTTCGCGAAAAGGCTTCCTTTTCGCGGAAAGGGCTTTACCTTAAATAGCGAATTGGACTTTTTTTCTAAAATGATCCATATAATTGATGTGGTGAATTTGGATGTTCTGGGGTGCGAGAAGTCTAACTAAAAGGCGAACCCGGAAGTGACGTATCAGGCTATGATTTCTTGGACAAAAAGCTCGTGCAGGACGCCATTTAAAAACTGCTGCCACAGGCAAGGGCAATCAGGGTCTCGGGGGCAAACTTTGGAGCAGACAAGAAAACCCTTATCAAAATGTATACAGCACTCATAAGAAGCAACATTGATTATGGCTGCCAAGCATACGCGTCTGCGGCGCCCTCACACCTGAAAAAACAAGAGGCCCAAGAGGGCCTGTCGCTCCACCGGCTAACTTCAGACAATTGTCGTATTTATTACATTAACAAATGGTATACTAGTGGACTTTTCTATTGCTATATGTTGGACCAGTCCATTTGTCATATAAGGGGTGTCAGGCCTATTTTATTTTCTATTTTTGATGGAAAATTCTGTTAGCAAATAGTGCAGGCCCTGATCAGACATGGTGTTCTGTGGGGTCTGATCTGGGCCAGCACTGTTTGCCAAGGTACCCATTTAGGGTTTTCCCGCATGCAATGGGTAAAAAAGAAACAAGTGATCCACCCAAGGAATGTCCATTCTATATTTTTTGGACCCCAGAGCCATGGTTGGCAGGATTTATGTGAGTGACCATTTGGCATTGCTCCGTTCTAAATATCTTAAGCTCTGGGCCTTATGGTTTCAGAGAAGACGACTTTTTTTTAAGTTTTTCCTATTATAAGTCTATGGGAACTAATATGCCTCTGGGCGTGACCAATTTTTTACCCCAGGGGCATTGTTGGCAGGATCTATTTGAGTGACCACTTGACGTTGCTGCATACTTAATATCTAAGCTCTGGGCACTGATGGTTTCAGAGAAGATTTTTGTCAGTTTTTCCCAGTATAAGTCTATGGGAGCTTATGGGCCTCAGGGTGTGGCCAATTTGGACCCCAGGGGCATAGTTGACAGGATTTATGCAGATGAATACTTCAAGTTGCTACATACTAAGCTCTTGGCCTTATGGTTTCAGAGGAGAAAAGTTTCAAGATTTTGTCATTATTAGTCTATGGGAGCTACTAAGCACCGGGGCGTTGCCAATTTGGACTCAAGAGTCATAGTTCGCAGGACTTAGTAGGTGACCACATACCTTTGCTACATATATACTACAGTTCAACCTGTATTAAGCAAGTGCCTAAGGGATAGTCAAAATATGCTTGCTTAAGACAGGTTCTTGCTTAATACAGGTGAAATTTAACACATCTGCCTTTCTTGGGAACTGAATGCCTGCTTGCTTAAGACAGGTTGCTTGCTTAATAGAGGTGGCCACTAAGACAGGTTTTACTGTAAATGTCTTAGCGTTAGGCTTTATGGTTTCAGAGAAGAAGTTTTTCCGTTTATTGGTCTATGGAAGCTAATGAGCCAAAGGTGGTGGCCATGGCGGCCATGTTTTTTGTCTGATCAAAATTTCTTCAATGAATCTGACAATGGTAGACACAAGGAACATTCATGAAAATTAAGAACGAAATCCATTTTGCGGTTTTGGAGGAGAAGATTAAAAAAAAAAAAAAAAAAAAAGATCCCTTTATGAGTCTATGGAAGCTAATTAGCCAATGGGCGTGTCCATGGCGGCCATGTTTTTTGTCTGATCAAAATTGCTTCAAGGAATCTGACAGAGGTCCTACCAAGGAACATTCATGCAAAGTAAGAATGAAATCCATTACGTTGAGCGGTTTTGGAGGAGAAGGTTTTTAAAACTTTTCCCCATATAAGTTTTTGAAAGCGAATGAGCCAAGGGGCATGGCCATGGCAGTTATGTGGGGTATGGCCATGGCCATGGTGGCCATGTTTCTTGCCTGATCCGAATTTCTTCAAGGAATCTGACAGAGGTCCACCCAAGGAACATTCATGCAAAATAAGAATAAAATCCATTGAGCGGTTTTGGAGGAGAAGATTTTTAAATATTTTTTTTTGCTTTCGATGCCATTTTGTTCTGCATGTAACAAAATTCTTTGAAGGAATTCAGAAGAGGACTATGTGAGAAACATTCCTGTGAAGTTTGGTTACAATCGACCAAGTAGTTAAGGAGGAAATGTTTAAAGAAAAAAGTTAACGCACGGATGCACAACCGCACAGACGCACAGCAGACACAGGGCCATAACATATAACATAAGACCCGCCGGTCTTTGGCCAGTGGAGCTAAAAAATGAACAGATTTATGTTTTTATTTCTTTATTTATTTATTTTTTCCTTTCCTCCGTCGGATTCGGTATGCCTCCCTTTTCAACTAAGCCATTTTAACCCTCAGGGATCTGGAGAACTGTTGACACTGTAGTATAATTAGGTCTAATAAATCAATCTCCCTCAGTATTTTGAATTTATTTTGAAACATCAAGTCGTATAAATAGAGTTTGTGTTGAAAACATCAGTTCTATCACCAGTGTGATGGGCATGTGAAATTTCTGATGTTTTGAATTTTAGAATGACAATTTGTAGGTGGACCTCTATAGATATGTGATAGTCAGCAAAATTGGAGGAGATTAATTCAGATACAGGAAGGTACTTTTAAATAAATAAATAAATAAATAAATAAACAAGAACTTTTAAAGAAGAGAAGACTTTTTTAACATTACACTACATGTTATATAGTGAAAATAAACCCCGCCCACTGCAGCCATGTTTTATGTCGGATCAAAATTTCTTCAAGGAATCTTACAGAGGTCCACCCAAGGAACATGCATGCCAAATAACTATGAAATAAAACAAGAACTTTTGCAGAAAATATTTTCAGCATTACACTATATTTTATATAGTGAAAATAAGCCTCGCCCATGGCGGCCATGTTTTTTTGTAAGATCAAATTTTTTTCAAGGAATCTGACAACAGTCCACCCAAGGACAATTCATGCAAATTACAATGAAATCCCACAAGTACTTTTGCAGAAAATGATTTTTTAGCATTACGTTATATGTTAAATAGTGAAAATAAGACCCACCCATGGCGGCCATGTTTTTTGTCGGATCAAAATTTCTTCAAGGAATCTAAAAGAGGTCCACCCAAGGAACATTCATGCAAAATAAAAACAAGGCATCGCATGCGATACAAATCCCCTCGCACTAGACAACTTCGTGTGTGGAAAACACTGAAATGGCAAAAGTCCAACTTGCTTGAGATATTATCATATGCAACATTTGTGTAAAGTTTGTTTAAAAATCCTCCAATAAATGTACATTCTAGAGTGATGACGTTTCTCTAAAAATAGCCATAGTGACCTTGACTTGAGGCCATGACCATGAAAGTAGATCTTGCTCAAGATATTATCATAAGCATCTTTTGTGTGAAGTTATATTAAAATCTGTTAATAAATGTAGGCGGTAGAGCGATGACAAAGTTTTTCTAAAGATAGCCACAGTGACCTTGACTTTGAGGTCATGACCTTGAAAGTCGAAGTAAGTCGAGATATTATCATAAGAAACATTTGTGTGAAGTTCTATAACAATCCATCATTAAATGTAGGCGCTAGAGCGATGACAAAGTTTTTCTAAAAATAGCCACAGTGACCTTGACCTTGAAAGTCTAAATAGCTCGAGATATTGTCATAAGGAACATTTGTGTGAAGTTATATTGAAATTTGTGAAAAAATGTAGTCACTATAGCAATGACAAAGTTTTTCTAAAAATAGCCACAGTGACCTTGACCTTGAAAGTCAAACTCGCTCGAGGTATTGTCATAAGGAACAATTGTGTGAAGTTATATTGAAATGGATGAAGAAATGTAAGCGCTAGAGCCATGACAAAGTTTTTCTAAAATAGCCACAGTGACCTTGACCTTGAAAGTGGAACTCACTAGAGATATTGTTATAAGGAACATTTGTGTGAAGTAATATTGAAATTGGTGAAAAAATGTAAGCCCTAGAGCAATGACGAAGTTTTTCTAAAAATAGCCACAGTGACCTTGACCTTGAAAGAAGAACTCGTTCGAGGTATTGTCATAAGCAACATTTGTGTGAAGTTATATTGAAATCAGTGAAGAAATGTAGGCGCTAGAGCGATAACAAAGTTTTCTAAAAAATAGCCATAGTGACCTTGACCTTGAAAGTCGAAATGGTGAGATATTGTCATAAGGAACATTTGTGTGAAGTTATATTGAAATCGATGAAGAAATGTAAGCGCTAGAGGGATGACGAAGTTTTTCTAAAAATAGACACAGTGACCTTGACCTTGAAAGTGGAACTCGCTAGAGAAATTGTCATAAGGAACATTTGTATGAAGTTATATTGAAATTGGTGAAGAAATGTAATACTAGAGCGATGACAAAGTTTTTCTAAAAAAATAGCCACAGTGACCTTGACCTTGACCTTGAGGCCTTGACATTGATAGTCGAACCCGCTTGAGATATTGTCATAAGGAACATTTGTGTGAAGTTATATTGAAATCAGTGAAGAAATATAGGCGATACAGCGATGACAAAGTTTTTTCTAAAACTAGCCACAGTGACCCTGACCTTGAGGCCATGAGTTGGAAAGTCGAACTCGCTGGAGATATTTTTATAAGGAACATTTGTGTGAAGTTATATTGAAATTTGTGAAGAAATGTAGGCGCTAGAGCGATAAAAATGTTTTTCTAAAAATAGCCAAAGTGACCTTGACCTTGAGGTCATGACCTTGAAAGTCCAACTCCCTCAAGATATTGTCATAAGGAACATTTGTGTGAAGTTATATTGAAATCAGTGAAGAAATGTAGGAGCTAGAGCGATGACAAAGTTTTTCTAAAAATAGCCACTGTGACCTTGACCTTGAAGCCATGACCTTGAAAGTAGAACTCGCTCAAGATATTTTTGCAAGGATCATTTGTGTGAAGTTATATTGAAATTGGTGAAGAAATGTAAGCGCTAGAGCGATGACAATGTTTTTCTAAAAATAGCCACAGTGACCTTGACCTTGAGGTCATGACCTTGAAAGTCCAACTCGCTCGAGATATTTTTATAAGGATCATTTGTTTGAAGTTATATTGAAATTGGGGGAGAAATGTAGGCGCTAGAGCCAAGACAAAGTTTTTCAAAAAATAGCCAGAGTGACCTTGACCTTGAGGTCATGACCTTGAAAGTCGATCTTGCTCCAGATATTGTCGTAAGGAACGTTTGTGTGAAGTTATATTAAAATCGGTCAAGAAATGTAGGCACTAGAGGGATGACAAAAGTACGTACGTACGTACGTGGCGCTAGAGCGATGACAAAAGTACGTACGTACGTGGCGCTAGAGCGATGACAAAAGTACGCACGTACACGTACGGGACAAATGCTATATCCCCCCTTACAACTATGTTGTGCGAGGGGATAATGAAATCCAACAGGTGGGTTTGGAGGAGAAGATGTTTAAAGATTTTTAATTTTTTGTGTGGATTTGTTGCCATGGCAACCAGAGTTCTGGGTGTAACAAAATTCTATGAAGGAATTTAGAAGAGGACTAAGTAAGGAACATTCCTGTGAAGTTTGGATACAATTGGCCCAGTACTTTAGGAGGAGAAGATGTTTTAGCATTACACTATATGTTAAATAGGGAAAATAAGCCCCGCCCATGGCGGCCATGTTTTTTGTCGGATCAAAATTTCTTCAAGGAATCTGAAAGGGGTCCACCCAAGGAACATTCATGCAAAATAAAAATGAAATCCAACAGGTGGTTTTGGAGGAGAAGATTTTTAAAGATTTTTAATATTTTGTGTTGTTTTGTTGCCATGGCAACCAGAGTTCTGGGTGTAACAAAATTCTATGAAGGAATTTAGAAGAGGACTAAGTAAGGAACATTCCTGTGAAGTTTGGTTACAATGGACCCAATAGTTTAGGAGGAGAAGATGTTTTAGCATTACACTATATGTTAAATAGGGAAAATAAGCCCCGCCCATGGCGGCCATGTTTTTTGTCGGATCAAAATTTCTTCAAGGAATCTGAAAGAGGTCAACCCAAGGAACAGTCATGCAAAATAAAAATGAAATCCAACAGGTGGTTTTGGAGGAGAAGATTTTTAAAGATTTTTAATTTTTTTTTGGTTTTGTTGCCATGGCAACCAGAGTTCTGGGTGTAACAAAATTCTTTGAAGGAATTTAGAAGAGGACTATGTAAGGAACATTCCTGTGAAGTTTGGTTACAATTGGCCCAGTAGTTTAGGAGGAGAAGATGTTTAAAGAAAAAGTTAACGCACGGACGCACGGACGCACGAACGCACGACGTACACAGGGCCATGACAATAGCCCCGCTGGCCTTCGGCCAGTGGAGCTAACTAGATAGCATACAGGCCCAGCCCTCCGAATCGCTACTGGGGCATACAGGGGAACGCGGAACCTGAACCTGGAGATTGAATGCAGCGTCATGCCCCTGCACCTGCGGAGGGATGAACTGCAACTCAAGTACTGGGCCCGCTCAAGCAGTCTTAGGGAAAGTCTCCCCATAAACGAAATGATCGCCGACACGCCCAATCATGTTAAAAGAGATAGGTTAAGAGGAAAGATCCCCTATATTATCAAAGACCAGGACCGAATTAAAAACCATGACCTCGAGCAGGTCAAAACAGCGGAAAAAACATATCCGGAAGTTTTTAACTTAAGAAGCCTATGCGCAAAAACAACACTAACGAGTGTCATAAAGAAAAATGAAACATAACAGAAAAAATGCAATGAGACCGCAGAATCACACATCAGTGAAAACTATAAGCAAGCGCTTAAAATTTTCACTGATGGAAGCAAAGATGCTGACAAAAAAGAAACGGGGTGTGCTTTCACAATACCAGAATTAAACTTCGACCAAAAATTCAAACTTAACCAGCACCTCACAGTCTACACTGCATAATTTATAGCCATACAAAAAGCTTTGGAATGGATACAGGAACAAACGCCCGATAGTGTTGTTATACTGACAGACTCATTAAGCTCAATACAAAGCATAAACTCTGGGAATAGCACTACAAGACCGGATATACTGCAGGACATTAATATCCTAATACACAAAGTTCTAAAACAAGATATCACCCTGAACATAGATTGGATCCCCGCCCACTGCAACGTGCAGGGGAATGAGCGCGCAGACACACTGGCCAAAGAAGCTCTGACCCGGGGAAAGGCACTTGACTACCTCCCCACCCCACAAGAAGTATACGCAATCATTAAGGCCAGCATCAAAAAGGAATGGGCGCGCATATGGCAGGGACAACACGGCTTTAGACACTCGATCTGTCAGTCCCTGACCCCGAAATTGGTACAATATAGCGACAGCCGAAAGCTCGATCGCATATATACACGACTAAGACTCGGGGTCAACGGACTAAATGCACACAACATCTTCTATAGCGAGGCCGATCCATTATGCGGGCACTGTGGCGGGGTGGAGTGTGTTCAACAGTACCTCGCAGAGCGCCCCGCACACGGCCCCGCCAGAAGGGAACTAAAGGGAGAACTGACAAGATTAGGATACCAAGGGGAGATAAACGCGGTTTCTCTACTCAATCTAAATTCACAGGTAATGAGGGACGCGGTCTTCAAATTCTTTGAGAAAACAAACTACCTGGACAAAATATAGGGGAAAACTAAGGGCGCAGACTAAATTTAATCGCATTGTACCGTAAAACACACCCCGTACGAGAATACATACTTTAAACCAAAATCTGTAGAGACCCGAGTTCAGAACAGTAAAAATAAATATTCTAACCGCAACTTAGACGCTACCAACCAAAAAGGGCCGTAGTGATCAAAGGGCGGCCGTCTCACAGCGAAAAGGGGGAACAAAGTCAACGATAGGCGCTGTGGTTGCGGCCTCGGCTTTGCACTTAGGAGTGCCTATCGGTGACAGCGATCCCTGGATCACTATGAGAAGACCATAGCAGAACGGGGCATGGACCCACCACAAGGAAAATCCATAGCCCCGACCCACCCTCCAGAGGGGATGTGGCAAGCGAGAAGTTAAGACAAGGTGTAGCGTTGTGGTTGCGGCCCACCGGCTTGCACGTATGAACGCTGCTCCAAAGTCCTAGCTGATCGGGAGCCACACAGCCCGAAGGAGGACCACACGAAAGCACGCCGGGACTGGGCATGGACCCACCACAAGGAAAATCCATCGCCCAGCCCCTCCTGAGGGGGTGAGGCAAACGGGAAGTCAGGACGAGACGTAGCGCTGTGGTTGCGGTCCTTGGACTTTGCACTTAGGAGCGTTGCGTCAAAATCCTGGCTGATCAAGAGCCACACAACCCAAAGGAGAACGGCACAACAGCACACTATCAAACAAAGCCTCTCCTTCTGGAACGCATATAGAAAAGTGGGACAGAAATAAGAAACAAGACGCCTAATCACATCTTTTTCTTTCTTTTTTCGCAACTTTCGCTTTCGAATAAAGGATGTACATTGTAAGGTTACCCAAACGAAAGGACCTGAGGGCCCTCAAAAGGGCCCTTTGCATCGCCTGAAAAACCGCATATCGCCTGGTATATCATACAGCCCTCCGTACTGCCCTTGTCGCATAACATAAAAATCACCAAAAACAGCAAATTGCGCCATGACCGTAATAAAGACAGACGGTCAAGATGGCCACATATCAATACAGACAAGGGCAATTAACTAACTAACTAGGGCATGACTTAGCGCGACCCCGAAGGAAGGTTTTTAACACACACAACCACCCACGCGAAACTAAAACAACATACAACCACACTAGGTAGGTAGATATAGCGATAGTTGTAGGATAGGAATACAGTAGAGAGGATAGTATAGAAAAGAGAGATCAAAAACCTGGAGTTAGAAGAAGAAGAAGAAGAGTTTCCTAAAACAAGAGGACCATGATGGCCCTGGATCGCTCACCTGATCCATAGTGTAACAAGTGGGCCCCAGAGAGGGCCATTATTGGCCCCAGGGCTTTAATGTGCATAATGTTGAGGGAGGTCTTAAAGGTGAAGCTTCATACCAAACATCAACAAAGGCTATAATTTGAACAATCTTGGCAAAGGTCCACTAGATGAACCTACACATCAAATATCAAAAACCTGGGCCTTGCAGTTTCAGAGAAGAAGATTTTTTTTAAAGATATTCCCTACATAAGCCTATGCAAAACCAAATGGCCCCGGGGCTATATAAATCTATGTAAAACCAAAGGGCTCCGGGGTGGGGGCATTTGTGGCCCCAGGGCTATAATTTGAAAAATCTTGGTAGAGGTCCACTAGATAAAGCTCCATACTAAATATCAAAGGCCTTGGCCTTGCAGTTTCAGAGAAGATTTTTAAAGATTTCCCTATATAAGCCTATGTAAAACCAAAGGGCCCCGGAGCGGGGCCATTTTTTGTCTCAGGGCTATAATTTGAATAATCTTGATAGAGGTCCACTAGATGCAGCTTCATACCAAATATCAAAGACCCAGGCCTTGTGGTTTCAGAGAAGAATATTTTTAAAGATTTTCCCTATATTAGTCTTTGTAAAACCATAGGGCCCCAAAGCAGGGGCATTTTTGGCCCCAGGGCTATAATTTGAACAATCTTGGTAGAGGTCCATTAAATGAAGCTTCATACCAAATTTCGAAGTCCTGGGCCTTGTGGTTTCAGAGAAGAAGATTTTTAAAGATTATCTCTATGTAATACCAAAGGGCCCCGGGGCGGGCCTATTTTGGCCCCAGCACTATAATTTGAATCATCTTGGTAGGGGTCCTTTAGATAAAGCTTCATACCAAAAATAAAAGACCTAGGCCTTGTGGTTACAGAGAAGAAGATTTTTAAAGATTTTCCCTATATAAGTCTATGTAAAACAAAAGGGCCCCGGAGCGGGGGCATTTTTGGCCCAAGGGCTATAATTTGAACAATCTTGGTAGGAGTCCACTAGATGTAGCTTCATACCAAATATCAAAGTCCTGGGCCTTGCGGTTTCAGAGAAGAAGATTTTTAAAGACTTTCCCTATATAAGCCTATGTAAAACCAAATGGCCCCGGGGCGGGGGCATTTTTTGCCTCAGCAATATAATTTGAACAATCTTGGTAGGGGTCCACTAGATGAAGCTTCATACCCAATATCAAAGTCCTGGGCCTTGCAGTTTAAGAGAAGAAGATTTTTAAAGATTTTCCCTATATAAGCCTATGTAAAACCAAAGGGCCCTGGGGCGGGGACATTTTTGGCCTCAGCACTATAATTTGAACAATCTTGTTAGGGGTCCTTTAGATGAAGCTTCATACCAAATATAAAAGACCTAGGCCTTGTGGTTTCAGAGAAGAAGATTTTTAAAGATTTTCCCTATATAAGTCTATGTAAAACCAAAGGGCCCCGGGGCGGGGGCATTTTTGGCCCAAGGGCTATAATTTGAACAATCTTGGTAGAGGTCCATTAGATGAAGCTTCATTCTAAATATCAAAGTCCTGGGCCTTGCGGTTTCAGAGAAGAAGATTTTTAAAGATTTTCCCTATATAAGGCCATGTAAAACCAAAGGGCCCCTGGACGGGGGCATTTTTTGCCCCAGCACTATAATTTGAACAATCTTGGTAGGGGTCCACTAGATCAAGCTTCATACCAAATATCCAAGTCCTGGGCCTTGTGGTTTCAGAGAAGAAGATTTTTAAAGATTTTCCCCCCATAAAAGCCAATGTAAAACCAAAGGGCCCCGTGGCGGGGGCATTTTTTGTCCCAGCACTATAATTTTAACAATCTTGGTAGGGGTCCACTAGATGAAGCTTCATATCAAATATCAAAGTCCTGGGCCTTGCGGTTTCAGAGAAGAAGATTTTTAAAGATTTTCCCTATATAAGCCTATGTCAAACCAAAGGGCCCCGGGGCGGGGGCATTTTTGGCCCCAGCACTATAATTTGAACAATCTTGGTAGGGGTCCACTAGATGAAGCTTCATACCAAATATCAAAGACCTGGGCCTTGTGGTTTCAGAGAAGAAGATTTTTAAAGATTTTCCCTATATAAGCCAATGTAAAACCAAAGGGCCCCATGGCAGGGGCATTTTTTGTCCCAGCACTATAATTTGAACAATCTTGGTAGGGGTCCACTAGATGAAGATTCATACCAAATATCCAAGTCATGGGCCTTGTGGTTTCAGAGAAGAAGATTTTTTTAGATTTTCCCTATATAAGCCTATGTGAAACCAAAGGGCCCCGGGGCGGGGGCATTTTTGGCCCTAGCACTATAATTTGAACAATCTTGGTAGGGGTCCACTAGATGAAGATTCATACCAAATATCCAAGTCCTGGGCCTTGTGGTTTCAGAGAAGAAGATTTTTTTAGATTTTCCCTATATAAGCCTATGTGAAACCAAAGGGCCCCGGGGCGGGGGCATTTTTGGCCCCAGCACTATAATTTGAACAATCTTGGTAGGGGTCCACTAGATGAAGCTTCATACCAAATATCAATGACCTGGGCCTTGTGGTTTCAGAGAAGAAGATTTTTTAAGTTTTTGGTGAAAAAAAATCTATTTTTGGCTCCTGTGACCTAGATGTGCAACGGACCGGAACCATTTGAACATTTTGAACAACTTTGAAAGGGGACCACCTAAGGATCATTCCTGTGAAGTTTGGTCAAAATCCGATCTGTGGTTTAGGAGGAGATGTCGTTTAAAGAAATTGTTTACGGACGGACGGACGCACGGACGACGGACGACGGACAAAAAGTGATCCCAAAAGCTCACCTCGTCACTACGTGACGGTGAGCTAAAAAGCGATTTCAAACATTTTTATTTGTGTAAATATGAAACATTAAAAACAAAAACAACAACAAAAAATGATCGCATAGGAGCCCTCGACTGCGCACGTGCGCAGGCGGACGCTTGTATGCGACCTACATGATTATATAACAATTTGCACTAACCACTTTGACTAAAAGAGATTGGCAAACATTGTGTCGGGTCCCCAAACGGCTAGGCAATAATACATTTTTTTCTACTATGGTGCCTTCCTACACGTAGGATGCGATAATGATATGCAAACATGGCGACACAAAATGACCCTCCTACGGTCCCACAGAATACGGCATCCTGCGTCGAGGAGGGCATCACTTTTTTAACTTCAAACGAAAAAGCATAAAAGGGGATTGACCTACTTTCCACCACCTCCACGATAGAGGTCACTCACTAACTAAAATAAATACGAATTTGGGCCCGAGACGGCGGAAGCAAACACACCATGTTACTATGTTAAATGTTGTATGTACAGAATAAACAAAAAAAAAAAAAAAACACACAAATATAATCTACAAGCACAACCTTGCAGGTACAAAAATTGTCCTTCCCAGCAACTGTGGGCGGATGGGCCTGTCCCAAAAAGGACAACACCAGAAACGAGATCGGCAAACGTTGTCTCGGGCCTCCAAATGGCTAGGCAGGAATACACTTTCCTCCTATGGTGCCTTCCTTCACGTAGGATGCGTTAATGATATGCAAACATGGCGACTGACCCACTTACTTAAAAATAGACCACTCAACAAGCTGGGGAAAAAGACCAACCAATGTAAAAATGTACATACGTTACATAAATATACAAAAATCAAATAAAAAAAAAATACCAATATCAAAATTGACCCTTTCCTGCTCTGACATGGTTCGGCATATTGACAAGCAAAAAATTATAATGTCGAGTAGAAGACAAAACGGACCGACTGCAGCGGACTTACGATAGACACGGATGGACGGGGCTGGAGCCGAGCGATGGTCTCCCCATTCACCGGCAACGTGGAATGGGCATACCATCGAACGGCTACGGTGTAGTGCCAGAATGGATTCGTTCCCTGGGACCCCACCAGCTGACGACCCGTGACACGGGGAAACTGGAAACAACAACAAGGACAATCAGTTCAGACTGTGAATAGAGCCTAGCAGCAACGGAACTGACGACCGCCAGACCCGGTAAGTCTCAAGTTAGTTGCGGGGTGGGGTAAATGTACTTTATTATGGCGACGAGGTAAACTGGCTAGAATATTTCCAGGCATTACGTCTGCAATTTTTCTTTCACTTTCATGTGATTGCCGGTTGACATTTTTTCTCTTTTAGAAAAGTGCGCTACTTCTTTCGTTTTTTAGCGAAGGGAATAGTGAAGGGTCCAAGTAATAAACCCACACATTGAACAAATGAGCAGGTAAATTTGGAGCTTTCAGCTTCTGGTTTGTTTCCTTATATTGTTCAACATTGCAACACCCCCTCTTTATTTGGCTATTTGCTGAATAAATCATTCTTAAGGCAGTCTCAAATTAATTCAAATCATTGATTCAATTGATTTTTGTTTGCCTTCTGCCAGTTTTCTTCTTAGGGCAATTTTGGGTTTGAAAAAATTCTGAATTGACCTTTGCCAGTTAGGGATTATCTGATCGGGTGGTCGAGTTCCAAGCAGAAAAAGGCAGAATTATCCTACTAGCCTGAATGGTAGAAGAAAACGTATTTTCTTGTGTTTTCTAAACCGAAAATACAGTGTTCCTTCATTTTTCGGGGTCTTCTAGACACGAAAAAGTAAATTCTGTTGATTTATAATCCAGAATTAATGTTTTGACCTTTTTCGGTGTTTTCTAGACACGAAGAGGTAATTTCTGTTGATTTATAATCCAGAAATATTGTTTTTCGACCTTTTCGGGGTCTTCTAGACACGAAAAGGTAATATTTGTGTTTTCTAAACCAAAAATATTGTTTTTCGACCTTTTTCGGGGTCTTCTAGACACGAAAAGGTAATTTCTGTTGATTTCTAATCCAGAAATATAGTTTTCAGCCTTTTTCGGCATATTCTAAACACAAAAAGTGGTTTCCTGTGTTTTCTAAACCGGAAATAATTTCTCGTCATTTTTCATTGAAGTCTATTCATGAATTATTACTGGCTGTCTACATTTTTGGAGAAAAAATAATTTTCTTGTTTTCTAAACCGAAAATAGTATTTTTCTTCAATTTTCGTTGATTGAAAAAGCATTGGCAAACAGCCATTCAATGAAAAAGCATTCTAACATTTTTAGGAGTATTCTATACCCAAAATTGTTAAAAAGAACTGCTTATTGCAAAAAAAAAGTAGCCAGCCATCTATTGAAAAAATATTGTTCTAACATTTTTAGGAGTATTCTATACCCAAAATTGTTGAAAAAGAACAACTTATTAATTAAGATAGACTTTTCTAGAATTTTCGCAGTATTCTATACGAGAAAATTATTGAAAAGTATCTTGGCTGTCAATAAGCGGAAATCACTGAAAAATATTTCAGGAAAGGGATCTTTGGAGTATTCTATACACAAGTATTAGTCCTGAAATATCAAAAGCACTTTGCACTTGTATTTGTCACCCCTTGCAAAGATGAAAATCAATATCAACACAGCGTCCGTGGAAGATCTCCAACAAATTCCTAGAATTGGAAGGAAAAAAGCCGAGGCCTTAATTGTCTTTAGGACCCAGCATTGAAGGATTACAAAAGAAGCATTGTCTTTAACAATGATGGGTGATTTGACGGAAGAGGTTTTGAGTGTGCTAGACTTTTCTCTGCCATCTACTCCCCCTGACAGAATTAGTGGGTTGGCTATGGATAGATTACCTACTCCCCCGGCCGGATTTAGTGGGTTAACTATGGATAGGCTACCTACCCCTCCCCCCACCCCTAGCAGGCCTCTAGCCAGAGGGTGGACGGTGGATACAGCGGAGTTTTCTCCTGATCTACAGGCATCTAATCAAAAGTCAGAAACATCATCGAGTCCTTCAAAAATTCCACTGGGTGAGAACGAGTGTTTCTTCTGTAAGAAATAAGGTCATATGAAGAAAGACTGTAAAGTGTTTAAAATCTGGATGTCCAAAAAGAGAAAAGATTCTACAGGAGGCGGCCAAAAGCCAGATGATTTAAACAGCTAAGGGCTGGGAGGATGGGCCATCCATCTTAGCCTCAAGATAAAGAAAACACTTGTGGCCTACAACATCATAGTAAAGCAAAAGAAGATATAAGTGGCAAACAACACCAGCCTGATGAAAAAGTTATTTCAGTCTTACAAAACAAAGTAATTGCTGAGGCTTCTTAGGAAAACATATACATATGAGCCTATCTCTAGAACACCAGTTCATCCAATAGAGCCAACAGATATCAGAAAAGTAAAGGCATCAGTAAAACCAACAGATAAGATGAAGAAAACTACTCAAAAGTCCTCCACCAGCTGCAGAAAAAATGACATCCAGGTCCAGGACAGATTGTACTAAACAGAATGAATCAAAGCAAAGTAGTCATAGGGTTTCTAATTCTGTGTCTACTAAAAGTGAAAAAGAAACTGAACAGGAGGAACTTGTGCACTGGTGTACATCAGGTGTGTGCCGGTTCCTCATTTGTACAGTTGACAGTAAGCGACAAAGTGATTCGAGCAAGAATTGATTCAGGCGCAGAAGTATCAATATTATCTTCTGAAGTGTACAACAGCTTCGAAAAAAAGCCGGGAAAGATAAAGGATATCATTATGCAAACAGCAGACAAAGAAAACGTGTTGAGAGGTTTCCAGATACAACCACTGAAGTTACAACTGGGCTCGCAATCATTTGAAGAAAAGGTGTACGTTGCACCCATCAGTGATGAAATGTTATTAGGACATGATTTATTGCATCATCTTGGTGTTTTAATAGATATGCAGTCTAATACATTGATTCTGAATGGGGAAAGGATCCCAGTGGAGACCATTTTTTAGAATGGAAAACTTATTGTGGCAAAGATAGCATTGTTGAAGAGAACAGTGCTCCCGCCTAATTCAGCTATTCGTGTACCATGCAAGATGGACGCTAACTTTGGTGATTATTTGATAGAGCCAAGGGAAGAGCTGATGCAGAACGATGTTCTGATGCCACAAATAGTAAGATCACGTGGAGAAGAACCTGTTGTTTGTCTTGTGAATCCTACACAGTCTTTCAAAACCTTCAAGAGAAGAGAGATTGTAGCCAATGCTTACGAAATAGAATCTGTTCTGGATGAAAACACAATTTCTGAGTCAACTTCTAGTCACTTGGGAAAAGTGTTGTTTAGCATTTCATGTGAAGCTCTTGAGTAGCATTTTTAAACTTCTTTAAATAGATGAATGAATAAATAAATAAATAAATAAATAAATAAATAAATAAATATCCTTTTACATTTGATAACACGACCGCGTGATCAAAAAGTGTTTTTGTGTTTTTAAAGATGGTATTTTTCTAGGAATTTTTCAGCTGTTTTTATTTGTGTTTATATTATAGATATAAGAGGGGAGAATATTACAAAACTTTATTTGATAAACTCTGGCAACATATACATTGCATAATATAGTGGGTTCTCCATGAAAGCTGTTCTACAGAGTACCCATAGATAAGATGATGTTTACACTTATAAAC
The DNA here is from genome assembly GCA_963580285.1 of Lucinisca nassula. Taxonomy (NCBI): domain Eukaryota; kingdom Metazoa; phylum Mollusca; class Bivalvia; order Lucinida; family Lucinidae; genus Lucinisca; species Lucinisca nassula. Next base: position 103,025,155 of record OY757012.1, on the reverse strand, counting down.
AAGAAATTCCATACAAAGTAGAAGTAAAACAAAGATCAGGAATCGATACAATTAACTTACTCCACCCACCAAAGACACCAAAGGGAAAGCAACACAAACATGAAGCGACCAGTCCATAATGGAAACCTAAACAAAGGATGGCCATAAGGACAGTTACTTTCCCACAAACTGGCCAAATGGCCATCCAAAATAAAAAGACACAAGTGATACACACTGTAAGTAGTTACAAACAACGACATAAATAAACCGCCACAGAAGAACCGCCTTGGAACAGTCAGTGGAAATAATTCCACTGGGAGGCTTAAATTGATTTTACTTGGCCACAATCCTTGCCCTTACTTCCGTCGCGATTTAGACAAATAATTTGATCAGTCCGCATGAAGGCCTCCTAGCTCATCAGTGTAACATCTCCGTGTACACAAATAATCAAAGAACCACAGAGGTGAGACAACGGTGAGGACTCGACAGCAAGAAACAACTGAAATGCTGGAGCAAAAGAAAACCAACAGTTAGACTCCGATGGGCCCAACCAGAGACAGAGCATAAGGCACCAACCAACATTACCAAGAATTAGATCTCTCTAATTCTCAATAAGCCTTTACGTTGGAACCGTCATAGAATCTGAGGCCTGACACACCGGCGTGCAATTAAAGAGGGGAGCAAAGTTGCCAACCGTGATTGGGTTAACTACCATCCATGCAGTCTGTTGTATAACATCAATGTTGTACCCAATCTTTTTATATCGTCAGGTTTACAAGGATATTCATTATGCGACAATTAGCATAACGAAAAACATGAAGCTCAAATAAATAAATAAATAAACGGAAGCGAAAACTGTGATCTCCGATCGAAAACTGCTGATTTTGAAACGCAGTTTAGAATTCCATTGACCTGTTCCAATCTTATTCAAGGACATTAACGCAGGTCCACGAGCGTGTGTATGTGCGTTGATTTAGTCACTCAAGTGTATAATAAGACAAATCGGAAATTATCAATCTCATTACAGGTCAGCTACAGGAACGCCAGTTTAACTCTCATTGTCTATTTCCCTGTTGACATGTAAAAGAAATACTTCCCACGGTCATATAAAATTAAAACTTTCTCAAATTCAGAAGCCATCTAATCTGGATCTACACTGTTTGCAAAATAGGGGGATAAGGGTTAAATAAAAAAAAAAAAAAATAACAAATTAATTTCAATTCCTCCTCTCTTTTTTTTAATCATTTCGGCTGTTTCTAGCGTGAGCTGAACGAAAACACGACAAACCAGAATCAGAATCAGATCTAGAATTGTTACTGGTGACACGTCAAATAACATTCAAACACCAGGACCTGTTTTAATTTTAATCACATTTTTGCGTGAAAATGACTTCATCAAATTCAAAATTAAGCTGTTTGATCAGAAAGAAAACAATGAAATGATTGTTTCTTTTTTACCCCTAATAAGTGCCTTTTTGAAGAAAAAAGTCCTTTCCGCTATTTAGAGTAATATCCTTTTGGCAAAAAGGACTCCTTTTCGCGAAAAGGAGTCCTTTTCGCTACTAAGGGGAACCGGTCCAAACTTTGTCGGGTCGTTTCGTCCTCGTCGGGTGAGTCGTTTCGCCCTGATTTCAGGGCGGGTCGTTTCGCCCCTATCGGGTAAGTCGCTTCGCCCTATCTTTCTTTCTTTCTCAGTGCAGGATGAAAGCCTCCACAGTAATCAAGTAATTCGGCCCCCGCCCATCGGGGCTTGAAGAAACAGATGGGCTGCATGATGCTTCCACGCAGAGCTGAAACCGACCGCACACGAGTACTGGTAAACCGCTAAGAGGATCAGAATTGTTACTGGTGACACATCAAATGACATACATACACCAGGGTCTAAGCCTGCCCAGGCAAAGCGGTGCGAGTCGGCTCGTCCGTGCTTGTAAACTAAGCCTGACACGATTAATCGTATAATCGATTAATAGATCGATAGGTTCCAGAAAAATGATTATCGTTACTAATTTGCTAGTTATCGATTATTTGATAGGTACATTTTACTACCCAATGTTTTGTCTAAAATAGCTGGATGACTGGCAAACAGTGCAGACCCTGATGAGACGCCGCGTTCTGCGGCGTCTCATCTGGGTCTACACTGTTTGCTCAGGCCTGAATGTCCAAACATATACAGTGCAGTATAACATATAGAAGCCTCCGTGGTGTAGTAGTTACGCTACTCGCCTTGTAAACCAGGGGCCCCAGGATCGATCCCGGGCTTCTCCAGACTTAGGATGAGTCTCTAAACCGAGGTCCCGTCTCCGTATGACCTAAGCTGTTAGTGGGACGTAAAACACAAACACTCACTCACTCACAGTACAACATATGTAAAAGTCATGCTCAGGCAGAAAGTCAGATAGGTAAAATTGTGATACAATCTTCAGTGATCACTAATCGATTATCGATCGCAATGGCATCACTGATACTCGATTATCTTTTCAACTGATTAGCCAGCCCTATTGTAAACCCTATTGGTTTCATTGGCCGACAGGGCTTGAGGTGCGCTTTGGTGCAGTGGTAGCGCATCGGATTTGTGATTGAGAGATTGCTGGTTCGAGCCTCACACTGACCAAAGTGTTGTGCCCTTGAGCAAGGCACTTCATCCACATTGCTTAAAAAAGTACTGGTTACCACCCAGGAAATCCTGCTCGTAATGCTCAGATGTGAGCGAGTAGCAGTAATAGGAGAGAAGAGAAAAAAGGTGTCATTTCCCATCAATGTCGGGTAAAAGTCCCACAAAATTGGAAGCAACGTCTCCAAAATGACCTATACAGTGTTGACGGAGACGTTAAACCTAAAACCAACCAAACAAAAAAGTAATCAAGTATGGAGCGTGATAGCTCAGTGGTTAGTGCACTTGCCTCTGATGCTAGAGGTCCCGGGTTCGATCCCCGGCAGCGGCGATAAAATTTCGGTGTCCGAACACGCTCCATTGGCATCATTTGCAGAGATGAATGTCATAAAGTGCACCGTCCTTCGGATCGGAACGTAAACTGGAGGCCCCCTGTGCAGGGAGAACCATCCCCTGTGCAGGTTAAAGATCCCTACCGTAATTACATGATTACTGTATAGGCTTTCATCTTGCAAACTTTGAGTGTATGTAATGTACACCTGTGGTAATGGTCAAATGTGACCGACGCAGTATCAGTAGATAGATAGATAGATTACGGTAGGAGTCTTTAACCTGCACAGAAGATGACTCTGCCTGCACAGTGGGTCTCCAGTTAACTTCCCGACCCCGAAGGACGATGCATTTAATGACATTCATCCCTGCAAATGATGCCAATGGAGCGTGTTCAGACACCGAAAATTTATCGTCGCTGCCGGGGGTCGAACTGGGGGCCTGTAGCATCAGAGGCAAGTGCACTGACCACTGAGCTATCACGCTCCATCGACTATCTACTTATACTGCGATCGGCCAGTGAGTCGTTTCGCCCGTGTGTCGTTTCGCCGCAATTATATTTGAAGGCAGTGACAAATTTAATGGATGGGTAATTGGACAGACAAATGCATGAATGGTGTTTTAGGTGGACGGACGAACGGACAGGTGAATATACGGAGGTGGATAAATGAATGAATGAATGAATGAATGAAGTACATAGGTAGATTGACAAACGGATGAATGAATGAATGAATGAATGAATGAATTATGCGTGGGTAGATGGACGGACTGACTTACGGATGCATTTAAGTCTTTTTGTAACGTTTTCGATGCGATAAAATGACGTCATCCACGCAGAGCTAAATCCGACCCGCACACGAGTACTGGTAAACCGCTTAGAGGATCTAAGCCTGCCCATGCTTATAAACCCTATTGGTTTCATTGGGCGACAGGGCTCGAGATGTCATTTCATCTCAACGTCGGGTAAAAGTCCCATAAAATTGGAAGCAACGTCTCCAAAATGACCTTTACAATGTTGACAGGGACGTTAAACCTCAAATCAAACAAACAAAAACAAAAGCCATATTTGGAAAAAAGTTAAAACTAGAAATGCGTCCATAGGACACGGATGCCCCCGCCTGAAAATATGTCTATGTTCGCATTAATCCATAAAACGTTATTGACGGTGTTTAAGTTTTGGACCTTTTTTCACATTTGACCTCTACGTACGACCTTGATCTTGGAGGTAAGGACCTTGGTTTTGTGTGAGGCAGATTGTCTCATGATGGCCAACATTTCTGCCAAGTAATTTTAAAATCCATCCAGAAATAAGAAAGTTATTGACTACGTTTAAGTTTTGGACCCTTTTTGACCTTTGACCTCTAAGTATGACATTGACCTTGGAGGTACGGACCTTGGTTTTGCACGCGACACATCGTCTCATGATGGTTAACATTTCTACAAAGTAATTTCAAAATCCATCCAGAGATAAAAAAGTTACCGACTGCGTTTAAGTTTCGGACGGACGGACGAACGGTCGGACTGACAAACGGACGGACAGGGGCAAGGCTATTTGCCCTTCCACCATTCTTCGAATGGCGGGGGCATAAAAAGGCAATCTTCGACTCGGCATTTTTGGATTGGCCCGGCCTTGGCTTTTAAACCCGACCCAGTTCCCTGACAGATCTGAAGACAGCTCCCCGACATTTGTGTTGAAGGTCAAAACACCTGTAACTGATAATTATAAAATGATATGCGTAATTAAAGACAATTATGAATAAGTGAGGTATTCTGTATGGAATTGTTCTATTTGTAATTGATGAGGACTTTTTCCCTCGGTAAGCAAATTGTCTCATTTTTTGCACAGTAAGAATGTAGTATTTAATACATTTAATATTGTTTATCAAATTTAACTACGTCAATTCCATATTTGGAGAAAATTTCGTCTCTGCATTTTTGTCTCGGCCCGCCCTTGGTTTTTAAACCCGACCCAGTTCCGCGACATTTGTGTTGAAAGTAAAATCACCTGTAATTGATAATTATAATATGTAATTTTGGGTAACTAAGGACAATTATGGATAAGTGATATATTCTGAATATATTTTTGTACCTGTAATTAATGGGACTTTTTCCCCTGGTAAGTGAATTGTCTCATTTTTTGTTAAACATCAACTGCTGTGCTAATAAGAGACGTTTTCCATATGACTGTTGTTGTGCGTTCGCGAGGAACAGCTATATTTACGACTACTAAACCGTATACCTGAAAATATATTGCCTCAACGACTGTAAGACAGCTTGTCGACTATGAAAAGCTTTTTCTGTATCGGTGAACTGTCTCATAGTCTTAGCCATCAGTATGCGGCTGAATATAACTGCAATATTGATGTCCGGATCGTAAAAAAATGAACCATTTCCAACTTTAGACAATTCATCGACAATGAAATGTTTCTTCTTTTTTGGTGAACTGTCTTTCTGTTTAATTCTATGCCAGTGAAGAAACGCTGTGGATGCTCAGAATCCGGCCGCAACTTAATGTGACCAGGGAACAGTTTTTCAAAGCCTCGTTAGCTTAACGAGCTCGTTAGTGGTCATATTGTTAACTATTCTAGCAAGTTCAATATCTAAATTTTTGGTATTTTTGCTGAGAAAATATGAGCAGCTTTTGCATTTGGAAAATCATCAGCAAAATATCAGTATAATTGCCATAAAAAATTTAACGATACGTTAACTAACGACATCATTAGTTTTGAACAACTGGCCCCAGGTTAACACGTTAGTGAAATGAATAGCTCTCTAAACCCCACTTTATACAGAGATAAATTAGGTTTGCATTGTTTTCTTATTTCTACTCCAAAACATAAGTTGTGGATATTCATTAGAACCGCATCCACGAGGTGGTTCTAACGAGCACCAACGACTTATGTTTGAAGTATAGTTAAGAAAACTGTCTCAACTTTTCATCAAAAAAATTTAACCATTTTGGAGAAATGAAAGACTGCAATATCTTACACGGGTGTGTTTTCGTAATGATCGGATGACTTGGCAGTAAAGATTGTTGCACACGCATATGTTGTATTGCCGGTTTGCCGACAATAAAACGTTTTTTCTTTGTCCGTGAACTGTTTCAAAGTCGAATTAGGCTGATTTCTTTGCTAATGAGAGTCGTAAGTTAATGATGGATGTACCATATCCCTCAGAATGCGGCTCGATATGAACACAGTATTGATGACTGTACCTAATTGCTGTAGCTCAGTTACGGCCTCCGCCCATCGGTGCTTGAAGATGGGCTGCATGATGTTTCCACGCAGAGCTGAAACCGACCGCACACGAGTACTGGTAAACCGCTTAGAGGATCTAAGCCTGTCCAGACAAAGCGGTGCGAGTCGGACCGTCCATGCTTATAAACACGATTGGTTTCATTGGGCGACATGCATTGAGATGCCATTTTATCTCAATGTCGGGTAAAAGTCCCACAAAATTTGAAGCAACGTCTCCAAAATGATCTATACAGTATTGGCGGTGACGTTAAGCCTCAAATCAATATTCTTGCATAAATACCTATGCGCATAGCTGTTTGAAGCCATTGTCAAATGGACCGAAAGCCGTGCTCAATCATCAAAAACCATGTTCAAATCATGAAATTCGCGTGCTGTTTGAACATGGATTTTGTGCTTTTGATATCACAAGACGGGCCTTGCTTTGTTTACGTTACGTTGAGCGACGTAACGTTATCGCCCCGAACGTAGCGTTTTAGGGTTCTATGATGACGTCAGAAGGTTACTTCATGACAACGTCATTGTAAACAACATTCTGAACTGGTCGCAATGTTGGTTCGCCGGTCGCATTTGAAGAGTTTATATGGAGTTTATATGGAGCTTTTGGGCGTTTTCGTCAAAATTTGCTGTCAGAATCGTAAGTTATGCAAGAACAACGATCATCCATGGTTATTTCATTGCATTAACATTTGCCGGATCCCTCGGAAGATATTTGAACATTCGGCCTAGCGGCCTCATGTTCAAACAGCTTCCTCGGGACTCGGCAAATGCTAATGCATGAAAAACCATGGTTGATCCCTATATTCTTGCATAAATATCTATGCGCATGGCTGTTTGAAGCTATTGTCAAATGGACCGAAAGCTTTGCTCAAACAGTAAACTCTACTCCGAACGGAGACAATTGCGCACTACCGAAAGGCTTAAGAATGTCTTTTTTAACGAAGACTTAACGAAAGTTAGGTCCAAACTGTTATTCGACGCGAGAACTCTAGTGCGTGCTAATAAACTGCAGTCTGCCTACGCCTCCGACGGGAAAATATTTGTCAACGCGAACAACGATGAACGACGCTTGATCAAATCTAGCACTGACCTGTCTGAATACGGAGATCCGAAAGAAGCCCGAAAGGATCTAGCTAGACAGACACTCTTCAGACCACCCCCTCCTTCTCTCGGCGCTGCTACCGGTTCCGGTGGTGGCAGTGTCGAGTAAAAGTAACATTTTACTCGTAACATTTGACTCGTGCATGTTCGTTGTGTCATGACGTAGGACACTTGCAGGTCATATCGATGTCGATGCAGCGCCACGACGTTGCATCGGTGTTGATAGGACGTTGCCTGATACGACGTTGCCTTGCTGCATTGAGTCGGAACTCATATACAGAACGAACAGTTACGGGTGTGTTACGAATGGGTCGCAATAAAGAGTTACTTAAGAATTATGTTAAGTATACACGTATCAGTCTTTCACCTACTTAATGCATTATTCGGTCGCTAAGGACGCGCCAATGTAAATAATGCTTATGTATGTAATCATTGTAGAATTTTGAAAACTTTAAAGCCTGGATACCGATTTATATTGCTAGGTATGTCACTGCGCACAAACATTCCATATGACTGAACATGAACTCTTGTCTAAGGCTGCACATTCCAGCTCGACCGCGCTGTAGCAGCCATTCTGGCACTGCCGTAAAGTCTTTTTCGCATGACTATCCATGTCAATAACGCATGATCAATCGCTATTTTTGACAACAGCTGAATTTGCAAACGTTGTAGATCCGAACGAGACGGCGTCAGCGTTTGCCCTCTGGTCTTTGGGTTTGGTATGGTGCAGGCGTGGATTTTGCCGTCTGCTTTGTTGGCGACTTAAAAATCAAATAAAAATCTGTTTCCTGTGACGATGTTCTATTGGTATCGCAAGAGAGACAACTCTGACCTTACATACCTGTGCTCATAGACGGTTGGCAACTTTGCTTGCGAACTTTTATTATTTTCAGCCCATATGAGAGTACATGCATTTCTTATCCTCAGCCTACAAGATATATGCTATTTCAGTGTGATGAATTCTGATTTTTAGCCAGTATTATATGTGATAGCATCCTTTTGGATTTTTAAGGTAAAAGCTCTGGTTCTCTCTTTTGTGTTTTCGATTTCGACAAAAGGGAGACTTAATAAAGGGGGTTTACACATTAAATGTTATGGACTTATCAATATGTTTACCACTCCATCCGCCTCCTTGCGCAAGGAAACGGGTGGAGCTGGTTAAACTTAAACTGTATCTCTATTACTCATGCATTTCTAAAAGAAATTATGGTTTACTGCCACTCAAATAAGTTATGTATGATTTTAGGTTAGTTAAGTCAACTACTATTTTTGTCGTCAGTCCAAAGTCTGATACAGTGCGATGTTATCTGTCTATATACGCTGTCAGTTAGCTTACTCATTTATGATGCGATTATATCCTTAATACTACTCCTGAAATTATGGCCCTTGCCGCTAACCACCGTGGCCTCTCCCGTTGGAAACGCACTGTGACCAGTGGGTTCACCGGCCAGGATCAGATTTTCGACAGTAACTTTATGATATATACAACGTAATATAAACAGCTGGAAACCTTTTCATATGACATGTTGAGTATGTTTATCTTTTTCTATGTGCATTTATATGAGTACTTCAACACTGTGTGATTCCGTCCACTAGATGCATCACGTAAAACTGTGCAATTAAGATGTTTTCTTTAAGATACGAAAGTGCTATGATCACAATGATTGTGTGGGTACACCAAATTACTGTTGATAAGTACACTCATCAGGCGCCGTGGAGGCAGCGGGAAATCAGCGTCGATTCGACGCGGTGATGTCGAAACGATGTTTATCTGACGTTGTTCCAACGTTTACCGCCTGCTGTGTTGACATTTTGAAATTACAATTTGGAGCCAGCATTGTTGTTTCAGAATGTATGGCCTTGCTATATTTTCATTTCTCTATACTCTAAACACCACTCGCGAAAATATGGCCCTGGTCGCTAACCCGTGCCCTCTCTCGTTGGAAACTCACTGTGACTTTGTGGGTTCACCGGCCATGATCAGACTTTCGACAGTAACATGAAATAAACACTCCAGCCAACAATTTGCATGAATCGCACGTCAACGTCATTTACGTTGGAAACCTTTTATTGTAACATGTTGAGTATGTTTATCTTTCTCTATATGTGCACTGAGTATGTTTCCGTCCACTAGATGAATCACATAAAACTGTCAATTAAGATGTTTTCGTTTACATACGGAGGTGCTCTGATCATTTTGATTGAGTGGGTACACTTAACTGCTGCTGATAAGTACACCCATCAGGCGCCGTGGAGGCGGCGGGGGATCAGCGTCGATTCGACGTGGTGATTGTGATTCGATGCTGGTCTGACGTTGTTCCAACGTTTACCGCCTGCTGGATCGACTTTCAAAAAATTACTATTTGAGCCAGCACTGCTGTCTCAGAATGTATGGCCTTGCTCATATTTTCATTTCTTACCACTACTCGTGAAAATATGGCCCTGGTCGCTAACCCGTGGCCTCAACCGATGGAAACTCACTGTGACTTTGTGGGTTCACCGGCTGGATCAGATTTCCGACAGTAACATGAAATATACAACGCTATATAAACACTCCAGATAACAGCTTGCATGAATCGCACGTCAACGTCATTTACGTTGGAAACATTTTATTGTAACATGTTGTGTATATTTCTATGTGCACTGATACTTCAATTCTATGTGAGCCCGTCCACTAGATAAATTACTAAAAACTGTAGAATTAAGATTTTTTTCTTTTACACACGGAAGTGCTATGATCATCATGATTGTGTGGATACACCTTACTACTGTTGATAAGTACACCCATCGGGCGCCGTGGCAGCGGAGATCAACGTCGATTCGACGCGATGATGTCTAGTCGAAGTTGATCTGACGTTGTTCCAATGTTTACCGCCTGCTGTGTTGACTTGTAAAAATTACAATTTGGAGCCAGCATTGTTGTTTCAGAATGTATGTCCTTGCACATTTTTTTCATTCCTCTATAGCCTTACTCTTCTCGTGAAAATATGGTCCTGGTCGCTAACCCGTGCCCTCTCCGGTTGGAAATGCAATGTGACTTTGTGGGTTCACCGGCCGGGATCAGATTTTTGATAGTAACATTATGAAACATACAACGCTGCATAAACATTCCAGATAACAATTTGCATGAATCGAACGTCATCATCATTTACGTTGACAAACTCCTTTTGTTATGAAATGTTGAGTATGTTCATCTTTCTCTGTGTGCACTTATACTATAACTCTGTCTTTGCTTTACTATCTGTCCCCCATACTGGTGATCGACCTTATTATCATGTGTCTCTGCGGCGTGTGGATCCGTTTAGTCTGATTGAAAATAGTCCTTACATCCCAGACAGGCGGCTGTTACATGTGGGTTTACGGCGTCCCGCAAACCCCCATGCTGACAAACAACCGAGCGTGATCCCTGACAGGTGTATGGGCAGCTGTGGGTTAAGGCACAAGAAAGATATCAAATGAATGACATGAATTATTTACAGTATCTATATACAACAATACCAACACAAAACATCACATTTATTTGCTTCTGAAGCCCACTCACGACGTCCGCCCCGAAGGCAAAACAATGTTCTGTGCTCGGAACGGGGTGACGTGAATGTCTAAAGAAGCAAATAACCAAAACAACAATAAAATAAGAAAAAATAACACAAAACGCGACTGGCCAGATTAAACGTTCACTTAGGGTGAACCACTTCTCGCGCACTGCTGTAAACTAGTTTGTCGACCTTGTTGTCGACCAACAGTTGATTTATATTATTTATCGATTCGTATTCATACGTATTCATACTTGAAGTCCCGGTAACTTCTTCGTTTGAATCGAATCCAGGTGGTTTTCCACGACCTGTTTGATATGGTTGAATCGACTCTAGGTTGTTTTCCACAACCTCTCTAATCTGGTCTCGACGGTCTGTTATTGGGTCTGTCCACCCTTGCTGGACACTAAACCGACAGCGTCGCACCAGTACCTGCTCCTATCTGGCAGGGAGCAGCATGTCACCACACATCGTTGTGACGTTCTATATTCATTTTCCGTCCCGCCACTATGTTGTGTGCATTTATTCGCACTTGACATGCTGCTCAATAGTGTTCGTTTTTCAGGGTAATTATACCTATGAATACAACCGGAAAATCATGCATACTCGTATTAGCTCGCTAAAATCGTGGCGAGGTGAAGATACCGTCCACAATCATAGCCAGATAGCAAATATCGAGTATATAATGGATTTACGTTCAAATAGTATTTCCCCTATGGAAAAATGATGAAACGTCCCTACAAATCAATGGCATAACTCCCGTCAAAAAGAACACACACAACATCGTGACTGGAATGAAATTTATATATGGCACAATTTGGCGGTTGGCAATTTTAGGCAAATTTTATAGAAATCAGCCTTATAGCGGCAAAGTGTATGGTAAAAAAATCTCCACAAACCACTCATGCATACATCGTATGATATGTGCATGACTTGTGCATGGAGCAGCACATTTTGCCTACCGTATTTCACCTAAAATATTACACTCGCACCGCATTGCCATATACCTACTAAAATAATTTAGATGTGCATAAGCACCAGAGAGGTTTCCTATTCCATCTCGTAACAAAGGTTTCCCCTTTTGGAGAAAAAAAAACAATCAGAAATGTTTTTTCTTTGTGTACAGAGATGGAATAGGATGAAGCCTATCTGAACAAAGACAGCTATGTACACAACAATCGTGCGAAATCAATCTGCTGAGGTAGTCTGCCCCCAAATTTTCTTGGCCCCGAATTGCAATAATCCGAAATCTATATGGCTGTAGTTTCATTGCCCAACGCATAATTCGAGGATTGAGAACTTTTGCTGTTTGCATATAGGACAAGGGCTTGTGGTCTGTCTCAAGCAAGAATTCTACTCCGTAAAGATACTTGTGAAATTTCTCAACACCCCAGATAATAGCCAAACATTCATTCTCTATCACAGAATAGTTTCTTTCACGAGGCAAAAGTTTCTTGCTGGCATAAGCAATGGGAAGTCGTCCTTCTCCTTCAAATTCTTGGAGCAAAACGGCTCCTATACCAACATCAGAAGCGTCCGTCCGGAGTATGCACAGATTCCCACCCTGAAAGATAGGAAGACGAAGAATAGGACTAGACGTGAGTCTATTCTTCAGGGTCTGGAAAGTCTTTTCATGATGGTCCTGCCAGTCTGTGATCGTGTTTGGTCTACTTTTCTTAGTTAAATCTGTCAAAAGGGAAGCTATAGATGAGAAATTTGGAATGAAACGGCGGTAGAAACCAGCGAGCCCAAGAAATGATTTCATTTGTCTCTTAGTGGAAGGTCAAGGAGCATCCTTTATAGCATGTATCTTGTCTTCTTGCGGTCTAACTGACTGAGCAGCTACACTATGACCAAGGCACTCGATACTGCTGTATTCAATCATAAAATTGGAAGGTTTTGCCGTCAACTTGGCTGTCCTAAGTCTAACCAAACCTTCGCGCAATGACGTCAAGTTGTCTTTCCAAGTTTCGGTAAAGATCCACATATCATCGACGAATCTATCAACGTTAGAAAGTTCGGACAGAATCATTCTCATCAACCTGCAAATTATTGCTCCTGAGTTTACCAAACCGAAGGGCATAGTTTTGAATTGAAACAAGCCTTTGGGGGTTTCGAACGCAGTTAGGGGTTTTGCCTTAGACGTCATTTTTATCTACCAATAACCCGAAGATAAATCTAATTTGCTGAAGTATTTGTGCCCCGACATTCTATTTATAACCTCCTCCATATTTGGCATTGGTTCTGCAACGAACTCCGTTACTTTATTAAGTTTACGGAAGTCAATGCAGAACCGCACCGAACCATCTTTTTTAGGGACAAGTACTACAGGGGATGAGTATGGAGATATTGATGGTTCAATAACTCCTAAATCTAACATATCTTGAATTTCTTTTTCCATTACATCCCGTACTTTATATGGTATGGCATATCCTTTTGACCTCATTGGTTCCGACGACCGCAACTTTATGTCGTGTTCATTTGGTCAGTTCGTCCTGGTACACTCGACAGTACGTCCGGGTATTCTTTTATCAACGTCTCTATTTCTTTACGCTGATCCTGCGTTAACATTTCTGAAATATTGACGTCCTTAAACGTCTCTAGTTTCTTTGCAGTAGGAAAAGCGCAATCTTCCAATGAGAATTCGTCAACGTCATCATTTCAGTTGACGGAACGGACTGTACAGAAAGCAAGCAATGTGACGTCACATTTTGACGTTCCACATATTGCTTCAGTATGTTAGCATGATATGTGTTAACATTTCCATTAACGTCAATCATATAATCCATTCTGTTTACTACCTCAACTACTTCATAAGGACCTTTCCATTGAAGCAATAATTTATTATTGTCTGTCGGTAGTATCAAAAACACTTTATCGCCGACCTCAAATTTACGCGACCTCGCGCCTTTATCATAATAAGCTTTCTGCTTAATCTGAACCGTTTTAAATTATCACGCGCTAATTTGCATGTCTGCTCTAACCGTTCCCTTAGCTCAATAACGTACTGATACGTCGAAAGAACTTGCTTATCGCGTACCTCGTCAGCCCATAATTCTCTTAATATTGCCATTGGACCTCTGACTTTACGTCCATATAACAACTCAAAAGGGAAGTGTCCTAAAGACTCCTGTGGGACTTCCCTAACCGCAAATAACAAAGCTGGAAGATATTTATCCCAATCTTTTGGACGTTCAGCACACATGCGACGTAACATCTGCTTTACCTTAGCGTGGAAACGCTCAATCAATCCGTTCCATATCGGGTGTCTCGGACAACACGTTAACTGTTGAAGAGAAAGAAGTCTGCTGACTTCTTTCATTACCTCAGCAGTGAACTGTGATCCACAATCAGTCAACATTTCATCAGGAATGCCAACCCTACTAAACATTTCAATAAACGCTTCCGCGACACGTTCCGTCTCAATACTCGGTAAAGCCATCGCCTCTGGATACCTTGTCGCATAATCTATCATGGTTAAAATGTACCGAGATTTCCTATCAGATCGAGGCTAAATTGGACCAACTATGTCCACTGCCACCCTCTTAAATGGCGCATCAATCAATGGTATTTTGCCTAGAGGTACTTTAGTGACCTGACCTTTCTGAATGGTTCTCTGACAAATATCACAAGATTTACAGAATCTAGCGACATCATCGCAAATACCGGGCCAGTAAAACTCAGTTACAACTCTATCCAATGTCTTCCTAATACCCATATGTCCAGACATAAGCGTTTCATGAGCTAGTTTCAACAAATTTCCTCGGAAACTTTGAGGGACCACAAGTTGGAAAGAGACTTTGTTACCCTTAATGAACTCCATATATGCCAAACCTTTTTCTCAATAAACCTAGTTTCACCTCGGTTTAAACCACGACTCACAGTCTTGTTCCCAGATACAACCCTTTTCCTGATGTTTACCAATGTTGGATCATCAACCTTAGCTTGCTTGAAAGCCTCCTTGTCATCGTTAATGATCTGATCTGTAACCTTAAGTTTTCTGTAAGGCTTTTCATCCTGCCTAGTCGGAGACCTAGTTACAGCTGCAGCTGAGAAATGAGACATATCGGGAAGTTTTGATCCATCAATATTACCGATAACCAAATCGTACAACGTATTATCCATACACAAAGCTTCAGTTTTCCCAGTGAAAAAAGGACAATCAATGTCAATCATTGCCAAAGGATACCTTTGTGTGGATTCATCAATCAACGTAACATTTGATTCCTTCCCTATTAACTGACCATCCGAAACCAAACTTCTCCAAACGACACAGCCTGTACACCCAGTATCTATTAATACAACCACCTTTTGATTATTAACCAATCCTTGTGCCGTCGGTAACCTTGCCTTTAAGAAGTAACAGACACCTTCCCTAGTTTCCTTACTACACTCCTCCCTATTTGAAATCAAAGGATCACCAACCTTATTTTCAAAAATACTTCCAATCTCATCACCTTTCCTAGTTACTTCCGTTTGACAAAAACTAACTTGGTGTGCTGCGCCACGTGGTGTGCCATTATTCTTACCGCGTCCGCGAAAAGACCCTCTAAAATTACCACGACCACGTGTATAACCACGACCTACATTCTGCGTATTCTCATTCTTAACCTGAGTACTTTGAGTCTCTACGCGCGTATTAAAATTTTCCTTAACACCGCTATCCCCACCACCAGTTGCCCCTATCTCTGTACTATATAATTGTTTTCTGTCGGGGTTCTTAAAACATTTAATTGTTAAATGCCCCTTACCGCATATGCTACACTTGATATCCGATCTACCACTCGGTTTGTTTGAGTCAACTTTGTCCTGTTTACCCTGCGCTGCGCCTCTATTATCGCGTTGCCACTTATTAATGCAACTAAATACACCCCGCGCGCTTCTGCAAACAAATCTGCCTCCCTAGCCATTTCATCAAAATTACCAAGCTGTTTTGGCTTCAGATGTACATACAGTTCTCTATTACATGACTCCAGGAACTGATCCCTTGCCATGAAATCACAGACAGCCGGAAAAGATTTTTTCCATCTTTGCCATATTAAGCTATTTTTTTTTAAAATAACTTCTCAATCTACTACTGAACTGTATGAACGTTTCTGATTTCTCGGGGCTACTATAACGAAACTGCTTCCTAAATCCGCGCTCTGTCATGTCGAAATTCTTTAACAGAGCATCCTTTAACTTATCATAATCCGCCGCATCCTCATTTGACAACCGGTCATTGTCACGTGACTTCCGGTGAGTGGGAGGTTGAGCTGGCCTGTGGCTCAGTTCAGCCTCACACACACCCAAAGGCAGCGTGCGTCAAGATAGACGAGGGGTGGTCTAATCGAGAAAGAACAAGGTCCAAGTAACACAAATATTTATTTACAACGTCACTTCAATAAAACAGTACACGTCACTTCAATAAAACAGTACACAACACACACTCACACTTATGGAAAACAACAGTTACTTATGGCCATGTGCACACTGCTCTTAGGAGCAATAAGTTAATTCCCTATCTGTTCCCATTTCAGGATTGGAATATACGAGATGTGTTCATTTTTTTAACCATACACGTTTAAGGAGATCTCTCTGATACACGGGACGCCTGTATGCCTCCTTCATACGTCCTTCATGTTGGAGATTCGCCCTTCATATTAGAGATTCGTTTCTGACTACGTCAAGTATGGATTACCCTCTTGGCTTGACAGAATAGTCGATTAGATGCTACTACGGGCCACAGGCCATTGGTAGATCATAAAGCCTTGTAGATGTCTGAAATTAACGAACATCTCATAATAATCTCTGCTAACCTCAACTTTCCATATTCTCTCCTTGATGTGTGATGCCATGCCCGCGCGAGTGGGGGGTTGTGAAACTTTCAAGATAATTTAACCTTTGACAAATGCGATAATTGAAAGTCACCCCTCATTGCACGGGAAAACTGCATACACAGATCACTAGGAGCGGGCAAGCGAGCGTTATATCAACGTATATTCGACGTCAACGGTTATGACGTCAACGTCAATTTGACGTCACGACGTTGCGGCCGAATACACGTGGTGGGACTGATATAACATCAGTGCACCAAAGCTTACTACATTTAAGACAAAACTATTACACTTAAGAAACGAGCTTATACATGTACAAATATAATACAGAAACATTACACTTTTAAATGATTGAAATTGTCCCTTAGAACGCCATTGCGCAAACAACCAATGCGTTACCATAAATATAATGTTCTTCTTACAAAACATATGGCTGAAAATGACGGTGCAAAAGTTTGCCATTGTTCCCTACTTCTGCCCAGAATACGGACCGCGCCCACACGTTAGAACAGTATCACTGCGTGAGGCCGTTCTAACGAGTACCCACAATCCGCATGCCAAAGCAGAAACACGGAAAAATGAATGAATCAACGTCATATTAACATCGCAGCGACAATGAATCGCTCGGAGTACTCTGATATAAGTACACCGATTCAAAACTAAGAATAAAGGGTACTCCCTCATGATGACAACCAGCCGTAGATGCTGGGACTCCTCGCCTTGCCAACCGACGACGAGTAAAGGATATCATTTTGTCAACCATCATCGAGTACAGTATGCTCGCTCAGTCTTACAGGCTAGACCGGTGAGCAAAATGTACTCCCCTCAAAATAACTGAAAATTCTGCTTGGAGCCATATGATTGATAAAAAACATATCGCGCATAGACGCAGGTGGCGTCTGATCAGGGTCTACAGACAATGCACACTGGCACTATTTCATTATCTTTCATTGAATCTGAAAGTCTTCCAACGAAAGAAGAGAAAAAAATGTACAATAACATTACTGCGAAAATTCAGTGCTGCGTCTGATCAGGACCTTCAATGCAATGAAGCGCCGATAATGATGGTATGTGTGACCTTAAACTGCGCCTGATCAGAATCTACACAAATTATATTGCAAAAAGATGCGTGCGTGCGTGCCCTATGAACAAACGCCGTCTTACACGGTATATTTTAATCCTAACGCAGTTATCTGCCCCTACTATGAACGGTACATAAATCGCCAAAATTATCTACCCTTACAATAGATGGCGATCCATGCAAGCAATAGATCCAGCGCTTAAGTTCCATTTCTTCTCTGCCCAACACTAAGGTGCCCCCCTTATGTGCTGTACAGGGAAAAGAAATGGCAATATTAACACAAGAAGGATACTGACAAGCAAGAATAGCGCTGCATCTAAGAATCAAAGATAATAAATAAAATTCATTTTACTCACTGCTATCGGCCTATGCTCGATACCTCAACATCGGCTCTGGAAATAATGTCCCACACCCGATGTTGAGCGGTCAGTTACTTATATAGGGATGTGTCAGTACACGTATACGATCATGCGATGGCCTTGCCAAAATAGCTCGCAAAAGTCGGGTCGCCTGATCGACACGTCATCTGTACGGAGTATTGCACAGGCCAGCCAGCAGAGAATAACAGAGGGTTCCAGAAGGTAAGTTGGTTAGAAAGTATGCCCTCTTAACAAGATCTGTCTGATTTGACAGACGTAACTTCCATCATGAACATATGTTTAGGTGTGTGCAGGTCCGAAACCGTCCGAAAAGAACGAAGAAACCTACGTTTATCAAGGAAAAATAATAGGACAGTTTTCTTGACAAGGCCCAGCTACCGTGGCACAAAAAAATTAAAAAAATCGGTTAACTTGTAAACATGTCAGTATTGCTCTCTTGTAAGAGAGCAAGTCATTACATGCCTATAAGTCTCGGGTTGAAAAATAAGAACACCTTGTCGTGACAGTCATATACATCAAGTGCGCGCCCTTTAAGCAATGCACTTAAATGCGCGGCCCAAACACTCTTATCCCATTTATTAGCCGTAGCATATTTCTCAAACCTAGATAAATAACCATCCATTTTTTTCTTTATCCTCTTCAAAATAAGGTAACTTAGGATCCCGGGAATGGGCCACCTTTTCAGCTTTTTGCTTTTCAAATTCTAGCTCGAGCTTCGCTCTCTGCATTTCTAATAGCTTCCTTAATTCTTGGTGCTGTAGCTCAAACCCATGTTTTATTTGTTCTCAATGGACCTCACTAATCTCTTTTGCCTCCCTTTCACTTTGATTGCGTGCCATTTCAAGTTCCTTATTAACATTCAACATAGCTAGTTCATGTTCCCTTTCCTTCTCCTTTTCTTCTAACTTAGCTAGTTCAAGTGCCTTTTCCTTTTCCTCAGACCTTAACCTGTCTAAATCCCTTTGCTCTTGCCTTTCTGCTCGCTCAATATCTTGCTGCTCCTTAACAAAATCTTGTAAATCTTTCCCCTCATAACCTAACTCCTTTCCCATTTGCATTAAACGCTCCATTATTGATAACGTAAATCTCACGTAACTATCAAAACCACTATTAACTGATCCGTTATGATCAGTGATGATTGAATGGGCTTAACTAAAACGTTAAGATATGTGTTATACGCGTTAATCTAACTAAAACGTTAGTTATTAAAGCACACGCGATTTGAAATGTCAAATACTTTCAGTAAAGTATGACGTTACGTACTGGTAGTCTAATATGACGTCATAAATTGACGACGTTTACTGTAAAAAGCTACAATCCGAAGTCTCATCACATTACAAAACTCCGATCACAACAAGTTACCATTAATGTTTCTATTACGTCATACCTAACTTCAAGCCACAGCGTAAATATTAACGCTACCGTTATGTCAACGTCAGTAAATTGTTAACGTCACTACGTCAGAACAATGTGTGGGTAAGATCAATTAGTAACTCTAGTTTAACTTAGTAGAATGTCAGGTAACACAATTAAGTGGGGTCTACTAAATTTTTTCGTTAGCAAGAAAAAGTGGGGTATGCCTTGCCTTCCTGCGCAGAAATTTTGAACTTGTCAGTATCTATTTAGTTGAATACATGGGTTTCGCACTTCATCAACGCAGGAAGGAAGTTTCAAGTTAATTTCCAAATGTGGCTGTCAATGCTATTTTTTATGGGAAATTGATGTTTTAGAGCACCAATGTGCTGTTCCACAGCTGGGAACACCCGCATGAGATCAAATCCCACTTCTGACATGAAATGTTACATGTGGGTTTACGGCGTCCCGCAAACCCCCATGCTGACAAAACAACCGAGCGTGATCCCTGACAGGTGTACGGGCAGCTGTGGGGTAAGACACAAGAAATATATCAAATGAATGGCATGAATTATTTACAGTATCTATATACAACAATACCAACACAAAACATCACATTTATTTGCTTCTGTAGCCCACTCACGACGTCCGCCCCGAAGGCAAAACAATGTTCTGTGCCCGGAACGGGGTGACGTGAATGTCTAAAGAAGCAAATAACCAAAAACAACAATAAAATAAGAAAATAAACACAAAACGCGACTGGCCAGATTAAACGTTCACTTAAGGTGAACCACTTCTCGCGCACTGCTGTAAAATAGTTTGTCGACCTTGTTGTCGACCACAAGTTGATTTATATTATTTATCGATTCGTATTCATACGAACTTGAAGTCCCGGTAACTTCTTCGTTTGAATCGACTCCAGGTGGTTTTCCACGACTTGTTTGATATGGTTGAATCGACTCTAGGTTGTTTCCACAACCTGTCTAATCTGGTCTCGACGGTCTGTTATTGGGTCTGTCCGCCCTTGCTGGACACTAAACCGACAGCGTCGCACCAGTACCTGCTCCTATCTGGCAGGGAGCAGCAGGTCACCACACATCATTGTGCCGTTCTATATTCATTCTCCGTCCCGCCACTATGTTGTGTGCATTTATTCGCATTTGACCTGCTGCTCAATAGTGTTCGTTTTTCAGGGTATTTATACCTATGAATACTACCGGAAAATCATGCATACTCGTATTAGCTCGCTAAAATCGTGGCGAGGTGAAGATACCGTCCACAATCATAGCCAGATAGCAAAAATCGAGTAGATAATGGATTTGCGTTCAAATAGTATTTCCCCTTGGGACAAATTATGAAACGTCCCTACAAATCAATGGCATAACTCCCGTCAAAAAGAACACACACAACATCGTGACTGGAATGAAAATTATATATGGCACAATTTGTCGGTTGGCGATTTTTAGGCAAATTTGATAGAAATCAGCCTTATAGTGGCCAACTGTATGGTAAAAAAAAATCTCCACAAACCACTCATGCATACATCGTATGATATGTGCATGACTTTTGCATGGAGCAGCACATTTTGCCTACCGTATTTCACCTCAAATATTTCTCTCACACCGCCTTGCCATATACCTACTAAAATAATTTAGATGTGCATAAGCACCAGAGAGGTTTCCTATTCCATCTTGTAACAGCGGTCTAGACTGCTCCTGATTTTCCTACAGTTCTTATATTGTAGTATATAATGCCTTGTAAAATGAAGTCGGACGGTCTAGGCGGCTTTTCTGGGATTACAAGTACCATTGGTCTCGGAAGTCGTAAACATACTACATTCCGTGGATTCCATTTTTTGGCTCTGTCCATTGTTCTGGCAACACTACATTCTTATGACAGATGCGCATGCCTTAGTCTGATTCTAGCACTCCAACGTAGCAACGAAATGTATAAAAGTATCAAACGTCCGTACCGTCGTGTCTTAAGCTCTAACAAGAATGCTACATTCTGTTGTCAATTCATGACTTCACTGCTTGTTCCAACACTTACTCTTTGGATCCTTTGTCTTATTTTGTTAAGCGGAGACATCCAACTAAACCCAGGTCCAGACTCTATCGAGGATAGTGCTAATACAGCTTCCAGTTGCTCGTCTAGCTCGGATGATACCCTCTCCAATCACCTAAGTATCTTGCACCTAAATATTCAGAGTATCGAACCCAAGCTGGATCTCATTGAAGGTGAAGCAGCAGCATATGACGTCCTTGTTTTCTCTGAAAGTTGGCTTAACCCCGGCATATCGAATACAAGTATCTACATCGAAGATTTTTCTCCACCTTATAGAGTAGACAGGCCCGATCGCCCAGGCGGAGTTGTCATTGTTTATGTTCGCGACACACTATCTAGTAAACGTCGACCCGTCCTGGAAATCCCGGGTCTCGAGGCTGTGTGGGTCGAGATTCAAATACAGTCCAAAAACGTCCTTGTCGGAGGGTTCTATAGCCCCAACAGTAGCGCTTATTATTTTAATTCCATTAACGAAATCATCGACAGGGCATACAATATTAACATAGGATATGTCGGAGGGTTCTATAGCCCCAACAGTAGCGCTTATTATTTTAATTCCATTAACGAAATCATCGACAGGGCATACAATATTAACATAGGAGATATAATCGTACTAGGAGATTTTAACATAAATATGCTTAATCAAAATAACAACAAAATAAAACAATTAATGCAAGAATATAATATGAAACGGTTAATAGATGAACCTACAAACTTCACAGAACATTCGTTTTCACTCATTGACTTGATACTAGTTCGAAACAAAAACAATATTTTAACAAGCGGTGTCATTGATACATTCATACCTAATCAAATTAGATACCACTGTCCTTCTATTGTTATAATGAAATTCATACGGCCTAAAAATAAATCATTTGAACGGAAAGTATGGAATTATAAACTAGCCAACTTTGATATGTACAGAGAAACTTTAGCTAGCTACAATTTAGAAGAAACAGTAAACTCATCCACCGACATTGATGAAAATATTAATCACATTAACGCAGCTATTACGTCTGCTGCTGAGCAAGCTATACCCAACAAAGTCGTTACAATAAGACCTGCTGAACATCCATGGATAACATGCCAAATCAGAAATCTCGTTAGAAAGCGAAAACGTACATACAGGAAATTTAACAGCACATCCAATGCTAACCTTTGGGAAAAATACAAGATTATTCGCAACAAAATCGTATCACTTATTAGGACGTCAAAAAAGCACTATTTTGAGAAGCTGGATTCGTTACTCTCGTCAGAAACAACCAATATGAAAATATTTTGGAAAACATCCAAACAATTGCTCAACATTGGAAAATCAACACACAACATCCCTACGCTGTACCAAAATAATGAATACGCAGAAAATGATATTGACAAGGCCTATATGTTAAATAATTATTTTGCTACTCAGTCAACTGTTGTTGATGACAACCGGCCACTGCCCCAGCCTTCCCCTATAGAGTATAGCCTTCAGACTATTGTTATAACAAGTCAGAAAGTTAAAGATGTCCTCCTGAACCCCAATGTTAATAAAGCCTATGGTCCAGATTTAATCAGCCCCCGCCTCCTCAAGGAAGGTGTAGTTATTCTTGCCTCCCCCTTCTCAACAGTTTTCAACCGCTCTCTTGACCAGGGTTACTTTCCTTCTCCGTGGAAAGATGGAAATTTAACACCAATTCATAAGAAAGATGATAAGTCATTACCATCAAATTACCGTCCAATTACTCTCCTTACTCTCACTTGGAAAGACAATGGAACGTTGCGTACACAAACACATGTACAATTATGTACTTGAAAATCAAATTCTCAATCCGTATCAATCCAGATTTGTGCCGGGCGATTCCACTACATATCAGTTACTCCATACGTACCACACCTTCTGCAATGCCGTGGACGATGGTAAAGAAGTAAGAGCAGTGTTTTGCGATATCAGTAAGGCATTCGATAGAGTCTGGCACAGGGGCCTTTTGCATTAGTTATCCGGTATCGGGTGCTCGGACAGGGTGATCAAATGGTTTGCGAGCAATCTCTCTGGACGATGGCAGCGTGTCGTACTTAATGGACAAACATCTGACTGGACTCGTGTTCAAGCCGGTGTCCCCCAGGGCTCTATCTTGGGACCCTTACTCTTTTTAATATACATAAACGATATAGTGAAAAATATTGGCTGCTCTATCCGGCTGTTCGCAGACGATACGAGTCTGTATGTCATTGTAGAGTCTCCTCAGACAGCTGCAAATTTCATGAACTCTGATCTTGACAGTATAAGCGTCTGGGCAGCTGACTGGTTAGTCACTTTTCACGAAAGAAAAAACTTTCTCAATGGTCCTCTCTCGAAAACGACACTCTCCACAGCATCCATCGATATTTATAAATAATATAATCTTGCCTGAAACAGAGAATCACAAACATCTCGGTCTTACCTTTTCAAAGTCCTGCGCGTGGTCTAATCATTTCCAGGATATCTCCTCCTAAGCTTGGGTACGACTGAATTTGATGCGAACACTGAAGTTCGGGGTTACTCGGAAATGTTTAGAGCGAAACTACGTTACTTTCATACGGCCACTGCTTGAATACTGTGATGCAGTCTGGGACAATTGCTCTGCCGATAATAAGAAACAACTAGAATCTATTCATGTAGAAGCCGCTAGAATCATAACTGGCGCTACACGGCTCTGCAGCATTGAAAGGCTATTTTCAGAATTAGGTTTGGAAACTCTCCAGTGCCGCAGGAACAAACATAAATTGATCATTTTCTATAAAATCATCAACGGGCCTCAGATTCTATGACGGTTCCAACGTAAAGGCTTATTGAGAATCAGAGAGATCTAATTCAAGGTAATGTTGGTTGGTGCCTGATGCTCTGTCTCTGGTCGGGCCCATCGAAGTCTAACTGTTGGTTTTCTTTTGCTCCAGCATTTCAGTGGTTTCTTGCTGTCGAGTCCTCACCGTTGTCTCACCTCTGTGGTGCTTTGATTATTTGTGTTCACGGAGATGTTGCACTGATGAGTTAGGAGGCCTTCCTGCGGACTGAACAAATTATTTGTCTAAATCGCGACGGAAGTAAGGGCGAGGATTGTGGCCACGTAAAATCGATTTAAGCCCCCCCCCCCCCCCCACAGTTGAAATCTTTCCACTGACCGTTCCAAGGCGGTTCTTCTGTGGCGGTTTATTTATGTTGTTGTTTGTTACTTACTGTGTGTATCGCTTGTGTCTTTTTATTTTGGATGGCCATATGGCCATTTTGTGGGAAAGTAACTGTCCTTATGGCCTTCCTTTGTTTAGGTTTCATTATGGTCTGGTCGCTTAATGTTTGTGTTTCTTTCCCTTTAGTGTCTTTGATGGGTGGAGTAAGTGAATTATATCGATTCCTGATCTTTGTTTTACTTCTACTTTACCCCTGACTATCTTACTGATCTTGTTCCTCCCTTGATACATGAGACCACCAGATATAACCTTCGAAATTCAAATGACATCCAAACTATCCACTCCAACTCAAATCTGTTTTATAATTCTTTTTTCCCATCAACAATTCGAGCATTGAATAACTTGTTAGATGATATCAAGCAAAATACGTCAGTAGCATCATTCAAATCTTGTCTGAACGGAGCATACCGGACTTATACGGACATTACCTTTCTCAGCTGTGCTAATAATCAAGGGAATTAGCGCGAACAAGACAGAAAATAAATGGTTATCTCCCCAAAGACTCAACTATCCAGGTGACTTCCAATCCTTTCGCTGACCATATGTGCAAATTGCCGCAGGCAAATTGTAACTCGTACCATTTTTGAGACACCGCATTTATGTATTATACAGCTCACTGTTATAATTTAAGAAAGTGGAGATCGTGTTATAATGTATCTTGAAAAAAAGGAAACACACACACACACACACACACACACACACACACACACACACATAAAAACAACAACAACAATTGAATGAAAAAGAATATACATAGCCGATGTATATGATTGCAAATAGTATCTTCAAGTGTCAACTTAGCAAAATAAATACATAAATTGACAAGCCAACAGTATAAAATGCAACAAGGGTTTGAACATTTTATAATGCGCAACATAAATTTTCAAGAATGGCTGAAATGAAAATGATGTAAAATAAAATAAAACGATCATTAGCGTAGGCCCAAGAAACGCAAAGTTGTTAAACACAGCATGACTAGTCTGACGAAAATGATCTAATTATCATGTTTTTGTGTGTGTGTGTGTGTGTGTTTGTGTGTGTGTGTGTGTTTTTTTTTTCAAAATATTTTTGTTGTTAATTCTTAGCGCAAATGAGGTTTTATATAACGTGTGAATCGACTACAGCAAACGATTCGCGCGAAATGTCAAGCCTGATACGCGTTGGAAAATAAAAAAAATAAAAAAAAATATCTGAAAGTGTCGTCTGTTACTTATTCCTACAGAATGGTGTATAGTAGTGCTTCTCATCTGAAGATGGTAATTACATTGAATAATATTTAGCCGATCAAACGAAGACGCAATCTGTGAAATTCTTCATCGGGTCTCTGTTGGTAGCAGGATCTCATCTCCCTTCAGGCGAATTAAACAGACCCAGACAAGACTGCGTGTATTCGCAAACTGATCCCAGTCTTTGTTGATTGCACATAAGGTCATAATATTGAGCCGGAACCCATGATTTAGTTTTTGCGTGCTTTGACAGTCCAATGACTCAGATCAGACTGCACTCGTTCGTATTACACTATCCGAGAGACTGAATTATCATTCTTGTTATTATTATCATTATTTTTATTATTATTACCCTCATTTTTGTTAATTTAATTAGTATATTATTATTTTTATTATTATCACAAATACCCCAAATCTATAATTTAGAAAAAATATTAGAAAAAAAAATACGAAAACACGCCTATTCAAATATATTGAAAAATTTCCACCAAAAAAGGAAAATTTTCAGAAAAAAAATCTGATATTTTTCATATTTCTGCCCAAAATATAGATTATGGGAACTCGTTAGAACAAGGCGGTTCTAACGAGTACCAACAATCTATGTTTTTGAGAAGAAATAAGAAAGAAAAAAATGTTTACCCCTGTAAACCCCAATTTTACTTTATAAAATTGGGGTTTAATGGGGGTCAATATTATATAGGTGTGTTTTCGTGAGGGTTCATCCAATACTTTTGACGGCACCCGCCCATAGGGGCTTGAAGAAATATATGGGCTGCATGGTGCTTCCACGCAGAGCTGAATCTGGCCCGCACACTAGTACTGGTAAACCGCTTAGTGGATCTAAGCCTGTCCAGGAACCGCAGTGCGAGGCGGACTGTCCATGCTAATAAACACTCAAACAAACAAACCAATACTTTTTCATAGTCGTGTCTGAAAGTGTTGAGTTTGGATGATCTTAATTTGAACACAAGCTGTTAACTCACATAACGAAGAAAAATGCGCCAGCTTGGGGGTATAGATGACACGCGTCAATTCGCGCCTCGATGTGTATATCAGCTCTACTCAACAGGGTAATAAATGGACAATAAACGACAGCAGGGAATAATCCTGGACTCAAACGTTTTTTGTTACACGAGCAAAAGTACGCCTAGTTAAACAGAACGAACATTTTACCACCAAATCATGACAATTTGCCGATAAATTCTGGTATTTTTTCATATTTCTGCTCAAACTAGGGATTTAGGCTACATTGTAGAACCACCTCGGCGAGATGGTTATAGCGAGTAATATAAGTCTATGTTTTTGAGCTAAAATAAGAATATATAAATCCCAGTTAAACTATATAAAAAAAGGGTTTAAGGGGGTCAAATAAATCCAGAAAATGTTGTTTGTCTTATGTTTTAATACGCATGAGTAATATACACGAACTTCCGTGCACGAAACACACACACAGAGAGAGAGAGAGAGAGAGAGAGAGAGAGAGAGAGAGAGAGAGAGAGAGAGAGAGAGATCTTTGTCTTTTCTTAATAAATATTTATCCACTCCAGGACAGGTTTTTAAGGTCCATTTCTCCAATTGCAAAGTCCTACCCGAACCTAGATTTTGGTAGTGTTTAGGCTGGAGAGGTTTTAGTGTAAATGCCATGAGCTGCAAAGTATTCTGACTAGATTTCAGTTTGTCGAGGTGTAAACGAGATATTTTTTAGCAATAAGTTGCAGCAGGTCTGTAAAACTTTGCATTATCTTCACAATTTTCAGAACAATAAAATTATCTGTCTTTTCTGCCCCCTGTCAGCAAATCTAATTAAGATAATTGAATACAACTTGGAGCCACATTTAGAACATAACGTCACTTAATGCAACTAAACAATTACGAAAACAAGCCTATTCAAATACACATGTACATTGAAATTTTTATTACTAAAATGATTCAAGAAAGGCAGTTGACAGTTTCTGGCGAAAGAATGTTCACTCTAATGGTTAACCGCCTACGTATAAGCCTGCTCAGGATTAGTGTGGATCGGTAAACTGACCGGCTCAAAAATGACCTAAATAGTGTTGACAGGGCCGATAAAATCCATTACAAACAAAGAGTCAAACAAAATCACTATAAATGAAAATTATCTGTTAAAAAGTACGTAATTTTCTAATTTCTGCTCAAAACATAGTTTGTGGATACTAACCAGAACCGTTTGTGGGCACTCGTTAGAACCTTCTCGGCGATTCAAACGTGTACTCATAATCCATGTTTTTAAGCCGAAAGATGTGTACAACTGTAATCCCCTATTTTACTACATAAAGTGGGGTTTAAGGAGGTCAAAATTATGTAGCGTGTTTAATGATAGTCAGACCAAACCTCGAAAAATGTAACAAACACATTATTCTATTTCAAACTAATAAATAAATAATAATTCTCGAAAATAGTTCGGTAGCATATCGTAGGCGTAATATAGTCTTCTGTGGCGATTTATTTATGTTGTTGTTTGTTACTTACTGTGTGTATCACTTGTGTCTTTTAATTTTGGATGGCCATATGGCCATTTTGTGGGAAAGTAACTGTCCATATGGCCTTCCTTTGTTTAGGTTTCCATTATGGTCTGGTCGCTTAATATTTGTATTTCTTTCCCTTTGGTGTCTTTTATGGATGGAGTAAGTTAATTGTATCAATTCCTGATCTTTGTTTTACTTCTACTTTGTTATTGTGTATTTGAATTCGGAAGCATTTACATTTGAGAATAAATAAATAAATAAATAAATAAATAAATAAATAAAACATCTCGAACAATACAGTTCAAGAAGATCATCGAAGGCGTGATATATTCTTTGTCATTGTTTACCTTAGTAGTCCGGCAGAATAGTGGCTGATTTTGGCTGGACCTGGAAATTGCGTATAAAGTCTTTTTTTCTTTGGATTCATGTTGTATAGACATAACCTTTGAAGAATCAGACGGGTGCCACCCTGGCACCCTTGAGCGTATTGAGATATTCAAGATGGCGTCCAAGATGTCATGCGGGTGAAGGTTTGGCTTTATTATCAATTATTTAGGATAGAAAAGTATAGCTGTGCATTCATTTCTTTGATTTTTTTTTTGTAGAATCGACTTTGGCTTTGTCAAAAAAGATTTATGAATATTTTTACAAGTTCGAATATTTCGGATGGCGTCCAACATGGCTGCCAAATAGAAATTTCTCTAATAAACAGTGTTTAATTGAACACACAGGTAGAAACAATGCTGATTAAGATGAAAACAAGTATGTCATATAACGCATCATCTGACAGATTTATATTGCTGGCAAAATATCCAAGCTGTTGCCTAGAATATTTGGGAAGGCACCCAAAATGGCTGCCAAATGAGAATTTCTCGAATGAAATTTACTGTCTTTCTTGTATTGTAACATCCATAGTGCCGACGCATGTATCAAGTTTTATGTACGACTAGACTGTTCATTGCAGCAAGTTATACCGCCTTGGCACGAGCAAAATATTGTGCAACTGAGTCTTGCCTTGTTGCATGTGCAACGTAAGGAAGCACAAGGACTTACACTCTCACACTGACATTTGATCAATTTAAGAATGTCTTCAGGGGCAAGTTGAACACCATCGGGTACAGTTGTCGGGCGACAATGATCTGTCAGCTTCATTTCTCAGCCATCCAAAGTTCTCGGGTGCAAGGTCAGGTGGATTTAAATCCAAAGCATGTTTCAAAACAGAAGCTTGTAAATGGGCCCGTTTAACATTTTCGATAAAGGATTCCGTTGTTGGGGGAAGGGATGATATATTCGGAACGGTTTTAGATGACCGTCCGACCTTGTTTTTCCACATTTTTTGTCGTGTTTCGGACATACTTGAACTGTTTTGATAACCATAGCAGGCTGAAACAAAGGTTGTGGCCTCCTGAACCACCAAGGGCAACTCTGCACTAATATCACCTACTGCATTGAGTTGGAAACCAGATTTCAGGGTCTTAACTACCTTTCCTTTACCTATTCCATAACAACAGGCAACTGTGTCACAACCTGACAGTGCATGGGCTGCTATCAAATCAGGCACAATATCTTTGTTCTTATGTACAGTGTCCCGAATGTCTATAGCAGTCCTATCTCTAATTGGGGATTCCATTACCACAGGTATTGTAAGCTTTTGCTCCTGGTAATGATGTAGCAGTAACACGAATACATCAGTGTCATCTGAAATGACAGAAATACCCTTCTGAGTTTCATGGGAAGCAGAAACCATTTGTTGAGCTAAGATGTTATCTGCTTCTTCATGAGATGTTTTGAGGTCTTCTCTCTCAATAACTATACCCTTGTTCAACTCTGTTGGTGTGTCATTTTCCCCTGTTACGACAAGTTTATGTTCAGCTGTGTTCTGTTGACGAAACTCCTCGTCTTGTGTCAGTTCATTACATATTATCTTTATCAATTGCTGTTTGTTTTCAGTCACTGTGAGTACAGCCTTTTGTGCAGGAAGTTGCATCGTCAGATTAAGCTGGTGAACTCTACTGACATTTGTTGACCTTCCTTATCGAGTGATGCTTTTAATACTGTATGGCTTGTACCTGTCGAATACTAAGTAAACATCTCCCTTCTTGAGAAGTTTACTGACATAGTCTTTTAAGTTACTGACATAGTCATTCAGAGTCCCATTACTAGGCCAACGCACCACATAGAGGATTGCTGATCCATCTAGAATGTAACATGCAATGTCCCTTTCTGTTTGTCTAGCTGAGACTGTACACTGCAACAGTTTCTTTAATGTTGACTTTGCTGTACAAATTCTCAAGTCACCTGTATCAGTAAACATAGGTGTTGGAACTGGTGCATACTCATAGCACAATATTTTATCAATATTTACATCACGAGAACTAACTTGAAGTCCGATCACTCTTGTGTATATCAAGTTTGTGTCAAACACCTTTGTTTCACCAACTTTTACGTGTTTCTTGCCTTCAGCTTGAGTGATAACAGTCTTTGATATTTTCTGGTCGAATCCCTCTGCATATAGATATACATGTACATGTAAGCGCATTTATTATAAATCACACTAATCATAAGCCACATTTCCCTTTTTGCCCATCTCTGCACAGTCTATGAATTCTTTACGCATAGTCTACATGTAGATAGATATCCAATATTATTCCATTCACTTGCAAGCAAGATACTGTTGTAAGCTAACGCTCTTCGTTGTTTTTGGAGACATATAACAGAAAGCAAGCATGTACTTTCATGTACAATAATTCTCGACACAGCTAGTTGTTAGAGAGGAGAAAATATGCTGAATATAACCTACTTTATTACTAAGCGAAAAGAATATTATTTTGTTCATTTTACGTCCCTGTCGCTTTAGAAATGGTACCCGAAAAAGGATGAAATGACAATCCGAGACCCATCGTCTCTTAACTAAGAAATAAGGGTTGGGGTTTTGTTGTAGGACTGTCCGACTCGCACAACTCTAGCATGGTCGGCTTAAAACTTTATAGTGGTAAACCAGCGTCCAGTTTTGGGTCCTTTTCAGTCTGGGCTTCATGCCTAGTAATGTTTTAGAATGCCTATAGAATGCGAAAATTCAATTAGACCTTTTCTGGCCGGTGTGTTATGCCAGATCAAAAAGTATAACTCGTACCAAAATTGCATCTCAGTCTACTAACTATAATAGCGGCAAAGTGTCCAATATATTGCAGCCACCTTGAATGCCATCTACGATGCCTGACTGAGGAACAACACAATATTTATCAATGTTTATAAGTATGAGTTCCAACCATCATGAAACCCCAAACAAATTACATTGCAGGGAGTTTTTGGAGCTGATTTGTTGCGATTATGAGCATTTTATGGTTTTGACGGCCATTTTGGACACCTTCCTTTAAAAAGTATCATGTAAAACGACTACCATTTGACAGACAGGTCATCCATGATGCATCTCCTATCAAATCATAAAACAAAATCTAAGTAAACTATCATAATATGGCTGGTATAGTCCATACTATGCTTAAAAACGATATTTTCCCGCAATCTTGGCGGCCATCTTGGATATCTCAAAACGCTAAAGGGTGCCAGGGTGGCACCCGTTGGATTCTGTATTGGCAAGGTCTGTCCTTCAAGAATCAGCAAAGAAAAAAAAACTTTATAAGGTATTTCCAGGTCTTTCAAGAATTCTGCCGGACTATAGTAACAACCCCCTGACTGCTAGTTACCAAGGTAAACTGGCAATAGGAAAGGAGGGTAGTGTATTTCATTTTCAAAAAGGACTAAATTGTTCTCATTTCTATTTTACAAAATTTATATGGACGTGTCCACAATACATTTGCCAATATACTCCCGCTTGCACAGAATAAAAATAACAACTTACAAAAAAGTTATGACAATATTTTCATCAATTTTTGTCGCTTCATTCAGTAGTTTTACTATATATTCTATACATTTAGAGGGTGCCTCCAATTATACGTAAAAAGGACCAAAAAGTTGTTGATAAAACTTCATGAAAATTACATGTGTGCATTTGTAAAAGAATGCAGAATCATGAACCGCTGGCACAGAAAAGATATTGCTATAACTTTTTAATTTATGGGGAAATAATTATCAATTTCCTATATAAATCTATGTATTAACTTTAACCGACTGCAGTTACCTGGATGTCCGTTAAAGTTCGACATGACATCACAAAACCACCCAAGTACTATAATACCGGCTCAAGAAAAGGTCAGATACTGCATTCAAGACTACGAACGGAATGTAGCTCGCTTAACTCCCTCCTGTTTAGAAAGAATATCGTTGCCGTCCCCTTTTGTCAGTTTGGAGCTTTTGAAAGCCCACATTACTTCTTTTTCGACACTCCCAGGTATCATGCTGCAAGGACGAGATACTTACCCATTAACTTAAACCTTATCACATCCCGTGACCTTCTATTCGGACTCTACAAAAAACACCACAAGAAAACGAAGTTCTCTTTAACCAAGTACAAGAATTTATTCTTAAATCCGGCCGGTTTTCATGACAATCCCGAGACCAAGATTAGATTACACTTATGGGAGACTATTCTAGATATTCGGAGATACACCCATTGCTGGCGCTCATTATGGGAACGTCGATCACCTACGCAACGCTGCATCTTAACCTCTCTCTCTCTCTCTCTCTCTCTCTCTCTCTCTCTCTCTCTCTCTCTCTCTCTCCATTGATTGACACCGCCATTCTCACATACTTACTTTGTATGTTCCACAATGACGCAGAAGATAATCTATTTAAGCCTTGGCTAACCTTCAGATCCTGCACCATATGTATGTTTTCTATATTGCTGTTGTAAATAATTTGCTAATACAATACTGTTTAAACCAAACAGTAAAAACCATGTTCAAATCATGAAATTCGCGTGCTGTTTGAACATGGATTTTGAGCTTTTGATATCACAAGACGGGCCTTGCTTTGTTTAGGTTACGTTGAGCGACCTAACTTTATCGCCCTGAACGTAGCGTGTTAGGGTTCTATGATGACGTCAGAGGGTTACTGCATGACAACGTCATTGTAAACAACATTCTGAACTGGTCGCCATTTTGGTTTGCCTGTCGCATTTGAAGAGTTTATATGGCGCTTTTGGGCATTTTCGACATCATTTGCTGTCGGAATCGTAAGTTATGCAAGAACAACGATCATCCATGGTTATTTCATTGCATTAACATTTGCCGGATCCCTCGGAAGATATTTGAACATTCGGCCTGGCGGCCTCATCTTCAAACAACTTCCTCGGGACGCGGCGAATGTTAATGCATGAAAAACCATGGTTGATCCCTATAATAATAATCATAGTAATAAAAATGTAGTTCAAGTGTCGGATTTGTAAGTTATGCAAAACAACGATCATCCATGGTTTTTTCATTGCATTAACATTTGCCATTGAAAATATTTGAACATTTCAAACAGCTTCCTCGGGATCCGGCGAATGTTAATGCATGAAAAACCATGGTTGATCCCTATATTCTTGCATAAATACCTATGCGCATGGCTGTTTGAAGTCATTGTCAAATGGACCGAAAGCCGTGCTCAGACAGCAAAAACCATGTTCAAATCATGAAATTCGCGTGCTGTTTGAACACGGATTTTGAGCTTTTGATATCACAAGGCGGGCATTGCTTTGTTTACGTTACGTTGAGCGACATAACTTAATCGCCCTGAACGTAGCGTTTTAGGGTTCTATGATGACGTCAGAGGGTTACTGCATAATAACGTCATTGTAAACAACATTCTGAACTGGTCGCCATTTTGGTTTGCCTGTCGCATTTGAAGAGTTTATATGGAGCTTTTGGGCATTTTCGACCTTATTTGCTGTCGGAATCGTAAGTTATGCAAGAACAACGATCATCCATGGTTATTTCGTTGCATTAGCATTTGCCGGATCCCTCGGAAGATAATTGAACATTCGGCCTAGCGGACTCATCTTCAAACAGCTTCCTCGGGACGCGGCGAATGTTAATGCATGAAAAACCATGGTTGATCCCTATAATAATAATAATAAAAATGTAGTTCAAGTGTGTTTAATCGCCGACTTTAAAACAGTTCTCAGAAAATGCTAAGTTTTATATTTATCGATAAACCGTCTCAAAATAGATCTCTTATCCAATTGGAGACGTTACTATATATGATGGCTGTTATGGTTGTTTTGCAGTACCCAGGATGCGGCTCGGTGGATAATGCTAAGTTTTATATTTATCGATAAACCGTCGCAAAATAGATCTCTTATCCAATTGGATACGTTACTATATATGATGGCTGTTATGGTTGTTTTGCAGTCCCCAGGATGCGGCTCGGTTGTTATCATTAAAACATGCAATCAAAATTCAAATGAAATTTCTAAAAAAAATAGTATCAAATTTAGTTTCGTCTTTCACGCCTTTAGTTGGAATAAATAAATAAATAAATAAATAAATAAAATGCGTACGTTAATTGATTCATTTTTGGGCCGACTGGTTTACCAGTTGACCCAAAGTTATAAAGCAAAGAACTGAAATCGTGCTGTCGTCCACGTGACCACTTTTGGAAAACCAAGATTACGGTTATTAATAGTCCTGTAATATTTCGATGTAAGGTCAGTTAGTTTATCAATATAGTACTATACGTAATCCAATAATGCGCTTTTTATACACGGCTTTTCAGCATCGATTATCTGACAGTCGAAACCAGATTTCACGAATTTGAGGTTTAAACTTTAGCCATGGTCACTACGAAACCATTTTTGCAAATAGTGTAGACTGTTCAGACGCCTCATTCTGCGATATCCGATCTGGACCTTAACTGTTTACCAGTATCACGTTCCGTGGGTCTCAGGTACAAATGTTTTTTACGTTCCTTACAAAATCATTTCACACATCAAAGAGGAAAAAAAAATACTCAATTACTAAAGGTGATGAATGCTCCCGCCAAACGCTTAAGTCGTTTAAGGGGACATGGCTGGAAAAAATGCGGCTGGATCAGAATCATGTTTTATTTATGCACTTGTTCAATGTATGTCTGAACGGTGTTGCAATATTCAATGTCCTGTACCAAACACTGTAGGAGTTATGGAGACACGAAGAATACTATATATATTTAACCTTCTACGCTACTCATATTTCCAAAATGGTTCAAGTCGTTCAATGGGACATACTTCTGTAATAAGGGACTGGATCAGAATCCTGTTTCTTTAGGCACATATTCAATGCATGTCTGACAGGCGCTGCCGGTTCAAAGTCCCGCATCAAATATTGTAGAAAAAAGCTGCGGAGGCACGGACAGTGCTATTTAACTTCACATACTAGAAAATGCTTTCGTCGCTCATGGGGACATTATTCAGCAATAAGGGATTGCATCAGAATTCTGTTTCCTTAATGCACATACGCAATGCATCTCTGAATTGTGTTGAAAGTAGCAATGCCTGAATCAAATAGACCTACTGTAGGAGTTGCAGAGACACGAACAGTACTATTTAACCTCATATGCTACACATATGGCCAAATGTTTAATTAAATCGTTCAAGGGGACATAATTCTGCTATAAGGGGTTGGACAAGTATCCTGTTTCCGTTATGCACATTTTCGATGCATGTCTGAACAGTGTTGCAAGTTTCAATACCCTATATCAAATACTGTATGAGACATTGCAGAGACAAGACCACTTAGAACAGTACTACAATGCTTGGTTTATTTTTGTTATGGTTTGTCTATGAGTGTTTGTATCGCTTATATAATTTTGTTTTGGATAGCCAATTGGCCATTTTGTGGGAAAATAACTGTCCTTTTGGCTTTCCGCTATTGATGTTTCTATAAGGATCTAGTTGTTTCATGTTTGTGCTTCTTTCCCTTTGGTGTCTCTGATGGGAGCTGTGGATTAATTGTATCGATTCCTGATCATTGCCTTCACTTCTATATTACGTACGTACGGACAACTATATGCCCCTCCTCACTTCTTGGCGGGGGCATAAAAACAGAGCACCAGGAGAAGAAAAAAACATCTGGGGCCAGTTGTTCAAAACTAACGACGTCGTTAGTTAACGCATCGTTAAAACTTTGATCATTAAATATGGCAAATATGCTGAAATTTTTGCTGAAAAAATGTGAGCAGCTTTTGCGGACGCAAAAGCTGCTCACATTTTTTCAGCAAAAATAACAAAATTTACGATATTGTACTTGCTAGAAGAGTTAACAATATGACCACTAACGAGCTCGTTAAGCTAACGATGCTTTGAACAACTGGCCCCTGACCTTCCATTGCATGACTTAGCGTACTCACATGTGACCACAGCGGTGTGAGACCTAATGATGAAGAGTCAGCGCGCTTACCCACTAGGCCTTAGAGGCCCGAGCAAAATGGGCTAATTCAGCTGTTGGTTTCACATCTACCAAAATAATCCTAAGTGTTTGAATATGCAGATCTAGGCTCCGGTCTAGGCAATCACTGCACGCCTAGATAAGTCAGAATCTGGACAGACAGTCTACTGTATTTTCTTTAAATACTGGTATTTCAGGATTAAATCGCAGTAAAACAGTGCTGTCACTACAACCCTTAAGGTGCGACTGTTTTTGTCGTCTGCTTTATATACTTTTTCAAACATTTTGCGCCTCTCTAGACAAACAATGCGGATGCTGATCAAACTGCTCATAGTGGAGCTGTTCGATCTGGCTCAACATTGTTTGCAACAATGACAGTAGACAACAAAGCAGACGAGAATTGTGGTGATTGGCATCTAAAGCGTCTATCCTATGTAGACGAAATCAACCGAAACCAGCGGGCGCTTAACATTATATATAGATAGTTTGAAACCGGCCAGCACAACAAGCCTTAGGACGGACATACATATGAAAAAGGCAGTTAAGTGGTCAAAATGTTTAAATACAAAAAAAAACCTTTCCAGCAAAGCTTGTTTTGCATTTGCGCTTGAGCACTGTCAATGGAATATTGTAAATGCAGTAAGATGAATCTGTTGTGTTTCTCCTATTAAGCACATGGGTACATGTATACA
This sequence comes from Lucinisca nassula, assembly GCA_963580285.1. NCBI lineage: Eukaryota > Metazoa > Mollusca > Bivalvia > Lucinida > Lucinidae > Lucinisca > Lucinisca nassula. The sequence continues at coordinate 102,987,737 of OY757012.1, read as the reverse complement.
GAAGAGCACATGATGAAGCTGAAAAGATTTTGGACTAGGTCAAGAATGTAAATAAATAAGTGCATATAAAGTAAAAGGTAAATAAACTGGAGAACCTCCAAAATGCTACCAGTGCAACAACGGCTCCAGACTGGTGAATTAATAGCAAACCGTGATTAGATTCATAAACAGACGCCACACAAGGCAACATAACGCGGCGCCTGATCAGGCCTACACTTAAAATACTGGGGTTTAAGGTTTGAACAAAAAGTCTACGTTCAGGACTATTTTCTCAGACTGCACACAGCGACAGTCGACCCACCAGTACTGTCAGTGCTTTGGTTTATCATCGTTTCTGTATCTGTGCCTTTGACGACAATTACACTTGATCACTATGTCTCAGAGAAACAGGGAAATATAGGAGCGGGTTCTATGTAAGAACCGCGGTCACTAATCTGTGACTAAAGTAAGATCGAACTTTCTTGCATACCAGACAAGGAAATCCGCGATGTTACCCTAGGATAGAAATTTATGTTCTGACCCTGATGTTCCGACCCCAAATCGAATATAATCGCGTGTTTGATAAATGCACTGGTTGATTACGACCTTGTGTGCGCCGTCGTTAAGGTTGACGTCATGCACAATCCGTGACGTCACTTTACATTCCTGCAGTGTCAACACAATATGGCGGACGTTGGTAACCGAAGTGACAGCAGCATTGAAATTCCGCGCTAAGAAATGGAAGGTATGCAAGAAAAAAAATCCAATATGGATGTGAGGGGTGGATAGAAAAATCCGTCCCTCGGGATCACTGTCCGGCATCACTCGGCAAGCCTCGTGATGCCGGACAGTGACCCTTAGGACGGATTTTTCTATCCACCCCTCACACCCATATACGATTGTTATAGTATTTGGTTAGAGGAAATGACAAAATAGGGTACAGTGAAATTCCGCTATTAAGACCACCTAAAATTGAGACAAATTCTGCTCTGAAAACCTTCTTTAGTCGGTTTCATTTATTCTTATTTGTGTTTTCGGCATACGGTGTCCTCTGGCCAGAGACCACCTTTGGGGCTGTTCAAAAGTGGTCTGAAAGACCACTTCAGACCACTTTTGAACAGTCCAAAGGTGGTCTTAATAGAGGAATTTTACTGTACTATATTGAAGCAGCGAACAATAATGTGCTGGTCATTTAAGGATTCCCAGATTGAGCTACACCCTTCTTGGCAAAAATGACTTTCTCATGATGTGACTATCGAAGCAGCGAACAATAATGTGCTGGTCAGTTGAGGATACCCAGGATGAGCTACATCCTTCTTGGCAAAAATGACTTTCTCATGATGTGACTATCGAAGCAGCGAACAATAATGTGCTGGTCAGTTGAGGATTCCCAGTATGAGCTACACCCTTCTTGGTAAAAATGACTTTCTCATGATGTGGCTAAGGTGAAACAGTGGCATACACCTTTTTGTCTGCTTTAAGCATGACGGGATATAGGAGTCCGGTTTCCGACAGGTCGTCCGTTCGTTTGTCAATTTGTCAATCCGTTAACATTTGCTTCAAACCAATCTTCAGTCTGTAAGTGTATGCGCGACATGGCCTTCAACGGGTTACTTATTCTTACTAACCCGGGTCAAATTGTGAGCAGCTGCTCACATTTTTTTCAGCAAAAATATTAGCATATTTGCCATACTTATAATGATCAAAGTTTTAACGATTCGCTAACTAACGATATGTCGTTAGATTTGAACAACTGGCCCCTGAACCACAGATTGTTGGTACTCGATAGGATTGGTACTCGATAGAACCGAATAAGTTTTCTCTTTTCGGTCAGTCAAGTTTCAACCACATTTTGCCACACATGCATGTAACGGTAGTGCTACGGGACAGACCAGAATGCGGGAAGATAAACACTGTTACATGAACGACAGAGGCCAGTTCTGTTGTGATAGAACCGATTGTGTCCCTATTTGATAGGTCTATAGTGGTAGTCTGTATGGTGGGATCTATTTTTTGTCCACTAGTTAAGGAAATCCTCGATTGATAAAAATTCTTATCCTGCCCGGGTTATCCTACCCAGGACAGTAAAGATTCTATTTACAGATAAAAGTCAACCAGAATCCCATAGGAACAGGTACTCCCCTTCCCCCGCAAATACGTCGGGACATTCTGTTGCACACATACATGTAATACTCAGAATCAGATGGATATATACGCTCGTAATGTGGCTGGTCATTGCCTTGAAAATATTTATTGCAAAATTATAAGAAAACAAAGCATTGACAACAATGGTGGATCGATTATCTCTCAGTAAACACACACACGCACACGCATTCACACACGCACAAGAACACAAAAACAAACAAACGGGAACAAGGGCAAAAATGATGCTTCCGACTGATAGGTTATATTTGTGACTCTTTATTTTGTTAAATATGTAGCCCTAAAGCAGTGTTCTTTTGGCTTTAACACGTATTGTTCTGTTTTTGCAATCTCTGATAAACAGTGCTATTCCGCTATTAAGACCACCTAAAATTAAGACTTATGCCCTTTAGAAAACATATTTTAAAGGTTTACGTCGTTCCTTCTGTTTGTTTTCTGTGCTCAGTGTCTTCTAGAAAAAGACCTCCTTTGGGACTGTTCAAAAGTGGTCTTTAAGACCACTTTTGAACCGTCCCAAAGGTGGTCTTATTATAGAAATTTAACTGTATGTCACGTTAACAAGTCTATGATATGAATACTCTGGTAAAACTCACTTTCTGCAGAGAAAATTAATGTTTACAAGGGCATACCTTATTTTCGTAATTTTTGCTAAAACATAGATTGTGCTGCACTGAGACGGTTCTATCGAACACCAACAGTCTACGTTTTACGAAGAAATAAGAAAAACACACATTTTCATCAGAAAAAAATACACTCTTTCAGGTCTGAGGCAAAGCCTTGTTTTCGTGAGTGTGTAGTCCTTGTGTACGAATGGACATGCATGACATTAGATAAACTTCGTAACTTTCGTTCACTAAATTATACGAGGGCAAGTCAAAAAGTAACCAGCCTATCCCATTTCCAATTGACCGAGACAACCCAGATTTTCATGCCTTGTTTCTATACATGTTTTAGGCATGCTGGCAAAATTGCATCCTTATCGTATCATTCACTCATAAAAACATGGCTAGCGATGCAAAAGCAAGCTTTTCGTAAAACGTTGAGTACTGTGCTGTAATTTGGTACTTTGAAAGGAAAAACAGATCACGAAATGCATTGCGGGATTACCAATATTTATGGGCCTTCTGCACCATCGTATGCACAAGTTAAATTCTAAGTTGGGGGATTCAAATGCGATAGAACGTCTTTAGAAGATGAAAACAGGTTTGGCCGCCCATCAGATGCCACCGATGAAGATATGTGTAACAAAGTACGGGATTAGGCGAATTAAGGTGGAAGAAATAGCGAATGCATTACACGTTTCACATGGTAGCGTTTCAACAATTTTACATGGTCGCCTGGGTATGCCGTTGGGTCCCAAAGTCCCTTAGCGACGAGCAAATGGCAACCAGAGCATCAACTGGTATGCAACGCATTATTGAAGAGGTTTAGGTCAAAGGAAGATGATTTTCTTTCACCTCTAGTGACTGTAGATGAGACCTGGGTACAGAACTTGCCGTCTCACGAGGCTCGAACCCACAGCGGTGAGAGACCTAATGATTAAGAGTCAGCGCCCTTATCCACTAGGCCAAAGAGGCCCGTTGTTCAATATGTTAGTGATTGTGTTAGGGTGCAACGACACGTCAACCCTTGTGGGTCATTTAGTTTAGTCTCCCTGAGAAAGGGAGAAAAGATTTTGTTTGTTTGTATTGGAGTTTAACGACCCAGTCAACACTATTTTAGGTCATTTTTTTAGCCGGTCAGTTTACCTATCCACACATTTCCTGGGAAGGCTTATTCGTAAGCGGTTAACCAGTACAGTGCACATTCTTTCGCCAGAAACTGACAACTGCCCTTCTTGAATCAGCGGAAGGCAGAGAATGGCCCGTAGAAAAGATTTCATGATCAATCTCCACGAAAGAAAAGTGGGTGGGGGAGAGAAAAGAGACAGTAGAGAAGGTGAAAGAGAGGGACAGGGGAGAAAGAGGAAAATAGATGACAGTGAAGAAACAGACGAAATTAACACATACATCTTTACTCCGAGTACCTATCCCGCTGCAAGGACAACAGACCTTGCCCAACTGTATGCCAAAATCAGTTGGGTGTCCAGGCGGTATAAGACACACAATTACTTCGCCTCAACTAACCATCAAATTCATCACGCAAACACGCCAATATAACTTTGACCCATTGTACTCCACTTTTATATAGTAAAACTGGGGTTTACAGGGGTATACCTTATTTTCCTTATTTCTGGTATAAAATATAGGTTGTGGGTACTCGTTAGAACCGCCTCATCGAGGCGGTTCTAACGAGTACCCTAAATCTATAATTTGAGCAGAAATAGGAACAATATCATAATTTTTCATTTTAAACTTTTCGTGTTTTCGGCGGTTAAGTTTACAATGCATTTGTATAGGCGTGTCGTAATGAGTATATTTGTGAATATGACTGGTTGGAATCGCATTTCATCATGGCAATATAGAGAAACTTGGGGATAACATTAGTTTAATTCAAACAAAGATCGTGGTACATCTTAAGGCCGTCTAATTGAGCATCCACTATCTTTGTTAAAAATGAAGAGGAAAAATGTTTCAACAAATTTTCAACAGAAAACAAATTGTTGTCTTTTAAGCACTGGCACAAAGCATTGGCTACGTGTGTCTGCTGTCGTAACGTATGAATGAAGATAACTGATATTTCATTATAAGAAGTGTTCTTTTTTTCTTTCTTTTTTGTAAAACCATTTCTCTGCTTTTGTTTACCAAAGTCATATACATTTGTTTATTTATATGTCAATCAAGTATGTCTTTCTATGCTCATAGTTTCCTCTTTTGAATAATCTTCTTAAACACCTTTTCAATTCATATCTGAAGGCCTTGTTTAGTATACTATATATGAATGGGTTGGAAACATTTCCTACCAGGTAAGATCGGATTAAGAAGTTATAGAGAAGTTCGCCAGATTCAGTGTCCATTGTATCACCAAAATGTGCACTGAAAAACGATAGAAATCGGACAACTATGTGGGGTAGAAAACTAGCCACAAAAGTCACTGTCACTGAAAAGAAGACAATAATGCTGACTGGAGATTTAAATGGTCTTTTGCCCGATCCCCGCCGCAGTGTCACGGTCGACTCTGCACTACCAGAGCGGCTTTCCTTGGCTACACAAACTTCAGCTTTCGCTATTTCTTTATCTAGTTCATTCCTGTCAATCCTAAGGGAATTGACTGAACTCGTATGCCTCAATGACTCCTTTTGATACTTTCGTAAAAGCGTCCAAATGATGGAATAAATAACAACTAAAATACAGATGCATACTAGAAATATGGTCGACAGAAAGTAATAGTAGACTCTGTGAGAAACCTTATCTGCACCACCCTCAGAATCCATGGAACATTCGAATGCATAACTATTCATGTTTTCCAGTTTTGTCTTCTTGATTCCCGCAAAAGCGGCAGAAGGTCCTCCGGCTGCAAATGATACAATTACACATCCAATACTGATGATTTTCGCTTTCCGTTTTGAAAATTTCTTGAATGCTTTACACAGAAATACATATCTTTCTACAGATACAGAGACTAACACAAATCCAGACGCCAGCACTACGCTGTACTCAAGAATACGCGCAATTTTACATGCTGCCGAGTTTTGGAACAGAACCTGGTTTCTTAGATCGTATATTTCAAACGGTATAACAATGGTACAAACAGTCAAATCCAAGTGGGCCAGCGTCAGGATAAATATCCTCTTTGTGGTACCTTTCATTTTAATCCATTGCCAGTAAACGTACACCACAAGGCTGTTGCCAATGGTACCAATAACCATTAGAAATCCTATTGTCACCATCACAGGAATAAGTCTTTCAGCATACTCATCATTAAGCTGTGTCAGTAACTTTTCGGATTCTAGTGCTTCTAAACTACTATTGTCACGGCTTATATTAACTTGCATGTTCACCATTTTCACTGATATGTAACTGGAACTATATTTTCAGCGCACAATGCTAAAATACACCCATGTGATATGTGAAGTGGCCATTGAGCATAGTCGTATTAATCTAAATAGAATCTTTCCTGACTGCGTTAAGAAACTTTGGCCATCAGTATAGCAAACAGCGAAGACTCTGACCAGACTGCGCGCATGCGCAGTCTGGTCAGAGTCTTCGCTGGGTGCATATGCTTGTAGACCCCCTTCAGCTTGGACAGCCCATTTAAGTTTTAATGCTTGCAAAAAAATAGCATTTTTGAAGGCTTACAAGAGTATTTGCTACAAAGACATGTTAACACGATTTTTTTTTCTGAGAAGCAGTACTGTTATATTCGGACAATTCATTTGACAATTGAAATAATATTAAGTATACGACTAACAAAACTAAACTCAAATTTGTACTATTGGCCAATGACGCGACAAAGTCTACGCCTATTCATAGTAAGTGCTCCAAGCGAAGATAAGAGCTAAACTGTTCTGCACACCTGCACAGTCTGACAACTGTCTTGTCTGTTTCCTATATGGAAAACCAGGGGTCCAGAACTTCTGCAATCCCAGGCACAGTGTTCGTGTAGTCTTAGCAGGGTACAAGTGCCATAATATACATGTGCACATGACGCGGCACATGTAGTAATATATACGTACGGAAGACATACTTGTATTGATGTCACTTAATGCTTTTCACGTACATTCTTTCATGTCACTTGTTGTCTGAAGTCTAAGTAGGATGAGCATCAATGGCTGTATCCGGGTGAAAGTGAATTTATAGAAATTTGAGGGAGACTACTCTTATTAACTATTATTGTCGCTCCTACTAATGTATCAAAATGGGTCTAATCTTAAAAGAAATTTTGCTCCACAAGAGCAAATCCTTCAAACCGATGGGGCAATTTCTTTCCTCTAAGAGTAAATCCCTGATCAGAAAGGGTTCCGTGTATGGTGAAGGAAAGAGGAAATTACGAAACAAAGTTTCTTCCTTCCTGCTAAATTCTACTAGGTGTGCTCATGTACCTTATGTTTCGCGTCAGTTTTCTATCTACATACTCAGAGTTCAAAGTGTCAATCAGGAAGAAGAACTCATAAAGAGCTTCCTAATGTTTATCTGTCTAATGAACATGGACGCTGGTTTGCTTGTTTGTATGATAGCAAAGGCGTCTTATAAACAACGTTCTGAACCCCATTTTATGCAGAGAAATAATATATACCCTTGTAGATCCTACCTTTCTCTGCATAAAATGGGGTTCAGAACGTTATGAACAACGTTCTGAACCCCATTTTATGCAGAGAAAGGTAGGATCTACAAGGTTATATATTATTTCTTTACGTTTGCTCAAAACATTGATTGTGGACACCCTCATAAATGAGGTTGAAAGAGCACCCATCGACCAGAGTCTAACTTCGCTGGCACGAACACCTTTGGGACCATGAAAATAAATGTGTTCGATGTCATTGAGTGAGTGAGTGTTCGAGTTTTACGTCCCACCAACAGCTAAGGTCATACGGAGACGGTACCTCGATTTAAAGACTCATCCGAAAGTCTGTAGAAGCCCGGGATCAATCCTGCGACCCGTGGTTTACAAGGCAAGTAGCGTAACCACTACACCACGGAGGCTTCTGTGTTCGATGTCAGGGTAGCTCGTGTCACTGATGGTTGGTCATACAGCCAGGTCAGGAGGTATAATGTAAAAATAAATGGATATAGCTTTGGCAACTCCCTTTAATCTTCTTTGCAATAAAAGTTTGTAGTGTGTAGTCATTAGAATTCTAATGAGTACTCACAAAACACATTTTCATGTTGACACAGCCCCCCCCCCCCCCCCCCACTACATAATCCCCATCCGAAGCTTCGTGGGGTAATTTCTTGAGACTAAGGAACCAGTTTGACTCAGCCATGACAACAAATCAAGCCGAATACGAGTCACTGAAATTTCAATTGACATGTATATATGTTTGTTACAGAAATAAGACAAGTACTGACAGATTGATTTTTTGAGTGTTTTTGTTTAACCTGTTCAATATATTTGAAAAGCACTTTCTGGTTCTTGCGTTGTTTTTTTTTTGTTGTTGTTGTTTCATTTACGGTATAGTCATTACAATGACGCACCCCTGCCCATCGGGGGCTTGGAAAAATAGATTGGGCTGCATGCTGCTTCCTCGCAGAACTGAATACAACTGAACTAGAGTACTGGTAAACCACTAGGTGTAAGCTTGCGCAGGAAAAGTGGCGCGAGTTGGACCACCGTCCGAACTCGAGTACTGGTAAACCACTTGAGGTCTAAGCCTGCCCACGAAAAGTGGTGCGAGTTGGACGGACCCCTTCCTAAACTCTAGCGGTTTGCTTGAGATGTCATTTCATCTCAGTGCCGGGTAAAATCAGACAACATCAGGAGTTTTCTTTACGAGGCTCATATGTGGTCTTTGTTGAATTCATTTTCTTTTTTATTAGGTGTTTTATTTATTTATTTATTTACTTATTTATTTATTTATTTATTTATTTATTTATTATCAATTTCTTGACAACATATATACATACAAAGTACATACATATGCATCAAAGGGGTGGATGTAGGCTCAGCCTATACGTATCCTCACCTTGATGACCGGTACATATATGATATACATTCATATTCAAAAACATTACTTATATATTAATATCAGAACAGCTTTGAAGCTATTGAGACAAATATGAATGCCATTTTACGAGTACGTTGTCATGACTAAACATGATCAGACTTTTATGAGCAGACAATTACAGTTAGGAGAGAGAGAGAGAGAGAGAGAGAGAGAGAGAGAGAGAGAGAGAGAGAGAGATGGGGTGGGGAACTTGCACTAGGTCAGAATTAAAACTGCTGGAACACCTTGGAAGTAGTTTAGGCGTAGGACTACCCTTGCAGATATCGTTTGATAAAAGTTTATTTTTATTATTATTTATTATATTCATTAGGTGTTACGACTCTTTCAATGATTGTTTTACTTTCATTGAGCTGATTGTTTAACAGAGCTGGACGAAAGCGGGTACGCGGAGAAGAAAAGAAGAAACATCTTACTAGCAAAAAAATTTGTGATATTTTTTCTTATTTAGACTCAAAAACATAGGTTGTTGGTATTGATGCGGTTCTAACGAGGGTACCCATAACCAATGTCTTGGAACAGAAATGAGAAAAATAATGTTTGTCCATATAAACCTCGGTCTATAAAAAGTATGGTTTATAGGGGTGTTCACTACACGGACTTGTTCGGCCCCCGCCCATCGGGGCTTGAAGAAATAGTTGGGCTGCATGATGCTTCCACGCAGAACTGAAACCGACCCGCACACTAGTACTGGTAAACCGCTTAGAGGATCTAAGCCTGCCCAGGCAAAGACGCCAATCACGACAATTGTCGTCTGCTTTGTATCTTCAAAACTCATTTTTGCAAACAATGTGGACCCAGATCAGACTGCTCCTCCCTAGGAGCAGTCTGATCTGTGTTCACACTGTTTGCCTGTATGCAATAATATTTTTAAAAAAATAGCGAAAAATCAGCAGACGACATAAGCAGACGACATTTTCAGATGTAGCTTTTCTCGGCGTCTGATGTTTTCCTAATTTACTCAGCAACGCGTTAACCAGTCCATATCATGATCACTCTTGTAAACCCAACTTTATATTGTGAAACTTCATTGATTTGAACTCCTTTGGGACCATGAAAATTTGTTTGAGACAGGGATAGTTCGAGCCACTGAGGTCTACTAATAGTTCCAGGAGGAAAAACAGGGATAATTTTGGGGTATCTTTTCAAAGTTATATACATTTATCATATGACGTCGCGTCTGAGAGTGTAATAACGCCATGTAATATTTTCGATAATCCACTAGTGGATTAAATATGCAAATTAGCTAGATACGTCCCGTAATGTTACATGTACGACGTCCTTAACGACGTCGCGTTTACTAATGGCGGAATATTGATATTTTTGTAAACAATCGAGAATAAAATGCGTTTAAATGCCATATGATAACAGAATCTTGCACTCGTGCTCATGTATTATTGAATTTATTAAACTCTATTATATAGAGGATCTTACATGAGTGCTCATGTATTATTGAATTTATTAAACGAGTCGAGGAAATGGGATAAAATGCGAGGCTTCGCCGAGCATTTTATCCCTTTTCCTCAACGAGTTTAATAAATTCAATAATACATGAGCACGAATGCAAGATTCTATTTATCATATGACATTTAAAACGCATTTTATTCACGTTTGTTAACAAAAATGTCAATATTCCGCCATTAGTAAACGTGACTACGTTAAGGACGTCGTACAAGTAAAGTTACGGGGTGTTTCTAACTAATTTGCATATTTAATCCACTAGTGGATTATCGAAAATATTACATGACGTTATTACATTATCAGACGCGACGTCATATGATAAAAATGAATCCTCTGTGTATTCATTAGAATCGCCTCATCGAGGCGATTCTAATGAGTACACACAGCATACCTTTGCAAGATAAAAGGAGAAAACCTACCAAAATTATCTCTTACTGCATGTATTTCTTGTCTGGAGGAATTACCCTGGGAGGACTCAATACGAATTCGACTCAACCATGATAATCGAACCAGCAGTGTTCGAGCTATCGAACGGCCCTCGCCCATCGGGGCTTGAAGAAACATATGGGCTGCATGATGCTTCCACGCAGAGCTGAATCCGGCCCGCACACTAGTACTGGTAAACCACTTAGAGGATCTAAGCCTGCCATACCAAGCGGTGCGAGCCGGACCGTCCATGCTTATAAACCCCAGTGGTTTCACTGGGCGGCAGGGCTTGGGAAGTCATTTCATCTCAATGTCGGGTAAAAGTCCCACAAAATTGGAAGCAACGTCTCCAAAATGACCTTACAGTGTTGACGGGGACGTTAAAACTCAAATCAACCAATCAATCAATCGAGCTATCGAAGTTCTACTGTATTGAGTGATAATGACATGCAATATTACTTTCTCATTTTTGCTGAAAATATAGATTAGAGCACATTAAACCCATGTTTGTACCAGTAGTAAGAAAACAAAATCACCAGAGCGATGAAAGAAAATGACAGACAGATTAACAGTTTTAGACATTATCATTGATTCCATTGTTGAAGTTTGAAAATATCTGAGGGTCACTGATGAGGCCTAATTGGGCGAAACTTGCTAGTCTGGCCCAGAAAACATGTACACTCCATAGTTTCCATTTCTGATGGCTTAGATTTCTCAGTCTCATTCGATGATGTATGTTTGATTCTTTTTCTTACCCACACCCTAAAATGTACATGTATTAATCCTTCTGGCCCATTTTGTTTTGATTAAACGTATCGATATTGTCCAAACATTTTCAGCGCATACTGAGTGATGTCTTAATGTCGCTTGTGAGTGCACAGATACTTTGGGTCAGGTCACTTGCTAATGTTTTTTCAAAGTTGTTTTTGCATTTTGCTATATTTGGAACACTTACATGCACCATTATCAAAAACATGTTTAGTAACTTCTAGACAAGGTTTTAAAAATGTCTTTTTTACTATCAAGGCTTAAATTAGTGCTAATTTGAGCCTTGAAAGAAAAAAGACATTTGTTTAAACCTTGTCTAAAAGTTTCTAAACATGTTTTATGATGATGGTAAGTACTCCAATTATAGCAAAATGCAACAATAACAGAATTTTCTTGAACACAATATAAGGTAGTCCCAGATTTTACCAGGGATAGAAATTCTTATCCTTCCGAGGATAGGATACTCACGTTTTTGATGTGTACTTGTTGAACAGGACATCACAAATGTCGTCGTTAATGTGGATGTCAATAACGTGATATTAATGTAATCACAATATGGTGGACGCCAGAAATCGAAATGACCACATTATTAAAAATGAAAGGTTTTCAAGAAAAAGAACCTTACACAGCTATAGAGGTAGATTTAAAAAAATATGTTCCTCGGGAGCACAGTCCTGCATCCATGATTCGGCAAGCTTGGTGATGCCGGACTGCGACCATAGGGATGGATGATTCTATTCACCTCTGACGCCAATGACAAAATTCTATGCTCCGCTTACCCAATTAGTACCAGAACCCCACAAACAGGTAATTCGCAAACAGTGCAGGCCCAGATCAGACGCCGCAGAACGTGGCGTCTGATCAGGGACAACACTGTTTGCAAAAAGTTCAGCCGTTCTCCAAATAAAATTTGAAGAAAAGACAACCTGACAGCCCTAAATTTTGAAACTGACTCCTGCTACACATAAGGAGGAAGATTCCATTTGGTACAAAAATGGCTAAAAGCAGAATCTTACATGGTTGTGAGAGGGTTGGTATAAAAACCCGTCCCAATAGTCTTTGTTCGGCATCATGAGGCTTTTTTGCATACCTATTATTTCTGAGCCTGTATATTTTAATAAATTAAATGCAATAACTTAGATTGTCGACGTCGCCATATTTTAACGTTTTGTGGTGTCACGTTTAATACGTGTAGTGACATCAACCTTAAGGACCCCGTGCACATCTTATTCAATCAGTGCACAACAAACATCTGAGAATTCTCAATTTATATCATATCAAGTGAATATGGATAGTATAAAGATGTCTACCCCAGGCTAAAAACCAAGACTTCCTTACCCTGTGTGCAAGAAAGCAATATCTCACATAGATGTTTATTTTTTACCTAATCTCTACGAAAACACGCCAGTACAAATACATTGTAAATTTTACCGCCGAAAAAAGGACAGTTTTTTGATGATTTCTTATTTCTGCTCAATATATAGAATGTGGGTACATGTTAAAACCGCCACATCGAAGCGATTATAACGAGTACCGACAATCTACATTTCAGAGCAGAAATAAGATAAATAAGGTCTACCCCTGCACACTCCAGTTTTACTTTATAAAAGGTGGGTTCATTATAAAAGGGCGTTGTTTCGTGATGGTCCAGCTTTTGTTATAACTCATATAAGTCTGGCGTACCCTAGGGTACTGGCAAATAGTCCCGGTAGACCAAGATCAGCCACCACTGAAAGCGCCGTCTGATCAGGATCTATAATGCATACAGTAGCCGACAAGCATTTTGTTAGTCAAATCTGGGTTAAGCACACATCTGTTTCTTTATTTTGTTGGTATAATTTGTCAAAACCTCGGCTGGAATTTTAGTATTATAGTCAACAAATTCATTCCACTTATTATTATTTCTCCAATAGTCGTATTGTAGTCCTCTCCACCTGGCTATAGCACGGAAAAATGGCTGTGGTGTCCAATATTTTGGATACATTTCGAAAATGGCACCGTGTTTAGGCATAAACATGGCATGAGTCATAATACATCCGTGCATACCAATTAATATATCAGTCTTTGCCATGAGTGCAAGTTGTTCATTTAATGAAATGTCTTCAGCTATAAACGTTTTAACTGTATGATCTCTGAATTCCTTTTGCACTATTCTAAGCACTTCTTTTTCATTTTTATACTTTCTCTCAGTATTTCGTTTTCCGATTGTTTGAGTTTCTGGGTGAATAAAGTAGTCTCTTCTAATGGCTAACACAACAGTTAAGTTTGAGCAGTTTAATACTTTATTGTTCTTCACTCCAAATATCTCTAGAAATTTGACAGAAAATTCTTCCACATACTGTAGCTGGTTTTGTTCCATGTAATACATCGGACTTTCATGGCCTGGAATACTGAAAATTGCTTCCTTGAACATGACGGGTGCGGTCAAATATTTAACTTTAGTCACTTTATCAAACAAAAGAGTCCACTGGGCATCCAGATGAACTGCTGGGCTATTATCAAGTAGAACAATGTCAACTTTTCTAAAAGGAAATTTGAAAAACTTTGAAAGAACGAAAATGTTGTACCACTGAGTCATTGCATGATAAAAATTATGCGGGTACTCCCGATTTACCACAATTACAGTGTTTTCCCAAACTGCTACATTGCGGACCTCATGTAAATCAAGATGGCGAAGATTTTTTGTATGGCGTTCTGGCGCATAGTAATATCCATACAGCCATTCATTTTTGGGCATTTTGTTTCCCTTGCAATGGATAGAAAAATGATCGCTGTCGGACGGATCAAAATAGGCATAATTTAGCTTGATGAATCTGTGACCATATAAAGTATAATTTCCACCACAGTAGACAGTACTGTTTCTGTACCACTCCCAGACATTTAAGTCTTTGACAGAGAATCGGCTGTTAGTGTCGAACATGGCGAAGCGGATGATCCCAGTCAGTCGCAGCATCACAACCAGCAGAATTAAACACGACAGTACCCTGTAGATGGGACGTTTGCGGATCATACTGCTGTCAGCTGAAAAATAAATCAAAGTACTGACAGCACTGGTGGGTCGATTGTCTCTGAGTGTAGGCTGGAAAAAATGCCCTGAACGAGGACTTAGACTGCTTCGTTTGACCCTTAAATTCCTGCACTGTAAGCAAACAGTGTAGACCCTGATCAGACGCCGCGTTCTGCGGCGTCTGATCTGGGTATACAGTGTTTGCCAAACCCAACTCATGATTTCAGTCCAGGTTCGAGCCTCGCTCGGGTCACATGTGAGACGCCAAGTTCTGCAACGGAAGGTCAGGTGGTTTTTCTCCGGGTACTCCGGTTTTTGCCCACCTCTGATTAACGATCGGCTCGATATGAGTGAAATAATCTTGAAAGGGCCGTAAAACCAAAACCAAAAAAAAAAAAAAAAATATTTCAGTCCAGATTCTACAGTTAACCCTTGACCTCACAGCGATAAGAATACTGCGACTAACTGGATTTCCGGCCACTTCGTGACAGTCGCGTGGACTTCAGCATTAAAAGGCTACTGCGCTTTGTAACTTTGGGTCGATTGATAAACAATCGACCAAATCATGCAAGTAATACCGTCGACTTTCAAAGGCTCGAACACCTTTGGGACCATGAAAATTTGCTCGAGATAGTGGTATTTCGAGCCATTGAGGGTTAATCATAGCGTTAGGACATGAGGTATGATTTGGGGATATCTTTTCGGTCTTCTGTAAAATAAAGGTATGTTGAGTATACTCATGAGAATCGCCTACATGCAACATACGATTTCT
This sequence comes from Lucinisca nassula, assembly GCA_963580285.1. NCBI lineage: Eukaryota > Metazoa > Mollusca > Bivalvia > Lucinida > Lucinidae > Lucinisca > Lucinisca nassula. The sequence goes on along the minus strand of OY757012.1, from coordinate 102,972,560 downwards.
AGATCAACCAGTGAAAACCCGCAATTAATCGTAAATACTAGCCAATGACGACAATTGTCTACTTTGCCGTCTGCCGGTTACCTTTAAAGTCATCTTTGCAGACAGTGTGGACCCTGATCAGACTGTTCATGTAGGAGCAGTCTAATCTGGGTCCACACACTGTTTGCCTGTATCCAACAAATTTAAAAAAAAGTTTGCAAGAAGACTCAGTAGACGACACAAGCAGACGGCATAAGCAGATGGCATCCTCAGATATTGTTTTCTTGGCAGCTTAAGGGTTAATTTCGCTGGCGACTCGAACATCAGTTAGAATCAGCCATCGATGGTCGATTCATTGACGTTTCAATGTACATGTATTTCTTGAATGACACAGGTTATAACGACTTCAAAGCCTTCTACTTATAAGTTACATAAACAATTTATTTGGTACAATCATTAGTGATCATGAATGATAACATGAATATTTTAGTTCATTTTGTACATATTTTCCCGAGTAAAAGCAGATTTTTTTTATAAATAAATAAACTATTAAATCAATAATATAAATATTATTATTATTATTATTATTATTATATAAAAGCAGATTTTTATAAATAAATAAACAAATAAATCAAAATTATTATTATTATTATTATCCGTTACTATCCATTAGCATTATTATTTTTATGTTTTGACTTACTAGTTTCTATTTTGATGTCCTTTAAAGACACATTTTTTGATTGCATAACACCCTAAAGAAATCAGTTTTGAGATAAGATAGATTTGGGGTATTCTGACTGCCATACAGGTATGGGACCAAGAGAGGGTAATCAGTTACCTGGAGGCAATTCACATCTATTTATTCACTTGTTTGATAACTATGTCCTGGTTTTGATATTAATGGAATGTATTCTGTTTTTTTTTTATATTTTATTTTTAGTCACCATTATTGATAATCATTACTAAAAACATGCCTATTGAAATGTCTTGGTTAAATTTAACGACCAAAAATAATAAAAGTCCTGATATCTTTAATATTTCGGCTGAAACATATATTGTGGGTACGTGTTAGAACCGCCTTTGGGAGATGCTTCTAATGAGAACCCACAATTTTTGTTCAAAACATATATTGTGGGTACCTGTTAGAACCGCATCGGTAAGGTGCTTCTAATAATGTATCCCCTCTAAACCCCAGTTTATCTATACAATATTTTTACATTGTGAGTACTCGTAAAAAACGCCTCTGCGAGGGGATTCTAACGAGGACAATATATGTTTTTGAGTAGAAATTAGAAAAATAATGTATACCCCTCCAAACCAAAAATAAATAAATGTTCATTGAATGATTAAATCGCGGTGCAAGTCAGACCGTTCATGCTTATAAACCCTATTGGTTTTATTGGGTGACAGGGCTTGAGATGTCATTTTATCTCAGTGTCGGGTAAAAGTCCTCCAAAAATTGAAAGCAACAACTCCGAAATGACCTATACAGTGTTGTCCGGGATGTTAAACCTCAAATCAAACGAACAAACACAATCTTGAATTAATAAATTCATTACGTTTACTTCTTTTCAGATTTGAATCAATTAAACAATGACTGTCAGAGTTTTCCTTTACTTTTTAAAAAAAAATAAAAAAGAAGTAATTTAAAACAACATTTTCTTGGAAACAATCTCCGTAAAAAAATATAACATCACACAAGTTCCCCTTATAGAGCCCCCTTTTAAACATATCTCTCAGGAAGTCTCTGCTCATAATCACCTCATAATCACTTAGATAAGATAAGCCTTTGATGTGCACTATAGTCCGAAGGACTTGATTATTGGAGATTATGTAACAGGCCACCCCTTTTATATAGAGAAAAATGTGTCTTTAAATTCATTTTTTTTTCTTGTAAAGTTCCTTCTCGGACTCCGCGACTGCACATAGTAGGACTGCACATAGTAGGGGCCAACTAGACTAATAATAACTAGAATTTGAAGTGGCGAGACTCCCAGGACTTGTAAAAGTGTATGAGGCGCACCTCAAAGTACCTTATGTCATGTGACGGTGCGCGCAGCGAAGACTTGGATGGAGCAAGACAAGCGAAAATGTGTCTTCGAGCATGTGCATGTGTACATAGCGAAGACTCTGATCAGACTGCGCAGATGCGCAGCCTGATAAGAGTCTTCGCTGTGCACTATATGGAATAGCTGTAACCCACAGCTTCTTAAATCAGACGGGAAAGGCTACATTCTAAGGGACAACGCAGACTGATTTGAGTATTTTATAAGCGCATATGTTTGAAGGCGCCTTTACCCTTGATGTCTTTTATTTGTGTGTGTGTGTCTGCGTGCGTGCGTGCATGTGTGTGTGTGTGTGTGTGTGTGTGTTGGGGTGGAGGGGGGCATACAGCGGGAGCTGGCGCGGAGCTTACAATTCTGCATGCACACCTCGCTAACATGCCGAAGGCTGTTTTTCTCGAGGACGAATACTATCTTCCAACTAATACTTTGAGAAACATGTCCATTTCCAACTGTAAAGTTTTTTGGTTTTGTTTTGTTTTCTTTCGAAACTCCGTGCACTTAACCCGTTTTGTACCGGAACCCCCCAAAGGGGTACCCTGGCAAACGGTGCAGGCCCAGATCCTACGCCGCAGAACGCGGCGTCTGATCAGGGCCTACACCATTTGCAAAAAGTTCAGCTTTTTCCAAATAAAATTTAAAGATAACATAACCCATCACCCCTAAATTTCGAAATGCACTCCTGCCATATATAAGGAGGAAGATTACAGTCGGTACAAAAAGGGTTAAAACGAAAAGATTTCAGGGGTCATTGTCCCTTGCTGGGGGCGCTGGGCAAATTTTGGTTAATAAGCTCCGGAAACACTTAGTTTTCATTCAACATTATGCAATGTATTGGCCTAGCTTAACGCTTAACCCATATATGCCTAGTGGCCCTTTTTTGGGACGCTGGCAAACAGTGTAGACCCAGATCAGACGCCGCATAACGCGGCGTCTGATCTGGGTCTACACTGTTTGCTCAAAGAACATACATTTTTGTACAACTTACATTAAACAAAACAAATCTGACACCCCTATAATTGAAAATGGACAACTCTAAATTTATATGATGGAAGATTCCATTGTCATATATGGGTTAACCAACCTGCAGACAGACAATATTTGTTCATTGTATATGCTTCAACCATTTACCAACAAATCAATTCTCTGTCAAATATTTGGTCCTAGTGTCATCTAATTTGAAAAACAAATAAATCAAGGGAGGCTTAATTTTTATGACAGAATTCCGTTGAACGTGACAGTAGTTTGATTTGAGGTTTAACATCCCCGTCAACACTGTAAAGATCATTTTGGTGACGTTGCTTCCAATTTTGTGGGACTTTTACCCGACACTGAGATGAAATGACATGTCAAGCAATGTCGCCCAATGAAACCAATAGGGTTTATTAGTATGGACGGTCCGCATCGCACCGCGGTTCCTGGACAGGCTTAGATCCTCTAAGCGGTTTACCAGTACTAGTGTGCGGTCCGGATTCAGCTCTGCGTGGAAGCATCATGCAGCCCAGATATTTCTTCAAGCCCCTATGGGCGGGGGGCCTACGTGACAGTTGTACATGTATATTGTTGTTTAAAGTTGTGTTAATACATAACCTTTATTATTATTATTACTACTATTGAAGAATATCATCAAAGGTTTTCACCAGAAAAATGCGGTTGGTATATCCATAGAATATTGCATCTTCATATATTTCGGTTGTTTTCCTAATTACCGGACGTCATTGCCGTAATTAGTTGCCTAACGGTAAAATTCGACGATATCATCAAGTTACCGTGCGGATTTCGGCAGTTGGACTGACCCACAAACTGCGCATTGACACGTAGACAAGTTACTTTTGGATGGAAAGTTATAGCGTAGTTATAGCCTATTTCAAAAACTACACGGCTGCGAACGTTGAGATTCCCTCTTTGTGGGTCGAACGGTTGATGATCAACGGCTGCGAATGAATATATCAGTTTTTGAATTGAGGTTTAACGTCCTCGTCAGTACTATTTAGGTAATTTTGGAGACGTTCTTCCAATTTTGTTGGAGTTTAACCGAAATTCCAAATGGCAGCTCAGTAGGGAGCGTGGTAGCTCTGTAATTAGTGCACTTGCCTATGCTGCTACAAGCCCACGGTTCGATTCCCGGCAACGGTAATAAAATTGTATTGTCCGATTATGCTCGGATGCCATCATTTGCAGGGATGAATGCCAAAAAGCGTCCCCCACCCCCTCCCTGTGCAGGTTAAAGATCCCAATAACGTAATTACATGTTTACCGTGTAGGCTTTCATCCGTATGTCACATACACCTGCCTAGAATGTGCGCGATGGCGTATTGCAGTATATAGAGAAAGACAAAAAAAAAAAAAAAAAAAAAGAAATGACATCTCAAGCCGTGCGACCCAATGAAAACCAATTGGGTTAATATGCATGGACGGTCCGACTCGTATTACTTTGCCTGAGAAGGCATCGACGTCCTAAGCGGTTTACCAGTACTCATGTGCGGTCCGTTTGAGCTCTGGGTGAAAGCACCATGCAGCCCAGTCAATTTCTCCTAGCCCCGAGGGGCGGGATCCGAACGAACATGCGTGCGTACGTATGTGTGTTTGATTTGAGGTTTAACGTCACCGTCCCCGCCCATCGGGGCTTGAATAAATAGATAGGTTGCATGATGCTTCCCCGCACAGCTGAAATCGACCGTCATTGAGTACTGGTAAACCGCCTAAGGATCTAAGCCTGCCCAGGCAAAGTGGTGTGAGTCGGATCGTCCATGCTTATAAAGCCTATTGGTTTCATGGGGCGATAGGGTTTGAGATGTCATTTCATCTCCATGTCGGGTAAAAGTCCCACAAAATTGGAAACAATGTCTCCAAAGCATGACCTGCACAGTGCTGACGGGGACGTTAACCCTCAAATCAAACAAACAAAACGTTCCCGTCAACATTCTATAGGTCATTTTGGAGACGTTGCTTCCACTGAGACTGAGACGAAATGACATATCAAGCCCTGCCACTCAATGAACCAATAGGGTTTATATGCATGGACGGTCCCGACTCACATACTGAGAGAGAGAGAGAGAGAGAGAGAGAGAGAGAGAGAGAGAGAGAGAGAGAGAGAGAGAGAGAGAGAGATATTAGGGTATGTCAAAATTTCATTCAAAATGATGCGTAGACCAGATTGAAAGTCTAGATCTAAAACATGCTGCTTTGCGAATATTAAAGAGTTTTGGACTAGTGATGTTGCCATGCATTTTGCTGCGGAAACGATTTTCAGCATGTTGATGCATGATTGTCTCTTTCTCTGAATTCTCATGCATGACCTTTTTGTTTTGCTTTTTGTAACCTTCGAAACTCGTTCTGTTATGGACATGGCAAACTGGAAGAAACCGATGTCTTTCTGAAACTGAAAAGCACTGAAGAAAGTGCGATCAAAGGTCTGGAGCCCGGCAGTTTCAGTATTTCCAATCGACCGAAGTCTCAGTCGCGGAGGCGTTCCAAAAATGGCGTCATAACATTAGCGTCGTGACGTAAGAGGTTACCAACTTAGTTGCATGTGGACGTCAACTGGAAAAAATTAAATCCCGATGAGATAAATAACCAATTGAAATTATTGGACGGGTTTTAAAAATATCGTATGGAAAGAATGTCTTTCATGTTTTTTTTTTCTATTTAAACTGTCATTCGTTAGCTGAACGAGTTCGTTAGTGGCAACTGTTCTTATAAGAACATTATCTAATAATCTGGTAGTTTTCTTTAAAACGTTTTGGCAACATTTTCATTTTCAAAAGCTGTTTAGATGTTTCTGCAAAGATATAAGTATAGTTGCCACATTCATTTTTCAAAGTTTGAACTTTTGAACAACTGGTCCGTGGTTTTTACGTTATGGCGTAGGCTCGCAGAATCGATGACATACGTACAACGTGTAATTAATATCTTGAATTTCTTGTCATTAACTTGCCAATGGAGAAAGGAAAAAATTAACGTTCCGTCAAAACTCAACACTATGTCATTTTGAAAACGATTTTGTTGGACTTTTACCCGACATTGAGATGAAATGACATCTTAGCCTACCGCCGAAAGAAAACAGTGGTCCGACTCGCAATACTTTTTCTGGGCGGTTTACCATTACTCAATCTTGGTCAGTTTCAGTCCAATCTATTTCTCAGAGCTCCGACGGGCGGGACCGCCGGACTCGTTTGATTGACCAAGCCCGTTTATGGGACCAACTCTGTATGCGACATGTTTGTAATATGGATATGGTTCTTAGGGACGCTCTGTGCAGCCAAAGTGGTCCAAAGTTTCACCTTTTGGACAAAACACAGACTGTACGCTGAGCGTAGGAGTAACTGTGGTGCATTGGATTAGTCACTCGCCTTGTAACTCGGGGATGTGGAAGGGATCGCGGCAACTCCAATTGGCGGGGTCGCCGGTCCCGTTTGAGGGACCAACACCGTTTTTGGGACCAACCCTGTATGCGACATGCAAATTTCTTAGTGTCGCTCGGCGCAGCCAAGGTGATAATGAATTCCAGCTTTTGGCCAAAACACGTAGCATGTTATATCATTTGTTACGCTGGGCATAGGAGTGGCTGTGCTGCAGTCAATTAGTCACTCGCCTTGTAATTCGGCGTGGGGTAAAAGATCGCGGACTCTATAATGCTTAAAAGGATTCCCCTTGAGAGCCACGAATGTATTCAAAATCGGAATAGCCGAATGAAGTCAGACTAGCTAACTTTAGATGTATGATTGGAATTTCAAAATACACAATTATTGGAACGGTGTGTTGAATCCCAAAAAGTCTAAAAATAAACTATTTACATACTTCAAATGAACTTTATCCTAATTTGATATATTGTTCCAAACAGCAAAATCATCTAAAATATTCTTTCTGAATAAGCTCAGTGAACTCAAACGATAAAAAAATACATAAAAAAGAAGCTCAGGGCGATGCTTCACCGCTACCACACAGTCTCTTAACGTCACTGTAATGAAGGTAAATCAGGCCCTTTGGAAACTACTAAATTATTCAATCAAAGCACTGAAAGCACTGGTAGGCCGGCAGTGTAAGAACGAGTGCTTCTTCTGGTTCGGGGGCTCTGTATATGACACGACTTCTGGCTGTAAAACAACACCATACCAGGTCAAATTGTGGGAGGATCATGCCTTGCATGTGTACAAAAGTGTCCCGCGATTCGTTCATATCTCGCCCCTGCAGCTAGGCGAAAGGAGATAACCTTTACTATTATGCCAATGTTTTGGAATATCATAGAAGGTAAAATTTTAAAATGGATATTTTCTCAGGATGCTGAATGGCATGCCTACGCGAAAAAAGATCGAATTATGCATGCAAAATTCTGCCATGCTTTTCAATGTAATATCCTTGACCGAAACTATATTGGACAAACCATTGCTTTTTTGTTTGTTTGTTTGTTTGAATTCGTTTTTAACGTCCCCGTCAACACTATTTAGGTCATTTTGGAGACGCTGCTTCCTATTTTGTGGGACTTTTACCCGGCATTGAGATGAAATGACATCTCAAGCCCTGTCGCCCAATGAAACCAGAAGGCTTATATGTATCACACCGTTTTGCCATGCTTAGTCCTTCAAAACGGTTTACCAGTACTCGTGTGTGGTCAGATTCAGCTCTGCGTGGACGCATCATGTAGCCCAACCTATTTCTCCAAGACCTGATAGGCGGGGGCGAGAAGCCATTGCTTTCACCAAATTGACTACAGAACTTTAAGTTCACTGTAGTTACCGATCATTTTTTAATTTTTCGTTCATCAATCATGTCGAAACACCCAATAAAAAGATTAGACAACTTTAAAAAAAGTTAAAGTGGCTTAATCCATTGAAATCGTGTTGCCCTGAACCTTTTTGTTGGTACACTATCAGCTGAAATTGAAAAAAAAAAATACAACAAAACAACAAAATATTATGTATAAAATCTTTAAGTGTTGGTTTTGTTTGTTTTGGTGTTAAACTGCCCCGACAAAACTTTTTAGGTCATGACCGTAGAAAAGCTTCCATTATCAATCTCCACGAAAGAATGTTGCCGACACCGGCAGGGATCGAACCCGCGTCGTCCTGATCGCTAGTCAGATGCGCATCCGGCTGAACTACCGAAGCCGGCCGTTAAGTGTTGGCTACTCGATCATGAGTGTAACTTTACCGAAGTTACACTTCGAAAATCAGTACGACTTTCGTCAGTGTTGCTAGACCCAAAAATTATGAACAGAAAAGTAGATTGGAAGCCTAAGTGAGAACGTATGAGCTAAAATATCTATATAGACCAAATCCCGCTAAAATGCATGCCACATTTTTAACCATTTCCTCTTGGATATTTTTGTTCTGCTTTTACGGACCTTTTAAAATCATTTCACATATCGGGGCGATCCTTAATCAGAGTCTGGCGAAAACGGGAGTTCTCGGAGAAAAAAACAACTGACCTTCCGTTGCAGAACTTGGCGTTTCACATGTGATCCAAGTGGGGCTCGAATCACAGCGGTTAGAGACCCAAAGATTAAAAGTCAGCGCCCTTACCCATCAAGCCAGGAAGGCCCGGTTAATCACTTGGGCATAGTGTCACTATTTATATCTGCTATCCAGCACAATCTGAAGATGTAACTCTGTTTACCGCAGTCTAAATAGCATACTGAAGATTGTCTTTAACTACAGCTCGAAGTTCGCTTGTGTGAAGAAGTTTTTTGATGTGCTGAAAACAAAATTCCACAGGGTTTAATGTGGGCTCGAAAACAGGCGTGGACACGTATTCAGTGCTTGCTTGCCCGAACATTATAACCAGAATCTGTCCGGATTATGGAAGCCACGTTCCCAAAATGACATACACAGTGTGGAGGGGGACGTTAAACCTCAAAACAAACAAAACAAACGGTGTATAGCACAGTTGTCCATTATAACCAGGTCCTCTGGATTTAAACACATATTTCCATCAGTGTCAGCTGAATGCATGGCCTCGTGAAAAAAAAACAAAAACAACGTATCTGTATTGCTGGACCCACCCGCAATATTTGCGGGGGGGGGGGGGGGGGGGGGAATCGGGATTAATGAAATAGATGGGCTGCATGATGCTTCCACAAAGAGCTGAAACCGACCGCATACGAGTACTGGAACAGTTTAGAGGATCTAAGCCTGTCCAGGCAAAGTGATGCGAGTTGGACCGTACACCCTCTTTGTTTCATTGGGTGGCAGGTCTTGAGATGGCATTCCATCTCAATGTCGGGTAAAAGTCGCACAAAATTGGAAGCAACGTCTCCGAATGACCTACACAGTGTTGACGGGGACGTTTAGCTCAAATCAAACAATATCTGCGTATGGAATACCGTATACTCCAATAGACAAATTGAGTTTTCTTCCCGCGGAGAAATTCAACGGCTAATTCCCCCTTTCGCGAATGTCCATACTACTGGGTGACAATAAGAGACAGTCCGTCCCGCCATTCGGGGCTTGAAGAAAAAAAGATGGGCTGCATGATGCTGCCACGCAGAGCTGAAACTGGCCATACATGAGTGAGGACTAAGCCTGCCCACGTAAACCGGTGTGAGTCAGACCGTCCAATGCATGTAAGCCTTTGGTTTCATTGGGCGACATGCTTGAGTTGTCATTTCATTTCAATGTCGGGTAAAAGTCTCACATAACTGGCAGCAACGTCCCCAAAATGACACAAATATTGTTTACGGGGACGTTAAACCTCAAATCAATCAATCAACAAGCGGCAGTTGAAATCCAATTTCGTCAAAAATTAGGGCTGATGTTATGGAGAACGTCAATGAAAACTTGTGTGTAACGAAACGGACAATAGATAATCATCGGTGACGCTCTTGCACAAAACTACTTCTGATTGATTATTATGCTTGAACAGTATGACGCAGTTCTAACCAACCTGTGGTTACGCGGGCCCAAAAGATTGACAATTGTACGGCTGTTGTGCTAAATCTTTTTGCAATCGATAATATCAGAAAGATTGTCCCTCATCTTTAATCATCCAAATCATCAGGTTGACACGTCCTTGAAATGAAGACCCCGACCCCTTCAACCGACTTTATATAGAGAAAACTGGGGTTAAGGGGGTATACATTATTTTTCTTATTTCAGCTCCAAAACATAGGTTGTGTGTACTCGTTACTCAATGAGGCGGTTCTAACGAGCACCCACAACCTATAATTGCAGTTTAAACAAGAACAAGAGGGCCCAGAGGGTCCTGATTCGCTCACCTGAATATCACTGTCTCTAGTACATTCTGTTTTATCTCTGACGGCCATCTTGTTAATCAGATCGGAATTTTCTTAGCTATTTTGGTATGGTATCACCTAGACAACATTCCTGTGCAGTGTGAATCAAATTGACCCAAGGGTTTAGGAGGAGTTCCCGTTTGAAGCAAATTTACAATGTTTTTTTCTATTTTTAGCTCTGGCGGCCATATTGTTCATCGGAGAGGGATCGTTTTAGCTATTTTGGTAGAGGGTCATCTAAGCAACATTCCTACGAAGTTTGAATGAAATTGGCCCAAGGGCACAGGAGGAATTGTCGTTTGAAGGTTTTTTTTTTCTATCTTAAGCTCTGACGGTCATCTTGTTCATCAGAGCGGAATGATTTTAGCTATTTTGGTAGGGAGTCATCTAGGCAACACTCCTGTGAAGTATGAATCAAATTGGCCAAAGGGTTTAGGAGAAGTTCCCGTTTGAAGCAAATTTACATTTTTCTATTTTTATCTCTGGATGCCATTTTGTTTATCAGAGCGGGATCGATATGGCTATTTTGGTAGGGGGGTCATGTAAGCAACATTCCTATGAAGTTTGAATGAAATTGGCCAAAGGGTACAGGAGGGGTTGTCGTTTGAAGATTATTTTTTTTTCAATTTTTAGCTCTGACAGCCATCTTGTTCATCAGAGTGGAAGGGTTTTAGCTGTTTTGGTAGGGATTCACCTCATAATATTCCTGTGAAGTTTGAATCAAATTGGGTTTAGGAGGAGTTCGCGCGCGTTTGACGCAAATTTACGATGTTTTATTATTATTATTATTTTTAACTATGGCGGCCATTTTGCTCATCAGAGCGGGATCGTTATGGCTATTTTGGTAGGGGGTCATGTAAGCAACATTCCTGTGAAGTCTGAATGAACTTGGCCCAAGGGTTCAGGAGGAGTTGTCGTTTGAAGATTTTTTTTCTATTTTCAGCTCTGGTGGCCATCTTGTTCGTCAGAGCAGAACGATTTTAGCTATTTTGGTAGATAATCACCTACGAAACATTTCTGTGAAGTTTGAATCAAATTGGCCCACGGGTTAAGGAGTTCGCGTCTGATGCAAATTTACGATGTTTTTTTTTTTCTATTTTTAGCTATGGCGGCCATTTTGTTGATCAGAGCAGAACCGTTTTAGCTATTTTGATAGAGGTCATTTAAACAACATTCCTGGGACGTTTGAATGAAACTGGCCCAAGGGTGCAGGAGGAATTGTCATTTAAAGTTTTTTTTTGTATTTTTTAACTCTGTTGGCCATCTTGTTTGTCGGAGCGGAAGGATTTTAGCTATTGTGGTAGGATGTCACCTAGGTAGTATTCCTGTGAAGTTTGAATCAAATTGGCCCAAGCGTTTAGGAGGGTTTCGCGTTTGAAGTAAATTTACGATGTTTTTCTATTTTTAACTCTGGCGGCCATCTTGCTCATGGGAGCAGAACCGTTTTAGCTATTATAGTAGAGGGTCACCTAAGCAACATTCCAATAAAGTTTGAATTAATTTGGCCCAAGGGTACAGGAGTATTGTCGTTTAAAGATTTTTCTATTTTTAGCTCTGGCGGCCACCTTGTTCGTCAGAGCGTAATGATTTTAGCAATTTCGGTAGGGAGACACCTTGGCTACATTCCTGTGAAGTTTGAATCATATTGGCCCAAAGGTATGTGAGGAGTTGTCGTTTAAAGATATTTCTATTTTTAGCTCTTTTTAGCCATCTTGTTCATTGGAGCGAAACAATTTTAGCTATTTTTAGCAAACAATGTAGACCCAGATCAGACGCCACAGAATGTGCCTGATCCGGACCTATCCTGTCTGTATAAATTGACATTTGTAAGCATAACACTACACTGATGAGAATACCCAAATACCATAAAATGGTAATGGACCTGCTCCAACCAAACAGTTGGACGTTTCATAAATGGCACTTAAGTTTCGACAGCCAAAATTGTCCGGCAAAGTCTATTTATGAGGAACGAGACTACCGGCGGGCTAAGCTAACCGGCCCAGCAAAAGTCTTGAAATAATAATGATAATAATAATATACTTTATTTCAACAGGGTGACACGTTTAGCAACAACTAATCTTCCATGAGGCCCTCACTAACTACAGAATACATATACAGAAACTTTACTTGATAGATTTTGTAAGGTAACCGGGCGCTAAAAGCACATAGGGGCTACCCCCATATACAGAAATTTACATGCACAAGCATTTATACCAGTCTTTCATTCACCATCTCACATACTGTAACCAAATAGGATTGAGAAAAAAGACAAAGCAAAACAAAACAAACCAAAAAAAAAAAAAAAAAAAAAAAAAACGCTGCATACATATGACAAACAAATGTGATGGAAAAAATTATATATACAAATACACAAAATATATAGCTTTTATATACATGTGAACATTTCATTCATTTTATGCACTACTTATGGAAAGAATCTACAGATCAAAGTCTAAACTTTGGCATTCTGGGTGTTGTCACATTTGTAAGTGGGGACAAGGTCTTCAAAACGGACCCTTTAGCTAACCACCCGAATTATGTAAAACAAATGTTCAAAACATAACAACGTTTTTTTCAAAACTTCAGGAAATTTTTAAAATCTGTTCAAGTCCCGTAACTTGGAATACATGGAGCAAATGTTCACTGCAGTTTATGTCATTTAATACCAAACCATTTTCTTTAAAATAATGTCTGAAAATGAACCCTCAGAATGGTAAAAAAATATACATTGCTTTTTCTAAGGGGACATAACTATTGGATTTAAATGCTTTTTTGCTGTCATATAAAGGGTCTATATATCTGTAATTGACAGTAGAAAAATGGTGCTAATATGTTGAGTAATTTTTAAAAACAAATGAAATTTAGTAAGCATAACCCAGTTATTTCATAATTCATTATTGCGTTTTTAAATATTTACTTCATATAGAAATTGAATTCAGGCCTTACTGGTTACAGTGCCGTGGGTAGCTTGATATTTAAATGTCACATGTGAACGGAATAAACATCCCGGTAAATAAACAGAGTGTATTAGTAATGTCATAAATACAGCGCTACGACTCGATATAATGTAGAACTGTAACGGCCCAAAAATGGACGTATCGATTAAATCTAGTATGTCATTAATACTACGCTACAAACTGAAAAGCATGGAAAACAATTATGGAATCGCTGTTGGCGTATATTCCAACATTAAGGTTTTACATCATAGTGTAGATTAAATTTTCTAGTCCTTTGGGACCATCGATTCCATTGTGGAATTTTGAAAATATCTGAGGGTCACTGATGAGGCCTTATTGGCCGAAACTAGCTAGTCTGGCCCAGAAAACATGTACACTCCATATTTTCACTTCTGTGGTGTATTCCTTGCTTCCAAAGGATAACCCTTTTATAGAACATATTTAACTTCACTACAGCTGGTGTGTGGGAATGTGTGGCGGCGGTAAAACGTCTCCCTGTCCCACATCATAGTGTAGATTATATTTTCTTGTCCTTTGGGACCATCGATTCCATTGTGGAATTTTGAAAATATCTGAGGGTCATTGATGAGGCCTAATTGGCCGAAACTAGCTAGTCTGGCCCAGAAAACATGTACACTCCATATTTTTCACTTCTGTGGTGTATTCCTTGCTTCCAAAGGATAACCCATTTATAGAACATATTTAACTTCACTACAGCGGGTGTGTGGGAATGTGTGGCGGCGGTAAAACGTCTCCCTGCCCTACATCATAGTGTAGATTATATTTTCTTGTCCTTTGGGACCATCGATTCCATTGTGGAATTTTGAAAATATCTGAGGGTCACTGATGAGCCCTAATTGGCCGAAACTAGCTAGTCTGGCCCAGAAAACATGTACACTCCATATTTTTCACTTCTGTGGTGTATTCCTTGCTTCCAAAGGATAACCCTATTATAGAACATATTTAACTTCACTACAGCTGGTGTGTGGGAATGTGTGGCGGCGGTAAAACGTCTCCCTGCCCTATATCATAGTGTAGATTATATTTTCTTGTCCTTTGGGACCATCGATTCCATTGTGGAATTTTGAAAATATCTGAGGGTCACTGATGAGGCCTAATTGGCCGAAACTAGCTAGTCTGGCCCAGAAAACATGTACACTCCATATTTTTCACATCTGTGGTGTATTCCTTGCTTTCAAAGGATAACCCTTTTATAGAACAGTTGTAATCTGCTGAAGCAAGGTAGTTTCTGCAAGCCTAGGAAACGCATTATATTGTAAATACCCAATGTAGTTTGTCGTCTTGTCACTCTAGACTGTATTACGACAAGCAAATACTGTACGACTTTGTAGGCACCTCATATGTTAGTATGCTAGTCTTCTTGTCTAGCTGATCCCCGCCCATCGGGGTTTGAAGAAATATGTGGGCTGCATGATGCTTCCACGCAGAGCTGAATGCGACCGCAAGCAAGTACTGGTATACCGCTTAGAGGATCTAAGCCTGTCCGGGAAAGGCGGCGCGGGTCGGACCGTCCATGCTTATAAACCCTATTGGTTTCATTGGGCGACAGGGCTTGAGATGTCATTTCATCTCAATGTCGGGTAAAAGTCCCACATAATTGGAAGCAACGTCTCCAAAATTACCTAGACAGTGTTGACGTTAAACCTCAAATCAAACAAACAAACTTCTTGTCTAGTTTGGTACTTTAACCAAATATGTATGGCCTTAATTGTGGGCGTGTTTTTTCTGTCTATTGTCTCCTCTATCGGATTTCTTTCTTTTTCTTTTTCTTTTTTTTAATTGTTCACGATACAGACGAGTCAATACATGATTGATTGTAGGATGTTCAGGTCAACATTTCCTTACATGCAAATGTTTTACCGAAAAGGCAAATCAAATTTTGATAGAATGTATCTGTCTCATTGTTGATTTTAACATAACGAGTCGTAGCCCGCCCAGAATCACTAGCCTGACTTTAAGTGCTAGTAATTTACTGCATATGTGAAACTACAAAGACTTAAGTAAGGTATGCTCTTCCAACACCTTTGGAGTCCGTTAAAACTGTTGCCAAATAAAAAGAGGCGCAAACGTATGGACTGGACGAGATTATCAAATGTCAAACAAACAGTGATGAAAAACTTAGAGACGTTCTGGATGAAAATATATAATTGAAGTAGTTTAGGTCGTAGTACCAAAGCGTTAATCCAAAATCATTAATCCATAGACAAATGGCAAATATTAATGTTCAGACCAACAGACATGGCCCCAGGCGTCCTAGGGTAGTAAGCATTACTTGGTAAGCAAGTTTCGCCCACCATGACTATCGACCTGAACGAAGAAAAGGAGTAAATGCCGAGAAGGGTATGTCCGAGATTTTGGAAGTCTTCCTATGGCTTTCCACTGGCAAACACACCAGAAATAGTTCTGGAAATGGCCACATTGTACGGATCTACAAGATCATGATGCCTCCCATAGAACTGCTTTAATGTTGATACCTGTTTGGTTTTTTGATATTCCTGGCTTAACAACCTGGTAGGGAGCACCTTCCCACGTTCCATAATGACTTCAGCACCCAATTTCGTAAAATAAAAGCATACATGTTATACGACAGACTGCATGCGTGATAGTTAACCCAATCACGAATGACAACTTTGCTTCCCACTTGAATTGCACGCGGGTGGGTCAGGCCTCAGATTCTATTACGGTTCCAGCGTAAAGGTTTACTGAGAATTAGAGAGAATCTAATTTTATGTAATGTTGGTTGGTGCTGATGCTCTGTCTCTGGCTGTGCCCATCGGAGTCTAACTGTTGGTTTTACGTTTGCTCCAGGATTTCAGTAGTTTCTTGCTGTCGAGTCCTCACCGTTCTTTCATCTCTGTGGTTGTTTGATTTTTCTGTTCTCGGGGATGTTGCACTGATAAGTTAGGAGGCCTTCATGCAGACTGAACAAATTCTTTGTCTAAATCACGACGAAAGTAATGGCGAGGATTGCGGCCGCGTAAAATCGATTTAAGCCCACCAGTGGAATTCGTTTCACTGACCGTTCCAAGGCGGTTCTTCTGTCGAGGTTTATTGGTGTTATGTTTTTTCTTTGAGTGTGCGTATTGCTGATATTCTTTGTTTTGGATAGCCTATTGGCCATTTTGTGGGAAAGTGACTGTCCTTTTGGATTTCCGCTATTAGTGTTTCCATTAGGGTCTGGTTATTTCATGTTCGTGTTTCTTTCCCTTTGGTGTCTTTGATGGGAGGTGTGGGCTAATTGTATCGATTCCTGATCATTGCCTTCACTTCTTATTTTAATCTCCTTAAGGGCTTTTACCTTGGGGAGGTAAGGAGGCGTGTGTGCCATCATTTTATGAAACAATATGTTTCAAACTAAAGCAGTCCAACAACTAAATCTCTATTTTAGACATAGAATTTGTTAGGGTAGGAGCATACGCATTTATGAATTACTAGCAGTTGTCAATCTGTAGATATTAATTTCTTGTCCGGCCTTATGTGTTCTGTTAAACAAACTGATATGAATATCTCTTTATATCAGACAATTCATTTATTTTTTATGAATTTTTTTATATAACTGTAATGCTTAATATAGTTTCTGTCCTTCAAATCTGTTTTATGATAATAATGACACTTTTTTCAGGGAAAAGTAGTATTCTATATAGTAAAATGTATGTATTGTCAAAAAGGTATGTTTTTGGTGTTTTGTTCCCATTATTTCTTCATCAAAATAATAAAAAATATGTTCACAGTTCACAACCTTTCTACAGCATTTTATAACATTTATTCTTTTTCTACCCTAAAGGTACAGTTGGTTTACTGTTGTTATGACTTTTGCGATAATTGTTATTTATTGGGTACTGAGTTATCTCCCTTAATTTCAACAGCATGTCCCTGCTTTAAGATGCGACAACACCCTGAATCTAAACAGATAGACATTATTCTTTGATATAGAGGTACTTTTATCCTTTCGAATCGATGGCTAATTAAAAAAGTATTTCTAGAGGGTTTCTGAGATGTATGGGCCCCGTCAAGCGATTTTGGTACTTATCGCCTATGCGAGCAGCGAAGGTTCAGGCGAGCCTGCGCATCCGCGCAGATTCGCCAGAACCTTCGCTACTCGCTCATACAAGCAGTTGACTTTCGGATGAGTCTTTAAACCGAGGTCCCGTCTCCGTATGACCTTAGCTGTTGGTGGGACGTAAAACTAAAACTCACTCACTCACTCATACAAGCAGTGAATCAAGAGGATTCTTCAGACAGAAAGCCATATCCCTGGGCCCTCTGAATGGCTGGGCATGCACAGTTAATATTTGTCATGACGGAATGCTCGAAGACACAAATTCGCTTGGCGGGGCTCATATGTCCCCGGCTAACAGAATCAGAATTTTAACCAGTCATTCCGATAACACACCCGTGCGACATTGTGCATTTTTTCACATCTCCAAAATGGCTACTGTTCTGACGAAAATTTGTGATATTATTGTTATTTTTACTTCAAACATAGGTTGCGGGTGCTCGTTAGAACCGCCTCAAGAGAACCGCCTCATGAGGCGGTTCTAACGAGTACCCAAAACCTATATCTTGGGACAGATATAAGAAAAATAATGAATACCCCCGTAAACCCTAGTTTTCTCTATATAAAGGGGGATGTAAGGGGGTGCTCATTTCACGGACATGTTCGCGTGATGTATTATTCCAAATGACTGGCCCAGAATAGATTAAAGTTTGCTTGAAAATTTCGTTTTGTGGCCTTCGGGTTTGAAAGTTGTATTTATTGGTCTAAGAGAAACCAGAGTCTCATTTATGGGTTTGAAAGTAAACATTACATTAACCCATATATGCCTAGTGGCCCTTTTTTGGGACGCTGGCAAACAGTGTAGACCCAGATCAGACGCCGCATAACGCGGCGTCTGATCTGGGTCTACACTGTTTGCTCAAAGAACATACATTTTTGTACAACTTACATTAAACAAAACAAATATGACACCCCTATAATTGAAAATGGACAACTCCAAATTTATAAGATGGAAGATTCCATTGTCATATATGGGTTAATATAAGATGATGTAATAGATTTTGAAATTTAAACATATATTTTGCTTTTCTTAGAAATATTCTTTCATAAATGTTTCAGAATTTTATGGTCATTCATACTGCATGCAATGTCCGAATAGTCTTAACCTAAAATGATATTAACAGCTCGTTTTTGTAACCTGTAGATTCTAATATATAAAACCCCAGAGGTAATGGACCATCAAAAGAGCGAACACAAATGTGATGCTGAATCAGACTGCGCGGATGTGCAGGCCGATCTGTACCTTTATTGTTTGTAAATGCCATAAAACAGACTTTCTTATGACGAGGCTCACAATATTTCAAAACTGGAAAATTAATTTGTGACGCATATTTAAAATATCATTCAAAAACATTGGCGGACACTTAAGTACACCCCATGTGACCCTAAATGTACAACCTTAACCCATTTAGTACCAGAAACCCCAAAACGGGTAGTTGGCAAACAGCGCACGTCTGATCAGGGCATCCACTGTTTGCTAAAAGTTCAGTCATTTTTCCAAATAGATTTTGATGAAAACACAACCTGACACCCCTAAATTTTGAAATGGACTCTTGCTATATATAAATAGGAAGATTCCATTTTGTACAAAAAGGGTTATAAATATCATTCAAAAACATTGGCGGACACTTAATTACACCCCATGTGACCCTAAATGTACAACTAGCCTCACAATCTACCTTGGATTTTTAGATAATTCTTAACACGATATAAAAAGTCAAAATACCGAGAACCGGAAATGAACTACTCAAATAAATCCGTTCTTTTTTTACAAGTCAAAGAAGAAAATTAAGAACTTTGCATGTTACGTATTCTTATTGCAATTCACAACATACAAAAAGACAAAATACCATGAATAGTAAAAGAACTGCTGGATTTAATCCGTTCTTTTTTTTCTTTCAAGTCAAGGAACAAAATAATCTCGTCTGAAGGTATCCGAAGAACTTTGTCATTTGATCCCAAACTTGTAACATATTTTAATTGCAATTTTGGTCATCTATATTCATATTTAAGTTTACAATTTCATCGCTAAGTACTGTTTAATTCTTTTGATATGTTTGTCTTTGGGCTATCGCTGTCCTTGGTCGAGTGGTCTGTAAATACGGAATACATGGGACTGTGCACTGAAAAAGGTGATAATTGTTATGTGCGACAATTGAAGCCTCAAATACGCGCAGACTGATCAGAGTCTTCGCAGATCGATTCAGTCATCTGTGGATCCTTTTGAGAAATAAAGCTGCTGATATGGCTGCGTGTGAGTGCAGGCTGGTATCTATATTTGTCGTTTGAGCACGCTTAATTGTATCTACTCGAATGTACAATAGCTTTAAGCTCCATCTTGGCTTCAGCACACGTGGGCGGTTCTTGTTCCACGTGAAGCTTCGTCTATATTCTTATATTTTGACATTCATTAATCCATTTCAGACAGGAAACCCCTAAATGGGTAACCTGTCAAACAGTGCAGGCTCGGATCTGGCGCCACAGAATTAATCTCGGTCCCCACTATTTGAAAAATGCTCAACGATTTCCTGATTGAATTCCCGAAACTAACTCAACATGACACCCTTCAGTTTGGATTGAACTCTGCCGTATATAAAATGGAAGATTCCATTCAGTGTAAAATGGGTCAAGAAAGATTCGAATCATGCACGGACTGCCGAAGCCTAGCGGGTAAAAGCGCTGTCTATTTGTTGTCTGTTGTCACCGCTGTGAGATGCCAAGTTCTGCAACGGAAGGTCAGGCGGCATTTCTCCGGATACGCCGGTTTTCGGCCACCTCTGATGAACGGTCGGGTCGAAATGAGTGAAATGATCTTAAAAGGGCCGTCAAACCAATCCCACTACACACACGCCATTTGGTCACTAGCAGTGGCAGTAGCAAGAGATTTATTTTGTCTACAACACGCCCATCGGGGCTTGAAGAAATATATGGGCTGCATGATGCTAAACCCTATTGGTTTCATTGGGCGACAGGGCTTGAGATGTCATTCATCTCAACGTCGGGTAAAAGTCCCACAAAATTGGAAGCAACGTCTCCAAAATGACCTTTA
Source organism: Lucinisca nassula (assembly GCA_963580285.1). Taxonomy (NCBI): domain Eukaryota; kingdom Metazoa; phylum Mollusca; class Bivalvia; order Lucinida; family Lucinidae; genus Lucinisca; species Lucinisca nassula. The sequence goes on along the minus strand of OY757012.1, from coordinate 102,952,204 downwards.
CAGTGTTGTCGGGGACGTTAAACCTCAAATCAAACAAACAAAACACGATGTTGTTCATCAGGAAATTAAGAATTATTCTACTAGCGTCAAGTATAGTAGTCGCAGATAAGAATGACTAGGCGGAGCTATTCAGGTGTTGTCAATATATGTCAAATTCACCGAGCCCACCTGAAGATTTGGTAGAGTGCCTTTTGCATACTTTCTGCAAACGGACCAAATGTCCATATAAGCTCTTTGTGTTACAGTTGAATTCACACAGTCGGGTGACTTGGTTTGCCTTTTTGTAAACAGAACATTCCGAAGGCAGGTGCCATTGATAGCTCCGTCTAGTCAATCTTATCTGCGTGTACTATATAACTCTTACAAAAAAACAAACAAAAAAACAACAACAACAAAAAACTAGGTCTACGCTTAGCAGATATTAATTGTGAATGTCTAGAAGTATATCCAAGAAATATGATTTATACAATTTACTGTCTGGCAAAATTCTCATTGCCAGTCTGGCACTTAGTGATACTACTAGACCATTTGGGCCAGCGCACAACAAAACCTACAATAAGACGTGCGCCCACCGAAGACTCAGATCAGCCTGCGCATCCATAGAGTCTAACCAGAGACTTCTCTTGCTGCATGAGAGAGCATTGGGCCCTTAGCTATCCTTACAGCGCACAACGAAAACTCTGATCAGACTGCGCAGATGCGCAGGCTGATCCGAGTCTTCGTTGGGCGCACATGTTTTATATGATAGATAGTGGTCCATTGTGGTCGAGAGTTTGTAGATGTCTATTTTGTATTAGCCTGTACAAATATGACAGTAAATATGGGCATGTACGAATGTCATAGCAATTCTTTGCCAGTACTCTGTCCGTTGGCCTCTCTAAAATATTCGGGTAAAAGCTTATATTTGTTACGGGCCTATTTGGCTTGTACACATGTGACAGTAAATATGTACCAGAGCTCTGCCCGTGAGTCTCATTTTTTTCTTTTTATGAAAGTTAGGCAATAACAGGTCATGTGACTATTTGTATATAAACAACGTCACAGCGTGATCTGTCAGCCTCGATAGCGCAGTGGTTAACGCGTTCGACTCATGATCGAGAGGTTGTGCGTTCGAATCTGGCACCCGGTATCGAGATGTGTCCTTGGGCAAGACACGTAATGACACTGCCTCACTCCACCCAGATGTAAATGGGTATGTGTGGTGTTATAGTCAATGCCACTCTCTCGCGCGCGTGAAAACATCCGGAATGAGTGTTCGAGCGTGATTAAATAAGCTTGAAGCTTCCATCGCAATCGAACTAAAATAAATTAGTATAAACTAAACAACGTAACACAAAAATGACTGGCTTGATTGTTTGAAGTAATGTTCGTTTGACGTTCCGCCGTGACGAGGTTTGTTTTTAAAGTTTGCAGTACGCTGATTTTTTTTCAAACAAATGTCACATAACCTTGAAGAACACACGGAAATAAGGTTAATGTTACATGGACAAGGAAAGCGCCAAACGGAATTACGGTCGCGTTTAGCTAAATGTAACATGTCGGACGACGCCCGACAACTCGTCCGGACATCACTAGGTTAAAGGATTTGTTTGATTTGAGGTTTATGGCCCCGTCAACATAGTAAAGGTCATTTTGGAGACGTTGCTTCCAATTTTGTGGAACTTTTACCCGACATTGAGTTGAAATAACATCTCAAACCCTGTCGCCCAATGAAACCAATAGGGTTTATAAGCATGGACGGGCCGACTCGCACCGCTTTGCCTGATCATTGCCTTTCCTTCAACTTGACTCACTGGAACTGTTTTATCGAGGCAATTCTGAACATAATTCATAATCGACGTTTTGCAACAGAATCAAGGCAAGTTACATGTATACAGTGATAATCAAAGCACTGTGTATACAGTGATAATCAAAGCACTGTGTATACAGTGATAATCAAAGCACTGTGTATACAGTGATAATCAAAGCACTGTGTATACAGTGATAATCAAAGCACTGTGTATACAGTGATAATCAAAGCACTGTGTATACAGTGATAATCAAAGCACTGTGTATACAGTGATAATCAAAGCACTGTGTATACAGTGATAATCAAAGCATTGTGTATACAGTGATAATCAAAGCACTGTGTATACAGTGATAATCAAAGCACTGTGTATACAGTGATAATCAAAGCACTGTGTATACAGTGATAATCAAAGCACTGTGTATACAGTGATAATCAAAGCACTGACAGCACAGAAGGGTCGATTATCTCCGAAGGGGCGACTTTGACCGTTTCCTTTAACCGTCAACACGTGTTTTGTAATAAACAGTGTAGACCCTTAGCAGGCACCGCCTTGTTTTGCGTCTGATCTAGATCTACACTGTTTACCAGTAGCCCAGCTGATGAGCCCAGTAAATATTTTACGATTAACCTCTTTATACAGCACTCTGACCTGGATAGGAGAAAAGTAGGCAGGAAGCTTCTGTTGTTTGTAACTAAACACTTGATCACAAAACTGGATTTTTTTTTGTGACAAATCAAGATACAGTAGACCTGCGATGGCTCGAACACCGATGGCTCGTTTACCATGACCTATTCGAACTCTGTATTTAGTGCCTAGGGATTCCTCTCCATAAGAAATAGTGAGGGATAATTTAGGAGAGTTTCGTGTTTCATCTTGCAAATGTATGATGTGTGTACCCATTAGAATCGCCTCGATGAGGCGATTCTAATGAGTACACACAGCACACATTTATATTATAGACTACATACAATTATCCTTGTTACGCCTCCTGGCAGTTACCCTCAGTGGCTCGAACTACCCCTGTCTCGAACAGATTTTCGCGGTACCTTGAAAGGTGTTCGAGCCATTGAAGTTCGACTGTACTTACCCATGTATGACAAATATTTAGAAGCCTCCGCGTGGTAGTTATGCAGAAAAAAGTTACTCTCGTGTGCCGGTTAATGAATTATCGATTGCCTTGAACGTTATGGGGTAGTGTCATAGTGACCACAGCTTGTCAGTCAGTTAGAGTTGTACATGCACGCACTCTCGCCAGAGCCTTTGCTGCACGTAGACATGGGGAAAAAATTGACAGCTTAGAGAGTTAAGAGAATAAAGAATGCAGATTAGTTCATAATTTAACTAGAATTTGTTTTTCTACAAAAACACAGATGTCTCCCCCTTTTTGACCTCTCAGTATGACCTTGACATTGGAGGTATTGACCTGGGTCTTGTTTGCAACACATCATCTAATATTGACCTGGGTCTTGTTTGCAACACATCATCTAATGAAGTTGAACATTTCTGCAAAGTAACTTTAAAAAGTTCATAGAGAAAAAAGAAAGCTATTGACTGTACATAAAAAGCCCTTCTTCCTTTTAAAGATTGTGCTAAAATCTACTAGGTGCGCTCACGTACCTTCATTCTTGTCCTGCTGAGCCCGTCTTATCTTTCAAACAATGGAGACCCAGATCAGATGGCTTCTGACGAAGCCATCTGATCAGGATCTACATTGTTAGCCATTCAGCTTGTGAATTTGTTGAAATAATTTGCATCAAGTAATCTGATTGGTTGATAATCGGTAGTGGGTGTGGCATATATAACTATTCAGCAGGTCAAGGGTTAAGTTTAGCGTCAGTTTTCTATCTACATACTCAGAGTTCAAAGTGTCAATCAGGAAGAGGAACTGATCAAGAGATTCCTAATGTTTATCTGTCTAATGAACATGGGTGCTGGTTTGCTTGTTTTTACGATAGCAAAGGCGTCTTATAAACAACGTTCTGAACCCCATTTTATGCAGGATCTACAAGGGTATATATACTGAGTCGAAAAAGTTCCTATACATAAAACTGCTTCTGCTACCATAGTTACTACAAATGAAAAACATACACAATTTGTTTTGTTTGAGTTAGAGGACTCATTTTACCATGTAAAAGCCCAAACTGTTTTTGTTTATGTAAACTCGCCAGCCAGGGCTAGTGTTTTAAATACCCAGGGGGAAACTGTGACACTTTCGCAGAATAAATCATTACAATGGTCAAGATTTAACACCATTAAAAAATCACACTTATCACAAGACTTCTAATGTTTGATACATGTAACCTTTTTAGAAGATACCATGTGTGTCTAATCACAAAAGGTTTGTAACTTTAGTTCCATTGCCTAAGAGAAACAGATGATCACGTACAGGCCTCTGATTCTTTGAAGTTGTGTGCAAAATGCTGCTTTCAATTGAAACTCCATAGAAAATCGAAATTGGTAGTGCTACATGCTACAAGAATTTTCTACATTAATTTCCATCATGGTTAACAGCAATGGTGGCAACAAAGCGCTTTTGAAAGAAATTGCAAAAAATGAATGGCAGGTACAGAAATAGAAACAGTTTGGAAATTGCTTTATTTTTAATTGAAAGGGAGATAATCTGAGAATTTCACAAATTAAAGCCTTGATTGTAGTGCAAGATCACGAGATAATGTAAAAGTAAAATGAGTTTCGATGATCAATGGTCATGATCTTTCATCTCAGACAAAAAATGATCATTTGCGCATGCGCAATGCCAAATTTCTTGCAAAACCTTTCTAGGCACATATTGCAAGGCAACTCTTGAGCAGAATAGTATGGGCAAATGCAAATGTATGCATTTTGTAGCTAAACATACGATTCGCATGCTTACAGCCACGTTTAGCTGAATGGCTTCCGGGTTAGCTATTGGAATTCAACCGGAAGTTGGTATAGTTTGACCGGGTATATTATTTCTTTACGTTTGCTCAAAACATTGATTGTGGACACCCTCATAAATGAGGTTGAAAGAGCACCCATCGACCTGAGTCTAACTTCGCTGGCACGAACACCTTTGGGACCATGAAAATGTGTTCGATGTCAGTGAGTGAGTGGGTGAGTGAGTGGGTGTTTGAGTTTTACGTCCCACCAACAGCTAAGGTCATACGGAGACGGGACCTCAGTTTAAAGACTCATCCGAAAGTCTGGAGAAGCCCGGGATCAATCCTGCGACCCGTGGTTTACAAGGCAAGTAGCGTAACCACTACACCACGGAGGCTTCTGTGTTCGATGTCAGGGTAGCTCGTGTCACTGATGGTTGGTCATACAGATTGGGTCCACACTGTTTGCCTGTATGCAAAAATATTTTTAAAAAAATTGCGAAAAATCAGCAGACGACACATACAGACGACATTTTCAGTGCAGCTTTTCTCGGCGTCTTAAGGGAATATGATGTTTTTCTAATTTACTCAGCAACGCGTTAACCAGTCCATATCATGATCACTCTTGTAAACCCAACTTTATATTGTGAAACTTCATTGAGTCAAACTCCTTTGGGACCATGAAAATTTGTTTGAGACAGGGATAGTTCGAGCCAGTGAGGGCTACTAATAGTTCCAGGAGGAAAAAGAGGGATAATTTTGGGGTATCTTTTCAAAGTTATATATTATATAGAGGATCTTACGAGAGTGTTCATGTATTATTGAATTTATCATATGACGTCGCGTCTGAGAGTGTCATAACACCATGTAATAAATTCGATAATCCACTGGTGGATTAAATATGCAAATTAGTTAGACACGCCCCATAACGTCACAAGTACGACGTCCTTAACGACGTCGCGTTTTCTAACGGCGGAATATTGACATTTTGTAAACAATTCGTGAATAAAATCCTTAGGTGGCCCCTTTCAAAGTTGTTCAAATCGTTCCGGTCCGTTGCACATCTAGCTCACAGAAGCTAAAATAGATTTATTTTTACTGAAAACTTTGAAAATCTTCTTCTCTGAAACCGCAGGGTCCAGGTCTTTGATATTTGGTATGAAGCTTCATCTAGTGGACCTCTACCAAGATTGTTCAAATTATAGCCCTGGGGCCAAAATTCCCCTACGAGTCGGGGCCCACCAGTTTTACATAGACTTATATAGGGAAAACATTTAAAAATTTACTTGTCTAAAACCAGAAGGCGATTCTAATGAGAATACACAACACAACCCCTGCCAGGACCCACTGGTTTTACATAGGATTATATAGGGAAAACATTTAAAAAACCAGAAGGCCCAGGTTGTTTACATTTGGTATGAAGCTTCATCTAGTGGACCTCTGCCGTTCAAAATATAGTCCTGGGGCCAAAGATTACCCCGCACCAGGGCTCACTGGTTTCACATAGGCGTATATAGGGAAGAAGCAAGAAGGTCCAGGTCTTTGATATTTGGTATGAAGCTTCATCTAGTGGACCTCTAACAAGATTGTTCAAATTGTAGCCCTAGGGCCATAAATGCCCCCGTGCTGGGGCCACCAGTTTTACATACACTTATATATAGGGAAAACCTTTAAAAATCTTCTTGTCTGAAACCAGAAGGCCCAGGTCTTTGATATTTGGTATGAAGCTTCATCTAGTGGACCACTACCAAGATTGTTCCAAATCTAGTCCTGGGGCCAAAAATGCCCCCTCGCCGGGGCCCACTGATTTCACATAGGCGTATACAGGGATAACCTTTAAAAATCTTCTTTAAAAACCAGAAGGCCCATGTCTTTGATATTTGGTATGAAGCTTCATCCTACAGGACCTCTACCAAGATTGTTCAAATAATAGCCTTGGAGCCAAAATTGTCCCTGCGCGGGACCCACTAGTTTTACATAGGCTTATATAGGAAAAAAAACTTCTTGACTGAAACCAGTAGGCCCAGGTCTTTGATGTTTGGCGCGAAACTTCATCTAGTGGATCTCTACTGAGATTGTTCAAATTATAGCCCTGGCGCCAAAAAATGCCCCCTGCCAGGACCCACTGGTTTTACATAGGATTATATAGGGAAAACATTTTAAAAACCTTTTAACTGCCTATGAAAAGCGAACAATTTTATAGGACAAACTGACATAGTAAAACTCCCAGGCGCACAACAATTAACCATTGTCCTGCTGAATGAATTAATTTTGTCACACCCATTTCTATCTATTAACCAAATAAATTGCAGAATACACAATGTATTATGTATTTGTCCAGTTCACAAATATAGATCCTGATCAGTTGGCTTATTCAGAAGCCATCTGATCTGGATCTACTGTTTTCAAAAGGTAGGGTTGTCGTGATCATCAGAACAATGGTAAACAGTGATCTGTTGGAGATGTAGATATAACAATCCACAATGTTATTTTAGCCCCCGCCCATCGGGGCTTGAAGAAATAGATGGGCTGCATTGTGCTTTCCACAGAGCTGAAACTGACCGGCACACAAGTACTGGTGAACCTCTTGGAGGATCTAAGCATACCCAGTCAATACGGTGCGAGTCAGCCCGTCCATGCTTATAAACCCTATTGGTTTCATTGGGCAGCAGGGTTTCAGGTGTCATTTCATCTCAATATCCGATAAAAGTCCCACAAAATTGGAAGCAACATCTCCAAAATGACCTTTACAGTGTTGATGGGGGACGTTAAACTTCAAATCAAACAAACAAAACAATGTTATTTGTTTCCAGCCCATTAACGTTCCTTCAGAGCTCTAGACCCATTTTGTCTAGTCAATGGTTAAAAAACAGATACATGTCTACTGAGAATCAGACGACTGGGCCTTGGTGTGGACATCAGTTTTCCCTTGTAAGGCTTATGCTAAGGTGGGCTTAGAGGTCTAAATGTCTCTCAGACTAAATCCTAAGTAAACTGTTACAAACGCCTGACGTGAAACTGAACTGCGCCACAGCTCTAGATATGGAGGAAAACGGTAAACCTAGATATTTAGATAAACTTTCCTCAGGACTGGTGTTAACCCGGCATTTCTGGTATCTGTTGGAATTTAAGCCTCAACAAGGCAATTCTAACACATACCCATAACATATTTTAATGCCAGAAATAATCTCGCTACTCCTTCTACAGAGCTCCAATGTGCCTTCTGCTATGTTGGGATAAGGCTCATGTGTGACATGAAAATGTCTTTCCGTTTGTGCACGTATACTCAGCTGAACACATTGTTCCAGATTAGCAGCTCCTAGTATATCTATCAACTTTTGGAATTAAAAGAAAGGCGATCGTTATTGACAGCCGGCTGTCGATAGCCAATATCCAAACTTTTAAAAGTGATCTGCTTACTTGTACAGTAACAAGAGCTGTCACATGACAGCATACATGTAGCTCGCCTGTTCAAGATATAAGGTAAAACTACTGAACCATGAAATATAGGTCACACTCAGCTAGATATATTCTGAGGTCAATGATCAGGTCACATGGAATATTTATTCCAGATATTACATTTCAGAATTAAATTGTCTGAAATATAAGGCAAAATCATTGAACCATGAAAATAGGTCACACTGACCTAGATATATTTCTATGTCAATCATCTGGTCACATGAAACTTTAAAATTCAGGATTGAAATTTCTCCAAAAAATAGTATTCAAAATATTTGGCAGACTCACTGAATCATGAAATATTGGTCACATGGACCTATATGTATTTTGTTGTCAGTCATCAGGTTACATTGAAGTAATATCCCAGGTTTAACATTACTCCATCAAAATAGTATTCAAGATTATAAGTGAAATCACTGATCCATGAAATATAGGTCACAATGACCTAGATATACTTTGAGGTAAATCATCGGATCACACAGAACTCATAATCCAGGTGAGTCATTTCTCCATCAAATAGTATTCAAGATAACAGGCCAAATCACTGAACCATGAAATATTGGTCACAGTGACCTAGATATAATTCAACGTCAATCATGGGGTCACATGGAATAAATAATCCAGGTATGACGTTTCTTCATCAAATAGTATTTGAGATGATAGGCAAAATCACTGAACCACGAAATATAGGTCACGATGACCTGAATATATTTTGAGGTCAATTAACAGATCACATAAAACTACATGTAATAATCCAGGTGAGACATTTCTACATCAAATAGCATTCAATATAGTAGGCAAAATCACTGAACCATGAAATATAGGTCACAGTGACCTAGATATATTTTGAGGTCAATCATGGGGTCACATGGAACGAATAACCCAGGTATGGCACTTCTCCATCAAAAAGTATTCAATATAATAGGCAAAATCAGAGCCATGGAATATAGGTCACACAGACCTAGATATATTTCATGGTCAATTATCGATCAAATGGAACTAATAATCCAGGTATGACATTTCTCCATCAAATAGTATTCGCGATAATAGGCAAAATCACTGAACCATGAAATATAGGTCACAGTGGCCTAGATATATTTTGACGTCATCAGAAGACCCTCCCAGGTACTTAAGTTCCAAATATGAGTGCTCCGTGATGAGTGACTGTTGAGATATAAGCTTTTGAAAAACTTTAACACAGTGTGACGGGAACGCAGACGACCAAGGTGACAACAATAGCTCTCCATGTACTCCGTAAAGGCGAGCTAAAAATAATTGCATATACATTATTTAGACTCCTTTATTTATTTATAGAGATTCTTAATAATCTATAAAACAAAATATTTATTTATTTATTTTAGCCACAGCATGGAGTTACATCTTGTAGAGTTCCAACCATTTATGCCTTAAGTGTAAAGAATACTTTTATACTTCTTATTATTCTGATGAAAAATTTTCATTTGTATGAAAAAAAAATTAATAGTTCACTTTAATATTCTATAATTATTTCAATTTTTTATGCATTCATGTTTTTTTTTTATCAGATAATATTCATTTATATATAAGTATATATATCCAATATCTTACTGCTGGCTGTCAATAGCGAATTCGCTATCGACAGCCGGCTGTCAATAGCGAATTCGCTATGTCAATAGCCACTTCCAAAAAACAAATACATTATATGGAAGAACTTGCCAAATGAGTATATAATAATTTTGTCCCCCAGCAAAGGGGATGGGGAACTATTATAGGCTATTGGGCAAGGTCTTCGACATATTGTACTAAGCACATCACTAAGAACAGAAATAACAGTGACTAAGTTTTATGTCTCTGACTCAACTCCATTGGGGCTTGGAGAAATAGACTGGGCTACATGACACTTCCATTGAAATCCATTGAATTTGAGTACTAATGGACCGCTCAAGTCTAAGTCTGCCCAGGAAAAGGTGATGTGAGTCGGACCGCTCCTTTAACCCTAGAGGTTTCTATGGGCGGTAGGGCTTGAGATGTCATTTCATCTACATGTCAGGTAAAAGTTCCAAAAAATTTGATGCAACATCTCCAAAATGATCATAATAGTATTGACAGGGATGTAAAACCTCAACACAGCCAGACAAAACAAAGATTCTGTTGTATGTCTTCTGGACCAAATGATGATGGTCTATTATCAGTTCAACACAAAATACTGGACTAAATTTTGATGACCACAACCTACTCAAAAGGGCCCAACATATTGTCAAAAATTCCAACTTTTCCCCGATCTGCACATCTCCTGAACCAAATAATGACTTCAAGCCAAATTTGAATAGATTTTGATGCTCTGGATCTACTTTTCAAGGTCGCAAGGGTCCAAACAGTGTTCAGTTTTTGCTTATCTTCACCATATCTCCTGATCCAATTACAGAACTAGAAATGTACGAAGTTAGACCAAATTTAATCTTTTTTTTTTATAAGTTCGGATACAGGAAAGCCATTGTGGGTTGAACAAGTTTTCAGGAGCCAGTGACCTTGAAAATTAGGTCAAGGTCCCCAAAATCTGGAGTAATCAAACCTTTGGTTAGTTTGGTAGGTGGTAATGAAGCTTGACCAAAATTCAATGATTTATTTATGAGATAGTGTGCAGACAATCCCATTTTAGTCCAAAATTGACAGCTTTTAGGGCCTGTGCCCTTGAAAATAAGGTACATGTATAAAAGGTTATCAAAACATAATGAGTCTCCCCCATCCTAGTGATATAACGGTTAACCGCAATAAGGTCAGGTGATACAGTGCCTCAAACAGGCCATGCTGAGTCGCCGACGTCAATGCAGACAGGATCCGCATCTAATACATGTCCCCCCCCCCCCACCTTATTGTTTTTTGGTTTTTGTTTTGGATTCATGGGTATTTCAAGATTATTTCGAGCGAACTGTTAGTTGGTGAAAACTGGAGTACCCAGAGAAAAACACCTGACATTTCCTTGCAGAACTTGGCGACACACATGACCTGAGCCAGACTCGAACCACAGCCCACAGCAGTGTGAGACCTACTGATTAAGAGTAAATACTCCTACCCACTATGCCAGTTTGTTTGTCATGGCAACATAACAAAGCCTAAATGAGCCGGTTCTCATTTTCAAGCCAAACAGTTACCGGTATTGGGATCATATATCTATAGTGCCTAGTGAGGGCATACTTTTCTTATGAAAAAGCTGTTCTTAAAAGCTAGACTAATTGTCTTTATTATATGTTGTTGAAAGCAGCAAGCCCCTTGGCTAGGACCTGTATTTGTTCTTCAGCTAGGTGGATTTTGGTAGCATGCACTTTATTCCAGGAGGCTTTCCCATTCAGTGAATCACCAGTTGAGTTCCTTTATATTACAATTGCATCATCTGTCTTCTATGTCATGTTTGTTCAAACCCAGATGCAGTGTGTGCCTATCACTCCCCCAACCCCCAACCCCACTGCTTTGCATATGCAAAAGCAACCAGTGATGAATTTAAGCCTAAGCCCAGCTTTATCCACAAGTTGGAACTTGTAAGTTCTGCTGGTAATATGCCTAGAAATATCCTTCTTGCTATTTACTGTCACTGATTGCAAATTTATTGCACTGCAGCATTGATATAACACTTAGTTTGACCAGAAATACACATAAAAATATTGCATCCATCACTATTCAACAAAGTTCTGTTAGTAGTATAGTATCCCTTAATAGAAGATAATTTTAATCATGTTAATAGTGAAGAATTTGCTTATTATTGAACAAATATTATAGCCGGCTGTCAGCAGACTTTTAAGTCTGGTGACAGCCGGTTGTCACTAGACCTAAAAGTCTGGTGCGAGCCGGCTGTCAGCAGACACTTCCTAATAAGAAAACAAAATCCCCAGAGCGATGAAAGAAAATGACAGACAGATTAGCAGTTTTAGAAATTATCATTAATTCCCTTGTTGAAGTTTGAAAATATTTGAGGGTCACTGATGAGGCTTAATTGGTCGAAACTTGCTAGTCTGGCCCAGAAAACATGTACACTCCATAGTTTCCATTTCTGATGGCTCAGATTTCTCAGTCACATTCGATGATATATGCTTGATTCTTTTTCTTACCCACCTTGAAAATCCTTTTTGTTTTGATTAAACGTATCGATATTGTCCGAACGTTTTAAGCCCATAAGTGATGTCATTTAGGGAATTCTTAATGTCGCTCGTGAGTGCACAGATACTTTGGGTCAGGTCACTTGCTAATGTTTGTTTTTGCACTTTGCTATATTTGGAACACTTACATGTACCATCATCATAAAACATGTTTAGAAACTTTTAGACAAGGTTTTAAAAATGTCTTTTTTACTATCAAGGCTCAAATTAATTTGAGCCTTGATAGTAAAAAAAGACATTTGTTTAAACCTTGTCCAAAAGTTTCTAAACATGTTTTATGATGATGGTAAGTACTCTAATTATAGCAAAATGCAAAAATGACAAAATTTTCTTGAACACAATATAAGGTAGTCCCAGATTTTACCAGGGATAGAAATTCTTACCCTTCCGAGGGTAGGGTACTCACGTGTTTGATGTGCAGTTGTTGAATAGGACATCACGTACGTCGTCGTCCAATGCTGATGTCAATGAATGTCATATTAATGTTATCACAATATGGCGGACGCCAGCAGTCGAAATGACCGCATTATTAAAAATGAGAGGTATTCAAGAAAAAAGAACTTTACATAGGTATAGAGGTAGATTTTAAAATCTGTTACTCGGGATCACAGACCTGCATCCATGATTCGGCAAGCCTCGTGATGCCGGACTGCGACCATAGGGATGGATGTTTCTAGATTCTGACAAAACTCTTACACCTATGCTCCGCTTACCCATTTAGTACCGGGACCCCCCCCCCCCAAAACGGGCAATTGGCAAACAGTGCAGGCCAAGATCAGACGCCGCAGAACATCTGATCAGGGCCTACACTGTTTGCGACAAGTTCAGCCGTTATCCAAATAAAATTTGAAGAAAAGACAACCTGACACCCCTAAATTTTAAATTGACTCCTGCTATATATAAGGAGGAAGCTTCCATTTGGTACAAAAAGGGTTAAAAGCAGAATCTTACATGGTTGTGAGGGGGTGGAGACCCTTTTAAGATGAAAAAATATGACATTTTTCTTATTTCTGCTCAATATATAGATTTTGGGTTCATGTTAAAACCGCCTCATCGAAGCGTTAAAACGAGTACCAACAATCTGCATTTTAGAGCAGAAATGAGATAAATAAGGTTTACCCCTACACACTCTAAAAAGGGGGTTCATTATAAAAGGCGTTGTTTCGTGATGGTCCAGCTTTTGTTATAACTCATATAAGTCTGGCGTACCCTAGGGAATTGGCAAATAGTCCTGGTAGACCAAGATCTGCGGCCACTGAAAGCGACGTCTGATCAGGATCTATAATGCATACAGAAGCAGACAAGCCTTTTGTAAGTCAAATCTGGGTTAAGCACACATTTGTTTCTTTATTTTGTTGGTATAATTTGTCAAAACCTCGGCTGGAATTTTAGTGTTATAGTCAACAAATTCATTCCACTTATTATTATTTCTCCAATAGTCGTATTGTAGTCCTCTCCACCTGGCTATAGCACGGAAAAATGGCTGTGGTGTCCAATATTTTGGATACATTTCGAAAATGGCACCGTGTTTAGGCATAAACATGGCATGAGTCATAATACATCCGTGCATACCAATTAATAGATCAGTATTTGCCATGAGTGCAAGTTGTTCATTTAATCAAATGTCTTCAGCTATAAACGTTTTAACTGTATGACCTCTGAATTCCTTTTGCACTATTCTAAGCACTTCTTTTTCATTTTTATACTTTCTCTCAGTATTTCGTTTGCCGATTGTTTGACTTTCTGGATGAATAAAGTAATCTCTTCTAATGGCTAACACAACAGTTAAGTTTGAGCAGTTTAATACTTTATTGTTCTTCAGTCCAAATATCTCTAGAAATTTGACAGAAAATTCTTCCACATACTGTAGCCGGTTTTGTTCCATGTAATACATCGGACTTTCATGGCCTGGAATACTGAAAATTGCTTCCTTGAACATGACGGGTGCGGTCAAATTTTTAACTTGAGTCACTTTATCAAACAAAAGAGCCCACTGGGCATCCAGATGAACTACTGAGCTATTGTCAAGTAGAACAATGTCAACTTTTCTAAAAGAAAATTGGAAAAACTTTGAAAGAACGAAAATGTTGTACCACTGAGTCATTGCATGGTAAAAATTATGCGGGTACTCCCGATTTATCACAATTACAGTGTTTTCCCAAACTGCTACATTGCGGACCTCATTTAAATCAAGATGGCGAAGATTTTTTGTATGACGTTCTGGCGCATAGTAATAACCATACAGCCATTCATTTTTGGGCATTTTGTTTCCCTTGCAGTGGATAGAAAAATGATCGCTGTCGGACGGATCAAAACAGGCATAATTTAGCTTGATGAATCTGTGACCATATATAGTATAATTTCCACCACAGTAGACAGTACTGTTTCTGTACCACTCCCAGACATTTAAGTCTTTGACAGAGAATCGGCTGTTAGTGTCGAACATGGCGAAGCGGATGATCCCACTCAGTCGCAGCATCATAACCAGTAGAATTAAACACGACAGTACCCTGTAGATGGGACGTTTGCTGATCATACTGCTGTCAGCTGAAAAATAAAATCAAAGTACTGATAGCACTGGTGGGTCGATTGTCTCTGAGTGTCGGCTGGAAAAAATGCCCTGAACGAGGACTAAGACTGTTTCGTTTAACCATTAAATTCCTGTACTGTTAGCAAACAGTGTAGACCCTGATCAGACGCCGCGTTCTGCGGCGTCTGATCTGGGTTTACACTGTTTGCGAAACCCAACCCGAAGCTGTAGATAACCATCTTATACAACACTCTGACCCCACAGCGATAAGAACAGCGCGACTATTATCTATAAATAACCGTTAACTGGATTTCCGACCAATCCACGTTAGTCGCGTGGACTTCGGCATTGAAAGGCTACCGCGCTTTGTAACTTTGGGTCGATTGATAAACAATCGACCAAATCATGCATGTAATACCGTCCACTTTCAAAGGCTCGAACACCTTTGGGACCATGAAAATGTTCTCGAGATAGTGGTATTTCGAGCCATTGAGGGTTAATCGAACTTTGGACGACTGAAAGATGTATTTTCGTTCTGCTTTTGAAATAAAGATATGATAGATGTACTCACCGAGGCAATTCTAAAGGTACACACAACTTCCGTCCGTAAATTACAGTAAAATTCCGCTATTAAGACCACCTAAAATTAAGGCTAAATCTGCCTTTGAAAGCTTATTGAGAAGGTTTCAGTTATTCTTTCTTTGTGTTCTATAAAATCATAATCATGAGAATTGTCTACACGCAGGATCCCCGAAACTGATCGTAATTCATCACGTGAACAAGTCCGTGAAATTAACACCCCCCCCCCCTAAACCCCACTTTATATGGAGAAAACTGGGGTTTATGGGGGTATACACTATTTTTTCTTATTTCTGCTCCAGGACAGGTTGTGGGTACTCGTTAGAACCGCCTCAATGAACAGAACCCCGTATCAGATTCTTATAATATCCCCAATTCAAACCTCATCTCCTGACGCTGATTAGCCCTCAGTGGCTAGAACTATCCGTATCTCGAACAAATTTCATGGTCTCAAAGATTTTCGACTGTGGCCTATGTTGTTTGTTTGTTTGATTTGAGGTTTAACGTCCCCGTCAACACTGTATAGGTCATTTTGGAAACGTTGCTTCCAATTTTGTGGGACTTTTACCCGACATTGAGATAAAATGACCTCTCAAGCCCTGTCGCCCAATGAAACCAATAGGGTTTGTAGGCATGGACGACCGCTTTGCCTGGGCAGGCTTAGATCCTCTAAGCGGTTTACCAGTACTCGTGTGCGGTCGGTTTAATAAGTCGAAATTCCGAGTAATTAAGTCGAAATTTCGAGATAGTATGTCGAAATTTCTAGTTACTAAGTCGAAATTTCGAGATACTGAGTCGAAATTTCGAGATACTAAGTCGAAATTTCGAGTTAATAAGTCGAAATTTCGAGTTCATAAGTCGAAATTTCGAGTTATTAAGTTGAAATTTCGAGAAAGTAAGTCGAAATTTCAAGTTAATAAGTCGAAATTGCGAGTTAATCAGTCGAAATTTCGAGTTATTATGTCGAAATTTCGAGATACTAAGTCGAAATTTCGAGTTAATAAGTCGAAATATCGATTTAGTAAGTCGAAATTTCGAGTTACTTAGTCGAAATTTCGAGATACTAAGTCGAAATTTCAAGTTAATAAGTCGAAATTGCGAGTTAATCAGTCGAAATTTCGAGTTATTATGTCGAAATTTCGAGATACTAAGTCGAAATTTCGAGTTAATAAGTCGAAATATCGAGTTACTAAGTCGAAATTTCGAGTTAATAAGTGGAAATTTCGAGTACTCCTGTCGAAATTTCGAGATACTAAGTCGAAATTTCGAGTTGATAAGTCGAGATTTCGAGTTACCTATCAAAAGAAAATAAGTACACCTGGCCCTAATGCTCTTTCGTAGGATATATATCATATAAAACAACTTCGACCCAAAAGCATGTCTTTTCATACAAGATTTAAAACAAACATAAGTGTGCAAATGAAGGTCGTCTGGGAAAGATAAAATACGTTCTACTTTTTCTTCCCTGTGCTTAAATCGATTGATAACGCTTCAACGCGATATTAAGGATAATGAATACAAAAATATTTCATTGAGTATGTTGAAAACATCAGAAATTCTTATGTTTTTAACACAAGAGATATTTTTGTATTTATACCCCCGGCATACACAAATGTTCCTTATGACAATATTTCGAGCGAGTTCCACTTTCAAGGTCATGACCTCAAGGTCAAGGTCACTGGCTATTTTTTTTAAAAAAAAATTAGCATCGCTCTAGCGCCCACATTTCTTCACCAAATTCAATATAACTTCACACAAATGTTCCTTATGATACTATCTCGAGCGAGTTCCACTTTCATGCTCATGATCTCAAGGTCAAGGTCACTGTGGCTATTTTTAGAAAAAAAAAAAAAAAAAACGTTGTCATCGCTCTAGTGCCTTTATTTCTTCACCAATTTCAATATAACTTCAAACAAATATTACTGATGACAATATCTCGAGCGAATTCGACTTTCAAGGTCGTGACCTCACTGTCAAGGCCACTGTCGCTATTTTTAGCAAAACTTTGTCTTTGTCATGGCTCTAGCGCCTACATTTCTTCATGAGTCAGAGTTATTGCCCTTTGAATCTTGAAAATGGCCATTCTATGGAATATGGCCTGTATATGCAAAGAAGCTTTTGACATTGCTATTTTCAGCTGAGGTGATGGCACTGGCCGAGGGTATACGTGCCCCACTGGACACTTTTGTCTAGTTTTATATTTTTTTTCTTGTATACGTAAGTTTGACGACGTACTGTAATTGAAGAGCTGTTCGTAACATGTTTCGCCCTCGTGAAAATTTCTGGTGTTTTCAACGCACTCAATCAAATATGAGCCCCGCCAAGCGAATTTGTGTCTTCGAGCATTCCGTCATGACAAATTTTAACTGCGCATGCCCAGCCATTCAGAGGGACCAGGGATATTGCTTTCTGTCTGAAGGTTCCTCCTGATTCACTGCTTATATGAGCGAGCAGCGAAGGTTCTGGCGAGACTGCGCGGATGCGCAGGCTCGCCTGAATCTTCGCTACTCGCATAGGCGATAAGTACCAAAATCGCTTGACGGGGTCCATATATGTCAACATATTCGAATACTTGTATTTATGAAAAAAAATCATTTTAGTTTACAGTAAAAACAAAACAAATAATTGGCATGAAATATTAAGTCTTGTTTTCTGGGAAAAATACGATATATATTTCAAACTGTCGTCCGCTGAAAAATACTCAGCATGCAGGGCGTTAAGCAGTTGTGCACACTACACTATAGCTACTGCTTACGAAGAATCTCAATAAAACCGAAACTTCCATTTTA
Organism: Lucinisca nassula; assembly: GCA_963580285.1. NCBI lineage: Eukaryota > Metazoa > Mollusca > Bivalvia > Lucinida > Lucinidae > Lucinisca > Lucinisca nassula. The sequence continues at coordinate 102,934,069 of OY757012.1, read as the reverse complement.
TCGGAAAGAAGGCGTGACGTTATAGCCCTTCATCCGGTACATATCAATGGCGTTTGCATGGCCATAGTGTAGGTGATAGATTTCATTAATTCTTTGTGTAATGTAGATACATGTAATTTCAAATACAGATAAAGCAAAAGCAAAACCGTTGTACTTATACAAGTTCTTGTTTGTTTGTTGATTATATAGAGGATCTTACATGAGTGTTCATGTTTTATTGAATTTATTAGAGTTGAGGAAAATGGATAAAAAGCGAGGCTTTGCCAAGCATTTTATCCCTTTTCCTCAACGAGGAATAATAAATTCAATAATACTTGCATGGCCACTTAATAAATTCAATAATACTTGAGCACGAATGCAAGATTCTATTTATCATATGACATTTAAAACGCATTTTATTCACGATTGTTTACAAAAAAATGTCAATATTCGGCCATTAGTAAACACGACGCCGTTAAGGACGTCGTACATGTAACGTTACGGGTCGTATCTACCTAATTTACATATTTAATCAACTAGTGGATTATCGAAAATATTGCATGGCGTTATTACACTCTCAGACGCGACGTCATATGATAATTCTTCTTTTTATTTTGTCATGAAAATAGTTGAAGATACTCTTCGCGGTTGACCATTGATTCCCCAGGCTTTGCGAATTATATGTTATGTTATATGTTGCTTTCAGGTGTGTTTTGTGTGTGTGTGTGTGTGTGTGTGTGTGTGTGTGTGTGTGTGTGTGTGTGTGTGTGTGTGTGTGTTTTGCTTCATGTCTATAACCGGTGACAAAAAAGAAAAAAAGAAAAGAAAATATGCACCAACGCTTATTTTTTGTTGAAAAGTTCATTTAATTGAAGTTAGGAAAATTTTCATATTTGTCTTAATGAAAAACAGTATGACTTTGTTGTTAGTTTTGTTTAAAAAAGAAGTGGAGGCAATGATCAGGAATCGATACATTTAACCCACAGCTCCCATCAGAGACACCAAAGGGAAAGAAACACAAACATGAAACAACAGACCCTAATGGAAACATAAACAGCGGAAAGCCAAAAGGACAGTTACTTTCATACAAAATTGCCAATAGGCTATCCAAAATGAAATAATATAAGCGACACAAACACCAAAGACAAACCATAACAAAAATAAACCTATTTTATTGCATCGAAGTGAGCAATGGGGTTGGGCCACAAGTTCTCACATTAATTACGGTCCTTTCTCTACGACAAACAAGGTACAAAGGGAAAACAACAGCAAATAATGTATATAATTCAAAATGCGAGTATGCATGATATATGAAGGATACTTACTACCCATTTTGATTTAGCTGCAATATTATCATTCAACTAAAACTTAAACTGTTTTTCTAATTGTTAGATTAAAAGATTTCGATTTATCTCTACGTCTTTGATGACAAGAATGTACAAATGATTGTTACAAAGAACTGTGGAGACAAGTCCATCATGTTTGACAGTCAAATATGACACCTTTGCTTCTGTGACCTCAAATAGCTACAGCTCCTGATGTAAATTTGAACATGTATCGTAATGACACAATAAATTGACCAACCAATCAATGGTCATCACTGACCAGTGGGTGGGCTCCTGATCCAGTTGAATGGACCGTGTGATGATGAAAAGTAAATCAGTTTATGTCTTTGATCTTTACATAAAAAAAGAAACATTTGACAGCAATGTTGCAGCTAAAACGAAATTTGTAGTAACTTCGTGTTGGGTGGGCCTTTCCATCGTTTACTAATTTTATATAATCCACACCTGTTATGCTAACGAAAATATGTTTCTTTGATATTCATAGGACTTAGCTCTGAAATCGGTTTGAAGTTTTAATAAAGATATGGACAGCGTCGAACAAAGTAATATTATTATCCACACTAAGGGTTTGATTTCCAAAGAGAAGCAGTTGAACATTCAGTCAATGGAAATTTCTTGTTGAGTTGAACAGAATTACACGTCGGTGTGTATATTTGGTACACTGGAAAATAGGAATGTTCAGCATCTTCGGTACCATTCTCACAGTTTCAACTGGGATACGGGCGTCAATGGGTATTGGATAAACCGTTATTTATAATACTACAATTATTGCGCAGTCGTGATTGCAATACCGATAATAATCGATTCAGGGTGCTACCTTTGGGACACTGATATTCAAACTGGAAGACTGAAGTTTGAAGTTTGACAAAAAAGTTATGTTCCTTAAAGTAGGATCTATGGAGTTCTACAAAGAAATAGATGAGGGAATACAAGACTTCCTTGAAACTTCTGTTCGGGTGTACGGAATTGAATTGCTATTTTGGTTTCCTAGAGGGTTTTGTTTGTTTGTTTGATTTGAGGTTTAACGTCCCCGTCAACATTGTATAGACCATTTTGGAGACGTTGCTTCCAATTTTGTGGGACTTTTACCAGCCATTGAGATGAAATGACATCTTAAGCCTTGTCGCTCAATGAAACCAATAGGGTTTATAAGCATGGGCGGTCCGACTCGCACCGCTATTCCAGGGCAGGCATAGACCCTCTTGGCTGTTAACTAGTACTCGGTTGCAGCTCTGCGTGAAAGCATCATGCAGGCCATCTATTTCATCAAAACCCGATGGGCGGGGGCCGTTCCTAGAGGGTAATTAGACACTTGTCTTACTTTAGGGGGAATTAGATCTGTTATATAAGATGCTACTAAGCCTGAGTTCAACTCATACATCACAAAAACATGCCTATATCATTTTGACCCCCTTGAACCCCACTTTTATATAGTAAAACTGGGGTTTACGGGGTATACCTTATTTTTCTTATTTCTGCTCTAAAATATAGATTGTGGGTACTCGTTAGAACCGCCTCAATTAGGCGGTTCTAACGAGTGCCCACAATCTATATTTTGAGCAGAAATAAGAAAAATATCACAATTTTTCATCCTAAAATTTTTATTTTTTCGGCTATAAAGGTGGTAATGTATTTGTATAGGCGTGTTTGCGTAATGCATGACATTAAGTTTCCGTTGTTTCCTTCTTTCAGAAAATGAGACCCAGCCATACTCAGAATATAAGTAAGGCCTGTAACTAAACGAACTGCTTCGTTTTGAACTTTTTCAAGAGCATATGCGTTCTGAGCTGATCAACCGCCCCATACCATTGAGGCATATTCCATTATAGGAAGAAAATAGGAAACATATATTTGATTAAGTGCATTTCTTCTCAAAAAATATTTTAGCTTGCGCATTATACCTTATACTCTTGCCGCTGAGTTTTTGATATTTTTGATATGTTTTATCGGCTGTCCGTCACCGCTTAAGGTTATGCCTAGGTGTTTATGGTTTTCTGCAAACTTTATTATTGTATTTTCAAAGCAAGGGCATAGAGTAAAACTGTCTTAAGGTGAATAGCACTGCTTTGTCAGGATTAAAGGTGACGAGCCACTCTTTTTCCCTTTCAGGTAAGATACTTTTCTGTATGACTAATTTTTGTTTTCGGTCTGCAAGATAATTACTTATCCACAAAAGAAAATTGTCTTTAATACCATACTGTTTTTAGCTCACCGTCACGTAGTGACGAGGTGAGCTTTTGGGATCACTTTTTGTCCGTCATCCGTCGTGCGTCCGTGCGTGTGTGCGTCCGTCCGTGCGTAAACAATTTCTTCAAACGACATCTCCTCCTAAACCACTGATCGGAATTTGATCAAACTTCACAGGAATGATACTTTGGTGGTCCCCTTTCAAAGTTGTTCAAATGGTTCCGGTCCGTTGCACATCTAGGTAACAGGAACCAAAAATAGATTTTTTTTCACCGAAAACTAGAAAAATCTTCTTCTCTGAAACCGCAAGGCCCAGGTCTTTGATATTTGCTGTGAAGTTTCTAGTGGACCCCTACCAAGATTGTTCAAATTATAGGGTTGGGGCCAAAAATGCCCCCGCCCGGGGCCCTTTGGTTTTACATGGGCTTATATAGGGAAAATCTTTAAAAATCTTCTACGCTTTAACCGTAAGCCCAGGACTTTAATATTTGGTATAAAGCTTCATCTAGTGGACCCCTACCAAGATTGTTGTGCTTGGGCCAATAATGTCCACGCCCCTGGGCCCTTTGGTTTTACATGGGCTTATATAGGGAAAATCTTTAAAAAAATCTTCTTCTCTGAAACCGCAAGGCCCAGGTCTTTGCTATTTGGTATGAAGCTTCATCTAGTGGACCCCTACCAAGATTGTCCAAATTATAGTGCTGGGGCCAAAAATGCCCTGCCCCGGGGCCCTTTGGTTTTACATAGGCTTATATAGGGAAACTATTTAAAAAGTTTCTTCTCTGAAACCGCAAGGCCAAGGTCTTTGATATTTGGTATGAATCTTCATCTTGTGGACCTCTACCAAGATTGTCCAAATTATAGTGCTGGGGCCAAAAATGCCCCGCCCCGGGGCCCTTTGGTTTTACATAGGCTTATATAGGGAAAATATTTAAAAATCTTCTTCTCTGAAACCGCAAGGCCAATGTCTTTGATATTTGGTATGAATCTTCATCTTGTGGACCTCTACCAAGATTGTTCAAATTATAGCCCTGGGGCCAAAAATGCCCCCGCTCCGGGGCCCTTTGGTTTTACATAGACTTATATAGGGAAAATCTTGAAAAACTTCTTTCTCTGAAACCACAAGGCCTAGGTCTTTGATATTTGGTATGAAGCTTCATCTAGTAGACCTCTACCAAGATTGTTCAAATTATAGCCCTGGGGCCAAAAATGCCCCCGCTCCGGGGCCCTTTGGTTTTACATAGACTTATATAGGGAAAATCTTGAAAAACTTCTTTCTCTGAAACCACAAGGCCTAGGTCTTTGATATTTGGTATGAAGCTTCATCTAGTAGACCTCTACCAAGATTGATCAAATTATAGCCCTGAGACCAAAAATGCCCCCGCCTCGGGGCCCTTCGGTTTTAAATAGACTTAAATAGGGAAAGGTTGTTCAAATTATAGCCCTGAGACCAAAAATGTCCCCCGCCTCGGGGCCCTTTGGTTTTAAATAGACTTAAATAGGGAAAATCTTTAATAGTCTTCTTCTTTGAAACCACAAGGCCTAGGTCTTTGATATTTGGTGTGAAATTTCAGCTAGTGGACCTCTATCAAGAGTGTTCAAATTATAGCCTTTAAAAATCTTCTCCTCTACCAAGATTGTTCAGATTATGCCCTCGGGCCACAAATGCCCCCGCCCCGGGGCCCTTTGGTTTTACATAGACTTATATAGAGATAATCTTTGAAAATCTTCTTCTCTGAAACAGCAAGGCCCAGGTCTTTGATATTTGGTGTGAAGCTTCATCTAGTGGACCTCTATCAAGATTGTTTAATTTATAGCCCTGAGGACAAAAATGCCCCCGCCCCGGGGCCATTTGGTTTTACATAGGCTTATGTAGGGAATATCTTTAAAAAAAATCTTCTTCTCTGAATCCGCAAGGCCCAGGTCTTTGATATTTGGTGTGTAGCTTCATCTAGTGGACTTTTGCAAAGATTGTTCAACTTATAGCCTTTGTTGATATTTGGTATGAAGCTTCACCTCCCTCAACATTATGCACATTATAGCCCTGGGGGTCATTAATGGCCCTCCCCGGGGCCCACTTGTTACTCTATGGATCAGGTGAGCGATCCAGGGCCATCATGGCCCTCTCGTAATTTGAAAATTAGACCTTTGTGCTACACTCTGTCAAAACAGAAGTAGAGGCAATGATCTTTGGAGATGTCACAAAAAGCCTTGGGAGATGTCACAAAATACCATACAAGAAAACTGGTGGTTATCAAAACTCTGACAGATATTTTGACATATATCAATCAGTTGACAGACGATGGAATGCTGGGGAAGAAAACCAACTTGATAGTATTCAATATACTTTTTGTCGTATAAATAATTTTACAGATTCATAGAAGCTATATGTTCTTGGATTTTTCTCACATTGCTCAACAAGGCTATAGGGCGATAGTCATTTTGGGATGTTTTGTCTCATTTCTTGGGTATTCTAATGACTTTTTAATGTTTCCACGACTCTAGAAACCCACCCTCGCTGAACGAGCGCTTTATAAGAATTTAAGGTTTTTGATCAGCATCTCGATTTCAGATTCCGTACATGTTACATTTCTTAATCTAGTCATCGTTTTATAATTAAAAATCGGAACTTCAGTATCTGTGTCATTGACACATGGAATTGACACAAAGTAATCATTTAGACATTCGGCTTTTTCAATGTTTGTACACTGCAATTTTCGTTCGCCTGAGGACGTGGTTGAGATTAAAGGAGGAATGTCAGAAAACGTGCTATTCTTTTTCACAAAGTGGCGTTAAATTAAAAAAAAAAAATCTACGTTTATCATCGTTTTGAAAATCCGAAACGGTTAATTCTAAATTTTTGAAGATCTCTCTGGTTGTTTGCTCGATTGCGCTACATTTTAAATGTTTCCCAGTCAGAGGAATCACCTGTTCAAATAGCTTTTTGTTCTTGCCTGTCCCGTTTTTCTTATTTCGGAGTCATGCCAAGGTTTGTTGTCTGGCCTAACTGTAACTGATTTGAAAGGAATACAATATTTTAAAAAGCTAAGAGGTCTCACTTATTGTTCCACGAGTCAGACATGACCAGTCATAGTTTCTAATTTTATTATTCAGTAAATTAAAATCAGCGTTTTTATTTAACCAGACCTTTCAAGTCCATAATAAAAGGGTATTGTAATGAAGGTAAGTAAGTATTCTTTATTTCCTCCAGTAAGGAGAGTCATCAGCATACATATATACCTACATACAAGATAATATAAGAATAGAACGTCATAGCATATATACAAAATATAGGAATAATCATTTCCAACTTTCAGCTGCAGATGTTGCCCTCCCTACAATGTAGGGCGATACCAACAGGTGACGGCAGCGTCCTGAAGAAACTTAACAGATGTATTTCATAAGCCATTCTCCGCTAGTCTTGTCGAAACGAAATACAAGAAAGATTGAGAATGGCAATCAAATACATTTTACTATTGCATTATATATATTATTATATACTTATATGGTCGGGTACGCTAATGATTTCTGTATCCAGGTTCGAGGACTCTTAAGGTATGATAACGGGATCAAGCAGTGCATGTTGTCGTGTTGGTATATTTAAATCGTTGATTAAGTAATTGATGGACATGGCGTCTTTTAGATTTGATAGATTTGGGTCTAGTAAGCCTTCATTCAGGTCTCCTACATGTATTATGTTGTTTGATAGTTCCATTGCCTTTTCGATATTGAGATTATATCCGTCGAAACATCACGTGAACAAGTCCGTGAAATGAAGACCCCCCTAAACCCCACTATATGTAGAGAAAACTGGGGTTTACGGGGGTATTCATTGTTTTTCTTATTTCTGCTCCAAGACATAGGTTGTGGGTACTCGTTAGAACCGCCTCAATGGGGCGGTTCTAACGAGCACCCACAACCTATGTTTGCAGTATTTATAGGAAAAATATCACGGATTTTCACCGGAAAAATGGCCATTTTGGAGATGTGCAAAAAGGCACTTTGCCGCACGGGGGTGTTATCGTAATGAATAAAGCGTCAGATGTACTTGAACTATAAAATGTACCTACTAAAAACGTTCGTGTTTTACTTTAAGGTCGACCCAGATAGATTCTTCACAGTAAATTTATAGTTCTGCTTTCTACCAGTGGACAAGTGCTTTTGACACATAAACCATTACCCCGCATCCATGACTGGTACGGTCTTTTCTGTGTGGCGAGTCAAAGGTATCAAGCAATAAATTTTTAGTCAATACTCCTAAATCTAAATGAGTCTCTGTGAAGCACATGATATCAAAATCGGAGAAAAAATCTTCGACCAAATCAATCTTGTTTCTTATACTTCTTATGTTACAATGAAGGACTGACATCGAGCAGTATTGGGTCGTGGAGGGACTCGATATCACCGGCTTGAAGTACTAAACTGCAGAATTTAAATGACTGAAATAAATATATACATATAGATAGCGTAGTAGCTTCATACATGAAGAAAAAGGTAGAGGATGAATTTCATGATAATAACAGATGGAAAACAAAAATGAGCATTAAAGGTGCATTTATAACTAAGTATATAAGAGCCGTTATTGAATAGCCCAATGCAGACATGCCATTGTTCCAGTCCGTATGTTCCCCAACAAGAAGTGTAAAAAAGATACAAGATTGATAGAAAAAGATGGTATATGTACAAAGTTTAAAAAAAAAAATAATGAGTAAAATCCTATGCATAACCTAAGTGTGGCAAAAATGGGCAATTAACGTCTGTTCTATGCTCCAGTTTCAGGGACATTATTTACATTGGCTGTGGCGATCCAGACCGAAATGGAATACAAGTCCGAACCAGATAATAAAAGCAAAAATAAACAACAAATCGATCAAATGATCGATCATTCATTGGTCAACCGATAGGTCCAGCTAGCAAGCAATCGACCTAATTATTTCAGTCCCAATAGCCCAGAGAATAGTGTTATATGAGGAAAAACAGAAACATTAGGCATGTTAGACAAGTATTCGATGTGGGTACAGTGTATCAATGCGTTATAGACAGTAATTTAAAACAGTAGCAGAGAAAAATATGTTAACACCCGTGTACTGCAATGACGTTTTTGTATCATTAGAAATAACATTTTTTTCAGGAGATTATTCTCTCCTATTTAACTTTCGTTGTCGCGGATGCCACCTGGAGCCGCCTCATCAAGGCGGTTCCTGAGAGCACAAATATTCCCCGTAAAAAACAAAAATTAGAAAAAAGGAACTTGCGATCCTACCTTTGGTTCATACTATGTATAAATGTGTCTAAGTGCTATTTATTACACTGATGAGGCCTAATTGGCCGAAACTAGCTAGTCTGGCCCAGAAAACATGTACACTCCATATTTTTCACTTCTGTGGTGTATTCCTTGCTTCCAAAGGATAACCCTTTTAAAGAACATATTTAACTTCACTACAGCTGGTGTGTGGGAATGTGTGGCGGCGGTAAAACGTCTCCCTGACCTACATCATAGTGTAGATTATATTTTTTTGTCCTTTGGGATCATTGATTCCATTGTGGAATTTTGAAAATATCTGAGGGTCACTGATGAGGCCTAATTGGCCGAAACTAGCTAGTTTGGCCCAGAAAACATGTACACTCCATATTTTTCACTTCTGTGGTGTATTCCTTGCTTCCAAAGGATAACCCTTTTAAAGAACATATTTAACGTGAAAAAATTTAAAAGGAGAGATATAATCTATTCAAGTAGAGAGAGAGAGAGAGAGAGAGAGAGAGAGAGAGAGAGAGAGAGAGAGAGAGAGAGAGAGAGAGAAGAGAGAGAGAGAGAGAGAGAGAGAGAGAGAGAGAGAGAGAGAGAGAGAGAGAGAGAGAGACTTTGTTGTTTGTGCTTACGGTTGCGTATTATTGTTATTATATATTACATGCATAACAGAGAAATACCATGATTTCTATCAGACATAAACTTGATATTTTATTTTTGCTGAGAAGAAACATTTCTCTTAGCCGGGGAAAAAAATCTTTGCAGCTGGAACTACTTTTGGCACAATATACAATGTATTGCTTTTGCAAATAAATCGCTATATTCAAACCCGGGAAAGTTTCAGACACGTCGACGTTATTCATGACGCCATCTAAATGGCGTCTGAGAAGATATCAACACACGTTCAGAATGCGAAACGTTCGAGTAGGGTGCAACGTTGAAATAAAGATTATCTGGACATAACTACTGAATGAAGGGTACGTTTGGTTACCGTTCTCTCTTTTTAGCTCACCTGTCACATAGTGACAAGGTGAGCTTTTGGGATCACTTTTTGTCCGTCGTCCGTCGTGCGTCCGTGCGTGCGTACGTGCGTGCGTCCGTCCGTAAACAATTTCAAATAAGTATATCTCTAATACCTCATGGCCAATCTTGATCAAATTTCATGTGAAGCATCTTCAGGTAGCGGGAAAGGCTGCATAAGGTTTTGGGGCTGATCAGATTGGAATTCTGGTTGCCATGGCAACATATAGCTCCCATAGACTTATAAAGGGAAAATTTTAAAAAATCTTCTTCTCTGAAACCACAGGGCCCAGAGCTTAGATATTTAGCATGTAGCAAGGGCAAGTGGTCAACTACATAAGTCCTGCCAATCATGCCCCTGGGTTCCAAATGGGCCACACCCTGGGGCCCCTTCGCTCCCATAGACTCATAATGGAAAAAAGCTTCAAAAATCTTCTTCTCTGAAACCACAGGGCCCAGAGCTTAGATATTTAGCATGTAGCAATGGCAAGTGGTCACCTACATAATTCCTGCCAATCATGCCCCTGGGTCCAAACGGACCACGCCCCGGGGCCCCTTAGCTCCCATAGACTCATAATGGAAAAAAGCTTCAAAAATCTTCTTCTCTCAAACCACAGGGCCCAGAGCTTAGATATTTAGCATGTAGCAATGGCAAGTGGTCATCTACATAATTCCTGCCAATCATGCCCCTGGGGTCCAAATGGGCCACGCCCGGGGACCCCTTCGCTCCCATAGACTCGTAATGGAAAAAGCTTCAAAAATCTTCTTCTCTGAAACTACAGGGCCCAGAGCTTATATATTTAGCATGTAGTAACGACAAGTGGTCACCTACATAATTCCTGCCAATCATGCCCCTGGGGTCCAAACGGACCACGCCCCGGGGCCCCTTAGCTCCTATAGACTCATAATGGAAAAAAGCTTCAAAAATCATCTTCTCTGAAACCACAGGGCCCAGAGCTCAGATATTTAGCATGTAGCAAGGGCAAGTGGTCACCTACATAATTCCTGCCAATCATGCCCCTGGGTTCCAAATGGGCCACGCCCCGGGGCCCCTTTGCTCCCTTAGACTCATAATGGAAAAAGCTTCAAAAATCTTCTTCTCTGAAACCACAGGGCCCAGAGCTCAGATATTTAGCATGTAGCTATGGCGAGTGGTCACCTTCATAATTCCTACCAATCATGCCCCTGGGGTCCAAATTGGCCACACCCCGGGGCCCCTTAGCTCCTGTATACTAATAATGGAAAAAAGGTTCAAAAATCTTCTCTGAAACCACAGGGCCCAGAGCTTAGATATTTAGCATGTAGCAACGGCAAGTGGTCACCTACATAATCCCTGCCAATCATGCCCCTGGGTTCCAAATGGGCCATGCCCCGGCGCCCCTTCACTCCCATAGACTCATAAATGGAAAAAGCTTAAAAATCTTCTTCTCTGAAACCACAAGGCCCAGAGCTTAGATATTGAGCATGTAGCAAGGGCAAGTGGTCAACTACAAAATTCCTGCCATTCATGCCCCTGGGTTCCAAATGGGCTACGCCCCGGGGCCCCTTCGCTCCCATAGACTCATAATGGAAAAAAAAAGCTTCAAACATCTTCTCCTCTGAAACCACAGGGCCCAGAGCTTAGATATTTAGAATGTAGCAATGGCAAGTGGTCACCTACATAAATCCTGCCAATCATGCCCCTGGGGTCCAAATGGGCCACGCCCCGGGGCCCCTTAGCTCCCATAGACTCCGAATGGAAAAAAAGCTTCAAAAATCTTCTTCTCTGAAACCACAGGGCCCAGAACTTTGATATTTAGCATGTAGCAATGGTAAGTGGTCACCTACATAAATCCTGCCAATCATGCCCCTTGGGTCCAAATGGGCCAGGCCCCGGGGCCCCTTAGCTCCCATAGACGCCTAATGGAAAAAAGCTTCAAAAATCTTCTTCTCTGAAACCACAGGGCCCAGGTCACCTACATGAATCCCGCCAGACATGCCCCTTGGGCCAGAATTGGCCACACCCATGGCCCATTAGCTACCATGGATGGACTTAAAATGGAAAAAAAACTTAAATTGAAAAAAAAAATATTCTTCTGTGAAACCACAAGGCCCAGAGCTTGGGTATTTAGCATGTAGCAACATGGAGTTGTTGCCTACATGAATCCTGCCTGAGTCTTGCCCCTGGGGTTCAAATTGGCCAAATCCTGTGGCTTGTTAACTCCAATAAACTTATAATGGGGAAAAAAAAGCTTTAAAATCTTTTAACCATCGAGTACGGACTTTAGATATTTAGTATATAGCAACATAAAATGGTCGCCTACATAAATCCTGCCAATCTTCTTCTCTGAAACTATTAAGTACGGACCTTATATATTTAGTATATAGCAACATAAAATGGTCGCCTACATAAATCCTGCCAACCATGCCCTTTGGGTCAAAATTGACCTATGGACTTATACTGGAAAAAAAAAATCTTCTTCTCCAAAGCCATAAGGCCCAGAGCTCAGATATTTAGTATGTAGCAATGTCAAGTGGTCTCCTACACTTATGATTTTCTGGTACACAGGTGAGCGATATAGGGCCATTGGGCCCTCTTGTTTATTGTTTTATCACTATAATAACTTAATTCTTCTATTTTCATACATTACAATAGGACGCGCATTCAAGATGCCTTCTATACAGTTTTTATTTCAGTGAGCTTATGTGTTACTGCGCCCATAAATTAATTATTTCCCCTTTTGTTGTCCTCATTGATAGTTACTCTACCTCTTGGTGCCATCAGTAGGCTGTAATCTTTGATTGTGGCTTTTCCTGTGCATCTGTTTCTTTTTGCTTTCAGACATTACGATAACATATCCGTGTGATATAGTGCATTTTTTCAAACCTCAAAAAGGTAATTTTTCTTACGAAAATGTGTGATATTTTTCTTATTTATACTCCAAACATAGGTTTTGGGTGCTCGTTAGAACCGCCTCATTGAGGCGGTTCTAACGAGTACCCACAACCTATGTGTTGGAGCAAAAATGAGGAAAATAATGTTTACCCCCCTAAACCCCAGTTTTCTCTATATAAAGTGGGGTTTAGGGGGGTCTTTATTTCACGGACTTGTTCACGTGATGGACAAGTTTGGAATGGTTTAATGGAACTGTACGATAATTAAAAACATTTAACACTTATTTTCTTAGGACGGGGTTGCCTTCGAGAAGATAGCTAATGAAAATATCAGCCAACGTTTGGGCTGTAATACATAGCATAAACTAATTAATTAATAAAGTTGGTATATTACGTTGTAAAGTAGAAGTAAAACAAAGATCAGGAATTGATACAATTAACTTACTCCATCCATAAAAGACACCAAAGGGAAAGAAATACAAACATTAAGCGTCAATTGATGGAACAGTGAAAAGCAATTGCATAAGTAAAACTGATTAGCAAACAAATGAAAAAGGAGTATTCGAGTATAAATTAGAACTCTAATTTTATAAGAAGTTTGTTTTAGCTCCAGCTGATAAGGTTGCTAACAATGTCATCGTTGTTTGACAGCTCCACTATGTTAACACTCTTCAGCAAGAACTTGGTGGTACTAAGGTATATGAACTGCAGCCTTTGGCTGTAGAGAGGGTTGTAGTCGAAATTCAGCCGCCAAGTTTACTGTATGTGTTACAGAAGGCCTGGACAAACTTCCCATGTTATATTGGTTACCTAAACTTCATAAAAGACCATAAAAAGCACGGTTAATTTTTAATTCAAGCTCTTGTACCACCACAGAACTTTCTAAATTATTAACTTCATGCATTACTGCCCTAAAAACATGTGATTAAATATTGTGACAAAGTCTTTGAAAGATCAGGGTGAAATCTGTTTTATTCTATAAAACATTCTAATGAAGTTTTAAATAAATTGAAATCCAGACGTTTTCGTGCTTCAAGTATGTCTACTTATAATTTTTCCACACTTTACACAGCATTTCACCATGACCCTTAACGACTTAATTGAATGGACATTTAATTGGGAAGATTTCCGCTATCTTGCATGTAATGTAAGAAATGCTTCGAGCATAATAATTATACTTTAGGAGGCCTTCATGCGAACTGAACAAATTATTTGTCTAAATCGCGACGGAAGTAAGGGGCGAGGATTGCAGCTGCGTAAAATCGATTTAAGCCCCACCCCTCCATTGGAATTCGTTTCACTGACCGTTCCAGGGCGGTTCTTCTGTAGTGGTTTGTTTTTGTTATGCTTTTTCTTTTGAGTGTGTGTATCGCTTATATTATTTTGTTTTGGCAAGCCAATTGACCATTTTGTGAGAAAGTGACTGTCCTTTTGGCTTTCCGCTATTGATATTTCCATTAGGGTCTAGTTATACATGTCTGTGTTTCTTTCTCTTTCGTGTCACTGATGGGAGCTGTGGGTTAATTGCATCGATTCCTGATCATTGCCTTCACTTCTAGTTTTGGTCATGTCAGAAAGTGTGTGAAGCTCTCACCTTTCTACTTGGCAATACTTACATAAGTTTTGGTACTGAGTTGTTTAGAGAAGTTGTGGGTATTCCGATTGGTACTAAATGCGCACCCCTTGTGGCTGATCGGTTCTTGTTTTGTTATGTAAGAGACTTCATGATGTCCTTTTCCGTTGAAAACCAATCTGAATTTGAAGCCTTTATCTCGACTTCCAGATATTTGGATGGTTTATCAAATATAGACAATCCCTATTTCGATGGTTAGATCAGTCAAATTTACACCCAAGACCATCAGTTAAATAAAGCAAATTCGTCTGATACCGAGGCCCAGTATTTGGCTTTACATCCATCTATTGTAAACGGTTTTGTTTCCTGCAAAATTTATGATAAACGGGATGATTTGATTTTGAGATTGTAGATTTTCCTTTCTTGGACGGTGATGTTCCTCGTGCGACATCCTATGGCGTTTATATTTCGCAATTAATTTGATTTGCGAGAGTGTCTAGTCAAGTAACTGATTTCAACACTCGCAACAAATTGTTAACTGCTAAGTAGTTTAATCAGGGTTATCGGTATAATAAACTACGCAATTTTATAGCCGTTATTCCGATTTAAATTCAAAATTCAATGTTGGACAAATCTCTTCTGCAACAATGTCTATCGGAACCCGAATTTTATGGTGACTTAGTATATAAAAACTTGCAATGATTTCCGTACCCATTTTCGTTAAATCATTCTTCGATACAAAAATATTGGGTACAACATGAATTTTATACGACAGACTGCATGAATGGCAATTATAATCCAATCACGGTTGATAACTTTGCTTCCCTCATTTAATTGCACGCCGGTGGGTCAGGCCTCAGAATCTTGACGGTTCCAGCGTAAAGGCTCACTTATGTAATGTTGGTTAGTACCTGATGCTCTACGGCCCCCGCCCATTTGGGGCTTGAAGAAATAGATATGCTACATGATGCTTCCACGCAGAGCTGAAACCGGCTGCACACGAGTACTGGTAAACTGCTTAACGGATCTAAGCCTGCCCAGGTAAAGCGGTGCGAGTCGGACCGTCCATGCTTATAAACCCTATTGGTTTCATTGTGTTACAGGGCTTGAGATGTCATTTCATCTCAATGTCGGGTAAAAGTCCCACAAAATTGGAAGCAACGTCTCCAAAATGACATATACAGTGTTGACGGGGCCGTTAAACCTCAAACCAAACAAACAAAACCTAATGCTCTGTCTCTGTTTGTGCCATTCAGAGTCTAACTTTTTGTTTTCTTTTGCCCCAGCATTTCAGTGGTTTCTTGCTGTTGAGTCCTCATCGCTGTTTCATCCCTGTGGTTGTTTGAATTTTCTGTTCTCGGAGATGTTACACTGATGAGATAGGAAGCCCTAAATCGCGACGAAATCAAAGGCGAGGATTGCGGCCGCGTAACCCCCCCCCCCCCCACCCCCGGGTCTAGTTATTGTTTCCCTTTGGTGTCTATGGTGGGAGGTGTGGGTTAATTGTATCGATTCCTGATCATCGCCGTCACTTCTTTTTTTCTATATTGCTATCTAGCACAACGTTGGTGATGACATCCATACTTGTCTTGTTAAAGTGTTAAAGGCAATAAATTGGGTACTCCGGTTTTCGCATGAGAGAAATAATCTTGAAAGGCCGGTTAAACCAGACCCCCCCCCCCCCACACACACACACACACACACCCTCAAAAAGGCAATAAAACTGTTATAAAATATTGTGATTTTCGAACATATTTTTCTACGGTAACAGACAGGACAAAAAAGTATTCATAACTTTCTAATGGGTTTTGTCTTCTTTTTCCCCATGAAATCGTTATTTAACCCTTATTGTACCAAATGGAATCTTCCTTATAAATAGCAGGAGTTCATTTCAAAATTTAGGGATGTCAGGTTGTGTTATCATCAAAATTTATTTGGAAAATGACTGAACTTTTAGCAAACAAGGGAGGCGCTGATCAGACGCCGCGTTCTGCGGCGTCTGATCTGGGCCTGCACTGTTTGCTAGGCTACCTCTTTTGGGGTTTCCGGTACTAAATGAGTTAATGTACATGTATTTCCTATGTGCGTAAACAGAAACTGTATCCATAGCTACGGATGGTGTTCTGATAAGTGCTAACGCTTTCAACACCTTCACGTTTTTAAGTTCGTGTAATTAATACCATTATGAACCCAACATAGAAAAGTATGCATAGAAAAGTAGGGCCCGCATGGGGTCACATTATTGCATTTAGTTTTGCTCCTAACTTAGATTTAGGGTTTGAACCGCGTCGTTAAGACGATTCTAACGACCATCAACAATCCATGTTTGAAGCAATAATAAGAATACTATCAGAAATAGCAGAGAGGTACTCAGTGGTTAGTGCAGTTGCCTCTGATGCTAGAGACCTCCGGTTCGATCCCCGATAGCGGTAAAATGTCGGTGTCCGACAAGATAATGCCATAAAGTGCACCGTCTTTCAGATTGGGGCGTTACCTGGAGCCCCTGTGCATGGAGAATCATCCTATGTACAGGTTTAAGATCCCTACCGTAATGATTACTATATATTACATTTTTGCGGCTATTTTAAGTAATTTGGGGGGGGGGGGATAAAAATGATACATTATTTTCCTGCAGGGAAAATACCCCTTTCAGGCCGGGATATATTTCCTTTCGAACGTCATCATGCACTTTGACGCGCCAAAATCGGGACAAATTACGTCACGTCACAGCGCTAATTACGCCAGTTTTAGACGTTAGAAAGGCCAAAAACGGCCGATTTAATAAATGTAATATAAACATTAATACATCTTTAGTTTTGAATACAGGAAATATTTCCCTCGAAACTTGCAAATCTTATAAAAAAACTCGTGCATTCGCACTCGTTTGTTTACTTGATTTGCAAGTCTCTCGGGAAAATACGAGGACTGTTCAAATATGAATGCAAGTAGAACGTTTTCTCATGCACTAATGCGAAAATCACCTGGAAAGAAATAACACAGCGTAGAAAAACATTTTACCTATACATTGATACCAAACCTGTTAAAATCCGTCCATTTTAGCCATGTATATCGTTCGATAAACACTGTCTACTCTTGTATACTAATACAAAACATGGTTGGAAGAAGGTCAGAGTACGCCGTTGAAATACGGTCCTATATTAAGAATCGTTATATTCTTGGTATACGGTGCAAAGACATTTTTGATGAAATATGTTCGGTTTATGGGCACAATGAAATGTCTTTTCCGACAGTTTTTCGTTGGTGTAAGAAATTCAGCTGTGGGCTAGGTTCAACAGAAGATGCCCCACATGATCGTCGACCTAAAAGAGCAACATCTGCCAAGATGGTTGCAAGAGTGAAAGAAATAGTTGCTACCGATGCACGATACACCACTAGGCAAATATCTAGTATGGTTGGCATCTCATTAAGAGCAGCTCATACAATTCTGAAACGGGATTTGAAAATGAGAAAGGTCTGTGCTAGATTGATTCCCCATCTGTTGACAGATGAGCAGAAAAAGACACGCGTTCAGTGCGCCAAGAAGTTGCTTAAAAAGTTTCCAAATTACAATGCACGGTCTTTCGCTAATGTCGTCGCAGGTGACGAGACATGGGTTCACTTTTTTGAGCCAAAAACGAAAGATTCAGAACAAAATATGGGCAACAAAGTATTGCAAAAGACCATGCATATTCTTTTCAAATCAGGGCCCTGCTATTCAGGTTGCTGTGCCTAAAGGCAAATCTGTAAATGCGAAGTTTTACAAGAAGAAAGTTCTTCGAAAATTGAAGAACTATTTCAAGGAACGAAGACCCACAACTGGTTTGGCCAATGTCAGATTGCTACATGACAATGCGTTATCGCACAAGGCGTTCATTGTGCAAGACTATCTGTAGCAGGAAAAGGTTGTTGAACTCCCTCACCCCCCGTATTCCCCTGACCTTGCCCCGTGTGACATTTTTTTGTTCCCGCGGCTGAAAAAATACCTATCTGGTCGAAAATTTGTACAGCGCAAACACCTCGGTTCTACAATATTCCAGTGCTTTCATAGTATACCTCGAAAAGACTACCAGAATGCATTCAATGATTGGATCAGACGACTGAAAGTTTATATATCTGTTAAAGGGGAATACTTTGAGGGGACAAAATCAATTTTTCATCGAAATCTATCACGGAATCATTTTTATGTGCTTAGTTGCATTCATATTTGAACAGTCCTCGTATTTCCCGTATTTAAAACTAACGGAGTGTCTATTGCCAGACGTTTGTCAATAGCAGAAAATCGGTAAAAATGCTATTGCCAGACGTCTGTCAATAGCAGAAAGTCGGTAAAAATGCTATTGTCAGACGTCTGTCAATAGCAGAAATTCGGTAAAAAAGTTATTGCCAGACGTCTGTCAATAGCAGATACTCGATAAAAATGCTATTGCCAGACGTCTGGCTATAGCAGAAAATGCTATTGACAGACGCCTGAGTTTTATGTAGTGATCTGTGCGGAAATCTATGAATATGACCAAAGAAAATGTCGCTGGTTTACGTTCAGACTTTCATAGTAGAAAGTGTTGGTGTTATTCGAGTAACTTGTTCTTTTATGCTCGACGAAAACGGAAGATATTAGATTCTGTCTAACATTTTTTTTCTTATATCATATTACTCTGTTTATGTCATTTTCCCCTACGACTCAAAATTACATTGTGAAGTGATTCAGAAGTCAGATTGTGAAAAACTGTTTTTTTCTGCTTTTACTTACAATTTTGGTTAGATGGAACTATATTGGTGTGGGTACAAATATTCGTCGGTAGAGCAGAGTGAGAGTTAGAGTTTTACGTCTCACCAACAGCTAAGGTCATTCGGAGACGGGCCATCGGTTTTAAGACTCATCCGAAAATCTGGAGAAGCCCGGGATCGATACTGCGATCCCTGGTTCTCAAGGCGAGTAGCATAACCACTATACCACGGAGGCTACCTCGTCGGTAGAGCATAATTTCAACAAAACGAATGCTAGAGACCACAAACGTCTCTGAGACTAAATATGTTTCAGGGATTTGTGGCAACGTAACCGGTGTTTCAAATGCCGAGGGTGGAAATATGTACACAAACTCGAAACGTGGTCTTTCTACTTTACTCAAGGCGGGATGCGTTTGTCAGTCGACCGGAGACAAGGATGGTGCGTCGCCCCCGCCCATCGGGGCTTGAAGAAATAGATTGGGCTGCACGGTGCTTTCACGCAGAGCTGAAACCGACCTTGCACACGGGTACTGGTAAACCGCTTAGCCTGAATGTCTAAGCCTGCCCAGGCAAAGCGGTGGGGGTTGGAACGTCCATGCATATTATCAATTTTGGTTTCATTGGGTGACATGGCTTCAGATGTCATTTCTTTTCAATGTCGGATATTGGGAGCAACGTCTCCAAAATGACCTAAATAGTGTTGACGGGGACGTTAAGCCCCAAATCAAACAAGCAAACAAGGATGGTGCTGGTTCGATCCAACGGTCCAGCACTTTTTTCCGTGAAAAAAAAAATCCTCCTTTCGTTGGTCCAAACAGGACATCTGTGGTTATCTGGCAAAAGGATGGGTGTTTTGTACTGGCGGACGGCTTAGACTGTCTAAGCTTTTCCAGGATAATTGTGATAAGTGCCACCAGCCGTTTCTCAATCTGCAGCCAATATAGTCATGTGGGACAATTGTAATCCGCCTATCACCTGTGTCCTATTTAAACGGCGCGACAAATTGAAAAGAAATTAATAAGGCATGTGAATCTAAGACATGATTTAAAAAAATATTAAGCTAGATAGCGAAAATGAGGTTGAAAATTATGAAAATTCAATCTTTTATCTTAATTTTGAATATAATTTTATATTTTTTAGATAAAATTTAAACTGGTCAATTTTGAAAAGAAAAAAGGACCCTTCGTCTCGTGAACCTCTCGTTTACTTCAATAGAAAATTTGCAAAAACTCACGAAGGTGGCTATTTTTATACTGTAATAATTAAATTATAAAATACGTTGTTAAAAATGTGGTTGAAAATTCTAAAAGAAAAATGTTTTTTTTTTCTTTCCAACAGTATCAAATAATTGAGGATCAAATAAAAACAAGGTTGGTCATTTTCAGTACTTTTAGCCGCCTCTCCTCATTGAATCTATTGTTAGCTATCGGTTCTCATATTCCGCGATTATCGGATTAAATCGGATATTTCCGGGTTTTAGCTGGTTTAAGACGAATGTCAAAGTGGGCTGCTGAAAACATTTTTGTTAATGACATTTAATGTTGAAATATATTTATTTTTATTTCTTCTTTTTTATATATTTACTGTTTTTGATTTTTTTTTCTTGTTTGATATATATTTTTTTTTGGCATGTGACTGATGCGCAATTAACAAACACTTCATATTGTTTACAAAAGAAGAAGAAGAAGAGAAAAAAAAAACTTTAATAATTGATTTTTGTGACTAGCGAAAATATATTGATTTCGGTGAAAAATCTTTTTCTTTTTTTTTTTCGGGTACTTCACACACATGCTTAATTGGCAATTGTTGCTAATTACTGCCAATCATGCCGGCTGTGGGAATACTACATAAAACCCTCATGTACTTTTTCTGATCAGAGTCTACGTTGTGCGAAAGATCCAATGCTTCTTCATGCAGCAAGAGAAGTCTAGGATGCGCACGCTGATGTGATTCTTTGCTTTTCTTTCTGTGTCGCAACGTGCAAGCTCGCTTGAGGTTGCAACGCTGATGGCTCTTGTCCTTTGGGATCATGCACTATGTCGCACGGGTGTGTGATCGGAATGTTTGAGTCTCTGAACAAAAAGCTTCATCTTCTCCTGATACATTGCGTATCATGAGAGTCCCTTTTACTAAAATTAGGTTAGATATTACGAAGGCATTGGCTTGCATCACGTGAACAAGTCCGTGAAATGAAGAACCCCTTAAACCCCAGTTTATATAGAGAAAACTGGGGTGTACGGGGGTATAAATTATTTTACTGCAAATATAGATTGTGGGCACTCGTTAGAACCGCCTCATCGAGGCGGTTCTAACGAGTACCCACAATCTATATTTTAGAGCAGAAATAAGAAAAATAAGGTATACCCTACGGAAACCCCAGTTTTACTATATAAAAGAGGGGTTCAAGGGGGTCAAACGTATATAGACGTGTTTTCGTGATGATATTTCTTATTTTTGCCGTATAGAGTTGCTAGAACCGCCTAATGTATCAGTTCTACACAATCTGTTTTAAAAACAGAGATGAGAAAAAATATTTAAAGAATTACTTTGACACATGTATGTCATTCATACTGCTAGGAAATATAGCATTATCATAAATAAAAAAATATAATATGTAATAATAATAATAATAATAATAATAATAATAAAATAAAATAAAACCAAGAACTAAAACAATGCTCGTGAAGACTGCAAGAGATGACCAAAAATTAGTCCGTTGATTAAATCTTTCATGATTAAATCTTTCATGATGTGGTGGTCCAAAAGGGGCCCGTTGTAGAAAAAAAAGTCGTTTTCACAAATTTCGTATGCCTACCTTAAATCAAATTAAAAATTCCAGAAGTCTGACACGCAGGTACGCCTTTGAGATAAAGGTTTTTTTTTTTTTTTTGTTAAATCCAAACTGATAAAACACAATGCTATTTTTATCAGATTATATTTACATAGCGCAATCATTCTATAGTCCAGCAGAAAAATAACGGCTCATTACGACAGACAGACAGACAGACAAAACTTTATTCTCTTCAGTCATTTACATGACATATAAGGAATGACATATTAATACAGATATATGGTAGCTAAGGTGGTACAAGGTTATAAACTATTAATAGCATGAGGGAGAATATGCAACTTATATGCTGCGTGATCATCATAAAAGGGCCCTTATCGCACATGGAGACAGCGATGGCCTAGTCCCGCTTGAGCAACGGTACAGTCGAATCCAGGTCATCACCGCCTGCATTCTGCATTAGTGTAACATGTAGGTACCGGGCCTAGTAAAGTGCAATGGTGCAGTAAAGTTCTTCTCCAACATTCTATTTAAGTACGTAGCAACTTCAGATAATACCCGTAGGCTTGTTCTTCATATCTAGGATAAGTAAATAAATGCGACGAACAACATGTCCGGATCTGCTCCCGGTACCGAATAACAACAACAGCAACATCAATGGTAGAATGCCAGTATCACATCTTACTGTTGTCGGATGATAAGCAGACAGTGTCGTAAGAGAAAATACCACCATAGGTAGGTTTGACAGGCTGCACCGTTATCACCACCACCCCCAGTTGGCTGGCAGGGCACACCATACCGTTATAATAATCATAACCAAAGCGTCGTCACCTTTTGACAACAGAGGGCAATGTCCGACGACAAAATAAAATGCCGACGTCACCCTCAACTCATCATCCGACAACAGTAAACGCATAAAAAGTACGTTTACTATACAAAACTACAAGGTCAGGAATGAACTGTATACAAAATCGTGCGCGCACATGGTAGACAGGCCACACCTCAGTATTAAATTTGTGACATAGTTATGATTATGGATGGATTAAAACGGAGTTTTCCAGCTTGGAAATGTGTGGAATATACCATAGTAAGAACAAGTCTACATGACTGTATAGCAGGATATTACGGACATGCTCCACCCACCTAGTACACATGAATTGGCAAGTGACAGTGCAAAATATTGTATTAAACTTGGCTGCTAGCCGATACAATCAAAATCATTAAAGAGTGGGGCATGGCCGTAAATACTTTTTGTTTGCATGCATTTTACGAGTAGAGGATGTCGGTTTAAAACAGTATAGTGTTGGGCATAGTGTTATCATACGCTATATACATTCATGCAAAACTAAACAATGGGATAACTCGTCCCTGCGACAAAGTGCATTCATTAAGCATTTTTTGTTTATGGGTACACATATGGTAATTTTTCCGTAGACCCTCGTTGCTGGGTGCCCGTCAGAAACGCCTATATGGGTCCACAGTCAAAATTATTGCGACGGTACGGGGTATGACTTATCTCTAACACTAGGCACAAACTTACGCCATACAAAGATAGATCAGAAATCAATGCACTTAACAACCAATCACATATCATTTGGACAACACACCCGTAAGACAAAGTGCACTTCTTCATATCTACACAACCGGTATCTTCATCCCCGCCCATCGGACGTCTGGGAAGACAGACTTGGTCGAACAATGCCCCCCTAGCAGGGGCGAACACACTTTGGTACCGGCCACACTTTGGTTAAGGCAAACCCCACAGAAGGACCTAGCCTGCCCAGGCAAAGCGGAGCGAACCAAAACCTCCGATGCATATAGGCCAGCCAGTCCCACTCGGCGGCAGGGCCTAAGATGCCACCCACCACAATGCCGGGCAGACGTCCACAAACTTTGGAGTGACCAGTTTTCTTCATATACAAACGAACATAGGAGGTTATCATTACACGGACTCGTTATTAGAGCAGAACAAAACAGATCATACACTCTTCTCTCTCAGGTCATATACATGACATATCAGGAATATACAATAACAATGACAGTTGTTAACAAGTGTACAGAATATAATATTCAAATAAGATGTGTAGGAGAGGCTTAGCAAATAGTTGTCATATTCAACAGTTAGACATAGCTTTTAGATCTGGGGAGCAGAGGGGAAGTGTGGTGTAGAGTTGTGTAGTGTGGTGTAGTGTAGTGTAGTGTTGTGTAGTACAGTGTAGTGAAGAGTAGTGAGATGTAGCGTATATTGAGACTTAGCATAGCAAAAGCATGGCATGTCATGACAGAACACGGCATGGCATGACATGACATGACATGCAATAGTATGGTAACACATGACATGACAACATGGTATAGAAAATTGTCGAATTCCAAGTTGGGCGCAGATCAAGTTGGAGTAGATACCGTTTGATACCGTACGAAAACACGCCTATTCAAATATATTGGTAAAATTTCACCACCAAAAATGTTTTTTTTTTTTTTTTTTTTCAGATAAAAATCCTGATATTGTTCATATTTCTGCTAAAAACATAGACTGTGGGTACCTCAGAGAGGTGGTTCTAATGAGTACCCACAGTCTATGTTTTTGAGCAGAAATAAGACAAATAAGATATACCCCTGTAAACCCCAGTTTTACTATATAAAGGTGGGGTTTAAAGGTGTCAAAATTATACAGGCGTGTTTTCCTTATGTCTATGTGGGTGAAACCAAATCGTCCAAATTGTTTTTCTTTTCTCTACCTATTGTTACCGGGCTTCTCCAGACTTTCGGATGGGTCTTTAAACCGAGGTCCCGTCTCCGTATGACCTTAGCTGTTGGTGGGACGTAAAACTGAAACACTCACTCACTCTACCTATTCTTGTGGATTAGACTTTTTGGCTCGACGGTTTGTCAAGCACATTCGCTTTTCGTTGTTGATGTTTACGCGGCTATCACTGACTTGTATGAAAGTCCATAAATAGAAGATATTTTCTTTTTGAGGTGGATAACAAAAATATATTTCATCGAGTATGTTGACAACATCCCCATTTTCACGAGTGCGAAGCACGAGTGAAAATTCGGATGTTTTCAACGCAAGATGTGAAATACTTTTGGTATCCGCCGAAAAAAATAAATGTTCTTTTTATTTTAAAATTTTATAAGGATATTTACGGTAATTGATCATTTTTGACCTGGCTATGACGTCTCAACTGTCAGTTTCAAAACATAAACAATCGCCATTTTGAATTTGATCATCACAATTTTGACCTGGCAATGACGTCTCAAGCATAAACAGATCGCCATTTTGAATACAGCATTAACACACATTCGAGTAATGTAAACATACTGCCTAGCAATAAAGAACAGCAGTACCAGCTGCGCTCCAAGCACTGTGATTAGCAGTCCTTCAGTTACTACGTACATTACTTAACACCATATAAGCAGCTGGTTGGTCTGTCTTTAATAAAAGCTTAGCATGCTTTGTCTCGGCTAACTGCTACCTCATCGACGCCCGCTGTTCTCGTGTGGAGATCACGTCATTGTCGCGCAAGCAGTCTTCGAATGAATCACGATCCTTGCAGTGAAACTAACAGACCCAGCGCGTCTGCTCGCGCAAGTCCTTCAGGACGGAGTTGTACTTTTGGGTGAGAACCCAGACGCTCTGGTCGGCGTGGCGGCCCGAGAACGCTAGCATGTCTTTCTTTTTCGTCAAAGCCTTCGTGGCTGAGCAGTCATCGATGATATATAAGGTAGGCTCGCCCATAAACACCTGGTAAAACGCTCGCAGGTAATCTTGAAGGCGCTCGCCGGGGTCTAGAACGTATTCCTCAGGGTCGGTCCAGATCCAGGGGCGTTGGTATGTTTTATTATACTTTATGGTGGGGCAGAGGACCACGATGTGCCGAAAGAACTCCCGGCAGGGGCCTTCGAGCAGATCGAGGATAAAAACGGGTTTTTCGCATCCCGTTTGCCCGCATATTGCCGCCGAATGAGCCGTGCGCAGTAGGAGATTATTAATCGATCCTCAGTAACATTAATAGACCGCTGAGACGAAACGGCCATTTTCGATGTTAAGCTGTGCATCCATGATGACGTAGAGGTAGATGTTCAATGCGCCAGCAGCCTCGGCTCTTTTCGTTATCTGGATGGTCACACCTTCGCTGGCATTCTCTATCCGCCAGCCGGAGCCGTGGAGCCGGTCGTCGTCGCTTGTCCTGAGGTCAAGCCACAGCGCGTGCTTGCTGGTGAGGTATTCCGCAAGGCTGACGTCGGCTAGGACAAGGCCTTTTTCGACCGTTGCCACTTCAGTGTGTCGCCTGCTACTGGCTGCGAAGAGCTTCCTCGCTTCATCAAACATCTGGTAAGAGCGTATCCCTTGGCTGAAGAGTTGGTTGGGTATCCCCTCGATGGTGACCCCGACCTTGGCGATTCTCTGGTTATAGAAGGCCTCTGTGTCGCGAGCGAAGGGCTGTTGCGCGGCTTCATCCTCAAAGACCATCAGGATGCCCTTCATGCTGGGGGCGGGCACGTTGAGATTGACATTCAAGAGGGTGTCGCTCTTGTCTTTACCGATTTTGCGGTGCCGCAGTACCCTGTCGTACAGGATCGAAATGCGGCTTCTGTACTGGTTGTTGATCATTTGGGCCAGCTCCGGCAGGGTGACAATGTCATACTCAACACAGATGTTTCCAATGTCGAAAGAGGCACCTCTGCCTGTGGCCTGGACCACACGGTTGTAGTCGTTGAACGTGAGCTAATACTCGAGTCGGTCGCCCAGCGCGCTCTGGTAGAATGGCATGTGGCTCTCGAGTAGCTCGAAGTCCAGTGGGATGTAGAAACGATTGCCGAAAGCATCGGCGACGGCTTTGTCCGCTAGAACGGACTCATCTTTGTTCCCAGCATTGATTCGGATCCTCGTCGTATTTTGGTTTTCCGACGTATCAATGCCTTGGTACTGGCCATTTTTCCTCTCTGAAGCCGTCCTCCAGAGATCGCGGTAGCAGTGGTACACATCACTATCGTCGATGCTGAGGACCTCATTTCCCGAAATTTTAATGACGGTCTTTTTCACGAGGGCGCGGCCTAGGTTTTGAACCAAGGTCCGATTGGCATCATCTTCGATGTGTAGTGTGATGGTGAAGGCCAACCTCGCGGTCCCGGTGACGATGACATCATGTTGGCCGAGGTTGGGGAATCGAACGAGAAGCTGCTGGTTCGGGCCGATCGTGCTGGGGTTGTTAGTTATCGACACCGATTGCCTCACCCCTTTCACCTCAAGGGGTTCGCGGAGGCACCGGTAGGGGTCAAGCTTTCGTCCGTACTTACTTGATGACATGATGTCAGCTTCGCTGACACTCGACAAAGTCTGTTTTAAATATGCGCGACAACCTTCAAATGCACATACTTGTTACATAAATATGGCTGACTATGATTGCGAAAACCCAACGTTCGACCAAGACGGGCCTGGAATAGACGATGATTATGATTGCGACCTCCCCGACCCCACTATGGAGCCACCACTGCCCGTCCAGCAAGATCTAAACACATCCGGGGACAATTTGCAGAATCTGAAGGGCGAGTTGAAACAGGCAGAACTTGAGGCTCAGAAAAAGCGCCTGGTTGACACTTTCTACAAAGAAGTGAACCGTGCCTATGGGTTGCGCCCCGACGGCAGGATCGACTATAGCCAGTTTGGGATTGATGCCGACGGCAAAACACTCTACTGGACCCCAGGCGACAAAAAGATCCCTATCACTGCGACTAGGGGACAATTCCGGTTTCTGGCCCTATCAACACTGGCCACAAGATACGGAGGAGGCGGCATACATGGACTGCGAAGTTCACTGGGGTTCCCTGAATTCACATCGAATACGCAGCGTCTAAGTAGCTCCGCTGTGAAAGCTCTCCAGCAGGCAGATAAAACCATCCCGAGCGGTGCGAACCTTGAAAATATCGAACTTCAGGACCTCCCTGGCATAGCCGATAATGCGCGCCGCAGCGCAGAAGACGCTGAGATCGTATTGAAGACAATTGATGATCAGCCTATCGACACCGCGTGGGTCACCCAGGTCAAAAGAGAGCTCGCTGGGCTTGAAAAGGCTATGACTCGAACCAGAGATGAGTTGGCGAACAACCTGGCGAAACTGTCAATTGTCGACATGGGAAAATCCCAAGTTGAAAACCACTTGGCAAGGGAGCAACAAAAACTGACGGAAACGGACGACCCCGAGATGCAGCAGGAGATTCAAGACCGAATCAGAAAACTGGAGGGCGAGCTCTCTGACATCGAAATCGAAAGACAGTTGAGGCTCGAAGCCCTCTCTACGAACAGAGAAGCTCTCCGGTCCCAGATTAACAGAATCCGTGAGACATTCAGGCGGCTCCTTCATGAAGACAAGACGCTGGCTGAGCGCATTCGAACCCTATTCCGCGAGCAGGGAATTACCATCGTGAGCATCCTTACAGCTATTTGGATGACAATCTCGACCCTAGTGCTTGCGCTAACCGGCGGCGTGGGGAGTGTACCGGCTTCCAGGCCACCCGGCAAGGGCGGGGTCAAGGAGAGGGTAAAAAAGCACCTACAGTCCCTCAGGCGTGCCCTAGCCAATTTGGCCGGCAAGGCCGCGGATGCCCTGCCCGGAATCATCGGTCCATCGTTTCTTGGCTCTTGAGCACGCTAGGGAAGGCCGCTTCATGGCTCGCAGATAATTTGTGGGCCTCTGTCATCGGCGTGGGGGCCCTTCTTCTCGTGGCTACACGTGACTGGCTAGCGCGCGACCAACCAAAGCACCACTAAGCCAACAACGATCCCTGCGACTATGAGAGCTGTTTTTTCTTCTTCATGATCGAGACCGGATTTCCGGTCTGCTGGCGGAGCAACGGCGGCAGACGTAGGCGACCCTTCGGGCGGTGGCCCTGCGAGTACTCGCGGATCGATCCCAGCTGGTGCGGCAGTTTTCCCCTGGAGTGTCCTATCGACTTTAGAGGCAGGTTGAATCAGTGCCGCCTTGTTTATTCCTGGGATGTGGCCGATGGCAGCGTCTGACCCCGCTATTTGGATTTGGTTATTATAACCTTGGACATTGCCTGGATGGAGTGTCGCTCGGCATCAAGTAGAGCGCTCTCCCGCAGACGTAATCCAGTGGTGTGGATGCATATTGCAACGTCTTTTGATAGCGATCGATGCTGCTGGGGATGTTGACGAGTGATGGCGTCTTCGAGATTCGCCGTAACCTGCTTTTGGGCGTCGAACCCCGTCCCGACTTTGAGAATGTTGGAACGGGTTTGAGCTTGCGCTCCCAGGATTGTCCAAAAGTAAGTCCGAATCGAGTCGTTGAGGCGCACGACACCCGCTTGCGTGAAGCCATCTGATTTATCGAGAATGAACATCGTCCACGCCTTTGAAATATCCACATTATGCCGCATGGCATCCTTATGGTAAAGAAGGGGCCATCGGAGCTGTGATCACTGCGGTATTTCCCCGAAGGGGTCATGAATATACTAAAAGACCCGAGGCCTTGACACCAGTAGTCCAGCTTTTGCCTCCAATCTGTAGAAGGCGAAACGGCGAACTCCTCGCAAAGCCATATTGGTTATCGTACCATAAATAGGACTCGTCCCATGGGAGGGCGACTTTTACCTCCTCAAGCAGACGCCTCGTCGTATTATAAACATGAAAGCAATACCGGCAACAATACAGGGTACAACATGGATATTATACGACAGACTGCATGCATGGTAGTTAACCCAATCACGGTTGGCAACTTTGCTTCCCTCTTTAATTGCACGCCGGTGGGTCAGGCCTCAGATTCTATGACGGCTCCAACGTAAAGGCTTATTGAGAATTAGAGAGATCTAATTCTTGGTAATGTTGGTTGGTGCCTGATGCTCTGTCTCTGGTCGGGCCCATCGGAGTCTAACTGTTGGTTTTCTTTTGCTCCAGCATTTCAGTGGTTTCTTGCTGTCGAGTCCTCACCGTTGTCTCACCTCTGTGGTTCTTTGATTTTTTGTGTTCACGGAGATGTTGCACTGATGGGTTAGGAGGCCTTCATGCGGACTGAACAAATTATTTGTCTAAATCGCGACGGAAGTAAGGGCGAGGATTGTGGCCACGTTAAATCGATTTAAGCCCCCCCCCCCAGTGGTAATCTTTCCACTGACCGTTCCCAGGCGGTTCTTCTGTGGCGATTTATTTATGTTGTTGTTTGTTACTTACTGTGTGTATCACTTGTGTCTTTTTATTTTGGATCGCCATATGGCCATTTTGTGGGAAAGTAACTGTCCTTATGACCTTCCTTTGTTTAGGTTTCCATTATGGTCTGGTCGCTTAATGTTTGTGTTTCTTTCCCTTTGGTGTCTTTGATGGGTGGAGTAAGTTAATTGTATCGATTCCTGATCTTTGTTTTACTTCTACTTTGCAAGAAGGGACTCCTCCACTTGGAGATGGTCCTGGGATGAAACACCACATCCGGCGGTTGCGCACCAAACCGCAAAGTTCAGCTGGCACTGCCACCAGCTGAAGGGGACGTGCTGCCAGCTGTCCCACGCCTTGTTTGCCTTAGTGACTTCCCCGGTAAGCGGAGGGTTTTGATCACTTAGAGACACCAACGGGGAGATGTTACCATTCGAGTATATGAGCGCAACCCTACATATAAGGAATGGTTGACGCAAGCGGTCCCGGTGGGGTTAGAAAATGCCCTGGGGTGGCTTTGGCCGATCTTGTTGACAATGAGGGGTTTGATAAGGACGGGAAGGAAGATCGCTTGTATGCCTTCCAGCTCTCTGATGGGGTCTACAGAAGAAAAGAGGTCGCCCAAGCGGGGTCATTGGCATTCGGTGATCTCAGCGACGTAGATACCACATATGCCGTTCCAAAGCGGGTTCATACGCTGGCCTTCATTGGGAGCAAGTGGGTTGCTTTTGCGGACCCCGTCCAACAAACAGGGTGGCTTATTGACATACAAATCTCGTCTCCGTACGTTGTGACTGGAAAGGAGCACAAAGTTAGGAAGGTAGTGAATAGTGGCACTCGACTGTGCTCGTATATCCCCGGGTGCGAAGACCATTGTCGTTTCCGAAGATAACTTGCTAAAGACAAGCAACAACCGGCAGGGAATCCTGAAAATAGTCTTCGAATTCCCCCA
Organism: Lucinisca nassula; assembly: GCA_963580285.1. NCBI lineage: Eukaryota > Metazoa > Mollusca > Bivalvia > Lucinida > Lucinidae > Lucinisca > Lucinisca nassula. Next base: position 102,903,207 of record OY757012.1, on the reverse strand, counting down.
GCGGGAATCGTTGGTATGAACTTGCCAACATCATCGATCATCCTTGATCTAATTCTCGGAGATAGACCCGACGACTTTGTTGATGTGTTACCCGGCTTCAAGCTCAAGTGGAGTCAAGCAAATGCTAATGAAGAAGTTGGGATTTATATACAAGTACAAGAAACGCCTCGAGTGCAGTTCACTCTTGAAGGAATCCAGCACCAAGTTGAATACCGTCATTTAGACCTACATAATATTTTTATAGGCCCAGTGTCTCTCAAAAGGCTGCGATTTACGCCCGGTGCGCTCACACCAGACCAAGCTATAGTCATTATTAGCCAGTAGTCTATTTAAACCCACACAGCTCGAGACAAACACCGCCTTCAGCACGTGGCCGAGGTCAAATTGCGTCTCGAAAAAGAACGAGACCCCAGAGCCTCGCTGTACAAGAAATACAGACGCGGGGTTAATGTTGTTGATGGGATTGATACCGCGCTTACTTCGACTAGCATAGGGCTGGCTGCTTCTGGCGTCGGGCTCTTGTCAACTATCATCGCGGCGCCTGTCGCCATTGGCCTTGGAGCTGGGGCGATTGTGTGTGGGTTGCTGGGCGTTGACGGGAAATGTATTGGACGAAAACTCCAAACAAAAGCCAAAAGACACGACGAGATTCGTATTTTGCTGAATCGAAGCTAAACTCAATCGCCGACCGCATTTCTATCGCGCTGAACGACGATGATATATCTGAAACAGAATTTCGCCTGATTCTGTGTGAAATCGACAAATTCGATCAGATGAAAGAAGAAATTCGTGGACGCCACAAACAGGGTCTTAGTTTATCAGAAGACGAAAAAAAAAGAAGTAGTTTCAACGTGCGAAAGACGAGGCGTTAATGACGGCCCGTACGAAGCTGTTAGAAGAACTCAATCAACCTACGGCGAGTGGCATTTGAATATTTCTTGTTGGCGAGCTTAAAAGAGTGCAGGCTGCCTAGACAAGCAGTTGTTTCGTTAGAGACTTAATGCAACAATAAATACATGGATCGGCGCCTTGCGGATATATATTACAGCCCTAAGGGTTACTGGAGGGGTCTTGAGGCCATAATGAAGCTGGCTTCTGCGGCTAAGACCTCAGAAGATGTGGCCCGAGCTTGGTTGAGGAAGCAGGCCATCTGGCAGATCTACCTCGCCGCCCCGCAGCACGTTCCACGACCCAAATTCGACATCACCAAGCCGAACGAGGTCCATCAAGCTGACCTGCTCTTTCTGCCACAAGACCGTGTTCGCAAGCGTACGTACAAATACGCCCTTACCGTGGTTGATGTAGCCTCACGCTTCAAAGAAGCTGAGCCTCTGGCCACTAAAGAAGCCAAAGAGGTTGCTGAAGCTTTGTCTCGCATCTACAGGCGAGGTCCGTTGAGGTGGCCCAAATTGCTCCAGGTCGACCCCGGTCGCGAGTTCATGGGCTCTGTCAGCCAGCTGTTGGCAAAGCACTCTGTTCGGGTTCGGCGCGGTCGGTTTGACATCCATCGGGACCAAGGGATGGTAGAACGCTGGAACCGGACCCTCGCAGAGCGGCTTTTCGGACACCAATACGCTCAAGAGATGCGACTCACTTCTGGTCAGCGGTCTACAGGGTGGGTGAAAAGGTTGCCTGCCGTTGTAACAGCCTTGAATGGTGAGGTCACCCGACTGACCGGCAAAAAGCCCTCTGAGGCCATGAGGGCGCAATCGGCGGCACAGAAGCCCTCCTCTGAAGTGCCTGGTCGTCATGTTGGTCTCGAGGAGACAATAATCCCCTCCGGCGTCGGCGTTCGTTATTTGCACCAGCCTGGCGAACTTGAAGGGGGGGCGCCGGCGAGCGACTGATCCCATATGGTCCCTGGATGTGCACCGGATCGGGCGCACAGTGACCAAGCCCGACGAGCCCGTGGTGTATTACTTGCAGGATGGACCTCGGCGCGGTTTTGTGCGAGAAGAACTCCTTGTTGTGCCACCGGACACTCAGCTTCCTCCGGATGGGGTTCTCAAGCGCTGAGCTCGAATCCATCCACCGGGTGACAATTTATCCGTTTGGTTTACGTCCTAATTCAGTTGTCATTGGTCTCGGAACTTTCGCCTGCAGTAATTCGGTCTTCTGGCGGGTCTGTAGTTGCCGGCGTAGCGAACATCCCACAGACAATTGCTATGGAGAGAGACAAGTATACCCATCTTTCAGCCATATCCACCAGTTTCTCTACTACCGAGGGGTTCGGCGGCTCGACCTCATATCCGTCTATAGCAGAAGACACACCCACCAACACATCTGCGGCCTGCTCTGTGAGAGATTCGAGCGACTTTAGGTTGTCGTACAGCAGGGTATAGAAGGTTCCGATGGCTTTTCCAATATTCTCGGAGATCACATTGCCTCCGCTCGCCGCCTCGCGCCGCTTCAGAGAGGCAATTATCTCCGTCAACGAAATCGACACCTTCTCTGTGGTGATTTCAAACCGACTCAGGCTTTTCTTAAGGAGCTCATAGAATTCGTTGATGGTCGGCCCATTTGCCGACTTGGCTTGGCCGATACTATCGCGTAGCAACAATCGTAGATCGTCGACGACGCTCTCCTCTCTTTCTGCCTCCTCTGTTGCGGCATTGGCTGTCTCCTCCTCTGTCCAGAGCATATGAACCCTCGCAGTGCCGACGCCGAACTGCTTCTTCACCTTACTCACAGGCGGCTTACCTCGCAGGGCCTTGATTTCCTGGATCTCCTCCCGGGTTAGAACTCTCTTGGGAGCCATCGTTTATCCTATGATTTCAGAGTTCTATAGATGGACCGCCCGAGTTCCTCAACGAACGCGTCCAACTCTTGTTGTGTGATGTAATCTTTGTAACCATAAGCCTGTGTGTCAACTCCGTTTTCTGCGATCCAACGCTTGGAATCGAAGGGCGACAGCGACACCTTGTTGAGATGCTGCCCGTAGATGCGGTGACGTTTCGACCTAAGAACATCCATGCCATGGCGGAAGGTTTGCTTCTCAAAGAGAGCCTCTTTGAACTGCTCGTGCCTGATGCGCTTCTTGACAGTTGCTTTTCTCACACCCTTGGCCTTCTTAATGTTCTTTCCAGATGTCTGGAGGATGGAGTACATCTTCGGCCACAGGCCCACATATTCGGCGATTGACTGCCCGGCGCACTCGTCCTTCATCTTTCCGAGAACCTTCTTGTTCTCTGTGCTGTGCAGCGGGTGGTCTTTCGGGTAGTCGGACGTGTCGTAGATATCCTGGTGCTTGGCCATGTCCTCGTAGACATCCTCTGTCTCGATTTTCAGGAGCAGGCTGTCGGTGTCCGTGTAGAGGAACTGGCAGCGGTCTTCGTTCTGACTCTGGAGCCGTTTGTAATAGAAATCGTACATCAGAGTTTTTGAAAGGTCCAGAATGCTCATACCTACGTAAATCGGGCGATTGAGCACTAGACGGCGCTTTTGCATCTAGACTGCTGCAAGATCATCGTCGAAGATGTTGGCTCTGGCAAAGGCTGGGCTGGCGATGAGACGCCTGAGTTTATCTTCCTTGTTGGCGCGGACCAGCTTGACGTCGACACGCCTGCGGAGGTTCTCCATTGTCTTGCCGAAAACCGAATTGTTCATGAGCTTGTAGAGATCCTTCTCAAAGTCACTGGTGGCCTTCTTCCGGAGCTCAGTATTCATCCGGATGTAGGGCTCCATCCAAGGGCTCTGCTGGAACCGGAGGGCACGATGAATCTTGGTCAGACGCATACCCAGAGACATGTATAGCTTGAGATTCCGATAGTGGAGCACGTAACGGTCTTTGTTGCGAAGGTTGGGTACCAACATCTCAACCTCTGTAGGTGCTCCCCCCCAAAGCTCCATCGAGAAGTTCGCGCTGGTACTCCGACATCCACTCCTTCTTGACCACTAGGCGCTCTGGTGCTAGCGGGTAGGCATTGTGTGCCTTGTGCAGCTCTGCTGGATATTCCATATCTACCTCTAGGATATAGCCCTCTTCATTGTCTGCGGGTAGTTCTGCAAAGGTTTCTGCGAGTCCCGATGCATCGACCCACTGGAAGTCTCTGATGGGGAGGGCCTGGCTCATAGCCCATACATAGAGATTGTTCGCATCGAGATATAATATATAGCTACTGGGTTTTTCTGGGTCATAATCCTCGACCTGAGGATTGTTGGCCTTGGCATATCGTTATGATACAATCGAGATACCTCCGCGCATCCCCTTCTCGACAAACAGGTGTTGGTCGTAGTCTGTAAGCAGCTCGAGCTCCACTCCTGTCTTTTTAGGAGGGCGTCCCACGAAAGCCCCGGTCTGGTGTAGTAGTGCGCTGGGTCTAAACCGTACTGCGTCGGGGATATCTTTCGGAATTCCTCAAAGACATCTGCCAGCAGAAAAACATCTGTGCGATTGTAGAGGTCGTGGTAGTCCCCCAGGGTCTTACACCCACATACCTCCCATACTCTATGCGCGTGGGCGTAGTCGTAGTCGCTGATGTGCTCGTCGGTGAGCTTGCTGTAGAATACCTCTTTCGGAGGGAGCTTGGTCTCGGCGAAACGGTCCCAGGAGTCCATATACTCGAAGGGGTAGACGCCCTTCCGGGTCAGGAGCTGGAGCCTCTGACGGTTTGGTTCGTATTGGGATGTGAACTTGAAAGCGTCTGGTTGGTTTGACGCCACCAGTTTGTCGAGGGAAGCGAGCAGGAACTGGGCGCTATCGATGAAACGGAGCTGCCTGAGAGAGAAGGAGATGTTTTTTTCTGTGTTATTGGGGATGCAGGAGACTCTGCCTTCGACCCTCGAGATGGCCTGCATGAGCAGGTGGGATTCGTACCCTCTGAGGTTGTGGGACACCGCGGGAATAACGGTGGTCTTTGAGCTTAGCCTCAGCTTAAGGTTGCAGGCGTTGTGAGCTGCCCCTCGATATTTACCCGTGATATGGCACTGGTCGCGGACAGAGTCACCGTTTAGCGGTTTTTCGCGTATATAGTAATTCGCGGCATTGTTATGGGCCTGATAGTCCTTTCGTATCATCCTTATGTTTTTAGGGTTGGCTAGCACGCTCTTAATCTCGCGCTCCTCCTCCTGGAGTGATTTTTAGAAGTGCTCTGTTGCATTTGGGCCGCGATACTCGACAGGCGGCTTTGTCGTTCCATCACACCGCACAACGATATAGCAGTAGCTGCAAGCCTCATGTTGTTGTGTTCGTTGGGTGTTACTTTTTGTAGGATCGCGTTCGGGGCCCTCGATCTTGGTGGTGAGAGCCTCAAAGTCTGCATAGATGACGAATGGGGCTGGTTGCTGCTTGTGGTGGTTCTGGAAGGTGAGCTTGTTCTTACCCTCCTCTGGCATCTCCACCTGGACAGCCGTCTGGCCGATGCCTTCGCACTCAAGCTTGTGGGCCTCCAGCAGATCTTATCTCGTGTATACATGAAGACATCACTCACAGAAGTGCTTCTTATTACTGTGCTTGCTCTGGTCAAATAAGAGGCGGCTGAAGTGCTTGATCCAGGTGTAGTGGAAGTTACCGGCCTTTTCGATCAGCAATAGGTTGATCCTTGGTATTTCTTGTGGCTGCTTACTGAGGCAGTGTATGATGATACCCTTGTCCCAGCCAAAGACATTGATGGCTAGGTTGTTCTGCCGCTCAAATTTTGGTATCTGTGAGATGGGTGTGGGACTATCAATCCCTTCAAAGTTCAGACCATCATTGGTAGGATACCAACTTGGTCTCTGTGGGTTATGTGGTGGTGGCGGATTTGCATGAGCCGCTCGGAGGGTCCATCGAAAGCAGTCTTGGTCCTTGTTCTTTATGTTAACCAGTGCCTTCTTATATCTTAATTCTGCTGGGAGTGGAATGTAGGACCTACCCCGAAGAGGCTGATATCTGGCAATGTCCAGCCAAAGGGTCTGTACCTGATCTACAACCCAGCCAGACCCTCTCTGCGTCCACTTTTCGAGTGTTTCCTGGATCTGTGGGAATGTTTTATCGAGAGAGAGCCCCCTTGATTTCGCTGCCCTGGAGAAGGGCCTCCTGTTTGTGGCGCAGCACGGGGGGGGGGGGGTCTCCTCACTACCGTCTGGTTTGTCCTTCCGAAGCTGAACCTTGAGAGCCAACTGGAACTTCACACCACCAAGCGCCTCGATGTCTTCATCGAGCTTGCTACTGATTTGGGGCACCACAGCCTCGAGGAAAGTCCTGGGGTCTGCACTATGAGGATTATTGGCAGGCATGTCCATCTGCCAGCCCCTCAAGAAGTCGCCAATAACCCATGGGGTCTGCCTGAAAACTAGCTGTTGCTCAGCAGATGTAAACAAATCCAGGATCTCATCCTGATATTCATTGACGGATCTCAGGACTTTCTCGCGGGGGATAGGGTCAAATTCCTCTTCGATGGTTTTTCTTTTGGCGGCCTTATTTTTGCGTGGTGGTTGGGTAGGTCGATATTTTTCAGGCTGTAAGGGTTTTAACAGGCGCCCTTTTACAGAGTCTGGGATAGGCTCATCCAAGATGTTTTGAACCACATGATGGAGAGTTGAATTATTATCAGGTATTTCTTCCAGTAACTGCTCTATGTATTCCTCCATAGTAGCCATGTTACTGTATCTTTTCTTTTTTCCTATATACTTACAATTCTCTAATAGGAAATGCAGTAGAAAATCTTTCAGCATTTATCTTTTCTTTTTCATATATACTAACAATTCTCTAATAGGAAATACAGTAGAAAATCTTTCCGCATTTTCTTTGACTTTACCTATATACTAACAATTCTCTAATAGGAAATAAATTAGAATATAACCATCTAAACCCTTTTTTAACCATAGTAATAGAAATGGCAGAAAGTCGTTTAAACTCTTTTTGAGTCCTTCGATTCCTGTTTATGTAATTTATAGTAATAACTGATTTAACACGATATTGCATACAAAGTAGACGGTGTGTTTTCACCGACACTCCTAAGTTTGTGCATAGTAGTGGTTCCGTTCTTCCTACCCTCTTACTGACACTATTTTGTCGCCAACAGAATTCTCCGCGGCAATTATTGTTGCAGGGTTCTCTCTTCCCCACAGGAATCCAAGGACACTTGTTCATTTTTGTGCTGTATGTTTTAGGTACTATATTTCTCTAATACAAACACACCCTGCCCGATGGGGCTGTTGGCGAGCGCAGGCTGGTCATGTGTTGGCCATGCGATATGGCGGGCAAACAAATATTTTAAATTGAGTCTATTTACGCGAACCCCTCATAGTGGCGGTATGTGTGGTTTCGTCTGTGGCAACGGAGACAGGCGAAGAGGGTGGAAGTTTTTTCTATGACTTTTTGGCTAAGACGGCGCGTTACCTCGTCGCGTTCGGTCTTCCCGGCCATGGGACACAGCTCAGTTGCCGTCATATTACCAAAAACATCCGGAAGCAAATCCCATGAGGCAAGCCTATCTAGGACCCTCCTCCACCCTCTACCTTGCTCAGTATTGTGCCTATGGGGTCTATGTTGGCCAGGACCATGCCACAGCGGGCGCTGTAGATATTCACGAACATCGGAGAGTCCCACTGGTGGCTGTAAGCGCTGGCTGATTCCGCACACCGGGTAATCGCTGCGTTGTAGCACCCGCGTTCAATTCGTTGGGCGAAATTACTGCTGCGCTGCTCGTCGAAGCGTGGGTCTTGAGCAAGGGCTTTGTAGAAGAGATCCCTGTAGCATTTGCGGGGGTCAATAGGCCCTTGCATTCTGTTTCTTTATAAACCTTATATTTAATTATTTCTAAATTATTCGCTATAAACCCCCTCTGGGGCTGTTGGTGTTGTAAATCATTTTACACCAGGGAATTCCCCCGCGATACGGCAGGCAAACAAATATTTTATTCTATTGCATCCCCTCTCGGTGGGACCGACCCGGGGGGGTGGGGGTGGGCCCCACAGTATTGCGGGGATGAAAAAAAAAATTTTTGTCCTCGGCATCCCCACTCGGTGGGCCGACCCGGGGGGGGGATGGCCCCGCAGTGTGGGGTGGGGGTTGTTCCAGAACCCTCATTGTGAATACTACTAGAGATGTGAGATAATTGTATCGATTCCTGATCATTGCCTTCACTTCTATTTTTATACACAGTACTACGACTAACCCACTTACCGCACCACTTTGGCAGTCCAGCAAGTGGTCTAAATAATAGCTGTGTTTCGCTGTCAATCAGCAATTGTGTTTTCAGTGTAATTATAATTAAGGCGCAACTATACCAAATTTAGTGACACAGATGCCTTTCTGAAATTTAATCTTCATCAGTGTGTATCAACCCCAAAGTTGGGAAATTTCATCAAAGCTAACCATTTGGGCATATATTAAACTCCGTTCAGAAAATCTGAATCATCGATTTTTTCGTTTCTTCCTTTTAATACTCATTTTAGCCCATACGTCACTATGGGAAAGTTGTAGACCGCACCCTCCGCCGATGTCTCAAACAAGTCGTATGCCTCTGCGACAGCCAGGAAAGGCTGTGATTATTTGGAGAAAATTGCAAAATCTAAATTTTCGTTCACAGACTAAGACATTCTGACAGGTCCGACACACCCTTTTAAATCATATATAGAAGTGGTTACTGCTCTTGTAAATTACAAGGGCGTCTATATTTTATTTGCACGATCGCTTCATGGAAAATCATTAGCTGTGACCCCACATCTGATATCGGTATAATTCATTTTGACCACTGTTGACAGCACATCGCACTAGTGGCTCTCCGTTCATACTGAGCTTCTATCTAGCCATTCGAATGTAAGGTATGGCGTAATGGATATCTATTTATAAAGTGCATCACATGGATTTGAATATGTATTTTTTTACCTGACAATCATCATCGAATGGACTTAGTCTGTGATCTCATTTCTTTGTTTTGCGAATTTCTCCAAATCATCACAGCCTTTCCTGACTGTCGCAGAGGCATACGACTTGCTGGAGAAGTCGGCGGAGAGTCCGGTCTAAAACTTTCCCATAGTGATGTATGGGCTTAAATGAATATTAAAAGGAAGAAACGGAGAAATCGATGATTCAGATTTTCTGAACGGAGTTTTTGTTTTTTTTAGTACAGTGGATCTTATACAAATAAGGTAAAACACGGAAGGCCGATTGCAAACGACGTTTGCCCGTTGTTTTATACTGGTAGGGCAGATATCTGGCATTTGAACTGGGTATCGATTTTTTAATTTCACCCTTGTTTATCTCAGCTTGTTCATTATTTCACTGAGGTGGTTGTAACGAGAACCAACAGTTTATGTTTGCAGAACAAAATGTACACCACTGTAATTCACCCTTCCCGTCATAAAAGTTTGTTTGCAAGGGCGTAAATCACACAGACCTGTTACCATGGTGAACCTCGTCCTTATATGCTGTGTCATTGACGCTTATCTGATTGGTAAAATTGTCTGCCACAAGGTCAGTCTCTGAATTCTTGTTGACATGTTCCGTGACCATTCCGGCCGCTGGTGTCGTATTGGTCGTTGACGGCTGGTGTTGATGAATCTGTGACTTTTCTGTCGTATTGTTTATTCCACTTGTATCGTTACCTGTTTTGGACAAATATCTTATTATTTGGAAAACATATCATCAAGAAAACATGCCTATACAAATACACTAACCTTATCGCCGAAAAAATGAAAAATTTAAGTTTCTTATTTCTGCTCAAAATATAGATTTTTGGTTCTCGTTTCAACCGCCTCATCGAGGCGGTTCTAACGAGTACCCATAATCAATATTGTTTACCCCTGTAAACCCCAGTTTTCCGATATAAAAGTGGGGTTCAATGGGGGTCGAAATTATATAGGCATGTTTTCGGGATGAACCGTAATCAAAGTACTGAAAGTACTGAGGAAAGTTGATTTATGAGGAATAATTATTATGATAACAATGTCAGTAGTAGATCAAGCAGTTCTCTAGATATTTTGTTGAGGAGTTCCAAGAGGTTAAAAAATTCGACGAAAAAAAAAATGACTGACTGTTTTGAGTTTAACGACAAATCAACCCTTGTGGGTCATACTGTGTCGTGTCCCGGGGAAAGGGTGAACGAAATAGAAGAGATAGTAGAGCAGATGAAAGTGAGGGATAGAGGAGAAAGAGGAAAATGATTGGAAGTGTAGAAACAGAAGAAATAACAGTACTCCCCCCCCCCTCTACTGTTGCCTGCTGCAAGGACAGCAGACCTTGCCCAACTGTAAGCTAATATCAGTTGTAATTAGTATGTTAACCCTTATCTTGCTGTTCACAACAACCCCTATCTTTGGAAACAGTGTAGATCCAGATCAGATGGCTTCTGAAGAAGCCATCTGATCAGGATCTGCACTGTTTGGCATTTAGTTTATGAATTTGTAGCAATAAATTACATCAAGTAATTTGATTGGTTGATAGACGGAAATGGGTGTGGCCTAAATGAATATTCAGCAAGATAAGGGTTAAGTACATGTATTTATAACGTTTCCGAAGTTTCATCCTCATCCCAGTAATGTCATTTTTGGTCTTAACCCTTATCTTGCTGAATATCCATTTAAGCCACACCCATTTCTGTCTATCAACCAATCAAATTACTTGATGTAATTTATTGCTACAAATTCATAAACTGCTTGCCAAACAGTGTAGATCCTGATCAGATGGCTTCTTCAGAAGCCATCTAATCTGGATCTACACTGTTTGCAAATATGGGGGTTGTCGTGAACAGCAAGATAAGGGTTAAGGACCATTTCTATTAAGTGTATGTTCGAATAAGCGGGGTCCAGTACCGGAATTAGAATTGCGTTGACATAGAAACTTGATACAAGTATTAACTTTCAAAAATAGACATTTTTATGATGAAAAATTGTCATATTGTTATTTTTTCATCATTCCTGCTTAAGCATACACTGTGTGTGTTCAATGATGCGGTTATAACGAGTACACACAATCTATGTTTTAGCAAAATGAAAGATTACAATCAATACCTTCGTAAACACCACTTTTCATTACATGGCAAGTTTTACTTAAGGGGAATGGGAACACCTTCAGGGGAGGGAACTCCTGAAAAAGTATTTTTGTCTCCCATGTCAATAGGGGTCAACTCTTAAAGGAAAGAATTTGCTCCTGAGGAGCAAATTCTTTTCCTGAGGAGCAAATTCTTTTCTTTAAGAGTAGACCCTTTTTCAGTGGGACTTGGAGTATAGAAAAGCGAACAGGAAGTTCCGAAAGTTGTCTGCCTTTGAAAAATGGAAATATCAGCCAGGTGTGCCTATTCCCCTTAAATGTCTCATTACGATAACTCAGCCGTGCGACAAAGTGCATTTTTCACATCTCCAAAATGGCTACTTATGTGATGAAAATCCGTGATATTTTTCTTATAAATGCTTAAAACATAGGTTGTTGGTGCTCGTTTGAACCGCCTCATTGAGGCGGTTCTAACGAGTACCCACAACCTATGTCTTGGAACAGAAATAAGAAAAATAATGTTTACCCCCGTAAACCCCAGTTTTCTCTATATAAATTGGGGTTTAGGGGGGTCTTCATTTCACGGACTTGATCACGTGATGACACGACATTTCATGCGAAAGCATGTATTCAGTGTTATTTCATAAATCGTGTGATAATCATTAAAATTTGATATTAACTTAAGACTGAGGTGCAAGCGCACTAGTTTCGGATATTTAACCCTCCTTTGTTGATAAATCCCATATTTAAAACGGACTGAGTCATAAACTCTATTGTCGTCCTCGGTAGCTCAGTCGGATGCGTGTCTGACTGGTGATCAGGAGAACGCGGGTTCGATACCACCCGGGGTTGGCAACATGTTTTCGTGGAGATTGATCATGAAATCTAGTCTACGGTCATTCTCTCCTTTCCGCTGATTCAAGAAGGACAGTTGTAAGTTTCTGGCGAAAGATTTTGCACTGAACTGGTTAACCGCTTATGTATAGGACTGCCCAGGAATAGTGTGGTTAGGTAAACTGACCTGCTAAAAATGACTTAAAATAGTGTTGTCTGGGCCGTTAAACTCCAATACAAACAAACAAACATAAACTCTATTTCACAGTGAAATCGAGATACGAGTTTTGGATTTTCACTGTTTGTGAATTCGAACTATCATCGAAAAATAACACATATAGTGTGGTTATTCGATGTCAATTAGCTTTACGTGGAGTGTGTTAGAAATGATGTCAGGAACCGTTCGCACATGATGACGAAACTTTTTGTGCCGACGAAACGTAATTAATGAACGAGACGCCGGATAAGCTTTTTGCTTGTTTGGTTTGAGGTTTAACGTCCCGTAAACACTGTAAAGGTCATTTTGGAGACGTTGCTACCAATTTTATGGGACTTTTACCTGACATTGAGATGAAATGACATCTCAAGCCCTGTCGCCCAATGACGGTCCGACTCGCAACGCTTTGCATGGGCAGGCTTAGGTCCTCTAAGCGGTTTACCAGAACTCGTGTGTGGTTCGGATTCAGCTCTGCGTGGAAGCATCATGCAGCCCATATATTTCTTCAAGCCCCGATGGGCGGGGGCCACCAGATTAGCTTATACTTGAATGTGAATTTGATAAAGTAATATTCCAAGCTATTTTCCAGTTACACCCAATATTATACCATGTAAACCCGCTGAACACCTTTAAATCGACGCCAAATGGTCATGAAAAAAAAATCATTCTGTGTTTTTAGCTGACGCTTTAAAATTGCATTATAATACAGTTTGAATCATGAAAAAAAAAAAAAAAAAAAAAAAAACAGAAAATTTGATTTAGATCGATTTTTATTTTACCCATGAACACCAAACGACGTATTTTCACTCATGTCTTTGTCACGTCTTGGCGTTCTTTCGATGAAATAGAAATCGATCTTACACTGAAAAGTAAAATATCCTCGCATGAGATGAAATAATCTGAAACGTCGCCCTAGATCTCATTCCATTGTGTTTGTGTCCTGACGTTGACTTAGAAGAGTTAGCTGGTGAAACAACAATTTAGACTATAACTCTAACTATAACCTGCTAGTTTTTTGTTTTGTTTTGTTTTTTTAATGAGAGGGAATATTTTGGAACCAAATTTCTCGACTTCTTTAACCCTTGTTCTGCTGAGCCCGGATATGCCTTTTCTTTGAAACAATGTAGATCCAGATCAGATGGCTTCTGAAGAAGCCATCTGATCAGGATCTACATTGTTTGTCATTCAGATTGTGAATTTGTTGTAATAATTTGCTACAGGTAATCTGATTGGTTGATAATCGGTAGTGGGTGTGGCATATATGAATATTCAGCAGGACAAATCGTCATATTCCGGCTGTACGTGAGCGCAAGAATCGACCATTATATGAGCCCCGCCAAGCGAATTTGTGTCTTCGAGCATTCCGTCATGACAAATTTTAACTGCGCATGCCCAGCCATTCAGAGGGGCCAGGGATATGGCTTTCTGTCTGAAGGTTCCTCTTGATTCACTGCTTGTATGAGCGAGCAGCGAAGGTTCTGGCGAGACTGCGCGGATGCGCAGGCTCGCCTGAACCTTCGCTGCTCGCATAGGCGATAAGTACCAAAATCGCTTGACGGGGCTCATATTCAGTATGGACAGGAAATCCCAATCCTCAAAACCCCCAAACTCGGCTGCTGCGGTCATTACGGAAAACTCGACAGAGCCTTGTTTCCCACGTGACCGCTGGACCATCGGGTTGGAATATATCTGTCTCCATTGAACAATAATGATGGATTCTATTTGTCTGAATGCCAGCCCCGATGGGCACAGAAAGTGTTAGAAACGCCGTACCAACGAGTGAGATGCGAGGCGGCTTCAATGTCATGAAATTACAATAACGTCACGTCAACATTGCATCGACGTTGATGCGGCATTGCATATACCTTGTGTGCCCGCCGGGATGTGCCCAGTGGATAATCCCAGATGTCATCGAGAAGCCTCACCTATCAGGCAACACAAAGTGTGAGCAGTGTCGTATTAACGTCGATCCGTTGCTTAAACGCTTTATGCCCTGGTGGCAGTAATCCATCACGTGAAGAAGTCCGTCCCCCTTAATCCAATTTTATATAGAGAGAACTCGGGTTTACGGGGGTATACATTATTTTTCTTATCTCTGTCCCAAGGCATAGATTGTGGGTACTCGTTAGAACCGCCTCGATGAGGCGGTTCTAACGAGCACCCACAACCTATGTTTCCAGAATAAATACGAAAACTATCACGGTTTTTCATATAGGAAAATAAGCCATTTTGAAGATGCTAATAAATGCATTATGTAGCATGGATGCATAGTTTGAAATGAATTTAAACAGTTACCAAGTTGTGACAACAAACAGGCATAAAATATTGCGTCCAGTACTACGAGAAACATGCAATTTGTTAGACTCGTCGAGGCGATTCTAACAAATACCCACAACATTTGTTAACAATATGTGTTTCTTGAGATGATTTGGTTGTTTGATTTGAGGTTTAACGTCCCCGTCAACACAGTATAGGTCATTATGGAGACGTTGCTTCCAATTTTGTGGGACTATTACCTGACATTGAGTCAAGCCCTGTCGCCCAATGAAACCAGTAGGGTTTACAAGCATGGACGGTCCGACTCGCACCGCTTTGCTTGGGCAGGCTTAGATCCTCTAAGCGGTTTACTCGTGTGCGGTCGGATTCAGCTCTGCGTGGAAGCACCATGCAGCCGATATATTTCTTCAAGCCCCGATGGGCGGGGGCTAGTTTCTTGAGATGACAATTTACTACCCTTATAGCGGCAAATTCTGCATACTGGCAAAATACTGTAGTGAAAACTAAATGGAATCTTCCACCTTATATATGGCAGGAGTCAATTTCGAAATTTAGGGGTGACAGGTTGATATGTTTAAAATGTATTCGGAAAATAATCTTATAATTATACGTTATCCTAATGCACCCCTTGCCCATCGGAGCTTGGAGAAATTGATTGGGCTGCACGCGCAGAGCTGAAACTGACCAAACTTCAGGTAGAATCTCTAAGCCTACACAGGAAATGTGGTGCGAGGCGGTGTCTTTGGGCAGTAGGGATTGAGATGTCTTTTCATCTTAATGTCGGGTAAAAGTCCCACAAAATCGGAAGCCACGTCTCCAAAATGACCTAAATTAGTTTTGTCTGGGACGTTAAACCTCCACACAAACAAATGTTAGGCTATTACTGATCGTTTTTATTGGGTTTACGGCCCATTCAAGAGGTGGAAGAACACCGGAGTACCCGGAAGAAAACTATCTGACCTTCCAATTCATTTCATAAGCCACCCTAGCAAGGCTAGAACTGACAGCGATGAGACATCTACTGTTTTTTGAGCCGGCGCTCCTACATGGAAGCCCTAAACCACGGAGGCAGGGCTCCACTGAAATTGTACGTGTACCTGCTTTGAGATGTTGTGAACATTTCATCAAACATTCTTCAAGAGTTTGGAACCCATCTGTAGCCATGCCACAACCAGATGATGTGTCAGGTATACACATTCTTGTCTCAAAATCCTGACTTTACAGTTACAGGAAAGCGAACATAAAGTTGTAAAATATACGTGTGTGTTATTTATTACCATAAGCAACTTGGGCCAGCGCATGACAAAATCTACAAGAAGTCTTGATAGACCAGTGAAGACTCATCTCAGCCTGCGCATTCGCGTAGTCTGATCAGTCTTCGCTGATCACATGTACCTATAATAGGTTAATATCTACGCAAAGAGACATAAGCATAATATCTTGCCATAGAGTTGCGCAGCTTGATTTGAGTCTGTGCTGGTCACATCGGTCTCATTGTATGTTTTGTTATGCGCCGGCTCATTTCATGTAAGTGTATGAGTGTGTTTTGGTAATTCTGACGTCAAGGTCATCTTATTTCAGAAAAGCATCACGAAAACATGCCTATATAATTTTAACCTCCTTGAACCCCACACTGGGGTTCACAGGGGTAAACCTTATTTTTCTTATTTCTGCTCCAAAACATAGATTGTGGTTACTCGTTAGAACCTAGATTGTGGGTACTCGTTAGAACCGCCTCGCCGAGGCGGTTCTAACGAGTACCCACAATCTACGTTTTGAGCAGAAGTCAGAAAAATATCGCAATTTTTCATCTTAAAATTTGCTTGAAGAAATAGATGGGCTGCATGATGCTTCCACGCAGAGCTGAAACCGAACCGCACACGAATACTGGTAAACAACTTAGAGGATCTAAGCCTACCCAAGCAATGTAGTGCTAGTCGGACCGTCCATGCTTATAAACCCTATTGGCTTCATTGGGCGGCAGGGCTTGAGATGTCATTTCATCTCAATGTCGGGTAAAAGTCTCACAGAATTGGAAGCAAAGTCTCCAAAATGACCTTTACAGTGTTGACGGGGACGTTAAACCTCAAATCAAACAACGGAAGCCCTGAATCATGAAAGTGGACGGGGTAATTCAGTATTTACAACTGGTTTGTCGTAATTTTACAGGTAAACATAGTCTCTCATAAAAACACACCACACCCACTTATTTCCTTATCTGTCTGTAGATTACATCCTGTCTCTCTTTTCTCTCTTTACAGCAAGCAAGATGTACAGGAACTCGCACAAACAACTTCCATTTTTGCTTAGAAAGACAGTCGAACTTCGATAACTCGAACACCTTCGGGACCATGACATTTAGTTTGAGTTATTGAGGGTTGCTTATACTGCCAGGCTGAGACATAATGGGAATGACTTAAGGATATATTTTCGACTTCTTATAAAATAAATATATGCTGTTTGTACTCATTAGAATCGCCTCAATGAGGCGATTCTAATGAGTACACACAACATACTTTTTAAAAGTTAAAATTAAGTCAACCCCCATAAATTGACCTGAATACAATGAGGCGATTCTAATGAGTACACACAACATACTTTTTAAAAGTTAAAATTAAGTCAACCCCCATAAATTGACCTGAATAAAATGAGGCGATTCTAATGAGTACACACAACATGCTTTTTAAAAGTTAAAATTAAGTCAACCCCCATAAATTGACCTGAATACAATGAGGCGATTCTAATGAGTACACACAACATACTTTTTAAAAGTTAAAATTAAGTCAACCCCCATAAATTGACCTGAATACAATGAGGCGATTCTAATGAGTACACACAACATACTTTTTAAAAGTTAAAATTAAGTCAACCCCCATAAATTGACCTGACTACAATGAGGCGATTCTAATGAGTACACACAACATACTTTTTAAAAGTTAAAATTAAGTCAACCCCCATAAATTGACCTGACTACACGGATTTCTGGAGCTATAGGAACAATTCTCTAGGGACCAAAGAGTGAGTTCGAATTAGCCATGGTAAACGAATTATCCGTATTCGAGTTATCGAAGTTTCACTGTAGATAAACCAAGTGCAAAATGAATAGTGAATTCCTGTTAGACTAAATTGAACACATGAATGGAATGACAAACAGTGTAGATCTAGATCAGCCACCACAGTAAGTGACATGTGATCGGGGACCACACTGTTCTGTGCTTAAAGTACAATGTTTTAATTTGCAACAAAAATTTGCCCAGCCTCGCCTAAAAATGGAAAATCAACCTATTCATATAGGCAAAAGTGTAATTTACCAGAACATTCGGCATTGCCTTTGTTTTTCTTCAATACACAGGCTGTGGGTACTCGTTAGAAGCGCCTCAGTGAGGCGATTCTAACGAGCACCCATAATCTACGTTTGGATAACAAAAACAAAGTCAGAAGTCAGAGCTGATGTTGCTGAGCAATATAGTCGCCGGAACTGTCTCAGAATAGCCGGAGTTCCAGAAAATGAAGCTGATGCATAAATGATAGATCTATCAAAGGCAATTGGCGCCGAAGTCACTCTCAATGATATAGAGCGAAGTCATCGTGTGGGGAAACCACCTAGTTCAGCTTTAATTACAGATCATAGGAGCCGCCAAAGAGACATTATTGTGAAATTCTCGTCATATCGCATGCGGAGGAGGGTGTATGGCGCTCGTACTAATACGAAGACATCAGGCTATAATGGTGTCTATATAAATGAGGACCTTACAAAACCAAGAAACAGACTTCTTCTTAAGGCGAGGAAGATGGTCAAGGCTAACCGTCTCAAAAGTACCTGGTCAAGTGATGGCAATATATTAGTGCGCGATCATAGAGACACGAAACACAGAATACTGTCTGAAGGTGATCTCTCTGTGTTTGGACCAGTGCCTATGCTCAGCGGTGAAGGCCGGGGCGGCACTGGCGAAGGACCAGCTCCAATGGACTAATCACCTTAATGCAATATACTCAGATTATCTTTAACCGAACAATGCTCCGTAACTTCCGATTTGTAGTATAGATAGTCAACCGTTATCTCCGTTCTGACCTTATAGTTTTACACAATTTACCTAATGCGCGTAATGTCGAGCAAAACCGTGTCTTTGTTTCGTTTGCTTTGCTTATGGTGCACGAACCCTCGACAATTGGACCTTGCTCTTTGGTTCGGGGCTTTTTGTGATCAGCTACATTGTGTGCGAGTGGCGAGGGCGAAGATCCCGCCACACCTTCAAAGTGAATGTTTTCTTATGCATTTTGTGACGTTTTCGCTCGACACGACCTGCATTATAACATTGAATAATTGACCAATCTATGCGTCTCATTATTATTATTATTATTATTATTGCTAATTTTGATAGCTCAGATACTCTGGCAAACTTGCTACCGTCATCTTTCACCGCTTTGATTGTCGAAAAAATGACGTAATGAAATGTTTGCACCAGGTTAACAATCCTTTAAATGAACACGGCGCAGATCCCACTTTTCCTAGGGAAAACTGGGGTTTGCAAGGGAACGCGTTATTTTCTCGTGGGTTGTGTGTGTCCGTTGAAGCCGCCCAACCAGGGCGGTTCTGGCGGGCACCTACGGCCTGTGTTCTTTATTATAATATTTAATTTCACGCCAGGAAACTTGCAATTTTGGAGAAATAAAAGATTTCATATAGCAATTAAACAATTGGCCAATCCATGCATCTGCATATTAATAAATTAGATAATATTGTAAACTCTGAAAATGGAACTTCAATTCGTTACCTCTTTGCTTGTCGCTGGTGGATGCGGTGTTTTTTTTTCGTTTGTTTGGACATCAAGTTCACAACTCGTTAAACTACTGTACATAAAGAAAACTGGGGTTTGCAGGGGTATACATTATGTTCTTACTTTTTTCCGTAGACATGCGTTAGGGCCGCTCCACCAAGGCGGTTCTGGCGGTCGCTTACTATCTATGTTTTTGACTGATAAAAAGGACAATATATCTCATTGATCACAAGGTGGTCATACGATTATACTGGAAGGGGAGATAACTCAAATACTCGAAAATCAACCGTTTTTGAGATTGCATGTATCACTGGACAACTGATCAATACATGCATCTGATTATTTATTATTTTGATAATTTTGTGAACTCTGATAATTGTGCGGCCAAATTGGTGCCACTTTCATTACCGACAGTTGATGCGATCGTTCTTGGCATCTGATGGATTCTTGGCATCAGATTGATGGTCGGTCAAATATTCTTACGCGAACCCCACTTCACACAGAGCAAACTATGGTTCGACCGGGTATATATTGTTGACATTGTTTTTCTCGCTCTTCTCGGGTCATGGGTTGTGGGTGCTCGTTAGGGCCGTCATGTCGAGGCGTTTCTGGCGGACACCTACCGGCTATGTTTTGTGTGTGTGTGTGTGGGTGTGTGTGGGTGTGTGTGGGTGTGTGTGTGTGTGTGTGTGTTTGACTGAAAATAGAACATAATATTTTAAATTCTCACATCGACATTAACCGTATTTTGGAGAAAGGAAAGATTGTACCGGGTTGCAAGAACATATTATCGTAGTATCCACCTGTAACAGCCTTGACTTAATGATGTTTCGAAACAGCCATCGCTAAACCAGGGCTGTTTAAACATTGTGAAAGTGCGTAAACAGTGATCCCTGTGTTATATGCAACTTTTAATCAAATGTATACATTCTCATGAGTGCCTATAGTCTATGCAAAGATCTTTAAAAAAAAAAAAAGGTTTATAGAGGAATGGGTTCTCACCCTTTAGGCTATGGCGTCTTGACAGCGGTGCCCACTCGGAGTGTTGGTCGAATGAGCACCCGCAGTCCTTGCCTAGGGCAGATCTTGGTGATTTAACACGTTTGTAAATGTTTGTTTTACATTTCAAGAAATGACCATCATATTACAAGGAGTATGGGCGTTATTAAAAGGCGCTTTGAGCTATGGTGATACCTAATTTTCTAGCCTTTCTGCTTTGTTATAATGATAATGCGTTATTATATATTCTATTTGTTTATTTGTTGGCACATACAGTACCTCAGAATTAGACGTTTTCTTAACTAATATGTAATGTAACTTTACTGGTTCGAACATAGTCTGAACGATGAATATATGTTCGAGACGGAGGTATTTTAGGACTCTGGGGTTGTTTTCAGAGCGCCATGCCCGAGGGGTATAGTTCTGCTAGATAGGGTGTGTTGTTTGTGCTCATTCGAATCGCCTCATTGAGGCGTTTCTGGTGGGAACACGATATGCCTTTTCATGGTGGCATGTTGGTCCTGAATTATTATTAATATAATTCTGAGCTAGAGCTATGGGAAGAACTCCGCTGAGACTTAAGACATGTTTGATTTAGCAAATGTAAATGGACCATCTGTGTTCGAAACATTGAAGTTACACTGTAATATAGCATGTCAAAATTAAAACAGCCATTCAATATACTCTTTTTTACATGCGTATTACTTTTTTTTCCTGTTTTTCTCTACTCTTACTCATGGATTGGTGGATGACAGGGTGCGCGTGTGGAGTGACTACTCCATGTATCTTGGTGCTTGTCAAGTTAAAATAATGGCAATTTTCCTTTTCATTGTACTTCTTTCATCTGTAACATGAATTTATTTCGAAGTAAGAAGCACTTTGCCGTCATGCCAGTTACGCGTTTTGGAGGTTGTTTCATCCTTTTACTTCACTTTTTTGTATTAACAGCAGTATATAAACATTCAATACTGGCTTTTTCAATATTACAGTTGGTGCAAGACAGCGAAAAATTGGGTCTTAATATCCATCTATATAACTTCTACCGTCGTGCAAAACCAAGTAGTAAAATAATCGAAAATATTGAATTTACGTCCAATATTGCCGTGAATTTTTTTTTCATGTCTGCTTACAGTTTGGCTTGTGTCTCTTATATTTTTATTCGGCGATGTGCATCCGAACCCCGAACCGCTGTCGGAGCATTCTCTAAATAGCTCAGTCTCTTCATTAAGTACAAATGCAACTGTTTCTAACTTCTTACATCTTACTCACAACTTATCCATTGCTCACTATAATGTGCAAAGTATTTTTCAAAAATTGGATATATTAAATACAGAACTGATTGACTTTGACATTCTCTGTTTCTCTGAAACATGGCTTAACGCATCCATAGACACAGAAGATTTAATGCTGCAGTCTTTTAACAGGCATGAGACCGAGCTGGAGATTCACATGGGGGCGTTATACTGTACGTCAAAGAAGGGCTACATTACAAGCGTCGCAACGATCTTGAAATACAGCATGTAGAAAGTGTTTGGATTGAAATTGCAAATTCTCATAAACGTATCCTAGTAGGCCTATTCTACAGACCTCCTAATTCGAACTCTCAACTTTTTTCCAACATTGATGACTCAATTGGTCTTGCAGTTGATACAGGTATAAATGATATAATATTAACCGGAGACTTTAACCTTAATGTGTATAACAATAGCGCTCTTAGAAAAATTGAATCAGTTTGTTCGTAGTATTCCCTATATCAGTCTATCAACGAACCCACTCATTTCACAGAACACTCATCATCTATTATCGATTTGCTATTTACGAGCAACAGAGAAAGTCTTATTGCCAGTGGTGTAGGCGAACCCTTCCTACAGCAAAATATACGATACCACTGCCCGATATACGCCATTATTAAATTTTCAAAGCCTAAATATAATTCTTTTGTACGACATATTTGGAACTATGATAGAGGCGATTACAATGCACTTCGAAACAAGGCACGTCTTGTTGACTGGAATTCACTCCAGGATAATGACATTGATGTTTATGCAAATAACATTACTAATCATGTCTCCGCTTTAGCCACGGAATGCATACCAAATAAAATAATTAGAATTAAACCTCAAGAACCTCCTTGGATAACATCACATATTAAAAAAATATAAGGAAACGCAAAAGGTTATACAAAAAGCTAAAAGAACAAATACCTGTATGGACTGGTTCAAATTTAAAACATTGCGCAATAAAACAACACAAATGATCCGCGATTCGAAACAAGCACTCAATGAAAAAATTACTGCAAAACTTACTTCACAAACTCCCTCTTCTAAGGACTGGTGGTCAACTCTAAAATATTTTATAACGCCAAATAGCAAATCTCAGCTACCCCCTATCAAACATAACAATAAATTGTATACCGCTGACCATGACAAGGCTAATATTTTAAACAACAACTTTCAGAGCCAGTCGAGTCTGAACGACAAGAACGCACATTTGCCAGCAATCTTGCAAACATCAGTAACATCAGAATTAAATAGCATTGTACTAACAACAGAAGAAGTTGAATCTGTGCTTCAAATTTTACCAGTCGATAAAGCAAGTGGTCCCAACGGACTCAGCAATCGTATCATACGTGAACTGTCTCAAGAACTATCTAATCCTTACTGTTCTCTTTTCAATCAGTCATTACGTACTGGTAAAGTTCCAAGTTCTTATAAAGAAGCAAATGTCTGTCCTGTCCCCAAAAAAGGCGATTTGTCTGTTGTTTCTAATCACAGACCTATCTCACTACTCAACTCGGAAGGTAAAGTACTCGAAAGACTTGTATTCAAACATTTCTATAACCATCTTCGAGATAACAATGTTCTCTCTTCTTTACAATCCGGCTTTATTCCAGGTGACTCCACCATTAATCAATTAACATACCTCTACAATTTCTTTTGTCAAGCACTAGATGAGGGTAAAGAGGTTAGAGCTGTCTTCTGTGAAATCAGCAAAGCTTTCGACCGTGTCTGGCACGACGGCCAAATATTGAAATTACAATCAGCTGGTGTCACAGGAGAAGTACTTGCCTGGTTCAAAAGCTATCTGAATAACAGAATACAACGTGTAGTTATACCAGCTGCCACATCTGACTGGGCATTTATTCGTGCAGGGGTTCCTCAAGGTTCGATCCTCGGTCCATTACTTTTCCTTGTTTATATAAATGACATTGTTACCGACATAGGCTCTAACATACGCTTATTTGCCGACGACACAAGTCTATTCATAGTTGTTGATGATCCGATCTCCGCTGCAGGATGAATCAATACCGATCTTCAAAAAATATCACGATGGGCAGCCACATGGCTAGTTTCCTTACTCCCACAAAGACCGAAGCTCTTCTGGTGTCTCGCAGATTGATTAGAAACCGGTATCCACCTATTTACATGCAAAATCAACCTATTACGTAAGTTAATAATCACAAACATCTTGGAATATACTTTTCCAGTGACTGTACTTGGCATCGTCACATCAGCTATATTATTGAAAAGGCATGGACAAGGATTAATATTATGAGAAAACTTAAATTTAAATTGGACAGAAAGTCATTAGAAACTATATATTTAACTTTTATAAGGCCTATACTAGAATATGGAGATGTACTCTGGGATAATTGCAGTCAATATAAAAAAAAATGATTTAGATAAAATTCAGAATGAAGCAGCAAGAGTCGCGACTGGTGCAACAAAATTAGTATCTATAAACGACCTATATAATGAAATTCAATGGGAAAGTCTCGAAGAGAGACGTAAAAACATAAACTGACTCTATTTTATAAAATGAAAACTCATCTCTGTCCGACCTATCTTTCGTCCCTTGTTCCACAAACTGTCCAATACAGATCACGCTATAACCTAAGAAATTCCAACGACCTTGATCAAATTAATGCCCGAACTACACTCTATTACCACTCGTTTCTACCTTCTTCTATCAGGGCATGGAATGAGCTCTCAGAAGCAGCGACACAAATTGAATCTGTAAATGCTTTTAAGAATTTTCTAAACAAAGACAAAACACTTGTTCCCAAACACTGTTACAGCGGCAAACGAAATCCCTAAATCTTGCATACGCGCTTAAGAACAAATTATAGCTCCTTAAATCTCCACCTCTTTCTTAAGAATATATCTGTTTCACCTCTATGCAGCTGCGGGAGCACTGAAGACAACCAACATTACTTCTTCCACTGTATGCAATATCAGAGACAGCGAGGGGAACTCTTAAATTAAATCTCAGGGTACGCTACCCCAACCTTAAAAGTAGTTCTTTATGGCGACCCATCACTATCCCACGACATTAATGCTGCTATATTCGCAAATGTACACAAATATATTATCAGAATCAGAATCAGAATTATTACTGGTGACACGTCAAATGACATTCATACGTGTACCAGGACCTGTGATATGGGAAGTTAGTCCCAAGCTCTAACCAAAGAGGTAAACTAAGCTTAGCTACACAATCCTCAGCACCTTCAGCCGTCGAAATGATCGAATCGGGAAGGGCATTCCAATCTCTAATGGTTCGTGGGAAGAAAGATTCTTTATAAATGTCCGTTCTTGCAGTAAGGGTCTGAAACGTTATTGAATGGTGCTTTCTGCAGTGCCTAGCTGGGGGAACAAGGTCATCTGTTGGAATGCTGGCAGCACCCTTTAGACCTTTGTATAAGAGTATGAGCCTACTGTCTCTTCTCCTTTTCTTGAGAGACTCCCATCTTAATTTTCCTAGAATTCCAGTCATGCTCCCAGTTTCAAAGCAGTAATTTCCAGTTACAAATCGGGCAGCTCTATTCTGAACTTTTTCAATTTCTTAATTGAGGACTACTCCGCTTGGGTCCCAGATGCAACTACCATATTCCAAGATTGGGCGAACAAGTGCCCTGTATGCAGTCTCTTTCACATCCTGAGGACACTGATGAAGATTTCGCCTCAGGAAACCAAGTGTTCTATTCGCCTTTGTACACATGTTGCTAATGTGTGTATTCCATCTCAAATCAAGAGGGATTGTCACACCAAGGTACTAAATGGAATTCACATTTTCGAGGACCGTTCCCTCTAAAGTGTAAGAAGCCTCAATTTTATTAGATCTCTTCCTAGTTATCTGCATAATATTGCATTTAACTGGCTGAAATCTCATGCCCCATTTTCGGGCCCAACATCCTAATCTATCTTTGTCAGCCTGAAGTTTCAGTGAGTCATCTGTATCTCTAATTTCCCGGTAACAAACACAGTCGTCTGCGAACTTATTTCTGAGTCAATGTCAGTGGAGATATCATTGATGTACAGAGAGAACAATAGAGGACCAAGAACAGTCCCTTGCGGGACTCCAGACAAAACTGGCGCCCATACTGAAGATTCACCATTAACAACAACCCGCTGTTTTCTGTCGCAAAGGAAGGAATCTATCCATTTTAGAGTCTTTCCTCCAATTCCATAACCAAATAATTTGGAATTAAGTAGATCATGCGGAGGGGTGTCAAAAGCCTTCTCGTAGTCCAGAATAAATGTGTCCACCTGCCCCCCTTTGTCCAGGATTTTTGCCCAATCATTAATAACCGTGCTCAACTGAGTTTCGCAACTATGCCTTTTCCTAAATGTATGTTGTCTGTCTGACAAAAGTTTATGTTCATCCAAGTGGGCCATGATGTTTGAGCAAACTATGTGTTCAAGCAGTTTACATAGAACACAGGTCAGTGACACCGGGCGATAATTTCGAACAAGAGCCCTGTCCCCTTTTTTGAAAAGTGGACAGATGTTCGCTAGTAGCCATTCTTAGGGAATTTCACCCGTATCGAGAGATTGTTGGAAAAGATGAGCGAAAACTGGACCTAACTCGTTTGCTAGTTCCTTCAGGACTCTAGGATGAAGCTCATCAGGCCCTAAAACTTTAGAAGGGTTCAAGCCTTTAAGTAGCTTGATCACTCCTGCCGAGGATACAATAATATTTTCCATGAAAGGGGCCGATCTTTCAGTCAATGGGACCTCGTTGAACTCAGTTTTATTAAATGCATCATTGAATTGACCAACCAATTCCTCTGCCCTTTCAGAGTCCGATTCAACGATCCCATTCCCTCCTCTTTTATTAAGGGCTGGGATACCTTGCCTATCTTTCTTCTGGCTATTGATATATCTGTAGAAGTCTCTTGGATTTGCCTTTACATCACCTACCAAGTTATTAACATACAGATCAAGCTGATTTTTGATGTCATTTTTGATTTCTCGTCTCAAGTTTTCAAATTTTGCTCTGAGTTTACCACTTCCCAAATTTTTTGCCTTAGCATGTATCTTAATTCTCCTCCGAATTTTTCTTCTTATTTCTGGTGTGATCCAAGGAATTGAGGATACAGACCTGCTGGTTTTGGAGGGGATATGATTTTCGGACGAAGCTTGAATGAAAGACTTTATCAAATCAAAGTTCTCCTGGACAGACCGAGCGTCTGAATGACCATTAAAGTATTTCTCTCTTGCAAATTTTAGGGCATCCCTCCTCATAGGTTCATAGTCACCCTTTTGATATAAGTACACCTTTCTACGAGGTTTCTTTATGGGCGGTATGAAGATTTTCAAAAATCCAGAGACAATATCATGATCACTTAGTTTGTCCGGGGATTGAATATCCCCATACTGTCCTGGCAAAGTTGTAAGAATCAAATCCAAAGTGTTTCCATCTCGAGTAGGGAAGTCAACAACCTGTTCCAAGCCATGATCATTCATGATGTCAATCAACACCTTTCCCTCTGACGGACTCAGCATTGTACCTTGTTTGCTGAGCCTATCTGGCCAAAAGATCTGTGTCAAGTTGAAGTCACCTAGGACATGTACTGCGGGAATTTTTTTACCCTTATTCTGAGACTTAATGCGATCAAGCTGATCTTTAAATAACTGGAAGTTTTCGACAGTGTCGTTAGGTGGTCGATACCAACTTGCAATAAAGTGGGAAGTTTTGTTTGCAAAAACCTTTTAAAACCCAAACAGATTGCACGACCCGCAGAAAAAGCGACTGACTGAGGTCGGTTGATTTTCTAAGTGCCCTAAAATCACCATGTCATTCTGTCAGTCTGTCAGTCTGTCATTCTGTCAGTCTGTCAGTCTGTCATTCTGTCTGTCCGTCCGTAACCCGTTTGTGAAAATTGGTGATAGTGACATAACCGCTTGGAATATTTAAACAATTTTTGGCATACTGATAGATATCAATGAGATCTAACCAATGAACTTGCGAAATATTACATTCCATTTAGTATAGCCTCGCCGAGGCGAAAAATGTGAAAAATTTTCGAACTGCTTCTCCTCGGAAACCGTTGGGCCGATTGAAGTCAAATTTTATATGGAGCCTCTATGGGATGGGGGAAATCAAAATTTGCTCATGGGGTCCAGGTCACATGACCAAAATGGCCGCCAAGCCATATATGGTCTATCTGTCTGTCCGTCCGTATCCCGTTTGTGAAAATTGGTGATAGTGACTTAACCGCTTGGAATATTTAAACAATTTTTGGCATACTGATAGATATCAATGAGATCTAACCAATGAACTTGCGAAATATTACATCCCATTTAGTATAGCCTCGCCGAGGCGAAAAATGTGAAAATTTTTGAACTGCTTCTCCTCGGAAACCGTTGGGCCGATTGAAGTCAAATTTCATATGGAGCCTCTATGGGATGGGGGAAACCAAAATTTGCTCATGGGGTCCAGGTCACATGACCAAAATGGCCGCCAAGCCATATATGGTAAAAACCCTTCAAAAATAGTCTTCTCCAGAACCACGGGGTTGATTTCCACGAAACTTGATAAATAGCATCTGGGACGTAGGCCCATCATAAATTGCTAAAATGGTGACCCTGGGTTGACCTTGACCTTCTATGTGCCTAGGTCAAACTTTGACACATACGCTTTTGTATTGGAAAAGTGAGAATGCATTTTATCCTGCAAACGATTCAGAATACAGTACTAAAGTATAAGATATATTTTTGCTCCTTACGATAAGACGCATTTATTGAAGGAACCGTTTTAGGTCCAGGTCACATGACCAAAATGGCCGCCATACCCATATATGGTAACACTCATAAAGCTAAAAGCATCCGGCGGGTCGTGCACTTCAGCTGAAGCACTGGTTCTGAATCATTTTCCAGTTCCATGAATGGCATATGAGAGATGTGTCTGTGAACAAGCAACATCACCCCGCCGCCGTGAGTGTTTCTGTCTTTTCTGTAGACACTGTATTCACAAGTTTCAGAGAAAAGCTCCGAGGTCATAATTGAACTGTCAATCTTTGTCTCCTGAATAGCCACAATATGTGGTTGGTGAGTATCAAGGAAAGCTAAAAGTTCAAGTATCTTTCCTCTTAAACCGTTAATGTTTATGCTGCAAAGTTTCAAACCTTTTACAAAATTCGGCTTTCTCATGTCAGTAGTCGGAGATTTAACTCCTTTCTCCTTTAACAGAGGTTCAAATTTATTTCTTTCTTCTAGTTCTATAGGTTCGCTGAAGAAGTTAAAAAACTCGCACTTCGGGCATATCCATGAACAACTCGAGTTTACCAGTTTGCCATACTCGGCATCCGAAAGGAAAGCGCAATCAGTGTGAATCCACATTTCACACTGGTCACATTGAACGGCCTTATGTTGATTCAGAACATTGCCGCTGCATAGACCACAGTCTGCTATGCAATCTTTGCAATACCAAGTTCCAATTCCAATTTCAAGCTCTAGCAATTGGTTTTCATCCAATTCAGAACACGAGGAATGAAAACGCTTTTCACAGTCCTCACATTCTACCCATTTCTGAGAGTCTTTGCAATATTTTTTGCACAGCCCACAGCGAAACCTTGGACCGGGGTTAGTTTCAATGTCTCCGGCCAAGATCAATAAAATCACCAGATTTGTTCCACGTGAGGACTTGAAGCTGCGTAAGCCCTCTGAACATCGTTTGTTTCCTAGCTTTCTAGTTACAGCCAAGTACTGAGAAGTTTTATCGCAGTGTTGCTCTTTTGCAATCCTGCACTCCTGATTTCCATCATCCTGTTGCATTCTGCTACTTAATTTCCAAAGGGTGAACCAAGGAATCAATACCATGGGAAGCAGTGAGACCTTCATTTTCGTATACTGGACAACTTTGAGTTAAACAAAAATACAAGATAAAGAGCTCTGCACATTCAACTATCTGACAACACTTGGTTACCAGCCGTCTGTTAGCTGTACGGACAGTCCACACTCGCTGACAAGCTGATAACACAAGGCTCTTCCGAATAGAAATAATTTTGAATCCGAGTTTTTAACAATCAGTGTACTGACAGCTACAAAGGACTATTCAGCACCCTGTTCAAAATTTTATACAGCTCAACACACTCAAATATCTGACAACTCACAGGCTCTTCAGAAAAATGAATGTGTCTAGCCTCCAAAGGATAATTCAATTTTGTGTTTACCCCACCCACTGGTGTGGTAATGGCGGGAAATTATGTCAACAAAGTAAATTACTCTACAAATGAAAGAATTAATAATCTACGATAACCAGCAATAAAATTTTGCTGGTTTGTTTGTCTAATATGAGTTAGACAAGCAACCAGGAACAATAAACAAGAAAAAAAACTTCTCTTTTTTCTAGCTCCAAAAATTTTGTGATCCGCCAGGTCAGACGGAACGCTTTTAAATATGCAATACGAAACACGAAACGCTTTTAAATATGCACGAAACGCTTTTAAATATGCAAATGAACTCTACGACGACTCTCCTACCAATTCACAAGATATATGGATCCGTTTCCTATACCTCGCGCCCTAGCACTCACCGACCCTGCTTGATTTCCTTTTTTTTTTTTCTTTTTCGTTTGTTTACTTTTGTACCGTACTATATTTTCTCTGTTTTCTTTTTATGGCAGTTCTTACTGCATTTCATCCAAAGTTTCATTTATTTATTTATTTAGTTTGTTTTGTAAATATATCTATCTTTTGATATATGCCTTTGTTCTGTTTCCAGTTCTAATTATTCAATTAGTTATATGTCAGTATGATCCTTAGTACACATTATTTGACAAACAACCACCTGAAATAATACAATATTAAGCATGTAAGGAGAAGAACTCAATAAGTACTTGTGCTTTCGTTCTTGTCCTATGATTTGTTTGTATTTACCTGCTTGTATAATTTATATTAATTCCGAAATAAATATGTTTAAACCAATAACTTTTTTGTATTTTGATTAGTACTTTGAATAAAAGTCCATCCACCATGCAGGTCAATCCAGAAAAAAGCATAAATACATGTATAAAACACATAATGTTGATGGGTTGTTAAAATATTTTTGAACTCTCTCTCTCTCTCTTGGTTGCAATGGCATTTAAACTTTCATAGATTTACAGTGTTAAAATTGAAATCATCATCCATAGGGAATATATGTAATATATCTCCCCGCCTTTTCGTGGCGTCCGTTTTAAATATGGTGCGATATAGGAGCCGTTCGTTGGTCCGACCGTCCGTTCTCGAAATGTCATATCGTCAACCGAGCGGGAACCCAAATGTTCGACTTCTCAGGAACTACAACCGACGACATAGCCTTCGGCGGAAACTTGTTTGTTACCTTGTTTATCGCCGCCCTCCCAAACCATGCTGCACCCACCCAACCTAATACCATTTTAGCTCTAACAAAGTCATAACGCAAAAAGCGACACAATATAATTCCATGAATATACAAAAGCAAATGCATATCTTCAGACCATGACAAAAATCCAGTAAAATCTATAAAAGATGGCAGGAGTGACGACGGCCCCCGCCCATCGGGGCTTGAAGAAATAGATGGGCTGCATGATGCTTCCATGCAAAAACTGAAACCGACCCACACACGTGTAATGGTAAACGGCTTGGAGGATCTAAGCTTGCCCAGGCAAAGTGGTGCGAGTCGGCCCTTCCATGCTAATAAACTCTATTGGTTTCATTGGATGGCAGGTCTTGAGATGTCATTCCATCTCAAGGTCGGGTAAAAGTCCCATAAAATTGGAAGCAACGTCTCCTTAATGACCTTTACAGTGTTGACGGGGTTGTTAAACTTCAAATCAAACAAACAAAAGCAGGAGTTACGCACACAAGGTACCCACTATCTGTACAAACAATACTATTTCAGCTCGAAAACATTTCTAAGTTCAAAACGCAAAAAAGTGACGTAAAATGATTTCATAAATAAAACAAAAGCATATGCATATTTCCTAGAGTATAATAAACAGCTGCAAGGTTCCAAAGCGATTGGTCAACTGCTATAAGAGGATTTGCGCTCACAAAGTACCCTCTATCTATACACACAGTAATGTTTAAGCTCAAATATTGACTAAGTTCAAAATGCAAAAACGTGATAAAATTTCATAAATATAAAATACATGTAAGAATATGCATATTTTCAGACCATTCCATAACCACCAAACGATTTGCGCGCTACGGTAAGAGGAGTACCCATTTTCTCTACACACAATACTATTTTAGATCGAAAACATAGACTAAAATCAAAAGGCGAAAAGGTAATAAAAATAACTTTATGAATATAGCTTAAAACATATGCATATTTTCAGATCAAAATTAAAATACCTGGGTGGGTTCACTTCAGTAAGAGGAGTTGCGCACACAAGGTACTCATATTTTATACATACAAAACTATTTTAGCTTCAAAAAAGACTAAGTTTTAAACGTCAAAAATCCACAAAAATAAGTTCATGAATATACTAAAAATATGAAAATGCACAGTATTCAGATCATGCTAAAGGCACCTGCAAAGGTTCGAAACAATTGGTCTAGGAGGAGTTGCGCACACGAGATACATTCTACAAATGTGGAATTTCGTAACAGCGGAATTAAGGTCACCCCACTTCTTCCGTACTAACAGTTCTATAATAATTAATAAATAGAGTTTATTACATTTTCAGTAGTGATTTACTGAGATTTCACAGTGTGAATTATTTCATTTCGAACGTCATAATTGCTAGGCGACGTTGCTGGCGTCGTTTGTAACAACAATAACAATAGTTGACGTTTATTTGGTTGTTTTGATCGATTACGATGAAATAATTCACAAGTATTCTAAGGCTTCCGAGTAATAAACGAGTGAGCTATAGCGAACGAGTTTTTTACAGGAAGGCCTTAGAACATGAGTGAATTATTTCTCCGTAATCAATCAAAACAACAAAATAAACTATTTATTACATTTCCATTCGTGTTTTACCTTTGGATTTTCACATTCAACCGTTCTGGTTTCCAACCTAAATAGTGTCAGTCAGGGCATGGATTTCAAGGGGCGTGGTTTAGTTTGAAAATCAGTCGCCATCTTGCTTTCATGTCAATGCAAAAATTATCCTGTGCTTGAAATACAGATACAACAATGTCATGAAAGTAAAACTGTATTATCAAGAAAATCATACTTTATCTTCGTGTTGCAAGTCTTTCCTCAAAAACGTCAAATGGACGCGAAAATTGAAGTCTGATTTCTATGATTTTATTAGATTTTCCGCCAAACGTCAACTATTGTTATTGTTGTTACCAACGACGTCAGCAACGTCGCCTAGCAATTATGACGTCAAAACGTTCTAAATGAAGAAATGAAATAATTCACTGTTGAACGATTATCGGGTTTTCTTTCACCGAGAAAAATAGGTATTTCATTGCTAGAAATGTAATAATAATACTTATTACATTACTTCTATAGGAAAAGTACATTAGAATCTTTCAATACATGCTCATTTTTCGCTATTTTGATGGCACAGTCACGTGACGGGGCCAAAAATCCATATAATATGGATTTTTGGCACTGCCTTTCCATATTGGCACTGCTCCACTCTGTTACTATAGCAATAGAACGTTAATGCCGTACTCCATAAGCTTCAAAATGGCCGCAGAAAATCACTTGAAGCAATGTCAACCCGACTTCTGGACCTAGACAGAGCGATAGAAGACAGGGATAACAATAGATTTTGAGAAAAGTCTGATATTTCGTGCCAAGCATGAAAAATGAAAAACAAAATAGTTTTTAAAAGAAGTTCACTCACGATTGGGAAGCATTGTGAAGGACGTTGCTTTCAAGTACAGCAGGGATGCCCCAACTTTTGAAACAATAAGGTCTTATAAACAACCTTACACGAACAGATCCCTTCACCTATGAGGAGCTGGAAACTGTGCGGAAGAAATCTGTGGGAGGGAACCATGTCCCCCAAAAAAAGTCGTCTTGTATTTTAACGTAAACAACCACCGCGACCGACTGCTACACACGGAATCGATTGTGCAGTAGCTTGATGAATGACACTAAGAGCCTTTAAAATTAAAATGGTCTTCAAATAAGCACAAAACATTCTGTAAAATACCTTAAAAAGCATTCTTTGAACTGCAGAAATTCTGTATTTAAAATGGCGATTTGTTTTTGTTTTTAAACTGACAGTTGCGACGTCACTTGTGACGTAATTTGCTGCGCACTACTACGTTACTGTATTACCGTGAGCATGGTTAGTGTAGGCCTATATACTAATCAGTTATATAATTTAAAAGGAATTTCTTTTTTTTTTTCGGCGGATACCGAAAATATAGCCTCAACCCACTCGATGAAACGTTCCCGGCATCAACCTTTAAAAAGTAAATGTTCTCTTTGCCTTCATTTCTTCACGTTGCAATATAACTATGCTATATAAATGATGTAATAAAGAGGTTATGATATGGAAAAGGTGTGCCTCTAAGTCATATTGGCACCGGAAGTCATATTGGCCCTCGGGCTAAAGCCCTCGGGCCAATATGACACACCGGTGCCAATATGACTTAGAGGCACACCTTTGCCATATAATAACCTCTATGTATTTTACTAACGTTACATGTCCGTGAAATGAATAGGCCCCCGCCCATAGGGGCTTGAAGAAATATATGGGCTGCATGATGCTTCCACGCAGAGCTGAATCCGGCCCGCACACTAGTACTGGTAAACCGCTTACAGGATCTAAGCCTGTCCAGGAACCGTGGTGTGAGCCGGACCGTCCATGCTAATAAACCCTATTGGTTTCATTGGGCGACAGGGCTTGAGATGTCATTTCATCTCATTGTCGGGTAAAAGTCCCACAAAATTGGAAGCAACGTCTCCAAAATGACCTTTACAGTGTTGACGGGGACGTTAAACCTCAAATCAACCAACCAACCGTGAAATGAATATACCCTTGTAAACACAATTTTTTATTATTTTCTTTGGAACATCGGCAATCTATGATTGGTTCTAAAATCAGGAAACATCCAAAGTTTTCATCTGAAAAATACTAGTTCTACGGATATGGAAGACGTCATTGTAGCATCACGAAAACACGCCTATATACTTTTTACCCACTTGAACCCCATTTTTATACAGTAAAACTGGGATTTACAGGGGTAAACCTTATTTTTCTTATTTCTGCTTTAAAATATAGATTGTGGGTTCTCGTTAGAACCGCCTCGATGAGGCGGTTCTATCTTGTTCCTACAATCTATATTTTGAGCAGAAATAAGAAAAGTATCACAATTTTTCATCTT
Organism: Lucinisca nassula; assembly: GCA_963580285.1. Taxonomy (NCBI): domain Eukaryota; kingdom Metazoa; phylum Mollusca; class Bivalvia; order Lucinida; family Lucinidae; genus Lucinisca; species Lucinisca nassula. The sequence goes on along the minus strand of OY757012.1, from coordinate 102,868,642 downwards.
AAAATTTCGTTTTTTTTCGGCGGTAAAGTGTCGGCCACTGGCAAACAGTGTGATCAGACGCCGCGTTTGCCTCAACTGCTTGCAAAGCTAAAGATTCAGCCACTATTTAGATAACGATAAAGTTGAAAATGGACGCCTCCAGTATATACAAGAATTCCGCCGAAGGCTATGTCGCGCCTGTGGGGGGCGCAAAGTCATCGAAGCATGATATGTAGGTCAAGGTCAAACATAGATGCTTGCACAAAAGATTCCATTCTCAAATGCAAGTTTGTACTAAGTATCATTAATGAAGCTCTAATAATTCTTGAGAAATGAACTTAACCATTAGGGGGAACGCTAGGGTGGTCGCAAAATTTTGCAAAGTCAGTGAACCATGAAATTTAGGTCAAGGTCAAATATGGATGCTTGCATTTAAGTTGCCATCCCCAGATTAAAGTTTGCAACAAATATCATTAATGAAGCTCTAATGGTTCTTGAGAAATAAATTTGACCATTAGGGTCAACGCTGGGGTGGTCGCAATATTTTACAAAGTCAGTGAACCATGCAATTTAGGTCAAGGTCTAATATTGATACTTGCATTTAAGTTACCATCCCCAGATACAAGTTTGTACCAAGTATCATTAATAAAGCCATTATAGTTATTGAGAATTAAACTTGACACTAAGGTTGAACGCTAGGGTGGTCGCAATATTTTACAAAGTCAGTGAACAATGAAAAGTAGGCCAAGGTCAAATATGGATGCTTGCATTAAAGTTGCCATCCACAAACACAAGTTTGTACCACATATCATTAATGAAGCTCTAATAGTTCTTGAGAAATAAATTTTACCATAAGGGTCAACGCTAGGGTGGTCGCAATATTTTACAAAGTCAGTGAACCATGCAATATAGGTCAAGGTCTAATATGGTACTTCCATTTAAGTTACCATCCCCAGATACAAGTTTGTACCAAGTATCATTAATGAAGCTCTTATAGTTCTTGAGAAATAAACTTGACCATTAGGGTGAACGCTAGGGTGGTCGCAATATTTTACAAAGTCAGTGAACCATAAAATGTAGGTCAAGGTCAAATAGGGATGCTTGCATGTAAGTTTCCATCCCCTGATACAAGTTTGTACCAAGTATCATTAATGAAGCTTTTATAGTTCTTGAGAAATAAACTTTACAATTAGGGTGAACGCTAGGGTGGCTGCAAATGTTGACGCATTGACAAACGGACGGACGATCGAACGGACGAACGGACGGAAAACCGGGCGCCTATATCGCGCCACGCTATTAGCAGGCGCGACAAAAAGGAAAGGGCTAACATTCACTCACTGTGGCGTCCGATCGACGTATATACTGATTTGGAAGATATACGAGTACTTTACCTGTTCGATTCTCGTGGGTAGCGAAATATTCGTCTATCCTCAGAAGCGGACTGAAAACCTCATCTGTTTCGTTGATTTCATTTGGGGAAATTTCAGGCTTTATTACTGCAAAACGACCCCCTTCCGTGTCGTTGCTCGTTACCAATTCTGTTGTGACTACCTGGTTTGTTTGGTGATTATTAATATTTAATTTCGATTCTAGTGTTGGTCTCAAAGTGACCAGAGGTGGGTAGCCGAATTTTCCACTGTCTTGGGTCTGGTCATGCCATGCCATTTGTTGACGCCTTAGCAGCATAAAGAGGAGCTTCAACACAGGACTAGAGAGTTTTGAAACCGAATCATGTAAGTAAGAACCAGTTGGCTCGCTGAATAACGCTGTAATAGACAAAGGAGGTCGGGACTGCCATGCAAGTTGACTTGGTTTGCCGAAAACACCTGATGGAGAAGTGAAAAAGCTTGCATCATCAGCATAGTTGATAAACACGTTATTTGCATAAATATTTGTCTTTCCTGATGTCTGATCTGGCACTGAAAATCGATTTGGTTTCAGATTATTTGACTGGATCCCTAAAGGGCGTAGGAATGGTCGAAGAAGCAGCTGTCCGAAATTATCTTGGTGGGAAGGATACTTAAAGGTGTGAAACGGTAGCTGAGGTCCCACTTGTTGTAGCTGTAACTGACCTGCAAATGAAGTACCACGTTAAAAAGTGCGTGTACTGAAAACCCTTGTAAGCCCAACTTTATGTAATAGATATATCCATTGTTTTTGTGAAATATTGGTAAATATTTGTACTGATTGATATCTGTACAGGATAATTTGACGAGCCCGCCAGGGCGAGTCTAATTGTCCTGTACAGATGTCAATCAGTACAAATATTTACCAATATTTCTCAAAAACAATTGTATATATCTGTTTTAATCCACAGCTTATTGTAACTTCCACTTAAAGGTAATAGATAAAACCTATTAAAGCATATTTGTTTTATTTACTGTTAATTTCAATTTCTTTTATTTGACCTGATTTACCTCGTCTGGAAAATGGATTGTCCTGTCTGAAAGGGCACTGTCAGCTTCTCTGCTTCATTAATATTCAATTGGATTTGATTGGTCTAAATCCAACTGACCACAGGTTATTTGATCATGCTTTTTTAACCTGATGTTTATCACTGGGACATTTTAATGCTGAACCTTCAAGTGTAGGACTTACTTTGAACTCAGATGTGTGTTTTTGCTGCATGCAAATGTTTCATAAAATGTTTGGCACCAGTAAATGGGAGTGTATTTTGTGATAATTCAGGGATATTTTTTTCTCCATAAAAGGTATGTTGTGGGTACTCATTTTGAACAGCCTCATCCCACAAAAACATGTTGTTGGTACTCGTTGGAATTGCCTAGATGAGGCGGTTCTAGCGAGTACCCACTATTTGATTTTATGGAGAATTGGAGAAACTTAATCAGAAGAAGCAGTCTGATCAGGGTCTGCACTGATTAAGTAAAGGCTATTTTAAATGTGGGTACTCATTCAAATAACCTCGGCGAGGCTATTTTAATGAATACCCACAATGTTAATTTTGTCATGCTAGAAGCCCCTTCCCATTTTAAGATCAGAACGAGCAGTCTGGTCAGGGTCTGCACTGTTTGTCATTAAGTAAAAGCTATTTTAAATGTGGGTACTCATTCAAATAACCTCGGCGAGGCTATTTTAATGAATACCCATAATGTTAATTTTGTCATGCAGAGCTAGAGGCCCCTTCAAATTTTAAGATCAGAAGGTAGCAGTCTGATCCGGGTCTGCACTGTTTGCCATTAAGTAAAAGCTATTTTAAATATGGGTACTCATTCAAATAACCTCGGCGAGGCTATTTTAAGGAATACCCACAATGTTAATTTTGTCATGCAGAGCTAGAAGCCCCTTCCCATTTTAATTGTAGCTCAGCTGATTGGTCCATTCAAAACTACATGATATCAGTACATGATATCAGTACATGATATCAATACATTTATCAAAATTTATTAGTACTGCCAACATCAAAGGAAAGTACTGGAAGCTGTGGATTAAATTGAGAAAAGTGAAGTTTACAAGGCTGTGTGGTGTTGTCCTTATTTTTGGTGAAAAGATACGTAATGCATCATGCGAAAGGAATACCCCCTAAACCCCCTTAATATAGAGAAAACTGGGGTTTACGATGGAATACATTATTTTTCTTATTTCTGCTTCAAGATATAGGTTGTGCCTCAATGAGGCGGTTCTAACGAGCACCACAGCCTATGTTTGCAGTATAAATATGAAACAATGTTATGGATTTTCATCAGAAAAATAATCATTTTGGAGATTAGAAATATGCACTATGTCGCACGGGCGTGTTGTCGTGATGTATCCGCCTCACAGAGGCAGATCCAGCCAGGGCCAGAATCTATATTTGAAGCAGAAATAAGAAAAGTATCCGAAATTTTCATTAGAAAATTTGGCATGTAAGAGCATCTGATATCCTAATATTCGATTAAATGGTCCACATGGACCACAAATGTGGCTATCTCCTTAGGTAGAGGTGTCAGTCCTTATAGGTCGGGCGTTACTGTTGTGAATTTCTGGCGAACATGGGAAACGGGGGATACCACCTTCATGTGTTTACTTAAGACTTGAACATTCCGTTGATGAACTTGATGGAAAGAAGAATCGAGGTGCGACATCTTTTTACCATTACTGTCTACTGTCATAGTTTTTAAGCACTAATTTCTGACATATCATCGTGTACAATCTGATTTGAGGTGTTTAACGTCCCCGTCAACACCGTATAGATCATTTTGGAGACGTTGCTTCCAGTTTTATGGGACTTTTACCCGACGATGAGATGAAATGATATCTCAAGCCCTGTCGCCAAATGAAACCAATAGGGTTTATAAGCATGGACGGTTCGACTCGCACCGCTTTGCCTGGGCAGGCTTAGATCCTCTACTCGTGTGCGGTCGGTTTCAGCTCTGCGTGGAAGCATAATGCAACCCATCTATTTCTTCGAGCCCCGATGGACGGGGGCGGTGATAACTAATTGTATCATATGTAGTCGTTGATAAACAGTGGATAACGTCGTGTAATAAAAATGGTATGCCCACTCGTGTAATAACACTTTGTCGGGATTAAGTAACGTCATGAGAACGTGCATGTCAACCATGCATTATTTTTTTTGTGGAAAACGGCGATGAAATTATATTTAAAGTGGCCATATAATATAATAAAAGAGAATCTTATAATCGTGGTCAGTTCATATGAAATTTATCAAAAACGCCGAAGTCTCGTTTCATATAAATTTCATATCAAACATATCAAAAGACCATTCGTGTAGGATCCACTATTATAATAATGGGCTTTTTACCATAACTGTCATCGTTTTAAGCACTTATTTCTGACATTTTATCGTTTGCAATCTAACAGTTTTAATCAACGTAGAGTAATAAATGTAGGGATCAACCATGGTTTTTATGCATGAACATTCGCCGGGTCCCGAGAAAGCTGTTTGAACATGAGGCCGCCAGGCCGAATGTTCAAATATCTTCCGAGGGATCCGGCAAATGTTAATGCAAAAAATAACCATGGATGATCGCTGTTCTTGCATAACTTACGATTGCGACGGCATTTTTTGACGAAAACGACCAAAAGCTCCATATAAACTCCATATAAACTCTTCAAATGCGACCGGCAAACCAAAATGGCGGCCAGTTCAGAATGTTGTTTACAATGACGTTGTCATGCAGTAACCCTTGACGTCATCATAGAACTCTAAACGCTACGTTCAGGGCGATAACGTCACGTTGTTCAAGGTAACGTAAACAAAGCAAGGCCCGTCTTGTGATATCAAAAGCTCAAAATCCATGTTCAAACAGCAGGCGAATTTCATGATTTGAACATGGTTTTTTTGCTGTTTGAGCACGGCTTTCGGTCCATTTGACAATGGCTTCAAACAGTCATGCGCATAGGTATTTATGCAAGAATGTATATTCAGTTAGCTGCGGCCGCGTGAGGTCAGTTTGCCTCCTTCCTCCCCACCCCAGTGAATTTTTCCAGGGCGGTTCTTCTGCTGTCGCGGTTTATTTTTGATATGGTTTGAGTGTGTGTGTATCGCTTATGTTGTTTTGTTCTGGATAACCAATGGACCATTTTCTGGGAAAGTAACTGTCCTTAGGGTCTAGTTATTTATTGTTTGTGTTTCTTTCCCTTCAGTGTCTTTGATGGGAGCTGTAGGTTAATTGTATCGATTCCTGATCATTGCCTTCGCTTCCATTATGCAAGAACACATATCCAGCTTTTAACACGTTTTGACTAAGTTTTATTCCTAGACTTTATAAAATGTTTTATAATTACTGTATATATCGAAAGAGATTTATATATGTATTTTAACAGTAAGCTAAGAGAACCATATGGTAGACAAGTACTCTGTATGCTTATTATTATTATTATTACATGATTTTGTTTGTTTGGTTTGAGGTTTAACGTCCCCGTCAACACTGTTAAGGTCATTCTGGAGACGTTGCTTCCAATTCTGTGGGCTTTTACGCGACATTGAGATGAAATGACATCTCAAGCCCTGTCGCCCAATGAAACCAATAGGGTTTATTAGCATGGACGGTCCGCCTCGCACCGCGGTTCCTGGGGAGGCTTAGATCCTCTAAGCGGTTTACCAGTATTAGTGTGCGGGCCGGATTCAGCTCTGCGTGGAAGCATCATGCAGCCCATATATTTCTTCAAGCCCCTATGGGCGGGGGCCTGGCCGCGCAATCATGTATCTTTAAATATGTGCGGTCAGCAACGTTACAAATCAGCCTGTTTGCCCAGACAAATAAGCCATTGTACGACAAAACCCACAATAAGACCTGTGCGCATAGGGAAGATTCAGATCAACATGCAGATCCACCCTGTCTGACAAGGGTGCTTGGTTTTCTCTCTTTGAATAGCCCTGAAGCTATACACGGCTCATAAAATCAGCGAAGACACTGATCAGACTGTGTGCATGCGCAGTCTGATCAGTGTATTCGCTGATCGTACAGGTCTCACTGTAGCTGGCTCAAATGTAAATGTTGTCTTTAGGAAACAAAGGAAACACGTTTAAAAATCAAGAACCAAGTTTTCTGGATCAGACTAGCTTATTTCGGCCAATAAGGCGTCATCGGTGTAAATGTACATTTTCGCAAGCAGCAGTCCGTATTTTTTTGTAGAATTTTGTGTTGTCGCCGGTCGTCAGCCTGGGACAGAAACTCGCATTACGAAAATACGCCGATATAATTTTGACCCCCCTTTTCTATAGTAAAACTGAGTTTCAGGGGGTAAACCTTATCTTTCTTACCTTTCTTATTTCTGCTCTAACGCCTCTAACGAGTACCCACAATTTATATTTTAGAGTAGAAATGAGAAAAATAATGAGGCGGTTCTAACGAGTACCCACAATCTATATTTTGAGCAGAAATAAGAAAATATCACAAATTTTCATCTTAAAAATTTCGTATTTTTCGGCGGTAATGTTTACAGAGATTTGTATAGGCGTGTTTACGTAATGTGAGTGATAATGTAGGCCCTACCATGGCTAGTGCGAAGAATACAAGCTTCTATAGGCTCTCCTTGATGACAGAAAATCGCCTCGGTCGTTCTCCATACTGAAAGTGAGAAACAAAAAAATTAACATACGTATGTGGTGCTTTAACACACCTGCTCGTGTCGTTCCCCTCCCTTTTTTGATGTTGGTTTTACGGCCCGTTCAAGATTATTTCACTCATATCGAGCCGATGGTTAATCAGAGGTGGGCGAAAACCGGAGTACACGGTGAAAAACCACATGCCCTTCCATTGCGCAATTGGGCGTCTCACATGTGACCCGAGCCAGGCTCTCTAGCCGCGCTTTGAGCATTGGAGTTTCGTCGTGTGCTTACCAAGCTTTGGTTTCTATACTAAGCTTAAACTGTGCCAGATCAGTCTGGTTTCACCGCAGCACTGCAATTCCATACATTTTTATATATTTTGCCATACTGTCCGAAATCTGACGTCATAATGTAACGTCACTTTTAGTTGAAAGATGTTTGGTTTGTGTTTTCGCTATAATTGAAAACAAATGAGTATATAGGTACAAGTGACTTGCCCGAGCCGCCTACGCATTACGATAACAAACCCGTGCGACAAAGTGCATTCTTTCATATCTCCAAAATGGCTACTTTTCCTTTGAAAATTTGTTATATTTTTCTTATTTGTACTTCAAACAAAGGTTGTGGGTGCTCGTTAGAAATGCCTCATTGAGGCGGTTCTAACGAGTACCCACAACCTATGTCTAGGAGCAGAAATAAGCAAAATAATGAAGACCCCTTTAAACCCCGGTATTCTCTATATCATATAGAGAAAGTGGGGTTTAGGAGGGTGTTGGTTTTATGGACTTGTTCACCTGATGGATGTCGCTCCTTCGGTTCTGTTCCGATTTCAAACTTTAACTAGCACACACCTTTTCAAACAAAACCTTTTTATTTTCCTTTTTTTTTTCAAAAAAGAAAACAAAAAGAGAAAAATAATTACCTTCAGAAGATACTACAAATATCATAAAATAAATTCGCCACATTGTTTCAGTGTAAATTCTGAGAACCACACTAAATGCTGAAAGGACGGTTTGGTAGACTTATCTGTTCAACCCATATACGCCTAGCGTCCTAAAATGTGACTGCCAAGCAGTTAAGACACTTATCAGACGTCTGATCAGGACATTCGCTGTTTGCTTTACATGAATGCCTATGTTGTCATATGTACTGAAATCGGTGTAAAAATTACAATGAATAAAATGTATGTGATCCCCTACATAGACAGTATGTGTCTTGAACGTTTATAGTTGTATGATTTAAGGGGAATGGGAACACCTTCAGGGGAGGCAACTCCGACAAAAAAGTATTTTTGTCTCCCATGTCAATAGGGGTCAACTATTAAAGGAAAGAATTTGTTCATGAGAAGCAAATTCTTTCCTTTAAGAGTAGACGCCTTTATCAGTGGAACTGAGCCAATAGAAAAGCGAACAGGAAGTCGCGAAAGTTGTCCCCCTTTGAAAAATGGAGGAAAATCAGTCCGGTGTTCCCATTACCTATTACTGGACCTGTCCAAAACAATTAGATGGCATTAAAGGGTTTAATGTTATTGTTATCGGCATATCGGCGTTTTCTGACGCAAATGCTCATTTGATTAATAATAATTTATCCCTTACATTGGTACATGCACAGAAAAAAATAAGACATTCACGTAGGGCTCCTGTGTACACTAGCTTTTGTTGTTCTTGGTTTAGTTCTTATTTTTACCCTAATTCATGTACATATATTGCTGGTACTCGTTAGAAGCACTGACAAACACCCACAGTTCTGAGAGCACAATAAAGCATCATGATATCAAGTCTATATAATGAACACACCCATAAACCCCATTTCGTATAGAGAAGACTGGGGTTTACGGGGATAAACACCATTTTCTGTTTATTTCTGATCAGAGACACAGGTTGAAGGTTACTCGTTAATGAGGCGGTTCTAACGCGGAGCTACAGTATAAATAAGAAAAATGTGACAGGTTTTCATCAGACAAAATACTTTTTTGGAGACATAAACAATTAAGAAACGAATGTAATTTATTTAACATTTAACCGTTTTTGTTCCAAATGGAATCTTCCTTCTAATATATAGCAGGAGTCCATTTCAAAATTTAGGGCTGTCAGGTTGTGTTTTCTTCAAAAGTATTGAAAATGGCTGAACTTTTTGCAAACAGTGTAGGCCCTGATCAGACGCCGCGTTCTGCGGCGTCTGATCTGGGCCTGCACTGTTTGCCAAGGTACCCCTTTAGGGGTTTCTGGTACTGAATGGGTTAATCGAAGAGTGAACAACTCCGGGCCATGGGCAAAGTAAGTGAACCCCAAAGGGCCATAAGGGGTTCACTTAAACTTTGCTCGTGGCCAAATCTTGTTCATAATTCGATGAACGTTAAATAAATTACTTTTATTACTTATAATTGCAGTATTTCCCAGCCATCTTATGGCCAAAAAAATCTTGTATAAGGGTTAAAATGAAAGAAGAAAACGCAGTTTTTCTCATAACAGCGGATATCGCCATCGTCCAATCATTTTGAAGAGAACCGTTGTTTATTTCGGCGTCAATGAGTCAATGTATTCATTTAAGAAATGAAATTTATTTTTCTGCTGTTCATGAAAGTATGAACGCAGTGGGTCGTGTGCAAAGTAAATTAACCCCGAAGGGGTTCATGTAAACTTTGCTAGCGACCCGCTGTCGTTCATACTTTCATGAAAAGCAGAAAAAAAATAAAGTTATTTTTTATATTCACATTCTTGGCCCCTAATAACTTGATATGTATATTGCGTAGAAATATTACATTGTTTGTTTGATTTGAGGTTTAACGTCCCCGTCAACACTGTAAAGGTCATTTTGGAGACGTTGCTTCCAATTTTGTGGGATTTTTACCCAACATTGAGATGAAATGACATCTCAAGCCCTGCCGCCAAATGAAACCAATAGAGTTTATAAGCATGGACGGTCCGACTCGCACCGCTTTGCCTGGGCAGGCTTAGGTCCTCTAAGCGGTTTACCAGTACTCGTGTGTGCGGGTCGGTTTCGGCCCTGCGTGGAAGCATCATGCAGCCCATCTATTTCTTCAAGTCTCGATGGGCGGGGGCAGAAATATTACATTAATAAATACACTTTGATAAAAAGGATATGGCAAAATAATTAAATAAATAGTTTTTGCTTGGCTTAAGGGGAATTGGAACACCTGGCAGATTTTCCGCAATTTTTCAAAGGGAGACAACATTCGCTTTTCTATAAGCCCTGTCCCACTGAAAAAGGGGTCTACTCTTAAAGGAAAGAATTTGCTCCCGAATTCTTTACTTTCAGAGTTGACCCCTATTGACATGGGAGACAAAAATACTTTTGCAGGAGTTGCCTCCCCTGAAGGTGTATCTATTCCCCTTATGGAACAAGATAAGGTCAGTTTTGCAGCTGCTGTGGGTCAGACCACAAGCAATAGTCGTGATGCGGCGTTACTGATATCAGCCGGTGTGATAAAATGTACGACCAAATTTTCAAATGACACTTGCCAGATGAAATGAATTCTTAAATTGGAGAACTGTAATTAAAAATGAACGCTTTGATTATTTTTCTCAGTGTCACTGCTGTTGCAACATTTTGTTGTGCAGACCGGAACTTGTTTTCTATCGGTAAGCCAGTTAGTATTTAGATATTTAAAAAAATACTATTATTTAGTCATTTGAAAAAAAAATCTATTTTTTTTTTCTGAATTTTATGACAGTATGAACGACTCCGGTTAGTATCATGGTATAGTCATTAGCATATAACGCCCGTGAAACACAGATACATATACATTGTTTCATGTCTCCAAAAATTATGTTTGTTTGATTTGTTTGATTTGAGGTTTAACGTCCCCGTCAACACTGTATAGATAATTTTGGAGACGTTGCTTCCAATTTTATGGGACTTTTACCCGACATTGAGATGAAATGACATCTCAATACCTGCCGCCCAATAAAACCAATAGGGTGTATAAGCATGGACGGGCCGACTCGCACGATCGCCACGAAATAATATTGAACGTACATCGATTAAAGTGATACAAATTAGAATCAATAATCGATTAGTAATCACTAAAAATAATATTACGTGTCTGGCTTTCTGTTTGCATTTTTATACTTTACCATATGTATACGGACAGACAGGACTGAGTAAACAGTGTATACTCAGATGAGACGACGCACCTGGGTTTGCACTGCTTATCTTCATCCAGCTGGTTTAGATACAGCACTGGGTAGTAGATAGCACTTATCAAATAATCGATTACTAGCAAACAAATAACGATAATCATTTTTGTGAAACTTGTCGATCGATTAATCGATTATCCAATAAATCGTTGTAGGCGTAGTCTAATAATATTATATATCTGAGTCATTAAAGTGTGCTTGCATTTATTTTCAGATGCTCTAAATAAATTGAAAAGACAGATCCAAAATCCGGGTGGCAGTTTTCAAGCTGGTGGGTCCCCCTCATCCGCTAGTAATCAACAACCATCTCTTTTCGTCCAACCAGGAACATTTACAGATCCTAGTTTCTCATCATCATCACAGTCATCTTCCTCGAGTACAAATACATCATCACCACCTGGCTCAAATCCTGGCTCTTCGCCATTTATGCCGTCTTTCCTTGACCCTTCCAAGTTTCTAAGTACGGGTCAACTTTCTCCCGTTTTCGCTGGAACTGGAAGCGGGACGGCAGGATCCGGGGGATATCCTCCTGGAACGTCAGGGTCTAGACCACTATTAGCCGGGACTTCAGGATCAGGAATGCTCCCACCAGGAACATCCGGATCAGGAGGGATGTTTCCTCTTACAGCTACAGGCGCACAGGGAAATTCTACATCAACGGGGACGAATTCAACGTCAGGAATCCAGCAGAACATGTATCCGAATATGTTTATGAATCCCAACCAGTTTGTTGGATGAAATGTACATTAATATGTTTGTTATTTTTGATAACGAATAGAGACAGCTTTCTGGACTTCTTCACCTCCTAGGAAGTAAGGCAGCATTTTACGGAACCCAGGAAGGGACATGCAATTTGTTTTTTAATATGCTGTGCGAACAAGATATTAAGTTTTGCGCACAAGGTATAATGTTGTCCGCACACGATATATGTTGTGGAAACAAGATAATATCTTGTGCGCACAAAATATTAAGTTGTGCGAACAAGATATTATCTTGTGTACCACAAGATGATACCTTGAGCGAGATATTTTGTTGTTCGCAGTTCGCACAAGATCTTGTGCGCACAAGATATTATAAAATAAAATAAACTGCATGTTCCTTTCAGGGTTCCGTAGCATTTGTATATATACACAGTCATTATTCATCTTGGCGTAATATATGGATGTAATGTCAAATTAAACTCAGAAAAGACGCTTTTAACTCCCTTTTTGTCTGTTTTTTTTTCTTGCCAAAAGTTCCCACATTCAATTTACTATAAAAGTCAGACAAAGCAGTGATGTGTCGATAGCCGCATCACGAGAACAAGGCCGTGAAATGAACACCCCCTAAACCCCACTTTGTATAGAGAAAACTGGGGTTTACGGGGGTATACATTATTATTCTTCTTTCTGCTCCAATACATAGGTTGTGGATACTCGTTAGAACCGTTCTAACGGGCTCCCACAACCTATGTTTGCAGTATAAATAAGAAAAAATATTAGGAATTTTCATCAGAAAAGTAGCCATTTTTGAGCTGTGAAAAAATGCACTATGTCGCACGGATGTGTTATCGCAATAGTGCCTGGGTGTTAGCTGGAAAAATGGTCCGGAACCCGGCCGTACATGTATACCAATAAATTCCTCTGCAGTTTTAAGCAAACGGAGTAGACTCTGATCAGGTGCCACGTTCTGCTGTGTCTGATCGGGGGGCATTACGAAAACACATCAAGTATATTGAATATTTTATCACACAAAAAAAGAAAAAAAAAACATTTTCTGATATTTTTTATATTTCTGCTAAAAGCATAGATTGTGAGCACTCGTTAGAACCGCCTCCGTGAGGCGGTCCTAACGACATCGATTGTGAGTAGTCGTTAGAACTATATATACTTAGGCTTTAACAGTATTCTTCTCAGTATAGTGTTGTTGTTATATAAATGAAAATTGTTCATTTAAAAATCTAGAACGTTTTTAGACGGCTGAGATAAGAATTTCTTCAACCGATTTTGCCAATTGCCCAGTAATTTTTTGGAGGTTGCTGATAGTTTGATTAAGTCCAGGAAACAAAAATCAAATAGTACAGCTTGCCAGAAAACCATTAGGAAGAGCAAAACTGCCGAAACCCAAACAAAATTGGTGTACACAGAAGAAAATTAAAAAGATTCCCAACAAGCTCTAGAAGCAACAAAAACATATGAAATGTGAGGACCATGTACACGCTGTAGCAGAAAACCACATAAATACATGCCCATGTGATGTGATATAATGCTTTTTCTTGGCGATGGATTCTGGTGAAGACCATTTGAAAAAAAAAAAATGTTTCTTATAGCTTCTTCAATACATAGATTGTGGGTACCCGTGGAGGCGGTTCTAAGGAGTACCCACAATCTATATTATCGAACAAGAATATGACAGATGCATCAAGAAAACACGCCTATATAATTTTGATCCCCTTGAACCCCACTTATATATATACTCGAGCACTTTGAAAACGCAACATCATAAGGAAAATGTAAATATTTTTTAACTCACCAATTTTTTCAAAAAACGAATTTCATCACAAACAATATTCATCAAATGACTTTCGTTTGCCACAATCACATTAGAGCTGTCTCTTCACATTAGCAGTCTACACTGCGGCAAACACACCATGTGTCAGTCAAATCTCCAGCCACATCAATATCGGGTATGCCCACCTGCGCGCTGAGAGCATTCACGTAACCTGGACCGCATTGAACAACACAAACGTCGCACAGTACGTCGGGGGATGTTATCCCACTCTTGCTGAAGGGCTATCGCGAGCTGCCTCACAGTCTGTGGCGCGTTTTGACGTCCGTGTACACGACGTCCCAATTCGTCCCAAAGGTGTTCGATACAATTCAGATCGGGTGATTTCGACGGCCAAGGGAGAACATTGATGCCTTCTTGACGTAAAAAGTCCTGCGTCAACCTTGCCGTGTGCGGGCGGGCGTGATCGTGCTGAAATAACATGGGGTTACGTTGACGTCGCAACAATGGAACACGCTCTGGCCGAAGAATCTCATCGACGTAACGTCTGGCGTTGAGATTTCCATGAATTATCAATAAACGCGAGCGAAAATTGTAATTGATGGCGCCCCAGACCATGACACCACCGCCTCCAAACCGGTCTCTTTGAACAACGCAGTTATCAGCAAACCTTTCGCCGTCACGTCGATAAACGCGTACCCGCCCGTCGGTTTGGTACAAATTGAACCTGGACTCATCGCTGAAGACGACGTCGTGCCAGTTGACACGTCTCTGGTGATTAAGTGCAAAGTTCATGCGAAGCTGACGATGACGTCGTGTAAGTATTGGTCCGTGGTACGGACGCCGGCAACGAACACCAATTTCCTTAAGTCGTCGGGACACTGTCATACGATGAATACGTCGCCCTCGGTTGCCAATGACGACGGAAGCTGTTTGCGCGGCCGTCTGGAAACGATGCCGTAGGTGGAGTTGACGGATGTAATTATCCTGACGTCTTGACGTCACGCGCACTTGCCCAGGCCTGGGGCGGTCATTAACAGTTCCTGTTAACCTGACACGTTGAACGAGACGATATATTGTGGTTCTGTCAACATTAAAACGCCGAGCAATGTCCTTCTGTGAAATGCCAGCGTCCAAAAGGCCTAAAATCCGATTCCGATTTTCGTTATTTAGCCTTGGCATGCTCAGTTTTGTAAATTTATCCAAATTTCAACCAAAAACCGATTTGAAGACAACTTTTGAAGAGATTGAATGAAAGATATCGGTTGTACATGCGGAATTGACCATATAAACAAGGTCATATCTCGGTGTGCACGTGCTACGATATCACGTGTAGTCGACCGATATTTTATCGATCTGACCACCTCATATGATTTTATTTATGGTGTATGGAAGCATATATCTGCTAATATGATTTTGGATTGGGCCATTTCAAAAAATATTTAAAAAATATAATGTTGCGTTTTCAAAGTGCTTGAGTATAGTAAAACTGGGGTTTACAGGGGTAAACCTTATTTTTCTCATTTCTGCTCTAAAACATAGATTGTGGGTACTCGTTAGAACCGCCTCGATGAGGCGGTTCTAACGAGTACCCACAATCTATGTTTTGAGCAGAAATTAGTACAATATTACAATTTTTCATCTAAAAAATTTTCGTTTTTTCGGTGATAAAGTTTATAATGTATTTGTATAGGCGTGTTTTCGTAATAGTAACCCTTGTATTTTCTGTATAAAATGGGACTTCGTGATGGGAAAAAGCGAATTATGGCCTTAGAATGGTCATATAATGTGAAAGGACAGGGCTTAAATCAAATTTTCTTTCCAAACTTTCGCCTTGAATATAATTCCCCGTAAACACTATTTAGGTCATTTGGAGACGCAGCTACCGATTTTTGGGACTTTCGACCACCATTTAGATGTAACGACATCTCAAATGAAATGTCAAGACCCAAAGAGACCAAAAGAAACCGCTTAGGTTTCAAGTACGGTCCGACTCGCACCACTTTGCATTCTTCTCAGCGGTATACCAGTAGTCGGTTTCAGTTCTGTCCGGAAGCACCATGCATTCGAATCATTGTTAATTTTTGCTAATTGTAGTTGGCGCTTGCTTAGAGAAAATGATTCGACTGCATGGTGCTTCCGGACAACAGACAACTTCCCGATAAATCGCTTCTACCAGATAACTAGCACTTGCTGTGGGTATTCATTAAAACCGCCTCAGTGAGGTTTTGTTTGATTTGAGGTTTAACGTCCCCGTCAACACTGTATAGGTCATTTTGGAGACGTTGCTTCCAATTTTGTGAGACTTTTACCCGACATTGAGATTAAATGACATCTCAAGCCCTGTTGCCCAATGAAACCAATAGGGTTTGTAAGCATGGGCAGGCTTAGATCCTCTAAACGGTTTACCAGTACTCGTGTGCGGCCGGTTTCAGCTCTGCGTGGAAGCATCATGCAGCCCATCTATTTCTTCAAGCTCCGGTGGGCGGGGGCGCGCCTCAGTGAGGTGGTTGAATGGAATACACACAATCTATATTTTCAACCAAGAATTATGAATAACCGTACTTTTTTATTTTAAAGTTGGACATCGTGATATTAAAAAGCAAATTACGGCCTTACATTAGTCAACAACAAGAATTGGGCGAATAAGTCCCCTATACGCTGCCTCTTTTATGTTCTCAGGACGTAAGAGATGCAGCGCAAAGGACATAATCGCCCTTTCTTGGAATATGATAATTTTATCTGGGGACCCCAATGGAGTGGTCCTCAATGAAGAAATTAAAAAGTTCAAAATGGAGCCCTTTTGATCTTTGAAACTGGGAGTATGACTTGAATACTAGGAAAATTAAGAAGGGGATCTCTCAAAAAAAAAAAAAAAAAAAAAAAAGGAGTAGAGACAGTAGGCTCATACTATTATACCAAGGTCTAAAGGGTGCTTCCAGCATTCCAACAGATGACCTTGTTCCCCCAGCCAGGCCCAGTAGAGATCACCATTCATTGGCCTTTCAGACCCTTCTGCAAGAACTGACTTTTACAAAGATTCTTTCTTCCCTCGGACCATTAGGGATTGGAATGTCCTTTCCGATTCGATCATCTCCACAGCTGAATGTAGCTAAGTTTACTCTTTGGTTAGAGCTAGGGACTAACTTCTCATATCACAGGTCCTGGTGTATGAATGTCATTTGACGTGTCACCAGTAATAATTCTAATTCTGATTGGGAAGCACTGAGCTTAAACCAATTTTACTGCTCAAACTTTCGCCTAGAATCCAGCATGTATGTAAGTGTTAAACATGGCGTCCTTCCACTCAACCGTAGTAGTGTGTAAGCCTATAAAATATACGATATCTCAATGAGGCGGTTCATACAAGTACCCACATCACGTTAAGCTGTCCATATAATGAATACCCTTGGAAGCACATTTTAAAGAGCGAAAAGTGGGGTTTACAATACATCATTTTTGCTTAAAATATAAATTGTTGGAACTCGCCAGTCTATGTTTCGAGCAGAGATAAGGAGAATGTTTTCAATACAAGTAGATAGTCAAAAACGAGAGTTTCCCCCGAAAAACTCGCCTTGTGAATGCAAAGACATAGGAAACAAGAAATATCTTTAAAAAGATATGCGGCGTAGATTTAATTGGAAGGTTGTTTAGAAACCAGTGCTTAAGCTGAAGTGCACGACCCGCCGGATGCTTTTAGCTTTATGAGTGTTACCATATATGGGTATGACGGCCATTTTGGTCATGTGACCTGGACCTAAACGGTTCCCCCAATAAATGCGCCTTATCGTAAGGAGCAAAAATATATCTTATACTTTAGTACTGTATTCTGAATCGTTTGCAGGATAAAATGAATTCTCACTTTTCAAATACAAAAGCATATGTGTCAAAGTTTGACATAGGCACAAAGAAGGTCAAGGTCAACCCAGGGTCACCATTTTAGCAATTTATGATGGGCCTACGTCCCAGATGCTATTTATCAAGTTTCGTGGAAATCTGCCCAGTGGTTCTGGAGAAGACTATTTTTTAAGGGTTTTTACCATATATGGATTGGCGGCCATTTTGGTCATGTGACCTGAACCCCATGAGCAAATTTTGGTTTCCTCCATCCAATAGAAGCTCCATTTGAAATTTGACCTTAATCGGCCCAACGGTTTCCGAGGAGAAGCAGTTCGAAAATTTTCACATTTTTCGCCTCAGCGAGGCTATTCTAAATGGAATGTAATATTTCTCAAGTTCATTGGTTAGATATCATTGATATCTATCAGTATGCCAAAAATTGTTTAAATATTCCAAGCGGTTAAGTCACTATCACGAATTTTCACAAACGGGTTACGGACGGACAGACAGACAGACCATATATGGCTTGGCGGCCATTTCGGTCATGTGACCTGGACCCCATGAGCAAATTTTGGTTTCCCCATCCCATAGAGGCTCCATATGAAGTTTGACTTCAATCGGCCCAACGGTTTCCGAGGAGAAACAGTTCGAAAATTTTCACATTTTTCGCCTCGGCGAGGCTATACTAAATAGAATATAATATTTCGCAAATTCATTGGTTAGATCTCATTGATATCTATCAGTATGCCAAAATTGTTTAAATATTCCAAGCGGTTAAGTCACTATCACCAATTTTCACAAACGGGTTACGGACGGACAGACACACTGACAGAATGACACGGTGATTTTAGGGCACTCTTAGAAAATCAACCGAATTCAGTCGGTCGATTTTTCTGCGGGTCGTGCAATATGAGCTACAATAGTGACAGCAACAATTGTCTAGCTATGAACTGGTTTACTGTATTCAAACAATTCAGATGTCACGCGAGGAAAAATAGCTTTGCAGAGGGCGGTGTCCCGCCTGTTTGAGCTAAGGTCAATGTAAAAGGTCAAGGTTAAAAACATGACCTCATTTCAAGAGCATATGATCTCAAGTATATGCACAACAAATAAGAAAACGTTATCATTTACTGTTTTTGAACACAAATTCTAGGGTTAACATTTAGGGTTGTCGCTATGGTGAACGTAAACGCATAGACGGACGAACAAACGGACGAGCAGACAAACGGACGGAAACTTGATCTTTTGTGCACCTAACTAAAACTCAAATTACACTTATTCCTTTTCAGAATTTGTATAACAATGATATTCGAAAATGTCCATTTTGTGTTAGAATGAAGGACATAAAGTATGCTGAAGATAAATGATAAACTGCAACTTTTATTTAGCATATATTAAAATTAAACATCTGTCAATTTGTAATGCAGCAACAGGGCTTGAGGTGTCATTTCATCTCAATGTCGGGTAAAAGTCCCACAAACTTGGAAGCAACGTCTCCAAAATGACATACACAGTGTTGTTGGGGACGTTAAACCTCAAATCAAACAAACAATTCCTTTCGCAGAAAAGTCTTCCTTTCGCGAAAGGAACCTTCCTTTCGCGAAATGGTTCCTTTCGCTATATAGACCAACCACGTGAAATTAGGTCAAAATAGCTATTCACCGCAGCAGTTACAGAATTCACTAGAAACACAACTATACATATGACGTATGGTCATCAAAGGACAAGACGGTGAGCAAGCCGAAACTGTATATGTTTTTCATTCATGTCTCACATAAAAAATGAAACATTTCCTAGGTTAAAACTTCGGTAAACTGTCGTATTTTTTGAGTAGATTTATTTATGCAAATCATTGACCAATGAAATGGTCATCTCCTTGGACATGTGGTTTTATTGACCAATGGAATAACGAAAAATGTAGGACAAAAGCAAAACTATAACGGCTACGCCGTAAAAATTGGCCCACAATATGTCCAAATGCGAAAACTAAATTTGCAAATGAGTAAATTCACTCCAGGTGCGCATGAATAAATTAACCCACATCACGTTTACTTTGAATTACAATAACACAGATTTTCGTCAGAAAAAATTTTAGTTTTGAAGATATGAATTTACATTACGACAACCCTCCTATATGCCTTTTCAAATATATTGAACATTTCATCACATAAGAAATTATCTTTTTTAGATAGAAAAAATCAGACAGTTTTCGTATTTCTGCTCAAGTTATAGGTTGTAGGTACTTGTTAGGACCGCCTCGGCGAGGCGGTTCTAGCGAGTACCTACAATCTATGCTTTTGAGCAGAGATAGGAAAAATTTACCCGTGTAAACCCCAGTTTTACCATCTAAAAGTGTGGTTTAAGGGCGTCAAAATTATATAGGCGTTTATCAGACGGATGTATCTCAGCCTAAAGAGGATGGAGACTCGTGTGTCATACATTAGGATAACCTACCCGTGCGACATAGTGCATTTTTCTCATCTCCAAAATGAATACTTTTCTGATGAAAATCCATGATATTTTTCTTATAAATGCTCATAATATAGATTGTGTGTGCTCGTTAGAACCGCCTCATTGAGGCGGTTCTAACGAGTACCCACAACCTATGTCTTGGAAAAGAAATAAGGAAAATGATGTTTACCCCCTTAAACCCCAGTTTTCTCTATATAAAGTGGGGTTTAGGGGGGTCTTCATTTCACGGACTTGTTCACGTGATGTACATGTACATGGGTATATATGTATAGGGGTTAAGAGTGAATTGTCAGAGAACCAAAAATAATAAAAAAATAAATATTTCCTATATTATCACCTGGTCATGACTTATACGGCAGGTGATGATAAAATACAGACAGAAATGTGACTTTTATCTGATAAAAATATTGCCATTTCTTCTTACTTTGCATTTCAACTTTAGTTGTATCTCCCAAGGATAAGCGTTATTAGGTCACGCTGATATCTGGTTCCAAGTTGGTCATAGAGAGATCCGAAAATATTTGAAAATTGTGACACTTACAGGCCAAAAACAGGACAAGTGACAGTCATGGGAGCTTTCCGCGTTCTTCTCGTCGCATTTTGTTTTATTGGGAGCCAGATTCAAGGTACATTTCCAGGAAATTGTCTTTGATCTTTGTTTTCTTATAAATGTTTTTTTTTTTCGTTTCTATCAGTTTAACCCTTATCCTCTTGAATAGATAAATTTATCCGTTGATACATTATTTTAGACACACCAATTTCTAACTATCCAGCAGTCAGAAAACGTGCTATATCCACAAACTGCATGACAGAGTACATCCTGATCAGGTTGCCTTTTTAGAAGCCATCTGATCTGGATCTACACTGTTTGTAAAGGTAGGGGTTGTTTTCAGCAAGATAGGGGTTGATTAGTTTATTTCTTTCTTTCTTTCTTTCTTTCTTTTTTAAACTGATATGAAATCTCCTCATTAATTTGTAACAGGGAAAAAAGTACACCAATTTTTGTTGTATTATGAGTTCCAGGACATAGACAATTATAATGTTTCGTATAAAATAGTGAAACTGGCGAAATCGAAGTCTAGAAAAAAATCAAGGCTAGCAAATATGTAAAGAAGTCCATTTTTATTTTATATTGTTATTATTTCAATTCATACAATATTTTGGAGTCTGACACGTTGAGCTATTACAGCCATTCTTCAAAGCGGCCCTGCAGGCACAGAACCTTGACTCAACGTTGAATCAACGTTGAAACAACGTTTTCAACGTTGTTTCAACGTTGATTCAACGTTGTGTGCCTGCAGGGGGGCCTCCATAAAACACATACTATTTTAGAATACACAGCCCCCGCCAATCGGGGCTTGAAGAAATAGATTGGCTGCACGATGCTTCCACGCAGAGCTGAAAACGACCGCACACGAGTACTGAAAAACCGCTTAGAGGATCCAAGCCTGCCCAGGCAAAGGGGTGCGAGTCTTTTAACCCTATGTTCCATTGGGCGACAGGGCTGGAGATGTCATTTCATCTCAATGTCGGGTAAAAGTCCCACAAAATTGGAAGCAGCGTCTCCAAAATGACCTATATAGTGTTGACGGGGACGTTAAACCTCAAATCAAACAAACAAACAATTATAGAATACAAAAACATAGTATGCAGTCAATGGCTTAAACATCGTTGAGACAAAGAAAATTCGTTCGAGATAGAGATGGTTCTGGCTCTGAGGGTTAGAAATAACCCTCTTAGTTGTTCCGCCTACACACCTGAGGCAGTATAAAGGTTGTGCATATTATAATATGAAACGAGGACTGATTGATTTTTTTCGTTACCATATTATAGTATGAAACGAGGACTGATTGATATGTTGTGAGCCTCGTACTGAAGGAGGTAAGCAGCGATATTCTTTTTATGCCCCCGGAATCGAGATTCGGGGGGCATATAGTTTTTGGTCTGTCTGTCTGTTTGTCTGTCTACAAAAACCTTAACATTGGGCATAACTTTTGAATGGTAATAGATAGAGCTTTTATAGTTCACAGGTGTATACCTTATCACAAAACCTTTCCAGTGGTACCATAATTTTTGATCTCGTGACCTTGACCTTGACCTTAAACCTACAGTTTTCATGTTTTTTTAAACTTTAACATTGGCCATAACTTTCGATTGATATGTGATAAGGCTTTCATATTTCACATGTGCATTCTTTGTCACAAGACCTTTCTAGTGGTAGCATAATGTTTGACCTCGTGACCTTGACCTTGATATTGGACCTACTTTTTAAAAACTTTAACATTGGTCATAACTTTCGATTGGTAAGTGGTGGGGCTTTCATACTTCACATGTGCATTCCTTGTCACAAGACCTTTCTAATGGTACCATATTTTTTTACCTCGCGACCTTGGCCTTGACGTTTGACCTACTTTTAAAAAAAAACTTTTAACATAGTCCATATCTTTCTATTGATAAGTGATGGGGCTTTCATATTTCACATCTGCATTCTTTTTCACAAGACCTTTCTAGTGGTACCATAATTTTTGACCTCGTGACCTTGACCTTGACATTTTACCTACTTTTAAAAAAAATTAACATTGGCCATAACTTTCGATTGGTGAGTGGTAGGGCTTTCATAGTTCACATGTGCATTCCTTGTCATAAGCCCTTTCTAGTGGTACCATAAGTTGTGACTTCGTGACCTTGACCTTAACGTTTGACCTACTTTTTAAAAACTTTAACATTGGCCATAACTTTCGATTGGTAAGTGATAGGGCTTTCATATTCGACATGTGTATTCTATGTCACATGATCTTTCCAACGATCCCATAATTTTTGACCTTATGACCTTGACCTACTTTTTAAGACTTGAACATTGGCCATACCTTTCGATTGCTTAGTGACACTGCTTTCATATTTAACATGCGCTGTCCGGGGGCATCAGTGTTTCATTAAGTCCTACTATTCTCTGACTATATAGGGCCGAGTACCCAAGGATTCGTCTCATTTAGTCATTTTATATCGACGAGCACTCTAAAGTAAACACGACAAGCAGCTTTTGCAAACTGGACAAAATCGGTGAAAGAGCAGTGATCCAATATTTGCATAAAAAGGTTTAACATCTAAGGATATCTATAATGATATAGTACCAACACTAGGGAAAGACGCCCCTTCATCAGCTACAGTGAAAAGGTGGATAGCGAAATTTGAGCCTTGAGGATGACCCACCACCACCACCACCTCCCCGTCCTGGAGGGCCTGTCAATGTTGCAACCCCAGAAATTGTCACTAAAGTCCATGCTATTGTTATGACTGACAGACGAGTCACAGAAAGATATATAGCCAGTACAATTGGCATTTCACAGGAAAGAGTACATTCCATTCTGACAGAGGATCTTACAATGAAAAAGCTTTCGGTCCGATGGGTACCAAGACTTCTGACAGTTGTTCAGAAGCACAGCAGGCGCGCATTATCGCATGCTAATTTTAACCTTTTAAACATGGGTCCATCATTTTACCCCAGTCGAAACAATGGAAGCACCCTGACTCACCCCCTCCAAAGAAGGAAAAGACTGTTCCATCAGCTGGGAAGGTTATGACCTCGGTTTTCTGGAATGCAAATGTTATTCTGCCGATAGATTATCTCCAAAAGGGACAAACAATCAATGGCACATACTATGCTTCACTTCTGGCGCAGTTACGGGAAAATGCATGTATTAAACTTAAGCGCTGCGGAAAGCTCACTAAAGGTCCTGTTCACAAGTCTGTCATTGCTATGGCTGCCATTCACGATTGAGGCTTTAAATTGATTGAACATCCGCCTTATTCACCTGATCTCGCCCAATCAGACTTTCATCTATTTCCAAAACTCAAAACGGCCATTTCAGGCACCCACTACTAGTCCGATGATGACGCCATATATGTAGTGGATGGTTTTCTGAACAGCCACGAAAAGAAGTTCTATAGAAGTGGCACTGAGGCTCCCAAACACCGCTGGCAAAAGTATATAGATACTGAAGGGGATTATGCTGAACAATAATACAATAAGTCCGACAAAATTCAAATCCTTCAATATGAGGCTCACAACATATCAACCAGCCCTCGAATAATAACATGATGTTTCAACGCATGCACTAGATGGCACATTCGCGTGACGAAGTGGTTTCGTGATGCCTATAGTTTCTGCTGCAATATAGATAGGCCAACAATCTGCACATAACGAATGTAGTGTACACTCTTGTTAACAATACTTCTCAGGATTTTAACTACACAACATGTTATTATTAATAATGTGATGTTTTAATTAATTTAAGAACAGTTTTGTTTTTATGGACACAGGCAGCGAATTCCATTCGGTAACAGAGGCTGGAGTTGAGAAAGAGCATTGAACCGAGGCACAGGATTGCCAACAATTTACATGAATCAGCCTGTGCATCAATATAGCCTGACCAGAGACTTTTTCTTGTTGAAGGAGCATTGGGCCCTAAGCTATCTTTATAGCGCACAACGAATACTCTGACCTGAGATTTCGCTGGGCGCACATGTTAATTGTAGGAAATGCTGTGCCCCGGCTCCAGTCACAGTTTGTGAGATCGGGACATATTCTGTAGACATCACTGATAACTACTTTTTCTTTACTTCATTTCCAAAATGAATTCTAGGTTTGCTGTGCATCAAAATGGACCCTATCGAAACATGAAGATTATCTGAGCCCCGCCAAGCGAATTTGTGTCTTCGAGCATTCCTTCATGACTTTCTGTCTGAAGGTTCCTCTTGATTCACTGCTTGTATGAGCGAGCAGCGAAGGTTCTGGCGAGACTGCGCTTATGCGCAGGCTCGCCTGAACCTTCGCTGCTCGCATAGGCGATAAGTACCAAAATCGCTTGACGGGGCCCATTTTCTTTTTCAAATCCTGGTAAAATTCCAATGTCGAGTCATTATAATTGTAGGCAAGCTTCCATAGAGCTGATTCGAAATATATTTCTTTTTCTTTCTGTATTTATAGTAAAAACAATTCTGATTTATTATCTTTATGATTAACTATCAGATCAAATAAAAAAGTGAAAAAAAAAAAAAAAAAAAAAAAAATTACTTTTGATGGGTAGGAGCTCAGCAAACAAGGAATTTTTAAGGTTGGTCTGCCCAAAATATTATTTGCTCCTTTAGTTACAAATAAGAAAAATATCACAAATTTTTATCAGAAAAATAGCCATTTCGGAGATGTGAAAAATGCATTATGTCACACGGGGTGTGTTATCGTAATGTTGTAGGTTTCCGACTGGTGAGAACATTTGACCCCAATGCCTTGTTTCAACAACAGGCTTCAGCAGCCCAGCAGTACATGACCAGTGGGGGTGGAGCGCAATCACCTGCGGGGACAAGTGGGAGCAGTGGAGGCAGTGGAAGCAGTCCCAGTTTTAACCCTAGCGCTGTCAATCAAGCCTCACAAAGTGGAGTCTCATCAGGTAAAACTTTTTGATTAAGAAATAGATCAGCTCTAGCTGTGATTTGTTGAGTAATAAATCACAGTTTTGTGGCCAGTTGTAAAGTAGGTCAAATCATGAGTGCGTAGCGTGTGTGATTTGTTTGCTTACAACTAGCCGACGAACTGTGGTCCATAACTCTACAAATCACAGACTAGAGCTGATCTATTTCTATTTTAAAACACTGAAAATCGGCAGTAATGTTGCTGTTTCCTCGCAATCTTTGGCCATTGTCAGAAGAAATCCCGCAAAATTTATAGACTGTTAACACATGCATTTATGTACTTTTGTAACGTTTCTATGTGAAAAACTGACGTAAAACCGTCTAACGTCAAGGAATCTACGAGTTACGTCATGCCCCGTGATTTGTTGCATAATAAATCACTGTTCTTCCCATTGCCTATATATGCACGCTGTGTGAGAATGGAATATAAGAATAGTACATCACTTTAACAAGTGCGTGAAATAAATAACCCTCCAGAAAAGCTGTCATACCGTCACTTTGGTTGATTCAGGGCTCGTGGAATCGATTCCGAGCTTCTCCAGACTTTCGAATGAGTCTTTACACCAAGGTCCCGTCTCCATATGGCCTTAGTTGTTAGTGGAACGTAAAACACACGCACGCACGCACGCACACACGCACGCACGCACGCACACACGCACACACACACGCACACACACACACACACACACACTTTGGCTGATTGAAATAGTAACAGAAATCCCAGCAATTCAGCCTATAGAAATATTCGTTTCATAAACTCTCATAATCACAAAAACAATGGCCGTCTTTTGAAAAGTTTTGAGCTTCATAGTAACAGATCACAAATAACACGGACTGTTAGCATTATGCGCATTTAAAACAAATCTCCGCTTCCTACGGAAGCCTCTGCAATACTTTTGGACAATTGAACCACCCATGAACGAAGCATCTATCACTGGACTTATCAGGTCTGCCTCACCAAATAGCCTATATATAGGGTATGTTCATTGGCACCATTATCAGAAAGAAGAATCTCTCTCCTGGAAGGGACATGCATTTTTTAATATGTTGTGCGAACAAGATAATATCTTGTTCGCACAAGATATTATCTTGTGCGAACAACATTATATCTTGTGCGCACAAGTTATTATCTTGTGCGCACAAGTTATTATCTTGTGCGCACAAGATAATATCTTGTTCGCACATATCTTGTTCGCACAACTTAATATCTTGTGCGCACAAGATATTATCTTGTGCGGACAGCATAATATCTTGTGCGCACAACTTATTATTTTGTTCGCACAACATAATATCTTGTGCGCACAAGATACTATCTTGTTCGCACAACATATATCTTGTGCAGACAAAATAATATTTTGTGCTCTTGTATGCACAACATAGATCTTTTGCAGACAACATAATACCTTGTGCACACAAGATATTATCTTGTCCACACAACTTAAAATCTTGTGCGGACAAAATAATATCTTGTTCGCGGAATTATCTTGTGCGCACAATATAATATCTTGCGAAACTTAATTTCTTGTGCGCGCAAGATATTATATTGTTTGCACAACATACATCTTGTGCGGACAACATAAAATCTTGTGCGCACAACTTATTATCTTGTTCGCACAACATATCTTTTGCGCACAAGCTATTATCTTGTTCGCAAAAAATATATCTTGTGCAGACAACATAACATCTTGTGCGCACAATATAATATCTTGTTCGCGAAACTTAATATCTTGTTCGCACAACATCTTAAAAAATACATGTCCCTTCCCGTGTTCTCCTTATGTAAGGGAAACTATCACATACCCACCAAGAAACAACAAGAACCTAATTTTTCTCCTTACACGTACGGAAATATATTCCATCGTAGATTATGGCATTCGGTGTGCAGACAGTCCTTCAAGCTTCAAAAGCAGCACTAAAAGCCTGCGTCTGAATAATTCAAAAGTCTCTTCGTGCTTCGGTAACGCACAGTGGATCAGTACAACATGCACGGATTCGCAATAACTACAGTACCTTAGAAGGAGATTTATTTGGCAATCGTCTGTGCTCAAGCGCCATGTGAAGTTTTAACTTGTCCAAGTTTCACCAACATCCACATAGCTTTGTTCCCAGCAATCCACGCCTTCCACCCCATGGACAGTGATGAGATACCAACATTAATAACCAAAAGAACTTATAGAGAAATAAATTAACGGACAATAACATTCAAAAGGGAACCCATAGACATAATAGTGATAACAAGGAATAACAACAGCAATAATTGAGCACCGCCAAGCGAATTTGTGTCTTCGAGCATTCCGTCATGACAAATTTTAACTGCGCATGCCCAGCCATTCAGAGGGGCCAGGGATATGGCTTTCTGTCTGAATGTTCCTCTTGATTCACTGCTTGTATGAGCGAGCAGCGAAGGTTCTGGCGAGACTGCGCGGATGCGCAGGCTCGCCTGAACCTTCGCTGCTCGCATAGGCGATAAGTACCAAAATCGCTTGACGGGGCCCAATTGATAAAACTGATTAATCTTCAAGAGCTTTTACCAGAAGCCTGTTCATCTGGACCCTTGACGACTATATTGATTACCTGTACACACACGCACGCACGATGCACACACACACACGCACGAACCCACAAATACGTATACTGTTATTCTCCGGGTCAATATTAAATAGGCTGTGCTGCGTAACCATGTGCCCCGACCCCCTTTTTTATTTTATGACTAAACTCAAGTTAATAAACAAAAATACCAATTCTCCATCATTATGTACGTTTCGAGTGATTTGATTGGTTGAAATAAAAGTTTTATACTTCGATAAAGTCCATGAGCAAGAATCAGGCCAATTTCACATAGTGAAAGTTAGTTATTTAACGTGACGTCAAAGAGCACGTTTAGAATCCGCTCGTTACGTCATTGAATATAAACGACGTCAACAGCGTTCGATTTAAGAAATAGATCAGCTCTAACTGTGATTTGTTGAGTAATAAATCACAGTTTGGAGGTCAGTTGTGAAGTAGAAGTAGCCCGCGTGATTTGTCTACTTACAACTGACCGACAAACTGTGATTTATTACTCAACAATCGCAAACTAGAGCTGATCTATTTCGATTCTAACAGGCTTAAAATCGGCAATAATGCTGTTGTTTCCTTCAAAATCTCACAACTTTTCGCCGTTGTTAGAAGAAATCCCGCTAAAATTATCGAGTGAAACACATTCATTTGTATCCTTTTCTAACGTTTTCGATGCGCGAATATGACGTTACACCGTCTAACGTCAAGGAAATCGACTAGTGACGTCATAAATTGGTAGTTTTAATGACGTCACTCGTCACGCTCTTCCTTGCCGTGATTTGTTGTAGAATAAAACACAGTTGTTTTCCATTGCATATATAGGCGCGCTGTGTCAGAATTAAAGATGGAAAACTACTGAAAACGTAAATGTTAGAAGACGAATAAACTAACTTGTCTTTCAAAGATGGCAGCTTCTAATTGAATAATCATTCAGCCGTGGCCGTTGTTGAGGTAATTCTTACGCTTTCGAAATAATTTCTACAAAATTACCATTTTTTGTGGCATTTTTTTTTTAAAATATATATATTTCGATGACATAGTTGGAATTACATAACGGAAACACGCCTATATAATTTTGACCCCCTTGAACCCCACTTTTATATAGTAAAACTGGGGTTTCCGGGGCTATACCTTATTTTTCTTATTTCTGCTATAAAATAAAGATTGTGGGTACTCGTTAGAACCGCCTCGATGAGGCGGTTCTAACGAATGCCCACAATCTATATTTAGAGCAGAAATAAGAAAAAAATATCACAATTTTTCATCATAAAATTTCCATTTTTTCGGCGATAAAGGTGGCAATGTATTTGTATAGGCGTGTTTGCGTAATGTAAGGAATGAATTATCATTTTTGTGGCTTTTATCGATGTGTAAACTCCGGCGAATCACTCACAAACTTATCATGAAGCCCTTAGTACCGGAAAGTGTATTTCTATATTGAACTAGTAAACCCGTATACGGGACTTGAAGAAATAGATGGGCTGCATGATGCTTCCACGCAGAGCTGAAACCGACCGCACATGAGTACTGGTAAACCGCTTAGAGGATCTAAGCATGCCCAGGCAAAGCTGTGCGAGTTGGACCGTCCATGCTTATAAACCCTATTGGTTTCATAGGGCGACAGGGCTTGAGAAGTCATTTCATCTCAATGTCGGGTAAACCCCCCATAAAAATTGGAAGCAAAGTCTCCAAAATGACCTATACAGTGTTGACGGAGACGTTAAACCTCAAATCAAACAACAACAAAAACAAACAAAACGTATAAGCCCAGACTTTAAAACATAAGTTGTCAGGCAGTGACAACCCAGATGAGTCGCCGTATAACACAGGGTCTGATCAGCGTCTACACTATTTGTTTTAAGAGAGCAAAGTCAAACGAAACAGTATAATAGTTTCAGGACAACTTTTCCAGCTTTCACTGGGACACTCGACCCGCCGCATTTGTGTCTGTACTTTGCTTCAACCCTTTCAGTACCAGAAACCCCTTAATGGGTACTTTGGTAAACAGTGCAGGCCCAGATCAGACGCCGCAGAACGCGGCGTCTGATCAGGGCCTACACTGTTTGCGAAAAGTTAAGGCATTTTCCAAATCAATTTTGAAGATAACGCAACCTGACACCCCTGAATTTTGAAATGGACTCCTGTTGTATATAAGGAGGAAGATTCCATCTGGTACATACGGGTTAAGTTTAGAGGGCTTGGTAATTATAAGTTTATACATAAGAATGTGTTTCTTTTGTTACAGGAAGTTCATCCTCGTCGTTTGATCCGAACAAAGTTAATCAACAGGTTAGTTCTTTCAAAATAAAAGTGAAGGCGATGATCAGGAATCGATTCGATTAACCCAAAACTTCCACCAGAGACACCGAAAGCAAAGAAACACGAACATGAAATAACTAGACTTTAATGGAAACATCACTAGCGGAAAACCAAAAGGACAGGTATTTTCCTACAAAATGGCCATTTGACTATCCAAAACAAAAATATACAAGCGATACACACATTCTGAGACGAACTATAGCAAAAATAAACCGCGACAGACGAACAGCCTTGCAACGGACAGTGACATCACGAAAACATGCCTATATAATTTTGACCCCCTTGAGCCACACTTTTATATAGTAAAACTGAGGTTTCCGGGAGGTATACCTTATTTTTCTTATTTCTGCTTTAAAATATAGATTGTGGGTACTCGTTAGAACCACCTCGATGAGGCGGTTCTAACGAGTGCCCACAATCTATATTTTGAGCAGAAATAAGAAAAATATCACAATTTTTCATCATAAAATTTTCATTTTTCCGGCGATAAAAGTGGCAATGTATTTGTATAGGCTTGTTTGCGTAATGATAAGTATTTCACTGGTGAAATGGGGAGGTGGGGGGGGGGTGCTTAAATCGATTTTACGAGACCACAACCCTCGCCCCTTACTTATTTTCACAGTCCGCATGAAGGTTTCCTAACTCATCAGAACTACATCTACGAGAACATACAAATCGAACAATTACATAGATGAAACAACGATGAGGACTCGGCAGCATGAAATAACTGAAATACTGGAGCCAAAGAAAACCAACAGTTAGACTCCGGTTGACCCAGCCAGAGACAGAGCATCAGGTACCAACGAACAGCACCTAAAATATATTTTAAGTAAATATTTACGCTGGAACCGTCCTGACCCGCCGGCGTGCAATTAAGGAGAGAAGCAAAGTTATCAACACGGATTGTGTTAACTACCATGCACACATGATGTCGTATAACATTTATGTTGTATCCAATCTTTTTATATCGAAGGATGATCTTACGAAATTGGGTATTGAAATCATTGCAAGCATATACATGTTTTTCTGAATTTATATGCTCGGATATCGATAAGAGATTTAAGTCCAACATTGAATTTAGAAACTCAATCGGAATGACATCTATAAAACATAGAAGTCACGTATGAAGAAGGTCACACATTACTGAGAGAATGTATATTCCTTAGAAGGACACAAATATTTCTAAAATATTTTGCTGTTTTCATCGATAGGGGACACCCTAAAAGAAGAGGATTGGCTCGTCAGGCGCAGATTACTTTCTTTAATAGGAGTAGAACCTATTTTCGGAGAGCTTCGGTTTTTAGGAAAGCAAACAGGAAGTACCAAAAATTGGCTCCCTTGCAAAAACAAAAAATGGCAAAAACAACCAAAAAAAAAAACAAAAAAAAAACAAAAAAAAAAACAAAAATCAAACATTCATGACCATTACTGCTTTGGCATTTTCTCTAAACAATTCAAGTGTTGACCCTGAAAATTCAGACTGTTTTAAAGGACACATTTTACTAGTATATTCTGTCCGCAAAGGCACACAATGAAGACCTTGATCAGTCAAGAGCAGTCTGATTTGGATTTACACTATTTGCTTTTTTATGAGTTTTTTATGTCCGAAAATTAGATACAAAGTCGATAATTTTAGATTTACATGTAGATAATTACACATTAGCATGTTCTTCTTTTGCTTAAAAACCTATATTTGTGAGGGCTTGACTATGTGGATCTTTTTACGACATGGTTGTGTCCCTTTCGGTGCTCTGGTGATATGTTTGGTGTTTGTTTCTATGTTGAAGTTTTTCGTCCCTGTCAACAATATTTAGGTCGTTTTGGAGACGTTGTTTTCGATTTTGTGGGACTTTTACCCGACATTGAGATGAAATGACATCTCAAGCAGTGTCGCCCAAAGAAACGCTAGGGTTTAAGGAGCGGTCCGACTTGCACCACTTTTCCTGGGCTGGCTGAGACCTCGTAAGCTGATTACCAGTATTCATGTGCGGTCGGTTTCAGCTCTTCTAGGAAGCACCATGCAACCCGATCTATATCACCAAGCCCCGATGGGCGGGGCGCATATGTTTGATATACCTTGTCTAGAACTGCAGTGATTCCGTTTCTTTGATCTAAGTTTTTGAAGTGGACTTTTATGTGTTTTGATTTTGGCACATTCATTCTTGTAATTACGGGGTTGGATGAGGTTGTCAAATCATTGAGGAAAACAAACAGATAGCCGTCTCATGGTGATCAAGACTGTTTACATTGGTTTCCATTACGCAAACATGTCTATACAAATACATTGCCAACTTTATCGCCGAAAAAAATGAGAATTTAAGATGAAAAAATGTGATATTTTTCTAATTTCTGCACAACATATAGATTATGGGCACTCGTTAGAACCGTCTAACGAGTACCCACAATCTTTGTCTTAGAACAGAAATAAGAAAAATAATGTCTACCCCCGTAAACCCCAGTTTTACTATAGAAAAGTGTGGTTCAAGGGGGTCAAATGTATATAGGCGTGTTTTCGTGATGTCAATCAATCAAATTACTTGGTGTAATTTATTCATTCAAAATAGCAAACTGAATGACGCACAGTGCAGATCCTGATCAGATTCAGAAGCCATCTGATCTGGATCTACACTGTTTACAAATAAAGGGGTTGTTGTGTTCAGCAGGATAAGGGTTAAGTTAGTCTGATATGTCTAAGCCGTATACGCCATGGTTGCGTTCCTCTCTTTATGTCATTGGTTACCTATGAACCTTCTCCGCATGACAGAACTGACATCTACAATCTCTCTTAACCCTTGTCCTGCTGAGCCCGGATATGCCTTACCTTTCAAACAATGTATATCCAGATCAGATGGCTTCTTCAGAAGCCATCTGATCAGAATCTACATTGTTTGTCATTAAGATTGTGAATTTGTTGCAATAATTTGCATCAAGTAATCTGATTGGTTAATAATCAGTAGTGGGTGTGGCATATTTGAATATTCAGCAGGACAAGGGTTAATATTATCCTTCTGTGAAAATGTTCATATTACGCTTTAAAAATGTGCATATTGTCATTTGAGGATGCGCTTTTGAATCGTTTCAATGAATATCCCCGTTGCATTGCGGCATGGAATTCCGCTTTCTACCCCCCTCGAATTACAATAGATCGAACACCTTTGGGTCAATAAACATTTTATCATAAAATGTCGCTGATATCATGTCATAGCAATTGTATGACCACACGTGTAATATTGTTTGTTTGATTTGAGGTTTAACGTCCCCATCAACACTGTTAAGGTCATTTTGGAGACGTTGCTTCCAGTTTTGTGGGACTTTTACCCGACATTGAGATGAAATGACATCTCAAGCCCCGTCGCCCAATGAAACCAATAGGGTTTATTAGCATGGACGGTCCGCCTCGCACCGCGGTTCCTGGACAGGCTTAGATCCTCTAAGCGGTTTACCAGTACTAGTGTGTGGGCCGGATTCAGCTCTGCGTGGAAGCATCATGCAGCCCATATATTTCTTCAAGCCCCAATGGGCGGGGGCTTCCACACTTGTAATAACATATTTTGTACCAAATGGATACGTATTGCATAAATCCATTTTAAAATTTAAGAGAATGTCAGGTGGGTTTTCTTCAAAATTTTATTTGGAAAATGGTTTAACTTTTTGCAAACAGTGTAGGTCCTGATCAGACGCCGCGTTTTAAGGCGTCTGATCAGGGCCCACACTGTTTGCCAGATACCCGTTTGTTTGCTGGTGAATTTCTTTCAAGTTGAACTTCTGCAATTTCATATGAAATCAATGAAGCTCTCCGAAGGCTACTTTCATAAATTTCATATGAAATAACCACGAGTGTAGGATCATCTATTCTTCATCCACTGTGGGTTATAATAACTCCCGGTCAGCGAACATTGGAATAAAGTTCTGTTCTGTATGCTCATTCGAATCGCCTAAACGATGCTATTCTAATAAATACACACAACGTACATTTTCAAGATAAACAACACCCCTAAGAATCTCTTTAATGTTTTAGAACTCAAAAACGAGTTAAGGGAATGTGTGACGGCCGTAAAAAGTCTCCCTGCCCTTCATCATAGTGTAATTTATATTTTATTGTCTTTTGGGATCATTGATTCTGTTGTTGAATTTTGATAATATTTGTGTGTCACTGATGAGGTTTAACTAGCCGAAACTAGCTAGTCTGGGCCAGAAAACATGCACATCGCATACTTTTCAGTTCTGTGATGGATTCCTTGCTCCCAAAGGAGAACCCATTTACAGAACCTATTAGACTCAGTCATGATAATCGAGCTATCAGTGTTCGATTTATTGAAGTTTTTCCTTAGTCAAACCCCACAGCTTACTATGTTTCGTCTGAATGCAGGTGTCTGCAAGTGCGTCATTTCATTAATCAGGAAAGCATGCCTTTACAACGATGACCTCCTTGAACCCTAATTACTGGGGTTTACAGGGGGAAGCCTAATTTTTCTTATTTCTGCTATAAAATATATATGCCGAAAACACGCCTATTCAAATATATTGGTAAAACTTTACCACCAAAAATGATTTTTTTTTTCAGATAAAATCCTGATATTATTTATATTTTTGCTCAAAACATAGATTGTGGGTACTTGTAAGAACCGCCTCGGCGAGGCGGTCCTAACGAGTACCCACAATCTATGTTATTGAGCAGATATTAGAAAACTACTGCATACCCCTGTAAACCACAGTTTTACTGTATTAAAGTGGCGTTTAAGGCGCGGGGGGGGGGGGGGGGGGGCGAAATTATATAAGCGTGTTTTCGTGATGGATTGTGGGTGCTCGTTAGAACCGCCTCGATGAGGCGGCTCTAACAGGGCCCATAATCTATATTTTGAGCAGAAATCAGAAAAATATCACAAATTTTCATCTGAAAATTATTAGGGTTTTTTTTGGCGTTAAATTTAACAATGTTTTTGAATAGGCGTGTTTTCGTAATGTCTGTACAATTTCAGGTAACGCAGACATCTTCAGCGGGAGGTAGCGGCGGCTCATCGGGTTCATTTAACCCTAATGCTGTCAATCAACAATTATCCCAGAGTATGTCACCATCTACAGGAGGCAGCTCCGGCAGTTCGTCTGGCTCTGGGTCGGGGTCTTTTAGCGGTAGCGGTTCGTCTAGCGGTAGCGGTATGGGCAGCAGTGGAACGTCGGGATCATTTAATCCAAATGCTGTCAATCAACAAGTTTCCCAGAGTATGTCTCCATCCATGGGTGGCAGTAGCAGTGGCTCGTCCGGGTCAGCTTCTGGCTCTGGGTCCGGTTCGTCGAGTGGTAGCGGTACGGGTTCGATGCCGTCGATGAATTTCGGAAATATGATGAGTTCCATGGGCGGAAGTGGGAGTAGTTCTATGAGTGGTGGCAGTGGTGGCAGTGGTGGCAGTGGAGGAGGCAGCAGTGGTGGGGGAAGCGGCGGGAGTTTTGATCCCAACGCTATAAATGCTCCAGACAAGAACAAAGGTGATCCATCTAAATTCTTGAGTAATATGGGTTCTAGTGCCAGTGCAGCTCAAAGCGGCATGAGCTCCGGAGGAGGTGGCGGATCGTCCAGTGGTTCGGGGTCTAGTGGTGGTTCAAGTTCAATGTCCGGGGGCAGCTCCAGCGGCGGTTCGAGTGGCGGGTCAAGCGGCGGATCTAGCGGTGGATCCAGTGGTGGATCTAGCGGTGGAAGCTTTAATCCAAATCAACTTAACCAACAGATGATGTCACAAACATCAATGACAAATCCGTCTCAGTTTATGTCTGGGTCTAGTAATGGAGGAAGTCCGCCAATGGGTGGAGTTTCAGGCGGAAGTGGTGGAAGTAGTTCTGGTAGTAGCTCAAGTGGCATGAGCAGCGGGGGAAGTGGCACGAGCAGTGGTGGAAGCGGAATGAGCAGCGGCGGCAGCGGAATGAGCAGCGGCGGAAGTGGCATGAGCAGCGGCGGAAGTGGCATGAGCAGCGGCGGAAGTGGCATGAGCAGTGGCGGCAGCGGCGGAAGTAGCATGAGCGGGGGGAGCAGTGGATCTGGAAGCGGAAGTGGATCTGGAAGTTCCTCGGGATCTGGCTCGAACAGTCCACCAAATCAGATGACAAACCCAATGGGTATGTTGAATATGGGCGGTGGACAGAGTGGCGGGAGTTCGAATATGGGCAGTTTTGATCCAAATGCCGTTAATCAACAGATGATACCAAATAATTTCTTTGACCCGAGCAAATTCATGGGAAGACGGCGATAAAATTGTTATTAATGTATATCAATATTTCTTGCCAAATAAATCTTAATTTTGTATTTTTTCTTACCCTATTTTCATTCAAATATCATGCTCTTGCAGCTACTACAATAAGTTGACTTACAAAACCGGAAATTCTATCTGAAATTAAGACTACATGTATATATAATCACGTTTCAAATTTCAGAATTTCTGTCTTGTATTTTCTACACCCAGTGTCCACTAGTAAGAGCCCAAATATGGGGCAGTTCAGAAATGGTCTTTGAGACCACCTGCGAACACTCTCAAATGTGGGCTCAACATTGGAGTTTTACTGTATTATAGAGTTGATGATGACGTAAGAAAATAATTAGGGCTTAACTGGGATCATACAGTAAAGTTGTTCTTTATGCATTATTAACCGTTTTTGAACCGAATGGAATCTTCTACCTTATAAATATGAGGTGTTCATTTCAAAATTTATAGTTGTCATGTAGTGTTTTCTTCAAAATTCATTTGGAAAATGGCTGAACTTTTTGCAAACAGTGTAGGCCCTGATCAGACGCCGCGTTCGGCGGCGTCTGATCTGGGCCTGCACTGTTTGCCAAGGTACCCGTTTTGGGGTTTCCGGTACTAAATGGGTTACTCGTTTTTCATGTTATATTATGAAAAGTATTTTAACCCATATATTTGTTTGTTTGTTTGTATTCGAGTTTAATGGCCCAGTCAACACTATTTTGGTCATTTTTGAGCCGGTCAGTTTACCTATCCACACTTTTCCTGGGCAAGCTCATGCGTAAGTAGTTAACCAGTACAGTGCACACTCTTTAGCCAGAAACTGACAACTGCCCTTCTTGAATCAGCGGTAGGGAGAAAATGACCGTAGAAAAGATTTCATGATCAATATCCACTAAAGAATGTTGCCGATTCCGGCAGGTATCGAACCCGCGTCGTCCTGATCACCAATCAGACGCGTATCCGGCTGAGCTTTTAACCCACATATGACAATGGAATCTCCCACCTAATAAGTTTAGAGTGGTCCATTTCCAATTATAGAGGTGTCAGGTTGTTTTTGTTTGTGGTTAGTTGAAAAAACAATGCGCGTACTTTGAACAGACAGCGTATACCCAGATCAGACGCCGCGTTCTGCGGGGTCTGATCTTGGTATACACTGTTTGCCAATGTCCCAAAAAAGGGCCCATAGGCATATATGGGTTATGATAAATATCTTACCATTTTGTGTGCGCAATATCGCGAAGTTTCGTCTCAACTGTATTGATATATCGCTGCCAGGTGCTTTTTGAGTTCAATGAATTGTTAAGAATTTGGTGCCTTTGACCTTATATTTAAGGTCAGTTACAACTACAAGGTTGTCGGAAGATAATAGCCCGCCTATGGGTGCCTACGTTGGATGACGGCAATATATCAACAAGGCATCGCAGGTGATACAAGTGTGAAGTTGCACTGAATTCCATTAGTAACTGTAGGCGCCAGAGCGATGACAAAGTTTTTCTGAAAATAATCACAGTTCCTTGACCTTGATCCCAGGACCCTGAAAGTCAATAATGCAAGAGATATTGTCAAACCCAACACTTGTATGAAGTTACAAGAAAAGCCATCAATAAATGTAGGAGCTAAATGTAAAGCGATTACATTTTTTTTTCTAAAAAGAGCCACATTGACCTTGTCCTTCGGCCTAGGATCCTAAAAGTCGAATTTGCTCAAATCATTTTCATGGCAAACATTTGTGTGAAGTTATATTAAAATCCATCAATAAATGTAGGTACTAGAGTACGACAAATATTTTTTTTTTTTTTCGAAAAATAGCCACAATGACCCCGATTCGGGGAAACTGAGAGTCAAACTTGATCAAAATCTTATCATATCCAGGATTTGTGTCAAGTTATATTAAAATCGATCAATAAATGTGATGACAAAGTTTTCTAAAAAAAATAGCCACAGTGACCTTGACCTTGACTTCGAGCCGAGGAGCCTTAACAGACTGCAGCATTTGATAGAGAACCAAAATGTACCATTAGGAACAAATGAACAAGAAATTTTGTTTTTAAGCCTTTGCATTTTAAAAATGAAATATATATTTGACAAAAAAAATCTGAAACTTGCAATAACTGTGTTGGCATAGAGAAAAATAGCTCTTACATATTTTGAGCTCACGAACCAAATAGGATTTGAAGTAACGACCTCAACATGATTTGAACTCATGACCCTCTAGTTCGAAGTCCAACAGTCTATCCACTGCACCACAGAGCTTGCTGTTAAATTTTGATAAAGTGAACAATGGTAGCTAATACAGATGAAATAACAGACTCTGAAAAAAGTCCAATTTAAGCAAAAAAAGACTTGTGAAATGGAGTAAAAATGATATGTTTGTTTGTTTGATTTGAGGTTTAACGTCCCCGTCAACACTATTTAGGTCATTTTGGAGAAGTTGCTTCCAATTTTGTCGGACTTTTACCCGACATTGAGATGAATTGACATCTCGATCTCTGTCGCCCAATGAAACCAATAGGGTTTATAAGCATGGACAGTCCGACTCGCACTGCTTTGGCTGGGTAGGCATAGATCCTCTGAGCGGTTAACCAGTACTCGTTGGCGGTCGGTTTTAGATCTGCGTGGAAGCATCATGCAACCCATCTATTTCTTCAAGCCTTGGTGGGCAGGGACGTAAAAATGATATGTAAAATATTGTTGTTGTTTTTTCTGTTGTAAAGTTGATTGGAAAATAAATTAGTAAAATATCACAAATAAGAGCTTAAAATTTAAAAAAAATTTAATGTGCATCTATGACATCATAGAATACCTCATGAATAGTAATGCTCTGTTTCCATGAAATATTTCACACTTCAAATTTTAATATTTTGGAAATTAATAAAGATAATTTGAAGCGGTTTTCACCCTTTGGTTTCTTGAATCAATGTCTTTTTAAAAATAGATTTCTATACCTTTATAGCAAACACACGAAGTGTTTGCTTTACTGTAGAGAGGCTGGAACAACATACTTAGGCACCCAAATCTCGCCTGGAATCTCGTTCAATTTCTCGCGATATTCCGCCATCTTTACAGAGTTCATGAGAATTGTATTCACATCCAAAAATTGCTTCTCAAACCCAAAATGAGTCAATTCCTATTACAAAAGAAACACAAAAAGCGTCGAAATAATTTTAAAAAGCTATTTTCGAAGACCGTTGCATCAAACGCATCAAACGCTAAAGTTTGATCGCGGGAAAGTTTCGAAACTGCGTCGCGCGTTTCAATGAACTGAAACGTACCGCACTGAGCCGCAAATGTTAGCCGGTTTAAACCTAGCACCGCGCTTGGAGCAACGAGTTACCGGAGAATTTACCGAAGCATTGACCGGAGGTTCTCGTTAGGGTGGAAAGCGCTGCTCGTCTGGCCAAGAAAGTACAACTTTTCACAAATTATTACTCGGGAATAAAATAAAGCCCTGGGAATACTAATATTTGGCTACCTGCGGATTTCTACCTTCGAGAGACCGTTGCGTCAAACGTTGAAGTTTGGTCGCGAGAAAGTTTCGAAACTACGCCACACACTGAGCCGAAAAGGTTTGCCGGTAAAATCCAGCACCGCGATTGGTCCCACGAGTTACCGGAGCATTTGCCGGAGCTTTCGGTTTGGAGGAAAGCGCTTCTCGTCCGGCCAAGCAATTAAAACTTTTCACAAACACTCAGGGGTGTAGAATAAAGCCCTGGGAATAGTAAGAGACACAATGAGCTACCTGGCTATCTGTGCATTTCTACCTTCCTAAGATTTACAAAATGCTGATGAGCCCTAAATCCATAGCATAATGCTAGTGCTTCAGGATACTTTAGTGTCCATGCTGCAAACTTACTGGGTCACCCTATCTAATTTCCTCCCATGAAGTGCACACAGGACCAACACTGGAACATCATCATACTAAGGTTATGTGCATGGCGGCGGGAAGGCTCAACAATAGTTTTTTGGTTTAATTACACATTAAACCTGTTGGGTCATTTGGAGTCGTCTCTTAGAGAAAGGAACTACAGAGATAGAAGAGGTAGTAGAGGAGAAGAGAGGTGTGGGAAAGAGGGAGAAAGGGGAAAATGAATAAAAGTCTACAAACAGAAGAAGCAACAATGTTCCCCCGCTACCCCTACCTGCTGCAAGGACAGCAGGCCTTGCCCAACTCTAAGTCAATATGAGTTGGACTCCCGTCACCTTTGCCTCACAACAGATCATATAAATACAGCTTTTATTTTATCAGAGTCTAACTGTTGGTTTTCTTTTGCTCCAGCATTTCAGTGGTTTCTTGCTGTCGAGTCCTCACCATTTTTTCACCTCTGTGGTTCTTTGATTTTTTTTGTGTTCACGGAGATTTTGCACTGATGAGTTAGGAGGCCTTCATGCGGACTGAACAAATTATTTGTCTAAATCGCGACGGAAGTAAGGGCGAGGATTGTGGCCACGTAAAATCGATTTAAGCCCCCCCACCCCCCCCCCCACCCCCAGTGGAAATCTTTCCACTGACCGTTTCAATGCGGTTCTTCTTTGGCGGTTTATTTATGTTGTTGTTTGTTACTTGCTGTGTGTATCACTTTTGTCTTTTTATTTTGGATGGCCATATGGCCATTTTGTGGGAAAGTAACTGTCCTTATGGCCTTCCTTTGTTTAGGTTTCCATTATGGTCTGGTCGCTTAATGTTTGTGTTTCTTTCCCTTTGGTGTCTTTGTTGGGTGGAGTAATGTAATTGTATCGATTTCTGATCTTTGTTTTACTTCTACTTTATGTAGTTTGGAGAAGATCCCTTTTGAAGCCCTCAGGGATCCCAGAAGTGACAATATTCTGTGGAAGTTGGCCCTTAAGTCTGATGCCCCTGTCGACGAAGGAGAGTTGACATAAGATGTCGGTCCATATACTCTGAGGGGATATCCCCAGACCAGTTGGTTATCTCCCTTGGCTGTTGTTTGCCTTTTTACAGGTGCATCAAAATGGATTCCCATGACATGTTTCTGAAATAAATGATGCACTTGTACTTTAAAGTCTTTGAGATTGACAGTTCATGACTGTGTATCTATAACATTCAGTTGCTCTAAATCTTCGGCCAGGTTTCCTGATCATTGCCTTCCCTTATATTCTCCATTTCGTTACCTGACTGTCGCACATTTGGTTGGAGTGAGAAGACTTTGCCAGTCCATATTCCATTATAGGCATTGCTATAGTCCGTCAAGATCCCTCTAAAGTGTTCAGTATCAGTCATGCTTGAGACCTCGTGATATAAAAGGCTGTCATTAGCAAAGAGGTGAACTCCAGGACTAACACTCTGTGACAGGTCATTTATGCACGGGCAGAACAACAAAGGTCTGAGCATGACACCGTGAGGGACACCGGATACAGCTGGGGGAAATCGTGGTAATCAGGCCTGTGACCAGGTCTGGTTAGACCCTGTTGGTCAGGAAGCTCTGGATCCATTGTAAGTGGTTTATACAGTAAAATTCAGCTTTTAAGACCACCTAAAACTAAGTCTTATCCTGCTTAAAAAAGCCTATTTAGTAAGCTACAGTTATTCTTTCATTGTATTTTCTG
The DNA here is from genome assembly GCA_963580285.1 of Lucinisca nassula. Lineage (NCBI taxonomy): Eukaryota > Metazoa > Mollusca > Bivalvia > Lucinida > Lucinidae > Lucinisca > Lucinisca nassula. The sequence goes on along the minus strand of OY757012.1, from coordinate 102,826,544 downwards.
CATACAGTGTCCTCTGATCAGAGAGCACCTTTAGAACTGTTCAAACGTGGCCTTGAAGACCACTTTTGAAGAGTCCCAAAGGTGGTATCTATCTATCTATCTATCTATCTATCTATCTATCTATCTATCTATCTATCTATCTATCTATCTATCTATCTATCTATCTATCTATCTATCTATCTATCTATCTATCTATCTATCTATCTACCTACCTACCTACCTACCTACCTACCTACCTACCTATCTATCTATCTATCTATCTATCTATCTATCTATCTATCTATCTATCTATCTATCTATCTATCTATCTCCTTACTGCATTAGGTCATCCTTGACTATTACTTGCAGGTGAACATACACTTGAGATTTGCAGGACACACGCCTACTTTACGGTAATGATCTTTAACCTGCAGAGGGGATGATTCTTCTGATCAGGGAGTCTCCAGTTAATGTCCCGAGCCGAAGGACGATGCACTATGTGGCATTCATCCCTAAAATGATGTTCGAATACCAAACTTTATTTCACTGCCTGGAATGGAACCGAGGGTCTCTAGCATCAGAGGCAGGTGCACTAACGACTGAGCTATCAGTAAATAATAACGTTAGCACTACTGGTATTTTTGATGATCTACATCAAGATTAACTACCTAAGTCCTCCATAAGATACACTCACACACACACTTCCCTTTTTAGCCAAATATGACAAACTCAGTATATGAAGATAGACAGGGGTGTAAATGAGTGTGTTTGCTCAAAAGGCAGTGCCTTTAATTCATATTATATGACCTTTAAGACATCATGAATATGGTGGAAGAATGAGCTTTAGTGATTTGATAATACTGGTGGTGGTGGTGCTGGTAGTGCTGAAGATGTTGATTTTAATGATGATTATAATAATGATGATGACGATGATGATAATGACTATCGCAGGATTTGACACTGAATCTGAAAAAAAAAACTGGCTACAATACGAGTATATCATTGTAACATTAAATGCCATTAACCGTGTTCACTGTAAAGAATGATTCTTGAAAATTCAGCAACACTTCTTGAAAAATTCAGCCGTGTTGCTCCCATACTAAAGATGTAGCTCTACTGCCAGCATAGTAGTTCACAAGAGTTTATTGCGGCAAAAAAAGAAATTATGTTTTGTGCATTCCTGTGCACCAGAGTACAATTAAGAGTGATTATATGAGTGATGATTGCGCTTTTTAATGTCGATGACAACCCCTTCTTCAATCTTCCTATAAACAAACCCATTTGAAAATGAATGTAAGCATTTATATATGAGATTGCATCCTGAAGAATTGATTTTTACAACCCTTGTTGAATAAAGCAACAGGAAACGATACAACCTTATCCCAAACCCTGCCCTCAACAATCAAATTAAAAGAAGCAACCGTAATCAATTTTCCGAAATATTTGTTTGATTTGAGGTTGAACGTCCCCGTCAACACTGTAAAGGTCATTTTGGAGACATTGCTTCCAATTTTGTGGGACTTTTACCCGACATTGAGATGATATCTCAAGCCCTGCCGCCCAGTGAAACCAATAGGGTGTGTAAGCATAGATGGTCCGACGCGCACTGCTTTGCCTGGGCAGGCTTAGACTCTAAGCGGTTTACCAGTACTCGTGCGGGTCGGTTTCAGCTCTGCGTGGAAGCATCATGCAGCCCATCAATTTCTTCAAGCCCCGACGGATGGGGGCCGAAATAATTTGCGGCTCTGTTATATGAACTTAAATAGTCCCATACATATCAGCAAAAGGAAAAAAAAAATACAACAACCGTGGAACTAACAAAGAACAACGAAGAACAAAAAACAAAAATAATGACTTGGACAGATCAGCCATACTGTGGTTTTCAGGAAATAAAGTTTGACAATTACAGTTTCAGTTACAACTTTAGAGCTTTTCCATATCAGCCATGGAACTGGAAAACGACTCTGAATCGATCTGGATTAATAAGGTTTTATCTGCGAAAACATGTCACTTTCTAGTAAGTTGGTGGCACAGTAGAAAACTTCCGGTCGATTAAAGATCAACTTGGTCGTATTAAGTATCAGCATAAAATAAAGAAAAACTTCCGCCAGTCCATGTTCGAGGCGATTTGAAGTTCACAGACATTGATTGGCTTCTAAGGCTTAGCCAATAAGACACAATGCTACTCGTAAGTCAGTCCAAAAGACAAAGTAGAAGTAAAACAAAGATCAGGAATTGATACAATTAACTTACTCCACCCATAAAAGACACCAAAGGGAAAGAAATACAAACATTAAGCGACCAGACCATAATGGAAACCTAAACAAAGGAAGGCCATAAGGACAGTTACTTTCCCACAAAATGGCCATATGGCCATCCAAAACCAAAAGACACAAGTGATACACACAGTAAGTAACAAACAACAACATAAATAAATCGCCACAGAAGAGCCGCCCTGGAACGGTCAGTGGAAGATTTCCACTGGGGGGCTTAAATCGATTTTACGTGGCCACAATCCTCGCCCTTACTTCCGTCGCGATTTAGACAAATAATTTGTTCAGTCCGCATGAAGGCCTCCTAACTCATCAGTGCAACATCTCCGTGAACACAAAAATCAAAGAACCACGGAGGTGAGACAACGGTGAGGACTCGACAGCAAGAAACCACAGAAATGCTGGAGCAAAAGAAAACCAACAGTTAGACTCCGATGAGCCCGACCAGAGACAGAGCATCAGGCACCAACCAACATTATCTCTCTAATTTTCGATAAGCCTTTACGTTGGAGCCGTCATAGAATCTGAGGCCTGACCCACCGGCGTGCAATTAAAGAGGGAAGCAAAGTTGCCAACCGTGATTGGGTTAACTACCATGCATGTAGTCTGTCGTATAATATCCATATTGTACCCAATCTTTTTATATCGAAGAATGATTTTACGAAATTGGGTGCTGAAGTCATTGCGGTTATGTATTTTTCTGAATTTATATACTAAGTCACCATAAAATTCGGGTTCCGATAGACCTTGTTGCAGAAGAGATTTAAGTCCAATATTGAATTTAGAAATTAAATCAGAATGGCGTCTATAAAATTTTGAAAAGGCTTTGCGTAGTTTATGGTACCGATAACCCTGATTAAGGAGTTTAGCCGTTAATAATTTATTACGAGTGTTGAAGTCAGTAACATGACCACACACTCCAGCAAATCGAACCAATTGCGAAACACAAACGCCACAGGACGGCGCACGAGGAACACCACCATCCAAAAAAGGAAAACTCACAATCTCAAAATCAAAGTCATCGCGTTTATCATAAATTTTGCACGAAACAAATCCATCTACAATAGATAGATGTAAATCAAAAAACGGGGCCCCGGTATCAGAAGAATTTGCCCTAAGTATTAATTGACATTTTGAATGGCCCAGAAGCCATGTTCAAACAAATGGCTAACTTCCCTACTCGTGATAAGAAGAGTAACATCTTTACCGGGACAATTTGAGGATATTCAGTCTCCAAATGAACTAAGTGATAATGATGTTGTTTCTGGGTTTAAAAAAATCTTCGTACCACCTATACACATCAGAGGAACGTGTACTCCAGTGTTTGCATATCTATTCCAACAGTCTCTTGATACGGGTGAAATCCTCAAAGTAGAAGTAAAACAAAGATCAGGAATCGATACAATTAACTTACTCCACCCATCAAAGACACCAAAGGGAAAGAAACACAAACATTAAGCAACCAGACCATAATGGAAACCTAAACAAAGAAAGGCCATAAGGACAGTTACTTTCCCACAAAATGGCCATATGGCCATCCAAAATAAAAAGACACAAGTGATACACACAGTAAGTAACAAACAACACCATAAATAAACCGCCACAGAAGAACCGCCTTGGAACGGTCAGTGGAATGATTTCCACTGGGGGGCTTAAATCGATTTTACGTGGCCACAATCCTCGCCCTTACTTCCGCCGTGATTTAGACAAATAAATTGTTCAGTCCGCATGAAGCCTCCTAACTCATCAGTGCAACATCTCCGTTAACACAAAAAATCAAAGAACCACAGAGGTGAGACAACGATGGGGACCTGACAGCAAGAAACCACTGAAATGCTGGAGCAAAAGAAAACCAACAGTTAGACTCTGATGAGCCCGACCAGAGACAGAGCATCAGGCACCAACCAACATTACCTTGAATTAGATCTCTCTAATTCTCAATAAGCCTTTACGTTGGAGCCGTCATAGAATCTGAGGCCTGACCCACCGGCGTGCAATTAAAGAGGGAAGCAAAGTTGCCAACCGTGATTGGGTTAACTACCATGCATGCAGTCTGTCGTAAAACATCCATGTTGCTCCCAATCTTTTTACATCGAATAATGATTTTACGAAATTGGGTGCTGAAGTCATAGACAGGCATCTGGCGATTGTTTGTCCACTCTTAAAAACAGGAGAAAGGGCTATTGCTCGTAATTATCGCCCTGTGTCCCTGACTGGTAGACCAGTTAACTTGCTTGAATATATCGTCTGCTCAAACATCATGGCCCACTTGGACGAACATAAACTATTGTGTGACACTGTTTAGTAAGGGAAAGGCATGGTTTTGAAACTCAGATGAGCATTTTAATAAAGATTGGGTAAAACTCTTGCACAAAGTGGGGCATTCTTCTGGGTTTCGAGAAGGCTTTTGACACCCCTCTCCCTTAAGAACTACTTAAATTTTAAATTATTCGGTAATTAGGGTCGGGAGACCCTCAAATAGAAAGATGTCATTCTTTGCTTAGGACAACAGCGAGTTGTTGTTAATGGTGGCAGAGTGGGTTCCAGATTTGTCTATGGCCCCAAAGGGACTATCCTCAGTCCATTGTTTAATTTTTTCTTTACATTATTCATATTTCCACTGATGAGAGTATCTCGAGAGAAAGACAAGGGACAGTAGGCTCGAACTGTTCCACAAAGGCCTAAATGGTGCTGCCAGCATTGCAATAGATGACCTTGTTTCCCCAGCTAGAGGCTGTTGAAATCATCATTTGTTGGTGTGTGAACTGATATTTACGAAGAATCTTTCTTCCCTTGGATTGGAATGCCATCCCCGATTCAATCTTTCCTAAGCTGAACGAGCAGAGGACAGTGTGGCTAAGTTTACCTGGTTGGTGAGAGATAGGGACTAACTTCATATCACAGGGCCTGGTGAATAGATGTAATCTTACGTGTTACCAGTAATAATTTACAATCTGCATGATCAGTAAAAATAAATGATATCGCTGGGCTTATTTTCTTATAGCAACACTTTCTGTCGTTGCTTCTTTAAGCATGCACTGCGATTTAAAACTTTCATATGTTCTCCACGTTTTTAGGTCTTCTATCAGATCAATGAACTAATACAAGCCAAAAATAAATCACAGACAGATTCAAGGATGAGGACTCAACAGAAAAGAAACGTGTTGAAACACTAAGTCTTGAAGGTCATTCATCGCGACTGGAAAACATGAAAGCAAAATAAAACATTAAACCCCTGGAGGCCGAGCAGCAGACATAAAAAGTCCGGTTTCATCCAACTTAATATTGGTTTAAGATAATATGAGAAAATCAAATTCCGAAAGAAAGAAAAAAACAAACAAACAAACAAACAAAAAAAACGGAGTATAAGGATATTAGGATATTTATCAAAGATGAAATTCTCGCAAAGCAAGATTCGCTATCTTAGGGTCATTCAGGAAAACACACTTATTTGGTTTTTCAAGTTAAACTCGTAGGAACTTCAACGCCAGTGATACAACTACATCGATAGTCTGGGACGCGACGGAAATTTTCAAGAATAATTCATTACAGTGAACAGAATTAATAATATTTTACGTCACAATATCATAGTGTAGCCAATTTTGTCAAATTTAGCTTCAACTCATGTGATACTCATCAAAAACTGAAGTATAAGGATATTAGGATATTATATTTGATAAATATCCTAATATCCTTATACTTCAGCCTCGATAGCGAATCTTGCCTTGCGAGAATTTCATCTTTGATAAATATCCTAATATCCTTATATTTCAGCCTCGATAGCGCAGTGGTTAGCGCGTTCGACTCATGATCGAGAGGTTGTGCGTTCGAATCCGGCCACCGGTATCGAGGTGTGTCCTTGGGCAAGACACGTAATGACACTGCTCCACTCCACCCAGGTGTAAATGGGTAGCAGTGGTGTCAAAGCAACTGCCTCTCTCTCGCGCGCGCGGTGAAAACACCCGGAGTGAGTGTTCGAGAGCGATTCAACAAGCTTGAAGCTTTCATCGCAATCGAACTAAAATAAATTAGTATAAACTAAAAACTGAAGACAAAAAATGCTACAAAATCCGTGCGCGCCTGTCAACTAACTGAGAAAAATCAGACCCAGGGTCGACTTTTTGCCGGTGTCCATATCCAAATTATACACTATTTAATGGTTTGTCAAATTTAATCATATATACATGAAAAGCACTGCTTGAAAAAACATACCAAAAACAGTAGAGCACCTGACTTTGTTTACAGAAAATTTGACGATGTCACGACCTCGTGTGGATCCGGGTGTGGCGTGGGAACAAAGTCGCGTTAGACCTAGACCTCTAAGCTGTTTAGAGGCTCAGGCTTAGACCTCTAAGCTGTTTTCCCATGTTCGGTCTGTTTCAGCTTTGCACGGAAGCACCGTGCAGCTCTATCTATTTCTCCAAGCCCCGATGGGCGGGTGCCTTCTCATTTTGTAGTAACGTGGAACAGTCTTGAGTGTTATTTGAGTGTTATTTGAGTATAAAGAAAAGAAAAAGACCAGCATATTTTACAAACTGAACATATATTCTTGCATACCAGACCAGGAAAATCCGTGATTTTACCCTGGGATAGACATTTATGTTCTGACCCTAGTGTTCCGACCCCAAATCGAATATAATCGCGTGTTTGATAGATGCACTGGTTGATTACGACCTTGTATGCGCCGTCGATAAGGTTGACGTTATGCACGTTACGTGACGTCACTAAACATTTCTGCAGTGTCAACACAATATGACGGACGTTGGTAACCGAAGTGACTGCAGCATTAACAATCCGCGCTAAGAAATGGAAGGTATACAAGAAAAAGAATCCAATATGGGTGTGAGGGGTGGATAGAAAAATCCGTCCCTCGAGATCACTGTCCGGCATCACTCGGCAAGCCTCGTGATGCCGGACAGTGTCCCTCGGGACGGATTTTTCCATCCACCCCTCACACCCATGTAAGATTCTTATAATCACATTATGTGCATCTGGAAAGCAAACCAAAATACGGACTCTTTTTTATAGGCAAGAACTTAAATAATACATAACAGATGTCAAAATATCCAATATGACACTTTTTATCATGCCTTGGCTCATACAGTTTTGAGAGAAAATGCCGAAATTTATGAGAGATTTCTGTTTTTCTTTTGCTTAAAAATAAAAAAAATACATAAAAATGTAAAATATTTTGCTTTTGTTTCTTTTATTACCGTAGTTTCAATTCAACGCAAGTGAGACTGTAACACTCCATGGCAATACTATACATCCCGTGATTTCACCACTTTTGCAAGACTTAAAACTGAGCGAACATTGGTTTTCATACTCCCAAAGTGTTCCTCTTGGAGAGGATATAACTGAAAATTGTGGTACTTTCGGAACACTTACAAGTGACTTTCAGATGGCTGGAGCCTTTACTAAAATTGTTTTCAAGGGCAGTGCAGGCTCAGATATGGCCCCTATCGGAGCTTGGATTGGATTGGGCTGCGCAATGCTTCCACGCAGAGCTTAAACTGACCACACATTCGTACTGGTAAACCGCTAAGAAGGGGCAAAGTGGTGCAAGTTGGTCCGTACCTGCATATAAACTCAATCGGTTTGTTTGGACGGTAGGGATTGAGGTGTCATTTCATCTCAATGTCGGATTAAGTCGCGCGAAATTGGCAGCAACGTCTCCAAAATGTCCTAAATAGTGTTGACGTGGCCGTAAAACCCCAGTTCAAACAAAACAAGCCCAGATACAGTCGAACTTCAATGGCTCGAACACCTTTTGGACCATGAAAATTAAGGCTGACATGATTAATCGTATAATCGATTAATCAATCGATAAATTCCACAAAAATGATTATCATTTCTGATTTGCTTTTAATCGATTTCTTCATAGGTACAATTTACTACCCAAAGTTATGCCTAAAATAGAGGGATGAGTGGCAAACAGTGCAGTCCCTGATGAGACGCCGCATTCTGCGGCGTCTCATCTGGGTCTACACTGTTTGTTCAGGCCTGTCTGTTCAAATATATATACGGTAATGGGCAACATATGGTAAGAGTCATGCTCAGACAGAAAGCCAGACAGGTAAAATTATGACAAAAACCTTAGCGATTACTAATCGATTATCGATCGCAATGGCATGACTGATAATCGATTATCTTTTCAGCTCCGATTAGCCAGTCCTAATGAAAATTGGTTCCAGACAGGGGTAATTCTAGCTAATTACGGTTAATCATAGTGTCAGGGATAATAGGGACATCTTTTTGATTTTCTTTAAGCTATCTTGAACAAGATGGCCGCCAAAGCTAAAATAGAAAAATCTTTAAACAACTACTTCTCTCAAACACTTGAGCCAATTTCATTCAAACTTCATAAGAATGTTGCTTAGGCTGCCATATACCAAAATAGCTAAAATCGTTCCGTTCTGATTAACAAGATGGCCGCCAGAGCTAAAATAGGGAAAAAACCCTTTAAACAACTACTCCACCTAAACCCCTTGGCCAATTTCATTCAAACTTGATATGTATGTTGCTTAGGTAACCCTCTACCTAAATAGGCAATTTGAAACCTGTTCCATTCGAATGAGCAAACTGCCCGCCAGAGCTACAAATGAAAAAACGTCAACAATTTGCTTTTATTGCAAATTCTCCTTAAGCATTCGGCAAATTTGATTCAGGCTTCACAGGAACGTTGCCTGGGTGGCTACCTAGCGAAATAACTAAAATTGTTCCAGTCTGGCAAGCTAAAAATATAAAGAGCTTAAAGTAGAAAATATTTTATCGACAACTCCTCCTATACCTTGGGCAAATTTCGGTCAAACTTCATAGGAATGTTGCTTAGGAGCCTCTTCCGAAATAGCGCAAACGTTTCCGCTCTGATGAACAAAATGAACTAAAAATGGAAGAACCTATAAATGTCAACTTCTCTCACACCTTTTGTCCAATCTCATTCAAACTTCACAGGAATGTTGCTTAGGTGACCCTTTACAGAAATTGTAAACAGTTCTGTTGGATGAACTAGATGGCTGTCAGAGCTTAAAATAAAAAGACATGTCATTTAAAAACATTTTATTTTAAGCTCTGGCAGCCATGGATACCTATGGATTCCTCATGAAAAAAACAGCTGACACGCATTTTCTTCTCGTCGGGATTCTTCTCGTCGGGATTATGCCTTTTTCAAGAGTTATGACCCTTTAAGAATGTTTTGATGAAATCTTGTCAGCAAAATATCTCAAAAACTTGAAAGTTGGTGAATAGATTGTTAGTGATGAGTAGATGACCTGGTTTACTTTTGACTAAATCCCGAAAAATACTTCGTGAGTTATGGCTCATTGTAACTTTGGCCATTCATACATCGCATGCTTTGTGATGCACAGCATAACTTGAGAATTATGTATCCTAGGATTTGGAATTCAATATATGGCTTCCTCATGAAAAAATAGTTGACACATATTTTTCTCACCCGGATTTTGTCCCTTTCCTGAGTTGCTGCCCTTTGAAAAAAAAAGGATGAAATCATTGATCATGTAAGCATAATAACTAAAGAATTATTGAAGCTGGAGCCTTGAGAATTGGTGAATGGTTTAAAAGTGATTAGAAGTTAACCTGCGGAATAACTTTTGAATAAATTCTGAAAAAAAAAAAAAATAAAAAAATGATGAAATCTTGTTCTTCAGTTATGGCCCTATGAAATTTTTGGCATGTAGGGGCAAACATATTGTTGGGGGCATAGCGTTTTACATAAAACACCATTTCTAGATTCTCCCACCTCTTACACTATCTGATATAAGATCGACTCAAAGTGCATGTAATGATCTGTAAAAAAGGTCATAAAAACAAAATTAAAGAAGAGGTGCAAGCTGTATCCGGTCCCCTTAAGGGCTCTTTCTTGGTTTGACGGCTCATATAGCCATATTTCCTTCTTTTGTCGTGCACAACATAGCGTTGTTTCCGCACCTTGGTGCGTTTTAGTCTGGCTTTCCACTTAAACCTTTTTGTACCAAATGGAATCTTCCTCCTTATATATAGCATGAGTCCATTTCAAAATTTAGGGTTGTCAGGTTGTGTTTCCTTCAAAATTCATTAGGAAAATGGCTGAACATTAAGCAAACAGTGTAGGCCCTGATCAGGCGCCGCGTTCTGCGGCGTCTGATCTGGGCCTGCACTATTTGCCAACTACCCGTTTTGGGGTTTCCGGTACAAAATGGGTTAATTGTAATGTTTTCATGACAAAATGCACTAAAAATGGATCCTGTATGATTTATTCAAAAATTACATCAACTGGAGATAGATAAACGTGCATAAACAAGGAATAACTGTCATGATTGAGCCGCAACATGAGAAAACCTGTTTTTTGACATTTGCGAACAGCTTAGGTGCAGATCAGCCTCCGCATCCACGCATGATGATCAGCACCTACTTGTTCGCTGCTTGGCTAGTCCGGTACTTCTGTTATATATATCTAAAATTTCAGGGCGCTTGCAGGTCTGTGAAGCTGAGCAGGTTGGTTTGTGTCTGTCCTAAAGCAGATTTTCTCGTGACGTCAGCGCGAGGAAGAAAATCTTGTCAACAAATGACGTGAGCAAGTCCGTGTTATAAACCACCTATAAACCCCACTTTTTATAGAGAAAAAATGGGAGTACGTAGAGGTATGAATTAGTTGTCGTTTTTCTGCTCCAAAACTTTGGTTGTGGATACTCGTTAGAACCACCTCAATGAGGCGGCTCTAACGAGTACCGCAATCTGGGTTCAAAGTAAAAATAAGAAAAATCAAAGAAATTCTAGATCTATTACACCCGGAAAATATGCCTGTATAAGTTTAACCCCACTTTTATATAGTAAAACTGGGGTTTTCAGGGGTAAACCTTATTGTTATTATTTCTGCTCTTAAATGTGGGTACTCGTTAGAACCGCCTCGATGAGGTTGTTCTAACGAGTACTCACAATCTATATTTTGAGCAGAAATTAGAAAAAAAAACACATTACAATTGTTGTAAAGTTTACAATGTTTTCGTAATACACGAAAAACGCAATTTTTGTATGTGGGGGCGTTATGGTAACGAAAAAAACATAAATGTTAGAGCTGCGACAAGGCACGATTTATCACCATATGACACCGAGAGAGAGATTTTATTTTTTCACTTTCAAGATTATTTCAGTCATATATCGACCCGATCGACAAAACCGGACTATCCATTGCATAACGTTGTGTCAGCGAGGTCCGAACCCACAGCAGTAGAGAAACCTAATGTTTAAGGGTCAGCAGGCTTATGCGCATAAACAATGTATGCTTGTGAAGAACTTTTAAGTGCCACAAATTTCCATAGAAAATGTCATCTTACAGCCACGACACAGCCGTTTTAAATTATTGCTATAAAGGAAATATGTTGTCCTTTAGATATTAGAAGCAGTGTTACCTCCCCTTGTTAGTGAAAGAGCTGGTAGTTGTATTGATTTCAGTTTGTTGCATTAGAGTTTATGGCGACCGGAAGCTCTCTTCTGTGTGTAACGAACCGCCATTTGTGATGTCCCACTAACAAGAAAGATCATATGGAGACCTTAGTTTTAAATACTCATCTGAAAGGTGGTGGAGTTTTGATTTTCATTGATGTCCATGTGAGCGAATTGTCAGTTACCGTGTAAGATTAAAATACATGTTTTTACAATTTTAATTGGCAAAATTTGCCACAACATTAAAACCCACATTTGAAATCCGGTTGTTTGCAATTTGCATACAATTTTTGATATATTTTCGATTCGGTTTAAACAGTACAGATCTGATATTTCATAGTGGAATTATCTCAGAATTAAAAGTCAGTGTTTGAAATAGACGACGGTATGTCTGTGTATGTTTGAAATAGTTGGCGGCATTTCCACATAGAATAGTACAATTTACGGTTGCTAAATGTCCCTTTCGATTCCAATGTTTGATTAAGCCTGTCTTGGAAATATTTACGCAAAACACATCAGGAAAACACGCCTATATAATTTTGACCCCCTTAAACCCCACTTTTATATAGTTAAACTGGGGTTTACATGGGTATATATTTATATTTTTTTCTTATTTATGAACAAAAACATGGATTGTGGGTACTCATTAGAACCGCCTCGTTGAGGCGGTTCTAATGAGTTCCCAAAATCTATGTTTTGGGCAGATATATGAAAAATATGAGTTTTTTTCACCTGAAAATTTTCATTTTTTAGTTGTGAAATTTTCAATATATTTGAATAGGCGTGTTTCATAATGAAAAACAAAAGTTAACATTTTCAGCCGTGTAGCCCGGTACAGATACCAATGCAAACTGTGTAGATCCTGATGAGATCGCTCAAAAGGAGCCATATCACCAAGTTGTTTGCCATCCTGTTGACAATTATAAGCTAGACGCCTTATTTAGTAGATGGACGTGCCCAAATTCAGTTATAGAAGAGTGCAGTTCAGAAGCTCATCGCGTGAAAGGGTTGAAGGGTAAATAAATCAAAGCACTGACAACACTGACGGGACGATAGTCTTGAGTGTAGGCTGGGAAAATGCAGGCTCTGCGGCGACTAATCTGGGAGTACAATGTTTGTGATTCCAGCCCAGATTATTTTAATAACTCTCTTACGCAACGCCCTGACCTCACAGCGATACAAATAACGCGGCTATGGATTTTCTATAACTCAGTGATAGTCACGTGTGCACCAACAATGAAAAAACTACTGTGCTTAGTATCATTGGATCGACTGGCGGCAAACAATCGACACCAACTTTTTCTTTGGGCTTTTTACTTAAAGTGCACCACGAAA